>CM053789.1:56091612-56819112 GCA_028749045.1 Cupressus sempervirens
TGGAAGCCTATTATTGCTTCCTAAGATTGTATTGAGGGTTAATCTTCTCCTGTCCCCCTTTTCCTCTTGCTTTTGCATTTCCTCTCCACCGATTGGTTCCTTTGGCTTTCTCTTTCCCACCCCACTCCTTTACTTGGGCATTTTGTGCTCCTTCCTTTAAGGTACTATTTTTTTTATATCTATGGTGACTTCTTCTTGCTCCTCTCTAGTTTATCACGTGCTTTATGGCTCATCCATCTCTCCTAGGTGTTGTGACTTTGGTTTATAGTTTAGATCCTAGGCTTTGTTGTGGTTTTCCATTGGTTTCTTTTCTCGCTTTCCTCCTTTCTTAATAATTGGTTTTTTTAGGTATTGGTGTTTTCTTTCACGTTTCTTTCCTCTTTATTTTAGTGCATATATATATATAAACATATATACATATATATACATACCTACGGGTGAACCCACAATAGTGGGTTACACTTTTTCGAAGGAAGAAACTTCTCCGAAATTGCGAAAGACGATTTTTTTGCCTAAAAAATTTTGCTAGAAAGTACCCATATAGTTTCTATCGAAACAAATTTGCACTCTAGTTTCGATCGGAAAAAAAATCAACCTAAATAGTTTCGATAGAAATTATTTAGTTTCTATCGAAACTAAATATTAAAAGTTTCTATTGAAACTATGTAAAAAATTTCGATAGAAAGTTAGTTTCTATCAAAACTAAAAAACTAGATGTCTTTTGCAAATTCTATAATAGTTTCAGTTGTTTTCATGGCTTCTAGGCTCAATTACTAGGTCCAGATGGAGCATTGAAATCATGCCATTTTTCATGATAGAATTACTCTGAACAAGCTTTCTAATGACTATGAATTTGATACATTTTGAATTTGTTAGGTATATGTTTTTACATGTGAATTGAATAGAGGTTCGTTCTAAAAAATAAATCTCTATATTGAACGCTCATGGAAAAATAGTAACTAAGAGAAATTTTTTTTTGAAAAATAACTACAGTCTTTGTATTCAAGTCCTCTATCAATCAAAAAAAGAAATTTTGAAATTAGGTAAATATATAATAAGTTACATGTGTCAAAAGCCATGTATGTCCAGATTCATGTTAGGTCAACTTTAAATGCTAATAAAATATGAAATACTAAGGATAAAAACATCAGATCACCTCTATGGTTTTGGAATGGATGTTAACAAACTAAATTTGAAAGAATCACATTGATATCTATTGTAGAAAAAAAGTTATGTGTGTCAAAAACAATATCACTTTTTAAAAACGAGGTTTTTGATAACATACCAGTTTTCATGGGAGAAAAAATAATTCAATCAAATCAAGTCAATTTTTTTTTTTAAATATATATTTAGATTCTAAACAAAAAATCCTAAAAGACTCTAGTTTAGTTCATCTTCAAATTCCTAACCGTTAAATGGAAATTTGCATCCAAAAGTGAAAGTTTTCTTGAAAATTCATAGTTCATTGTCAGTTTAGGAAAAAAAGTGTAACCCACTATTGTGGGTTCACCCATACATATATATTTATTTATTTCTTATATGAGTTTTAGTGTTTCTTTATGCATATATGCACATAATTATTTACATATGTTCATATGCATAGACAGGGGTTTTCATATACATATATGTTGTCACATATATGTAGCTTCTTAGTCACATGTGTTTAGAATTATATGCACATAGGTTTATGTATGTGTGTTTGGAAAAAAAAAAATTAGACATACCCATGCACTCATTTATTTGCATAGTTTCAGGTGTTTTTCTTTGGGGTTTGCCTCATTTCCCTTTTTCATTTGGTTATTTTCATTAATCGTAATTGCTTCCTTAAGTTACCTTCTTTTTAGTTTTGATGCATTCAAAAAATGCTGCCTATTTCTTATTTGCCTAGGTTTTGATGCATTCATATATATATATATATATATATATATATATATATATATATATATATATACATACATACATATATACATATATGCATATATATAGATATTAATATATTTATATATCTTTATGGAGGTATTTATATATAAGTATATATATGTGTATATATATATGCATATATAAAGAAATATTTAGATAGATATATTGATAGGTATTTATATGTATATATTTATTTATTTATAAACTTATATATATATATATATATATATATCCTATCATGCCCAAAATTTACAATGCAAAACACAATCAACAAATTTATTTGTTTATTTTTTTTATTTTTTGAAAGGTGAACTAAAGATAATATGTATGGACCTACACTTCATTATGAATGTTCTATCGAACTAAGGGGAGAGTTCTAGAATATAACAACTCATGTTTCTTGAGGATTTTAGAATGTTGTTTTATTTGAGCATTGAGTGGAGATATTTAATCCTAATTGATGTGGTAGAGTCAATTTTATTTGAAAATTATGCACTTCAAGTTTCCAAGGGAGACCAATAAGTTTTCAAAAATTCATTGGAAATCTAAGTTATAATATAGGAGCTAGATGACGATATCATTTTGAATCCACATTCTATTCTTGAAATAAGACCTTATGTATGTAAATGTGAAGTACACTTTGTTAACCTCATAATGTTTTTTGACACTTGAGTGCCAACACACTTAATGACATTCCACATTGGAGCTGAGTACACCATGCATGTCGAGCCACAATAGATGCCGAGTTAGGAAAGACTTCAGGTGTCGAGTAATCTTCATGTGCTGAGTAGTTTTTAGATGCCGAGTGAAGATCAGATACCGAGTGATTACAAGTGCCGAGTGTTAACAAGTGCTGAGTGATTACAAGTGCCGAGTGTTAACAAGTGTGGAGTAACTTAAGGTACCGAGTGATACCATTTTTTTTAGGTGCTGAGCTATCCAAGAAATAGCTTGTGCCGAGTATCGGCAATACTTCAGGAGCCGAGTAACTCAGTATATCAGCATAAGAGTTTGTAATTGCACAAACTATGATGCAAACAGTTTTTACAGTCGACATAAGGTAAATCTTGAAGGATTTAATGATGAGATCAAATCTTTTATTTTTCCTATGCAATCAACATGCAGCCAATAAGAAAAATGATGAAGGCATGCAACCAATAGAAAAAGTGCAAATAATAAGCAGAAAATGAAGATTGAATATGGATCGTAGATCCATACCTAACACTAAATCCTCAAATGTCTTTATAAGGAAGATGAAATTTCATTGTAAAATATATGAGTGGATATACAAGGGTGCATAGGAAAATCTATTTTCAGAAGCGAACGTTATCAGATCATAAAGGATCAAGATCAGAGAAAGCGGAAAAGGTGCCTGAATTCAGCAATCAAGGATTGTAATTTATCAGGTTCATTATACCTAATACTTTCTAGCAATTGTATTAGAATGAAAATCCTATGGTGATAGGTTAGCTTAACAGCTACTTCGCAAATCCTTTATTTAGGTGATTAAATCCCTTAACAAGGTGACACTTCATGTTAAGTGTTTGCAAATCCTCTAACTAGGTCACTATTAATATAGTGTAAAGCCTTTAACAAGGCAGGCCTTTAACAGGGAAAACCATCATAAGTGGTTGAACAATATTGCTGCAGTAATTTTTGTGGGTATCATCCCCACCCCAGTTTTACCTTCTTATTCTTGAAGGGTTTCTGGGTTACCAAATTTTAGTGTTATGAATTGTTGATGCATGTGTTTAGTTTTATGTTTATTTGATGTATTTACATGCATGCAATTTACTTTCAGTTAAAAGTTTTATTGGCTAAAGTGTGATACTTATGATTCAACCCACCCCCCCCCCCCCCCCCCTCATAAGTACTCTTTCCATATTTGAATATTCCAACAATTGGTATCAGATTTAATCCAAGTTCTCACAAGGAAAAGCCTAATAGCTTGGAGGAAAAGATCTAAAGATGGAAGCTTTCAAACTTGGAAAGATTATTGAAAATCAAGTGATAGATGTGCAACTTGCTCTGCATAGCTTGGAGGAATTTAGAAACAAGTTGAAAAACTCATTAAAAAAAAGGAAGGATCTAGCCATAGCTGAAAATGATATACACTACAAGGAGATTGATACCACCAACATATTTTCCAAAGAAGATACAAAAGAGTTTGATGCAGCAATAGCAAAACTGATGGAGAAAAACAAAATTCAAGTAGAAGAGATAAGATCTCTCAAGATGGAACATGAATCACAGGCCATAATGATATGTAAAATCACTGAACACAAGAAAAGAGTAGTTGAAGATAAAGTGATGATGGAAAATGACAAAAGAGATCTTGCAAACAGACTTGAAGAAAAATGTACTGAATTGACAAGGATCTCAAACATGTAGATGGATACACTTTCCCAAATGATGAACCTTCATCATGAACTCAATGTAAAAGATATTGAGATCTCTACTTTAAAGATGCAGAATGAAAAAATGTAGAATGAATTGAACAGAGAAAAAGAGGTATCAAAGAATCTCAACAAGTCAAGTAAAGCCATCAAGTATTTTGAACAGTTGCTGAAATCTCCAAAATCTGCCCATGATACATCAGGACTAGGATATAATAGCACTGAAGTTGGAGAATCATCAAAGAGTGTTGAACAAAGAAGTGATAAAGGTAAGAATTCAAAACCCACTTGTCATTACTGTAATAAGAAGGGACATACAACTAATGTGTGCAGGAGTAGAAGATTCAATCAATCAAACACACCCAAAAAAAAGAATTTCTATCACAAGTGCAACATGCAAGGACATATGACACAAAATTGCAAATCAAATGTCACAAGGACTCAGAAATTTGATAGACATTGTTATAATTGCAAAAAGTATGGACATAGGGCATTTGAATATAGATCAAAACCTATGTGGACATCAAATCAACCAACAAAAATAGAAGGGAATGAAAGTCATTATCATTGGGATTACAACACCAGGTACAACTATCATTATTGTCAAGAATATGGTCATATACCATAGAACTGCATAAGAACACATTTCAGAGGGAACTACAAAAGATGGCTGAATCAAACTACATGTTTCAGATGTTTGAAAAGTGGTCATATCAGTAAAAACTGTCCTACAAGATCAAAGGCACCCAAGACTGAAGAAAACAAAGGAAAACAAAAGATTGATGTCGAAAAGATAAGGGGGTAAATGAACAAGACTTGGAAAAAGAAAGATGAGTGCAACACATCAAGTGGAGGGATCACTTCACCCAATGGGTCAAGTGATCACACTTCATCAAATTAAGCATGAGAAGTACACAGGACTGATATACAAAGCTATATCACACATCAGTCCCAAGACAAAAAAGATTAGAAAAGTATAAATCTACATGAAACAAGATGTCAAGACAAAAACTAAATGTTGTTGTTGAGCTAACTTTGGATATCGAGTTAAAACTCTGACAGATGTCGAGCTCCTAATAGCGACCAAGCTAATAACTGATGCCGAGTTGGATAACTCCAATGGAAATCAAGTAAAGTGGAAATAGAGTGGAAGCCGAGTTGGTAGTTGAGCATTTAATGTGATGGAAATAGGGTATATTATCGCGATTTCAATCAGTTTTACTCATTGCAATCAAGAAGCAAAGAAGAAGAAAGAGAGCTGAGCGATTTCATAGCAAGAATCCAGCATTTCAAGCAGATTGCAACCTCATCCAACACATTTTTCATCGATCTTGAGGTATTTTCATTTGTGCCAAGCTACGTAGTTTTGTATCCTTTTGATTGTAAAAACCCTAGTTTGCATAAATGGCATCAAGTTTGAAGAAAACCAAGGTAAAAGAGTCTTTAGAAGTTCAGTTAGTTTCAAATGAGGTCAAGCAACCTAATTTCTATCCTATTCCGAAGGTTGCCTACAAAAATGACCTAGCCTGAGCTCTCTCCCAAATTCCCCCAAAAGTTATAATGGTTCAAGACGTAAGAAAATTCTATAATTGTAAGATAGGTGCTCTAGGAGACATGGAAATAAGACAAGCCTATGAGAAACTGTGTGTAGATGGAGTTTTGAAAGAAGAATTCAAAATCATTGAAAGAAAGGGTTTGACTCGAGTTTTAAGTTTTCCCACCGTATTAAAAACAGAATGGATTAGACTTGTACTAAGCAGAATTCATGGTGGAGATTTTTGGTTAGAAGATATTCCCATCAAATTGACCAAAGAAATTATACATAGAGTAACAGGGTAGCCAACCCTAGATCATTACAAAACCCTAAGAAGTGAATCAAAGGAGGCCATTGAAAAGAATACTGGTGCCCAGTGGAACAAAAGAGGAATGACAATTCACACCATAAAGGATCCTCTAGTTGAGTTTGATGTTAGAGTCATTGCCCATAAATTCTATCAATCTAGTAGACTCAACAGTGTACCATGTATTGCAGTGGATGTAGGCTACAAATTGGTGAAAAAGAATCATACTTATGATCTTGCTGAACTGCAACTACAACAGATCAATGAAAACTTAGCTGCCATAAGAAGAACAAAGGGCACTCAATGCAAATTTGGAGCAATCCTAGTTTGTATATTCTTTTATGTTCAGAATGAGTTTCCTTCTTTTGGAAAAGTGGCATGGAGGAATGACAGAACCATCATTGCCCAAATAAATGAATATATAGAGAAAATGGGAGAAAATTTTGATGCTTTGATGAGAAGCTATTTTGAGGATTTCAAGAAATCTATGAAGCAAAGATCAAGGATACCATCTTCCTTAGTAGAAAAACATAGTAATGATATATGTTTCTTAGTTGACATTGATTTTACCTATATTCAAGTAGTGATACCAAGGGTAAGATGGCTAAGGCTATTTGGATATGAAATTAATAGTGATAAGGCATCTGCAACAATAACTACATTATTAGCAGAAGAAACAGATAAAAGTGCTCCACATTTTGGCATTTAAGATGTGGTAAGATCAAAGATAAACATGGAATTAAAAACTGCTTCCACATTGAAGAAGAAAGACAAATTATTAAAGAAGATTAAGAAGAAATTTGGCAAAGAAATTGAGGCTAAGGTAGAAGAAGAAGAAGATGATAGTGTTGATGAAGATGAGCAAGAACAAGGGCCAATGGAATTAACAGAAGGTCTTGGAGAAGAAAAGGAGGAAGGTGCAAAGGAAGAAGAAGCCAAGGAAGCATCGATTGAAGTTGAGCCAAAGAAGAGAAAGGCAACATAATAGCCTCCAACCAAGCCCAGATCAAAGAAAGCTGCCACACCATCACCTCAAAAGCCAACTAGACGAGCATCAACAAGGGCCTCCACCAAAAGCCAAAGAGGAGGTTACAAAGAAGAAACAAGTCAAGGAAACATAGGAAGAGCTGAGGAGAAGAAGAAGATATGTGGCTCAACCTAACACTAATGAAGAAGACCAATCTGAAAAGGTAAACCATTCTTCAGTTGATATCTTATGTAAAAAGATTGGAAATGGTGACTTGAGTAATTCAAATAAAGTTGATTTTAGTAAATTTACAGAAAAAGAACAAAATAAGATAGAAGAAACAGTGTCTGGAATGATGGCACAGTTCAAGTACACTCCACTTGAACTAGATGGTCAATTGCCAAAAGAACTATCAAAAATTGTAGAAGACAGATGGCATTTTTGTTTAAAAATGGAGAAGGAGATGAGGGAATCAACCCTAGCAAGTGTATTGCCAGATTTGACTAGGGAACAAGTAAAGAATACAGTCAAAAGAAATAATAATAGGTTTACACCTAAATAAATGGCATTCTTCATACTCCAAAGTAGGATGGAAGAAATTTTTCAAAGAATAGTGAAATCATGGAAGAACTTGTACAAAAGGATTGAAGACTTTCTTGAAGAAGAATACAAGGAAGAAGCTACTGTACCAATAGAGGAGAGGAGAAAAAGGAAAGAAGATGAAGAAAAGAAAAGAGAAGAAGAAAGGAAAGAAGAAGAACAAAAGAAAAGAGAAGAAGCAAAGAGGGAAGAAGAAAAGATAGATGGAAAGGAGGAACAGACTAAAAAATAGGTTACAATGGCAACAGTTGAGCAAGAGCAGCAACCAGATCAAAGTGTGCAAGACACACAATTGCCACCCCCTAGCTCTCCTCAAGCATCCACCTCACCTGAAGACACTGTAACTATTACTAATGTTCCTGATACTTCTGGTTAGAATATCAATCCATTAATTGCAGAAGATCTGAAAAGAATTCTTGGCCAATCTACACAACAAGCAATATTATGTACAGATCCAGTATTAGTCAATATTGATGAATTACAAAAACTAGTAGAAAGTATAGTCAAAGATAAGGTGAATACACAAGAACCACCTTCTATCATCTCTACAACTACTAGTAGTCAATTTCAAATACCAACATACATAGTTGATGCTGCAAGACAGAAGCCAAGTGCAGCTGTTGAAAAAGAAACAGAACAAACATGATAGACTATTACATCTGATCCTACAACAAAAACACAAGGTGCACTTCCCAAGCTTACAATAATTGATCATGGTAGACAGAAGGAGGAGGAAATAGTGAAAACCCCTAAAGAATAGGAGGCAATACAAACATTATAAATTTGCCTACCTCGAGAACTCCTTCACACCAGCCATTGTAAATATCTATACCATCATCTAGTACTACCAGAGTTGCAAGGGTACTTTACTATGGAGACCCTGAATTAGATGAGGAGATAGTCATACCAAGCTATGACTCAAAATCAATAACCATTGATCAAATCAATGAGGTGCAAGAAGCACTAAATAGGAGGAAAAGACAAGAAATACTCAGGAAGGAGTATAAACAAAAGCAAACACTATATGAGATTAAGGACATCTTTATGGATGCCTTCAATTTGCAATCACTAGATGAGTCAAAGCATATCAAAGAGCAACTAACAGATATTGTTGACTAGGTGACAAATGAAGACCTAGAAACAAATGCAAAACTTATGGAATGGTCAGAAAGAAAATTTCAAGGGAAAGTAAATGAGAAAATATCAAGTCAAATTGCACTTTCACAAGTTGAATTGGCAAAGCTTATTGACAAAGTGAAAAAGGTACTTGAGAATATATTCTCATTGTACAAAAACTTGTGTGAATTTTCTTACTTCACACAAGAAACAAGCCAAAATATATTGAGCTTGGAAAGAAATTTAAACATTTCAAGTATGCTATTACCAAATGATCCAGCTCAAAGTGAGAAGCATTTTTCTCAATCGCTACACACTCACAAATAAATAGCTATACTAACAATAGATGAGGCTAATACCAAGGCCAAATTAACACAACTCCAATCCTCCATTACCCCACATTTAGAGATACTCTATAAAGAGCAAGTATATGCCGAAACTGTTCTCAAGAAAGACCCAAATCTTTCTACATCAGATGGACTTATTCATCTTGCTGCCGAGATTGCCATCCAACATAAGTCATTGTAAATTGCTTTGAACAATTGGGATGCAGCTCTTAGAATAATTATGGAGGTAAACATCACATTTTTGGCTAAATATGGTCTTAACCCTTAAACATTCTTTGACATAAGTGTCAAAAAGGGGGAGAAAACAGACATATTAGGGGGAGTTACTATAGAGATGAATTAATGGGGGAGAAAAATAGATAAAGGAGAAAAGGAGGAGCTTGATATACAGATAATGCACAATCAACTCAGGGGGAGTTACAAAATTTTTGAGGTATATATTGTAAGATTGTGAGTTACAAATTTTGATCAAGTTTTCTTTAAACTCTGTATATAACAATCAGATTCGTAAATGTACTTATAAGGTCAGTTAAGTGTTTTTGTCACTCATGTCAAAGGGGGAGATTGTTAACCTCATAATGGTTTTTGACACTTGAGTGCCAACACACTTAACCACATTCCACATTGGAGTCGAGTACACCATGCATGTCGAGCCACAACAGATGTCGAGTTAGGAAAGACTTCAGGTGCCGAGTGATCTTCATGTACCAAGTAGTTTTCAAATGTCGAGTGAAGATCAGATACCGAGTGATTACAAGTGCCGAGTGTTAACAAGTGCCAAGTGATTACAAGTGTCGAGTGTTAACAAGTGCTGAGTAACTTAAGGTACCGAGTGATACCATTTTGTTTAGGTGCCGAGAAATCTAGGAAATAGCTTGTGCTAAGTATCAGCAATACTTCAGGAGCCAAGTAACTCAGTATGTTAGCATAAGAGTTTGTAATTGCACAAACTATGATGCAAACAATTTTTACAGCCGACATAAGGTAAATCTTGAAGGATTTAATGATGAGATTGAATCTTTTATTTTTCCTATGCAATCAACATGCAACCAATAAGAAAAATGATGAAGGCATGCAACCAATAGAAAAAGTGCAAATAATAAGCAGAAAATGAAGATTGAATATGGATCATAGATCCATACCTAACCCTAAATCCTCAAATGTCTTTATAAGGAAGAAAAAATTTCATTGTAAAATATATAAGTGGATATACAAGGGTGCACAGGGAAATCTATTTTCAGAAGCAAAGGTTATCAGATCACAAAGGATCAAGATTAGAGAAAGCGAAAAAGGTGCCTGAATTCAACAATCAAGGATTTTAATTTATCAGGTTCATTATACCTAATACTTTCTAGCAATTTTATTAGAATGAAAATCCTATGGTGATAGGTTAGTTTAATAGCTACTTTGCAAATCCTTTATTTAGGTGATTAAATCCCTTAATAGGGTGACACTTCATGTTAAGTGTTTGTAAATCCTCTAACCAGGTCACTATTAATACAGTGTAAAGCCTTTAATAGGGCAGGCCTTTAACAGGGCAAGCCATCTGAAGTGGTTGAACAATATTGCTGCAGTAATTTTTGTGGGTATCATCCCCACCCTAGTTTTACCTTCTTATTCCTAGAGGGTTTCTGGGTTACCAAATTCTAGTGTTATGAGTTGTT
This sequence comes from Cupressus sempervirens, assembly GCA_028749045.1. Classification (NCBI taxonomy): domain Eukaryota; kingdom Viridiplantae; phylum Streptophyta; class Pinopsida; order Cupressales; family Cupressaceae; genus Cupressus; species Cupressus sempervirens. The sequence goes on from CM053789.1 coordinate 56,102,464, forward strand.
GATGCATGTGTTTAGTTTTATGTTTATTTGATCTATTTACATGCATGCAATTTACTTTCAGTTAAAAGTTTTATTGGCTAAAGTGTGGTACTTATGATTCACCACCCCCCCCCCCCCCCCACCCCCCCCCCACCCTCCCCCCTCTCATAAGTACTCCTTCCATATTTGAAAATTCCAACACAATTTCTACATCAATGTGTTTAAAATAAATCAATAGCTTATAGATATGAAGATGTTCAATAATTATCCTAGATATATAACCTTAACTCATTACATTCTATGCCCAGTTCTATTCTAGTTTATTATGATATAGGTATGACTCTTTAATAAAAACCTTACATGTTATCCTTTATTACCTTCAACTATATTGATGGCTTATGAACTATCATGCTTGACCACTACTTCTGTTCTTCAGTATTTTTAGACTTTACAGTTTGGTGATCATTTCACTGCAGTACTTGGTTATATTTTTGTATCTTTTGGAATTTGAGACTTATGATGAATGTATTTTCTATTCAGAACTATTGTTTAGTTTTGAAGATTATTTATAATGTTATGATTTGAAAACTATAATTTGATGTTGTTTGGGTATTGGTCATGTTTGTTATGTTTCAGACTAGACGTAAACAATATTTTGTGTTTTAATTATATTGGAAAGAAAGCTTTAAAATTGTATGCTTTATGTTGTATATGTTGGAACCTATTATTATATCCACATTTGTGTGACTAATAAGGGATTGGATTATTGCTCATCACCCTAAGTAGGTTTAATTACATCTTATTGGCAAGTAACCCTAGATGGGTGTCGAGTGTTTTGCATAAGGTATTATGTTTATTGTTTTTAAAAGCCATATATGGCGGTGGCAAATATCTATTATGTGTACTCGGTATAGTGATGGTGTTGCAGTTGTATTCAATGCATATTTGTGAGTTTTTATGGCACTAAAGTTTGGCCGGCCTTATCTGTATGTGATTTGAGATTTTCTTGTTGAAATGGGTTGAAAATTTGGCCTCATAGCTTTTTTTTGTTATGCATCTAGGTTGATGGTTGCTAAGAAACAGAAACATGGAGGAATTAGTCAGCAGAGAATTTATGTTTATGAAGTTGGGCTTAGTTTGGGATCTCCCTATCAATCATTATCCTTCTTTCGCATATTAGTGTGTCTAGTTTTGGAGTGTGTTTTTGTTTTGGGGCTTTGGCAATGAGTTATTTGTAGAAGCTTTGCATTGAGCATTTTGGAATCTATTGTAATTTGAGGTAGAGGGCCTTTCTTAAACCCTACTCTCTCTTGGTTGTGTGTGTTTCATTTAAAATTGTTAACTAGATTGGTTTAAAATGGTTTGTTTAGGGTCTCGCATATCGACACCCAAGGGTGGAAGTATGCAAGGTCAGCAATTAATTTGTTGGACTCTGTATATTTCCACATTTGGATGTGGGTATGGTAAGATTTCTATGGTAACATAGCCATGCTATAGCATATTTTTTATGGGTTATGGTAATAAGTGTTATAGTGATGTTTTCAGTTTTCTTTCAGTTGTGCTGTGTGTTTGAAACTTCGGTGCATTTTGTTAATGAACATTTTGATAGAAACAATTTGCATGCATTCTTGATATGACTATTCTATTGGAACTTTAGTAAGATTTAGGTTCGGTTTTTAGTTGACTTGATTTTGGGCAAACAGTTTGTATATATGTATATAAATCTATTCATGTTTTCCATCAGGTCGTATTGTGTTTGAAAATATGCTTTCAACTATTAGTTTGAAACTGAACATTGTAGAACTATATAGTAAAAGCCAAGGCATTTTGTCATATGGTTTGCAGGAAGTTAAGGTATAAGTTTAATTTGGAAAGTTTTTGCAAATGCCATACTTAGTCAGCTTTGTGAATATTAGAGTTGATGTATCTCTATTTTGTGGAAAGAATTGGGGTATATAAAAAAAAAAACCCGAGTCTGTCTTTTGAATTTTATAGTTGCATATGAGTATGAGACTCAGTCCGATCCATAGTGTTTGTTTTTAAATATTAGTATTTTAAAATTTTAGTTTGGTATGTGAAATTGTATGAACTTAAAACATAGGTAAACCATCGAACACATACATTATACTGAGGGCGGCATTTGGTCAAACAGTTAGGAGGTAAATTGGAAACAAGTAGAAGTTCTATGCAAACATTATAAATCACTTTTTAAATATTTATGGAAATTATTTTGATAAGAAAATTATGAGTTAATATTTAATTGTGATTTAGATGTTAGATGGTTAAGATTTTTGTTAGTTTTCAAAGGCAGCGTTATGAGAAATTTTAATGTGAAACTCGTAATTACAGTGATAACATGGAGATAGTATCATTTGTCCATTATAATTTGATGGAAATTAAGTTATTATTAATTTTTGTTTTGAGAAATAGTTTGCAATAGTACATGAAATTATTTGATAAACAAAGACATAGGGAAATGTTGTTGTTTCAATGTCAATGTGGTCATAGTGCGAACAATTAGTTTACATCCTATAGTATAGGAAAGATTACATCCTAATTATTTTAGTTGTTGGCATGATGAAGTTACAATGCTAATTCTATGAATTGCATTTTATATTGTTTTAGATATTATGATTTTATATGTTGTTGTATTTATAGTTGAGTGGTTGTTTATTGTCAAACAGAGGTAAAACTTAAATAGACACTTACTTTTTAATGACCTTGTTAATGGTCATGTGTTAAGCATTGGGTGTACTTAGTTTCTATTATGTTTAATTTTGATTATGAAGTGCTTCAATAGCATTTACGGGTCATATTGACATAAGATGTTTGAAACAAAATTTGTTTATTGTAAAGATGTATTTCAATTCATAATCAAAATGGAAAGTTATTTTGTGTATGAGGCAGATTTATGATAAATGTTTGATAATGTATCAATTAAAGCAAGATTATCATATGAGCATTGTCTTATTATCTTGGCCATTTCGAAAGATAAGTTTAGTTTATTATAGCAGCAGGAATATGTAGTATAGTACTATGACTGGTAAATATCATTGAACTGTTGTATCAGTTTCAGTTATATTTACGAGAACATAATATTTAAGTATTTATTTTTGTTGTTAAAATAGTCTAAGTTTACTTTTGAATTTGGCAGTAAAAGATGAGATTTTCAAAAGATGAAGATTGTAATTATCATGAGTAAACTGATTTGTTATTCATTACTTGTGCATTTTTAGAAAATCTGTTTGATGTGTATTTTAAAGATATCTGTAATGATCGTATATCGAGGTGGCTGAATATCAATTTGTCCTATTCAGTTAATTAATTCAGTGATAATTTAACATGAATTGGGTGGGTTAAGTACTTATTAAAAGATAATTGGCCTTACCTATGACTTAAATCTATATGGTTAAGTACGGAGAACAAGGCATATCTCTATTCTATCATTGACAAGTATAATAGAGATTACCATTATGTGTTGACTATGAGCATACCATACATGGATGCAGAATCTTAGTTCCATAATGATGACACCTTAGTATATATATGATTCATTTATAGGTTATTCTTAGTGCGAGATTAATTTTGCATTGTTAAGTAAATGTTTACTTCTTGCATATTAATTTCAAAATTGCACTATGTTAAGTGGATCAGATATTTGCATTATGGTTAGGTATATGTTTATTTTAACATGTATGCAGGTGGATTATGCTTTTTCAACTCAGTGTGTACTGAGCCCCCTTTTGTGTCATGTTGCCTTATGTGTATTTTTCAGGTGCTTTGAGTTTTCAAGTAGCTAAGGATGTTTATTGAAGTTCTTCTTGAATCAGCATATAATTACTTGTAGGGTCCATATGTTGGGCATAGGTGTTCAAGAATGAAATTTTACTTCCTTATTGTACTAAACTCAATATGTATTAGAATCTTAATGGAATCATATTTGGATGATGTCTACTTATCTTTTGAGATTTTTAGATTGAGAATGGCTCAATCCTTGTACTTGTATTTGTAATAAGTTGAATTAAATTTTAAAAAAAAATTATTGCGTCATTGTTCATTCTTTGTTCTTGTTCTTTGTTTCAAGTTATTTGTTTTTGTTAGTGGTAGTGTTACATGAACTAGGTGCTACTGACTAGATTAATGATCAATTCTTTATTTCCCTAAATACTACAATGCATTACCACCAACCCTTTACAAATAATTAATATTTTAATATTTCTATCACTACGCTTACATGCTTCTAATAATCCATTGCTTACTAACCCAGAATCCCTACTATCCTCTTTTATATTATTCAACACACAAATCCCATTTTTAATCAACTTCTTTCTACTTAATTTTTAGAGGGAATATAATTTCCGCATTCTAAATATTTATCTTTATATGTCATCATAATGATGTACATACTAATTATTATTTTTACATGTCCTAACAAACATGTTATTTCCCCAATGTCATACTTTACCATTACCTACATATCATAATACACATTAGTTATACTATGTTCATTGGTCTAGTTTGTGGGGGAATTAATCATAATGATACTAAATATATGTGTGTGTGTGTGTGTGTGTATACATATATGTATGTATGTATGTATACATACATACATATATGTATATATATATACATATATATATATATATGTATATATATATATATATGTATATGTATATATATATATATATGTATATATATATACATATATGTATGTATGTATACATATATATATATATATATATATATATATACATATAGATATATACATATATGTATATATATATATGTATATATATATATATATATATGTATACATACATACATATATGTATATATATATACATATATATATATACATATACATATCTATATGTATATATACATATATATATGTATACATACATACATATATGTATATATATACATATATGTATGTATGTATACATACATACATACATATATATGTATACACACACACACACACACACATATATATACATATATATAATTTAATATATATGAAATAATTAAAAATAAATAAATAATGTGTAGCACATTCCCTAAGCTTGGGATTTATTTATATTACTATTAACTATTACATCCATGATCTTAATAATATTTCATAACCTAATGTGCCTTCCAAATTAAATCTACCTAATATACATAAGTAGATGTTATTAGCTAACATCTTGATCCTATCTCCCTAACCCCTTAACACATAAGTTAATATAATAGTCAAACCCCAAAATAGTATAACCACCTACACATTTATGCTACCTTAATCCTACCTAACTACTATTGACCTAATATTGTATCTAAACATAACTATTTAACTAAGCACTAAAATCCTATCTTACTAACCCCTTCCCCTTATCCTATACTACACATCACTAAACTTACCTTGGCTTTTGACATTAAATTCCACCTCTTCCTAGGTGAGCTCCCTATGGCATAGTTTCACTTGCCCATATTCTACTCCTAAGGTGAGGTGACATGGGTCCCATCACCTCCTTGGGCACCTAGGTGAAAGAAACTTGGGCAACATTTTTAAGTAAAGGTTAGGTTTATGTTTTTTTTTTCAAGGTGGTATGAATAATGTAAAAGTGGTATGACATATGTCAGTGGGGAGTCCTTTCCCCCAACACCCAAATGATTTCAAACATGGGGAAGTGCCTAGGAGGGTGGGGACCACTATCCCCATTCCTTACATTAGTGACCTTTTTCATACCATTAGCACATGACGCTCACACTTGTATGTTAGGTTTTTATTTTCTTTATTTTTTTTTGTTTCTATATGGGGATGGTTTATAGAGTATTATACAGGTTTAAGGGGGTAGATGCATAGGCCTTTCATCCTTCTAGACATGATATGACCTTATTTAATTTAATTTAATTTTTGTTATTTTGTAAAATAGTGACACAAGGGTCATGTGACTCATAAGAGTCTTTTCTTACAAATATTAGGGCCTAAGTGTTTATTTTTTGTTTGAGTGTTATCCCTTAGCTAGGATATTATCTTATTAATATTTTATGCACAAGATTGTAAAGTATATTCTTCCTAAATAAAATATTAGTCTGTAATAGGCACCCACTTATTTTCTCATCCTCATACAAATTTTAGAGGAGTAAAATGTACACCTGCAACATACTTTTCCTCCTAGATTTAGACTATGTATTATGATAAAGCTAATTTTCTACTATTTCTATTATGGAATTTCATGGAATAGGGTAGATAATGTGATGATGTTATCTAATCTAGGGATTTATTCTTTTAAGCTAACAATTTTTAATGCATTTATGTACAAGATTAATTATAATTTTTATTGCTATGGCTTGGATTATAGATAATATTACTTGTTATAGAAAACAAATTGAATCATTCCATATGAACTATTTGAAAAGAAATGACTCTCATTTCCATTATAGCAATTATGTGGCAGAGAATCTTATAAGGAAATCACTTAGATTTACATTAAATGTTCGTTGCAATATCTCTCTCACATGATAATTCCATAGGCTTATTGATGGAATACAAAGTCTAGGAAAGAACAATGGGATGGTTTACATAACTTCAATATTCTTCTATAAAATATTAGATATTCTTTTACATGGAATGATTTTTTTCTTTCCTACACAACTATGATAATTCCATAATCTTTCTCTTGAAAAAACATCTATATACAAACCCTCAAACTTGCCTTTCACATTTACAACAGTATGAAATAGTAAGTGAATCCATTTCACATTACAATGAAATAACAATGGAACTTAACATCATGATACATTATGAGATGACATGGAAAATATTATTCTCTCCACAATACTTAATTCCTTAGAAGTGCCAAGGGTGAAACCCTAATCTCTTCATAGGATCTACTTTCTGAAAACCTGCAAGACAACACAAAATTTGGAACCATGGAGGCTCACCTCCCATCCTAAGCTTATATGAAGCCACCCACTGAGTAGGGGAAACAAGATTCAAATTGGGTTTCATTCCAATCTGACACATGCATAAACATCATAGGACAACACTTGAATAATTTCATCCCAAGGGTATTTCACAATGGTTCACCAATAGAACATTGAACATAGGGTGAAGGTGTGCTTTCAAATAGGAGACTTGCCATATTTACAATAATAATCTTCAAGCCCTTTTGGGGCTTTCACAAATTAACAATTTATATGCCCTTTTAGGGCTTCCACAAACCTCCTCCAAACTTACTACCATCAGTTATAGCTTCCTTGAAGCCCATACTCCATAAAATTCCTTTCTACACCATCTTTCCCTTATCACCCCCAAAGCAAGATATAGATGAATATGACATAAAATGGAGCCCATACTCCATGGTTCTTAGCTATATTTCAAGTCCAACTAAGCCGTTCACCTTAGACTTCTCTTCCCTTCCCAAAAGGTTAGTGAAGCCCTCACACCCATAGCAACACTCATGCACAAAATCGTGGAAACTCAAAAAAAAGAAGAGAACTATTAGATTGTGGCAACTAATCAGGATAGTACTATACATACATCATAAATTCTTTAGGGCTCGGGGCATGCCCCCAAAAAAATAAATTTGGGCCCTATTTTGTCAAGATTTTGGGCCAACATGTAATTATTAATTATAAGCCTAAAGCACTAAAAATACTTGTATCAAAGAGCTTAGGGTTAGAGATTGTTTCATAGTTGTGATGCAAAATTGGTTCTTGCGGCAGTATTGAGTTGTAAAGGATTACAAATTATAATCAGTTTGTAATCATTGGATTGTAATAATATCGGACTTGCTATTTGGTGGAAATAGCCTAGGGATTGGGTGAACCACATTAAATCTTGGTGTCTTGTGTTCTTTTCTATGTGATCTATTATTTTCTGTTATTGGTTATATTTGCATGTAATTGTTATTTCTATCCGAAGTTTAACCCTAACAAGAATAATGAAAATCCAAACTTCATGCTCATCACAATACAACACAACACAACTTGATACAAGATGATACCACACATTTTTCTTACAATGCCATTCTCCATACCTACATACTCATGAATGCAATACCAAGATTCAACTTCAAAATGGAAGAAGTTAACTACATGGTAAGAAAACCAAACTTGAATTCCTTTGCAAAATGATAATGAAAGGTTCAATAAGAGCTCCCTCCAAGCTTCCAAACCTTGAGAGTCTCTAAAATTAGATAGTGGGTGAACACCCCACTAGTTTTTCCGAGTCCCCCTAAAAAGGATTTTGCACTATATATTTTGTAAAAAACACCAAGCCACTCCCCCTTACAAGCTTGTCTCCCCCTAAGTTTTCTATTTTTGACTTAGTGGAAAAATGGGAAAGAACTCATGTGACAACTCCATTTTCGAATTGGTGGAATACAACATTGATAAAGTGGCCCCCTACACTATCTAGGCAATATCATTATTAAAATTAGGTCCCTAACATGATATACTATCATACAGGTAGCTTATTTTCTCACAAAAGGCACTTTTAGATCACCCAATGACCTTTGAAAATCCTAATCAAGTCAAATTTCGAATTTCCTTTGATTGTGACCCATCCTATCCCTTGTTAATTGGGTTTACTTAGTCATTAGCAAGATAATTATTTTTAGGGTAAAATGCTACCATGACTAAGACCCTAGGTGACATGTCATTAACAAACAAAAAATTGCAAGTGTCAAGTGACACATAAAAGCACATTCCACATCATCATGACATGTCCCTAATGCATCTTTGAGATTAAAAAAAAATCAAACACAAGTAAGCTTATATTTATGAAATAAAATACATTACAAGGAGGCTTTGAATCTTCCAAAGATTTACCTTGGCTAAACTGTGTTCACATAAGTTTGGACCTTATTTCCCCCAAAATTTCCATGGCTCCATTTCCTGCACACTAAAATCAAGCATCAATAATCCAAGGAGCTCATATAAAATACATATCATAAATGCATATAAATTCAAATGTTACTTAACCCATATTAACATAGTTCAATTAAATTTCTTTTCTGAATCATTTCAAATAAAACATTCAAAACATTAAAATATCAAAATCTATATATCACATTTAATCATATTCATCATAATCAAATTATCATTTTGCATCACGTCATAATATAATTTCTACCCTACCATGTGTGAAGTTGCATCCATAATTGTTTCATCATCCGATACAAAATATTGGGTTCTTAGTACATATCATAAATGTAAAACACTACTATAAATGTCAAAATCAATAGATAAAATAAGCCACTATCCATCTAAGTCTTGAATAATGTTAAAATATCTAAATCTTGAATATCAAAAAGAAAGTAACATACCTCCACTTAAACATTACAATTTCACATTACAGGGATTTTTGCAATTCAATTTCTATCAAAGCAATTGAAAAAGGTTAAACATGAATGAAATCATTAATTATATCATTTAGTTATTAATGTGTAGATATAACTGTGGATCATCAAAATGTAGATATTAAAATAATATAACCCTATAGTCTCAAAAGTATATCAAAACATACAATTATAATTATCATAATGAAAATATGTCATCTATACTATGACAGATTAGGTGAGGCCTCACTTATCCTACTCAACTGTTAATACTGCTTGCACTAAAGCATTTGCCACCAATGTGTTGACATGTGATGTCACAGTGTCTTTTCTTTGATATGCCACAATTGGCATTGAAATATATGTGTCAGTGGTGACACCTAGTAGTTCTTTTGGACCTCTTGTTTTTATAGATGCAAGAGGTACACTAGATACATTAGTTGTCTCCTTCCTTGCTAATACCTTGTCAATATCATATATGCTAATTAATATAGGATTAGTGCAAAGTTTAGTAGCTAAATTTGAATCCTGTAGTATCCTTTTCAAATCATCCTCTATCAAAGGATTGATGTTCTACACTATGTAAACAAAGACATCCTTTATCTTGATAGTATATTGTTGACTTCCTTGTTCTACATGAGGGGCACTGGCACTCAGCATATGTACCTCAGGTACATTCTAATCTTGCTACTACTCTTCTTGAGCTATAGCCTCTTCATATGTTTCCTTTTCTATGCCTCCCTTATATTTTTAAGAGAAAAAGGTTAATTTAATTTCATTAATTAAGTTACCTTTTCTCCCTTCTTAAGATTTCACTTCATGCACCTTTTGCATTCATATTTAATAATTAATACGTAATTATTAAATAGCATTTACCTTTTAGGTTACCCTTTTCGAGTTTTCATCTCCTATAAGGATTGATCTGTTTTAATTATCGTGCATCTTTTTCATTGCTAAGAATACAATTTGTATATTTTCAAAAAAAATCCTTGCCTCTTCTTGTATTTTTCTCCTTTATGACAAGTTTTTACATGCAGGTATTCTTTGGGCTTTGTTGATTTGTATTGTGTATTACTTGAATCCTTCACGGTATCAAAGCCAGATCTATTATAGCTTGCATAGTATTTGGAGAAAAAGGAGAAATAGGGTTTGAAAGAACATATCTAACATTTTTCTAGAATTTGTCCTTGATTTTTTAAGGTGCAATGATCATAATTTAGAAAAAATAATTATAGAGGTAATTTTCAAACAATGATAGACTCCTTTCTCTGAACATTTTTTTTTTTTTTTTTCCAGATAGATTTTCATGATCTACACATCAGTGTAGGTATCTTTGTTTCTAAATTGCTTAGAAAATTACAAATCCCAATATTTGCAATTTCAAAGGCTTCATTTGGGCTCATATGTACACATATTTAGGTGCTATTTTTTAATGCTACATGAAATATTGTCTACTTTCTAGATAGTATTAGTTTGGAGTAATATATATTTGGGAGAAAATCTGTCCTTGTATTTTTCTATGGCCTTAGTCAATATATGACTTGTCTAACTCTGGTATTACTCTAGCTAGAGTAGTCTCCCTTATATTTTTTTTAGTACTTAAACTATATTACCACCTTTGCTCAATTCTTTCATATAAACTTTTGGATAAAGAGTTGGCAAGATCAATAGGAGTATTCTTAAATGTGGTCATCATCTTTTATGAAAATTCCTCAACCTTATTCATCTGTACCTTTCCAAGTTTTCCAAACTCAACATGTGTGAACCCTAAAAAATCTCCATTGTTCTTGATATTATCACACAAATTATCTAAATCAGAAAAGGGATTGTGGCTTACAACTTGGAATTTACTATTGTCATTTGATTTAGTCCTCTCCTCATCTAATTCATCTAGATCTATATACTTCCTCCTCTTTGGTTGATCTTGTTGACTCTACTATGCAGTAGCAATAGTTCTTTTGTCTTTGGGTTTGTCAACTTCCTATGTTTTCTTTGTAGTTTCCATTGTAAAAGGCATATTTGGCTTCTATTGTGTTGGCCTTACAACCTTCTTTGATTTCCTCACTATGGGTCCTTAGCTTTTCTATTCTTCTTCTCTATAGGTTTAGGTGCTTCATTGGCTTCTTCTTCCTCAACACCTTCTTCATGTTCTACATATTCCTCTTCTTTGTCATCTCCTTGACCTTATGTTAGTTCAAGTAGGGCTTGAGTTGGTTGGTCATCTTCTTCATCCTCATCATCATCATCATCTTCTTTCTCTTGCCCTTCACCAATCTTTCTTTTACCTTCTTCACAAAATTTTTCTTCTTTCTCACCATAGAAGCTATCTTCAAATCTATTGTAATTCTTGATTTGGCTTCCTCATAATTTCCAAATGAGGTTACACTCTTGTCTATTTCCTCTACTAATAGTATTGCAATGGCTTTTGATGCCTCATCCACATTAATTTCATAGGGAAATGGCCTAAGCCATCTGAACCTAGGAACTAATCCTTATACATATATAGAATAAACATCAACTAGAAAAAGAACATCATTATAATATTTATCCACTAGTGACATTGGTGTCCTTAGTCTCTACTTCATAGACTTCTTAAAGTCTCCAAAATAGCTTGTCATGATTGACTGAAAGTTGTCCCAAAGTTTCTCTATTAACTCTCCAAATTGAATTGCAATAGACCTATTTGTCTTCCAAGCAACTTTTCCAAATGAAGGAAATATGTTTTGTACATAAAAGAATATGCAAACTAGTAATGAAAAAAATTTTCATTGTGCACTCTTTCTTATGGCTCCCAAGTTTTTTGATAACTATTGAAGTTGTAACTCGACAAGGTCATAAGAGTGATCCTTCTTCACTATCTTGTAGCCTAAATCTATAGTCATACGAGACACACTATTCAATCTAATAGATTTAAAGAACTTGTGAGAAATTATTTTCACTGCAAATGCAATTAGGAGATCTAAATTTTGTCTATTTTTGTCCCTCTTTTCTTCCATATAACCCCTGTATTCTTCTTAATTACTTCCTTAGCATCACTTCACATGGTTTTAGGTCTATCTAGGGTAGTATACCTTTTTATTCATTGAATTATCCTTTTTGTAATCTTGGTAGGGCCATTTTCAACCCATAAAGAGTGATAATGTATTCTTCTTAGTACTATCTTAATCTATTCCATTTTGAATACATTTGGAAAATCTGGGCAGGGGTTAACCCTTTTCTCTCTACAATTTTATTTTCCTCTTTCAAAACTCCATCAACACATATTTTTTCATACAAGTCTATGATTTCTATCTCTCCAATACTTCCAACCTTACAAGTGTAACAATATCTTACATCTTGTATTAACAAAATCTATAGTGGTATCATCAATAATGCACCAGTTGTATCTCCCTTGTATGAAATCTTAGGAATAACTTGGAAGGGTGGTTATTTAATCTCATTGCTTATTGATTTAACATTCAAGACCTCTTTTCCTTCCTTCCTTATAGTAGTAGAAGAACTATGTGCTATTTAAAGTATCTAGGGTTTACAATAATTCAGATACTATAGCTCGACACATGATAAATACGTTATGAGTCTGATGATTAGTGACAAGCAGTAACTAAATCTAGTTCATAAATTCTCAAATCCTTCACCATATTTTTCCTTTTGCTCTTCATTCTCTCTTCAATCTTGAATGAATCCAAAAGAGTAAAAAATTGACCATATAACCCTTAAAACTCAACAATAAATGCTTAGTGCTTATACAACTATAAGCTCGGCTATGATAGCAATTTCAATGCACTCAGTTTACACATAATTTATCTTAGACTCAGCAACCATAATGAGTAGAGCCAATACTATCACATTTAATAGCTTAGAATCAACAAAAAAAAAATTCACTTGGCAAAAACTGTGAAACTTTTCATGCTCAACAGCAACATGAAAACTAACAAAACTTATAGATTTCTTCTAGATTCTAGCCAATACATTGCATCTCAATTCATGGATATATAATATTTTTAAAACTTAGATTCTTGGAACTGATGTAAAATATATCATTGAAATATCACTCCCACATACCTTTTGATTACCTGGTTTAGGGTGTTGTGATCACTTGATCCATTGGATGAATTGACCTCTTCCAAACTTGATGTGTTGCAAACTTCTTTTTTCTTCCATGTCTTGTTCATTTACACCTTGACATTTTTAACATCAATCTTCTCTCTACCTTTTTTGAAATCATTTCTTGGTGCTTTTCATCTTGTTGGATGGTTCTTTCTTATGTGACCAGTCTTCAAACAACTAAAACATGTAGTTTGACTCAACAATCTACTTTAATCACTTTTGAAGTATGTTTTAATGCAATTCTAAACAACATTTCCATACTCTTGACAATAGTGACAACTATACCTTGTATTGTAATCCCAATTGTAAGGTTTTCTATTGTGTTATACCTTTGTCTACTTGTTTGATGTCCACTTGGCATTAAATCTACATTCATATGATCTATGTCCATATTATTGACAATTGTGGCAATATCCTTAAAAAATTTGTGTGCTTTTAGTCTTGCTCCTACATTCATGTTCATAATATCCTTTCTTGTTTCACTTATGACATTAACCCATGAATTGCTTCTTAGGGTTCTGATTTGCATTGTTGCTCCTACAAACATTTTTTGTATGACCTATCTTTCTACAATTATGACAAGTAGGTTTTTAGTTCTTACCTTTGTTTCCTTTTTGTTCACCACTTTTAGATGATTCCTCTTCCTTAGTACTTGTGTATCCCAATCCAGTAGTATCATTGTTAGATCTAGGAGATCTCAACAATTTCTCAAAGTATGTGATGGCTTCACTTGGTCTATTGAAACTTTCAATAAATTCTTTTTCTCTTCAGTCATTTCTCAGTTATTCTTTTTTTAACTTTAGGGTTATGATCTCAATGTCCTTACCATTCAATTCATGATTGGAAATCATCACTTGATTCATTATTTCTAGTTGCATTTTGGCAATTCTTTGTACCTCTCATGTCTTCTGTTCCACTATGTTTCTCAATGTCCTTTTTTCATCTTCAATCATGACTTTGTCCTCCAAAATTTTTTCTTTCTAATTAGTTACCTCATATAGAAATACTAATTCAACTTCTTATTCTATCTTAAGATTTTTGACCTCTTCGGTTAGGATACCATTCTTTTCTATTAGATCTACCACTACTGCATCAAGTTCACTTTAGCTTCCATTTGCAAACAATTTAGTAGTGTCTTCCTCTTGTTAATGTGTGTCATTATCCTCAATAGTTATCTCTCCCGTTCTCTTTAATGAGTGCTTCAACTCATCTCTTGATTTATTCAATTGATGTAGGGCAAGCTAAATTTAAATCTTCGAGTTCTTAATGACTTTTCCCAACGTGTAGACTTCCATGTTCAAGATTTTTCCTCAAAGATGCAAATCTTTCATTTTCAAAGAATAAGTCTCTAATATAAATTGTTGGAAATTCAATAGGGAAATTAAACTCTAAGAGGAGGGTGAATCAATACTTCAAAACTTTATCCATTAAATCATTCACCACACAAGCATCTCACAATTTGCATATAAATTGAAACACCAAACTAAACATATTCATTCATAGCATGAAAAAAAAAAAGCATTCAACACATATGACACAAGATATTTGGTTACTAAGAAACCCTCAAATAAAAAGATAAAATTGGGATGGGGATAACACCAAAAAATCTTCACTACTGTAGTTGTAAAGTGTATCCAATGAAGGTTACAATTATTTGATCATAAACTATGATCTACCCTATGAAAGGTCTGTGAGTTGTTAAAGTCTTACAAAGATTGTTACATCTTACCATGTTAAAGGATTTCAACACCCTGTTAGAAGTGTGCTTGGTTAAAGGACTTCAACTTAAAATCAAGCAAGCACTTAGTTAAGAGATTTATACCAAAGTTTGCTAGAACTCGAAACCTTTTACGAATACTCTATAAAAAGATTTTACTAGTTCTCCTATTAGAATGTTTCAGACTTGATCCTTTGGTTAGCACTTATCTTCTAGATATCAGATCACCTCTTTCTTGATGTATACTTGATCCTCTCTAATCATATGTATCACTTGTGTCCTCTCTTCAATCCTTTGTTCCCTCTAACTAATTCTACAATTCATATCTCAAACATAACTCCTTAGTCACCATGAATGCCCTATCTATGCATGTAAACTTCTCTCTTCACTCATTAAACTCATTAGGTTTTTTTCTCCTTAAGAAGACCTAGGTGACCTAAGGTTGGTTAAGAACCAATGACTATGATTCACCCATTTTGTCACTTACAACATCCCTCACTTTGATTGGTTGTATATAATACATAGGGATTCTCAATGCAAATTCACTCTTATCATCTAGAATTGCAAAACAATCCTTAAGCTAGCCCAAAAATGGTTTACATTGGAGTTTGTGTCATTACAAACAACTATGTTCAAAACTGTTTACTCAACACTTGAAGCCTCTCATGCTTAGCATATATTATATCTTTAATTCTATAAAACAACCTCTGAATGAATTTGAATTCACTATTCACTTGACATTTGAATCACTCAACATATACTAGCTTGGTTGTTACTGGGGTGACTCGGCACTAACTATCTACTTCACACACACACACACACACACACACACACACACACACACACACACACACACACACACACACACACACACACACACACACACACACACACACACACACACACACATCTTGCTTGACATGCATTATCTAACATCTTGTGTACAACATACACTAGTTACTCGATATGTGCTAAGTATTGTTAAATAATGAGTTAATTGTATGGTCAATCATATGTCAAAAAAAAAATGAGATCAACAACATTAAATTGAAATATGTACACAAATCAATATAAGTTTTAAAGAAAGTTAAATAAAAATGTACACATGTACACTAACTTGCATAACTACAAGACCAAATCCATTGTTCTAAAACATTTATTCCATGATTTCTAAGATCTTTAGAGAACATTGCAAAATAATAAGCAACATAACTCCTATCATGAACTCTATCATTACTAATATAGAAATGGACCTCCTTGATGATAATGCATTCATTTTTGTCTGAACTTTCTATCTCATCTACCTTATATTGTGCATGTCTACAAGTCACTTGCACAAATATTGCAACTTGTTCAAAATTAAAATATTGCCCTTGAATCTCTGCTTGAGATGAATATGTATATTTCTTAGATAAATCTGCAACTAAAAGAATACAACCAGGTGGAAAATATTTTTTTTAACCAAGAAATTTTTTAGCCTTCCATTGTGCACCATGACAATGTTGGATATGTGGATATATCAATGCATGAAACTTGGTCATAAACTCATCAGACCACAATTCATTCTCTTTCTATATATATATATATATATATATATATATATATATATATATATATATATATATATATATATATATATATATATATATATATATATATATATATATATATATATATATATATATCAACTCTTATCTTATTTTGGTGTGTTTCATATTCATATCTCATCCATGAAATTATTTGATATATTAATAGTCTCAATTTGCAGTCGAAACTTATGTAAATTGCCACAATCTGCACATTGATTTTTGATGATTGTACTTTGAACTCACCCAAATCTTCTAATTTATCACATAACATGCACTTCACAAAATTTATCATACTACTAGGGATGACCAACTTTGCATCAAGTACTACCACAACTTTTTTTATATGATTGCAAGTGTAGACCAAATTTAACATGGTTTTGACAACAAGTTTCATGTATCCTATTTATGCATACAAAAGAAGAACACAGACTTTCAAACATTCTCTGACATATTTTCACATTTGAAAATTGTTGCTTGAATATTTGAAATAGTTCAAATTGTTTTATATCTACAAAATGTTGTGGATGTTCAATTTTCTCTCATATCTCTTGATCTTTAATTTGTATAGTATCATGGCTACTAGAAGAAACATGAGAGGATGTGGTCCAAAATTCAATAACTTGTCTTTTTACATCTTCAAAAATTCTATCTTTTCAAGGAACTCTGCAAATAGTCACCCAATTATTCTCAATGTTTTCATCTAGCATATTTGTCCTCCTAATGTATCTTTGAACAGTTCTTCTAGATACATGTAAATTAGAAATCACACACACTTTTTATCTATGTATCAACATTTTACTAGATATAGTAGTCATAAGCACTCTACACGTAGTGCTCAAATTTCCTACTTGAGTTGTGTTATCAATTTTGTTATAAGAAGTTTCCAAAATTTCAACTATTGTAAATTATTAATATTATGTGCATGATTTTTCCTATTATCAACACCCAACAACTCTAAAATAGGCCTCATATCTTTTTTCCTAAATAACTTGAAAAAATAATTGTGCCTTTCCAAATATACTTTTATTTTTGGAATATCCATCCCATATGTTTTGGTAGTGCTTATTACTAGTGTTCTCTTCTACCATATGCTTAGATGGAATATGACTAAAAAGTAGGTCATCATCTAGATCCATCAAATTTCCTACACCTAATATTTTTTTTCTATCATTAGAACTACCAATTTTTTCATCTTCATGAATCTCATCCTCTTCATGAACCTCACCTTCTTCATGAACTTCAATAGGTTGGTTTTGATTAAGTTTTGTATAACCTTTCATTTTTTCATCTCTTATTCTATCATATTTCCTTGATCTATCCATTTTATTACCCATTGAATACTTTGATCTATAGGAAAATATTTTAATTTAGATTACACTAAAAATATAATTCAATACTTGAATAATGAATATAAAAATAACTAGGTGAAAAAATATACTCTATTGATGATCTTTTGTCCTTGTTGTTAAACTCCATGAAACAATTGATAAATATGGCTTCAAAAAATATTTATTTTTGAAAATTCTCATTTATATTTTGTGTTTTACTGTACTTATTATAAAATGAAATAAGAAAAAAGTTTATTTTATATGAAACCACCAATGTGATCGCTAGTGATTTTTTGGCTTGATAGGGGTTACACTCAAAATGATTATGAGTAAAAGGGTTTTGGCTGTAACTGTCTATGTGGCATCCTAAATAGCGACCACAAAAGAAAAGAAAAAAGGAATTTCTCCAAAATTTTCACTTTCAAGGCTGATTTCTCCATTCAAAATGAAGTTTTCTCAAAACCTAAAAATAGCCCTTTGTAGATCTTGGAGTCAAGATTGTGGCCATAAAAATTTTGTATTATTTTGAGTATCTATAATATGTTATAATTTTAAAATATTACAAGAATTTTAAGATTCAGGATGATGTTTGTTGAAAAAAAAATAGTAAATCATGTTCAAAAAATCAAAACAATTATGTATACCTCTAGAGAAGAGAGTCATCTTCAAGAATATACAATTTTAAAAAAGAAATATGTAGATTTGATAGAAAAAGTTTGATGGGAAAAAAAATTATCAATTTCTGATAAATTTGACTTTGAACACTTATAACATGAAATATATAAGTCCAAAATCATAAAAAAAAATTGTCCACTTTGTATACATGTCAACTATAATATATTACAAAATCAGACCCAACAGTGATCAGTTGCATATATTTTTTTGGCAAGAATGAAACTTTATATTTTTATCATTCTAAAAGAAAATAGAAAATAGACTTTGAAAAATAAAAAATGATAAAATTTTAATTCAATTTAAAATAAAAATAAAATTACAAGCATAAACCTCATCCAATTTTACACATTTCATTAGTTTACATCATCTACAAATTCTAAACACAAATCTCCCTTTTCTATCATTAAAGTTGAATAGTTTAAGTTCTAATAGCCTTTGCCTTTATAAAGGTGACACAGGTTTGTGATTTTACCCAATAGCTTTAAACAACTTAATGAATCTCATAAAATAGCTTGGTCCATATAACATATCATCAACAATTTAACATTCTTAAATTTTTTGTTCTATCTATGTGTGTGTCGATTATTAGTATAAAAAAAAAAAAAAACTATAAAAATATTATACATAACGTAACATCTACACATATAAATAACGCTGTGACATCAATATTTAATGTGGAAACCCAATTTAGAAAAGAGACCAAATAACATGTTACAAATATTTAACTCTTCTAAATTAGGCTCCATTAAGAACCAACCTTGTTAAAGGTTATACAAGACATTGTTAAAGGATTTAATCACCCTATTAGAAGTGGCCTTGTTAGAAGACTTTGGATCATTCCATTAGAATGTCACCTTGATTAAAGGATTTGGAAAATGAATGTTAGGTCAACCTTGATTAAAGGATTTTGACTACCATAATTGTTAGAATGTAACAATAGGTTTGATTTATAAAGTAAATCTCACTTTGTAAATCTAGATCTCCATTCACTCATCTGATAGTTTATTGACTCGACTCCATCATCATCTACATCAGCAATCTTCTTGGCATCCCTTCAAGCAATCACACTTCACCAAACACTTCACATTTCTCCTATATTTCTCTAGTCATCACAATTACTCCTTAAGACCACCAATTAAGAATGAACAAACCTTAAAAAATATCTCTTATGTATCCTTAAAAAGTTAATTTCAATCTGTTGTAGCTTAAATATCACCATAGATCTTAGGATTAGGTTACATTCATCGAATCCTTCCATCATTAAGATTCCCTTCTAGAAACTTCTAATTCAATCTTTGTCTTTGATTGAATAACAAACTAGTTTTGTACATTAAATATTCCATCTTGTCAATCCTTATCATCCACACACTTCGTCTAATACAAAATTATAACTACAATGGCCTCAAATTCAATCCTTTAACAAACATTAACTTTTTCAATCAGTTGGAAAACTCTATGTTCTTCTTCTAAGTCATCACTATGTCGCTTAGCATACACTATTATATTTTTCTCAACATCAATTGGCTTGATCTCTACTAACTTTTCTTCATCAACTTTCTTGGAAATAAATACTACTCAAATTGAAGCATTTTGTTCATCTTCGACTCAAGTTTCTTAATCTTTGGCATCACTTGCTTCATTGACCAATGAATATTAAGACTTAGTCAAGTTTATAAATTCACTCAACTCTTGTCATTTATTTCATAAATTAATTCACTTGGATTCATCACTTGATGTAATAATTAAATAATACAAATAATCCTATCAAGGACTAACCTATCAAGTGGCCATTATAATTCTATAATACTTAACTTCACATATTTCAATAGCACTATCTCACCTTGTTATCTCTTCTTTTCAAAGCATATTCATCGATTAAATGATATGGCACTCTACACTATCAATAAATGTCTCTCCAATAAGTTTAATAGTCTATCTTACCATAATGCTTGAGATCAATGATAAATAAAAATTATTAAAATTGTAGTTTATGAAAATCTCCCCTTTTGGCATTGATGGCAACACCTCTAGTTACCATGCAATCCAAAATCTTCAACTTGTGATACTAGTGTTTGTTCTCTCTTTCTTAATTTCATTCTGATTATCATCCATGCAATATTAAGATTCTCCCTCTTTCATTTTAGCACATACCCTATCTCTATCATACCTCCAGATGAGAACACTTCAACTCATGCTCTTTATTTAAACACTCTCTCCCTCTCTATATAGTATATGAATGGTAATTGACATATATCTCCCTCTTTGAGAACAATGCCAAAAACATCAACCATTCATGTACATCTTCATTTTACTATTTTGAGTGATATAGGAATGTAACTTCAACATTCATATTTCTTTAGTTCCTTACAAATTTATTTGCCATTATTTTAGTGTCTTAGTTTTTGTCCATTTAGGCAACTCCTAAAGTGTGACCTCCTACATCAGTCTATAAGATATTCTTATTATAACATTTGGTGCAATGCAACATTTCTTTTTAGTTTTCTTTATGTAGGGGGATTACCCCTAATTTACCTTTCAAATACTCAAAATAATCCTTAGGTAGTGCCTTAGTGAATGTGCTAGCTGTTTGTTCCTTTGTATTTACATATTCCAATCTTACTTCTTTGTCTTGTAGCAACTCTCCTAAGTAATGATACTTGATCTCAATATGCTTTTTTCTTTATATGCATCATAATGTTTTATGATATATTTATAATAGTTATGTTATCACAATAAATAATAATAGGCTCAGTTTTCTCTTCCTTTATGCCTTTCAAAATTTATTGATCCACACAATATTACAATAATTTTCTACTAGAGTAAGATATTCAGTCTCTATTGTAGGTTGAGAAATATAGCTCTTCCTATTTCTTGTTAGTTTTCTTGTACCATAATCCATAGTCTTTTGTTCCTTTCAATTATCTTAGTACCATTTTTAATGCCATCGGGTGATTTTCTCTTGGATTAGTAGATAATCTAGCAACAATAGCAATTGCTAATGCAATGCTAAGTCTTCTATGTACAACATATTTTAGTTTTCCAATTATTTACCTACATAATATTTTATTCACCTTAGTAGAATCATCAATCCTTGACAATTTATGTCTAGGAACCATAGATGTTCCAACTAGTCTAGAATCTTCTCTCCTAGAAGTCCTCAAAAATTCATTGACATACTTGGATTGTGCCATATAAATACCTTTAATCATCTAATAAACTTGCAATCCAACAAAGAATTTTATTTCTCAAAACATTGACATCTCAACTTCCTTCCTCATTTTATTAGAAAAATATTTTCTCAATGAATCTATTTTTCCAAATATAATATCATCAATAATTATTTCAGCTAGAAATATCCTACTTTCACTTTTTAGGTACATATTGTTGTTGTCATTAGTTTTTGAAAAAACATTTTTTACTAAATAATTGTGTAAACTCTCATACCGTGCTCTAAGGGCTTTATTTAAACCATATAAAGATTTGTCTAACTTACATACCATATTCTTTTTTCTTGGATCAACAAATCCATCATGTTGTTCAATGTAAAATTCTTCCTCCAAGATTCCATTTAGAAATGTAAATTTGACATTCATTTGGTACACTTTGAACCCTTTGTAGGAAGAACATGCAAGTAAATTTCTCGCTCCTTCCAAACTTGCAACTGAGGAAAAATTCTCACCATAGTCAACTCCATATTCTTGTACATATCACTTATAAACAAGTATTTTGTTGTTTTTTGTAACTTCAACTTTCTCATTTTTTTAAAAAAAAAACTCTAGGAACCAATGTCCAAATCTTATTTTTCTCAATTTTCTAGATTTTTTCATTATCCCAGAACTTTTGCTCTAGTCTAGCTCCACTCAACATACTCCTAGCCTTCTCCATCAAGGTCCTATTCATTCCTTTTGCAACTCCATTCTACTATGGAGACTATTAAGTTATCTTCTCTCTTTTAATACCACAATCTTCACAAAATTTGTCAAAGTTATTAGAGCAATATTCACCACCATTATCAATTTTTAAACACTTTATCTTCTTTCCATTCTATAATTCAACCATTCCTTTAAATTCTTTGAAATGGTTGAAAACTTCAGTTTTACTCGAAAGAAAATAACCCCATGTTCTTCTACTAAAATCATCAATGAAATAAACATAATAAACTAATCTAACAATAGAAAGGAACATCAATTGGACCAAATATATCCGAATGGATTAGATCAAAAATACATGAGGACTTGTGAGAATGTGAGTAAAGCTGAATGCAATTTTGTTTACTATAGATACAATGCTCACAAAAATCAAACTCAAGATTTCAATCATTTAACCCATCAACAAGGTTTTTATTTTTAAAGGTTTCTAGACCCTTCTCACCTATGTGGTCGAGTCTCTAGTGCCATAACATAGTCTTCTCTGTAGGAAATATTGCTTCAATAGATAGATCACCCTCGCATACCCCAAAACCACAACCATTTACTGAAGGAGAAACCTTCTCCTTCTCCAAAAAAGTAGTCCTCTTTACAATCTTATTAGAAGTACTAGTGCATGCAATCATGCATGCATCAAGCTAGTACAATGTACCCAATCTACTTCCTCTTTCTATTAGCATAGCACCTCTCACCATTTTCACACTTGTTTCAAAACATTGTACATGCACACCCTCATCTATTAGTTCTCTAACATATAAAAAATTCCTTGCTATTCCTAGGATATGCAAGACACTATCAAATTTTCTAATTCTTCTATCAGAAAATTTCACATAAGTACTTTCATGATAAAAAAATCAAGAACTAAGTTATCACCCAAATATACCTTACCAACATTAAACTTTTCATACTTACTAATGAGTCTAGAAAATGCTTTTATTTTGTTATGTTTAAGATTATTTGTGATACTTCGTTTATCTTTGTTTTAACACTTATAAGCCAATGTTTGATAAACCTTTGATGATTTATGGGGTAGAAAAACTATGTCATCTTTTGCCCAAATTATATCTAATATGCAGTATTTCATATAAATATCCAAATGTGTGTTCTTATGCTTGAATTTAGTTTGATGGATGTTTATTTGCAAATATGTCTTATATCATAACTAACCTAATGGTAAGGATTAAAGGATGAGCGAAAGAATCCAGAAGTTGGTTGCTGATAGCATTCAAGGAGAAATGAGCATCAAGGAACAACCACGAAAAGGAAGTTATAACCACTCCAGGAAACATGGTAGCGAATAAGGAGGAGCTTTTACGAGCCATTACCTTCTCTGCATTTATGTTGTAACAAGTAGATGCTGAGACTTCATTGCTCCCTCCTCAATTCTATTATCCTTCGTTTCCACTTTCAATTGTTCTCCTATATTCTCTCCTGCGGACTTAACTTAGGATAGTTAGTTTTCTGTTATGTAATAAAGAGTAGATTCCCTATATATGTCGGGATCAACTCCTATGTGTGAAGTTTTTAGTTTTTGGTTTTTGATAAGTTTTATCAATGAAGAGAGAACAGTAATTCACAATTTGTTGTAGTTGTGTTTTACAATTCTGAATCATGTAATGACTGATTAATAAAATGAATTAGTTCTCTTTAGCTTCTATCTTGCGTTGGTAGATTAGAGAAGCCAACCAAGGGGGCCCACTTGGAAGTTGGATTAGATTAGGATAGAATAGATTCATTTTACTAGCATTAGCAATATTTTAAGTAAGACGTAGCTAGTTAATTCCTTCATGTAGCATCACACTTCATGAACGTTCTTGCAGCATCTACGAGAATAAACTGATATATTTCTGGATTTGATTGTGTAAAGATTTTTTTACCATCAACGTTTTGAATCACACCAAGTGATCCATCATCAGGATGAAGAGAGCAAGAGATGTCAAACAGAATGGATCTCTTGCTCTCTTCATCCTGATGATGGATCACTTGGTGTGATTCGAAACGTTGATGGTAAAAAAATCTTTACACAATCAAATCCAGAAATATATCAGTTTAATTGCTATGGATTGTGGAAATTTAATCTCTTTAATCTATGAGAATAGTCTAGTGGATGAGTCAGGATGGAATCTCTCTTATCTTGTCATTGTGTTTTCAAAATTCATAGGTTCAGTAGTTTCCTTTCCACAACATTAGTGTAGTTTCCTTCCTTTGCATTTTTACTCTCCTGCAGCATAAGCATAATGACTCATCAAGGTACCTAGTGCACATACTGTGCCGACCATTTGAAGTATACGTCCTTGGGTTGACAATCTAAATGCACCTCATGGTAGGGGAAAAGTAGTTCTTAGCTTGAATAGATTATTCCTAAGTCAGGCATAACGCATGACTATGGAACACCTATTGTGAGGCGGTTCATTTTTGGTGCCGTTGCTAGGGATGGTGTCAAGCTAGGAGCATTTTTGAGTCATAGTTTTTAGATTAAGTTCTTTTTACCAGTGTGAAAATTTTAGTTGCATGCATCAAAGAGGAAGATGACGAGATGAATATAGCAGATTTCTTCCATAAGGATCTGTTAGTTTGAATGAAGAAGTTGAAGAAGAAGTTGAGTTTCCCTTTGAAGACACAAGTCCTGTTTTTCCCACATTATCATCATCAAGAGCTGAATCCCTAGATATATCTAGTCTCCAACCTTTCACTGAAATATTGACTAGTCTTCTTGATAACACTACCCCGAATCCACTAGTTGTTAATCATCTAGTGCCTAACATTCTTTTTCAGCAGCAACCTCATAATCCAGTCCCACCAGTCATGGCACAACCCACTTTTCCATTTCCACTTCCAAGTCTCATAACCAATGCCAATCTCAAGAATATACCTCCCACTGCTCTTTTGAAGTTCTATGGCCTTGCAACTGAAGACCCTGATACCTTTTTGTTTGAGTTTGAAATCCTTTGTCATAGTTTCGACTACAACATTGATGCCCATAAGCTTAAATTATTTCCAGCCACATTGAAAGAATTAGCTTTACAATGGTTCATGGGCTTAGGAGCCAATGCAGCTGTGAATTAGGAGGAAATGCAAGCCTTGTTTTTGGAAAAATATAAAAAATATTGCAAAGCATCTGGTACAAGAGGAGATGATACCTTTAGGATATCATAGAAGGAGGAACAAACATTAGAAGACTATGTTTCTCGATTTTTATATACACTACGAAAGAATCCTCAGCACACATTGTCTGAAGATTCCCAAAAACTAGTCTTTCTAAGAGGAGTGAATGAAGACTATTTGGAAACATTGGACTTGATGGTTGGTGGAGATGTATATCAAGATCAATGGGATGACCTTAAAAAGATATGTCAGAACTACTCAAGATCAACCATGAAGAAAGGTCAAGGACCCCGTTCTACAATTACAAAAGGAATTAGTCAAGGCATTTCAAAACTTGAAATATCCAATTTGTTGTTAGATTTCAAACAAGACATCAATAATGATGTTGCTACACAGTTGGATACAATGAATACAAAGAAGAAGCAAGTAGAGGCTAAGTTACAACTAGCTGAGTACTATCCTCATTGCAAAAAGAAAAAGAAGGATTGCCACTGTAAATTGGTTGCAAGCATGGAGAACTAGCATCTTCCAACTGAATATGTAAAGATAGATGGGGATGATGAGCAAGTATTCTTTGTTGCTCAATGCCGACCATGGGCTCAACATCAAGGTATGCCTCAAGACCCCTTGCAAAATTCAAATTCATATGGTAATCAATGGCAAAACCACAATACCCAGGGTCCTCCACAAAACCAACCCAATTGGAATAATGCTGGGCAAAATAACCCACAACAGTCTCAATGGTCTAAAAATTTCCAACAACCTTGGCCTAACCAGCAAAATAACCAATGGCCCCAGAACCGGAAAAACCAATGGCAACCACCCTAAGGGAATTAGCAATCTCCAAACCAATGGAGTTGGCAATCTCCAAACCAATGGAAGGGATCTCAACAATGGCCTAACCAAAATACTGGTGCTCCACAATTACCCCCTCTAGCTCAACAACCCGCTTTAATGCCACCACCTGAAAATAGTGGATCTCAAAAGCAAACACAGCTACCTGCACAGCCTCATCCAAATCCAAATAGCAAACCACAACAACCCATGTATAGTGTTGATACCTAACAGTACCTTGCTTATTCCATAGATGTCACAGATATACATTTGAGATCTAGAACGACCTTACCAGCACCAAAGCCACCTCTTATAACTGAAGTATCAGACTCTCCTGCAGCATCAGAACCTTTGGTTGATGAACTTGTTGACCCAACTAATGTTACCATACCAATACCAGTTCAACCAGCAGTAGAGCCTCCTTTTCCAGACCAACTAATACAAAAGAAACCTGAACAAAGCAAGGAACAACCCTTTGACATTGTTAATCAGGTTAAGAATATGCATGTCCAAATACCTTTGTTTCAAGCTATTAAGGACATTCCTGCTTATGGAAAAGCTATAAGGGAAGCTTGTCTAAAGAAACCTAGAAGGAAGAAGAAGGATCCTACCATAGTTCATGTTGTTGGACACTTAGCTGATATCATGTTAGGAAGAGTGATTTCACCAAAATATTCTGACCCAGGGAGTCCAGTAGTAAGTGTCAGCATAAATGGTCAATTTGTTAAACATGCCTTAATAGATTTGGGAGCTGCTATAAATGTGATGACTAAAGAAACCATGAAGAAGTTACAAATAGAAGGGTTAAGGCCCACACCAACTATTCTGTAGCTTGCAAATAGTTCCACTGTCATTCCTGATGGAATGATAGAAAATATTGTTGTGACCTTAGATTCTCTAGAATATCCTGCAGACTTCATGATTTTGTCCCCTAAAGTAAACCTATCTGGCTATCTTGTCATTCTAGGTAGACCATGGTTAGCTATAGCTGATGCAAACATAAATTGCAGATCAGGGAATATGACCATATCAAATGGCCAAACAACCAAGCAATTTGATCTATATCCTCCTGCACAACCATTACCATATTTGAGTACATCTTTTTGGCCAGATTTAGGAGATGAAGAAGAAGAGATAAATTCCATAGTAAAACTTATGATGTTACATAGGCAATCTTTTCTAAAGTTGCAAGAAGAAGATTCAGTAATCCAGAGCATCCTTACCAACACTTGTGTGGTAGGAAAAGATGTGCCTGAAAGCTCTATATTAGAATTGATTACATATGAGGAGTGTGATACAAGTTGTACTTTACATAAGGAACCTGAAAATCTTTGTTCACTACTTCCCTGTGAATTGGAAGGAAGCCCAATCTTTGAAATTTCTATGGTAGAATCCACTATTCCTATTGCACTGAGTAAAGGCCATAAACTGCATGTTAACCCCCAATTGACATCTGTACAGATGGAACAATTAAAAGAATTTCTTCAAAAGAATGAGAATACTTTTGCTTAGGATTATGGTGATATGAAAGGATTAAGACCTACACTATGTACCCATAGGATATACATTAATGAAGGTTGTCTACCACTTCATAAACCTCAGAGGAGGATAAATCCAAGCCTCAGAGAAATAGTCAAAATAGAATTGTAGAAACTGCTTGATGCTAGCTTTATCTATCTTATATCTGATAGTAAATGGGTATCACCACTGGTTATAGTACCTAAGAAAGGAGGAAAATGGATAATTTGTGTAGATTATAGGGAGTTGAATAAGGCTACTAAAAAGGATCATTTTCCTTTACCCTTCATAGATCAAGTTTTGGATACACTAGCTGGAAAAAAGTACTTCTCCTTTTTAGATGGATACAGTGGCTATAATCAAATCAATATTGCTCCTGAAGATCAAGACAAAACTACATTTACCTGTCCATGGGGTACTTTTGCATACTCTGTTTTACCATTTGGTCTTTGTAACACTCTTGCAACGTTTCAATGGGCTATAATTAGTATTTTTGTTGATATATCACATGATTGTATGGATGACTTTACAACATTTGGAGTTACTTTTGAAGAAGCAATGATAAATCTTGAAAAAGTTTTGGTAAGATGTCAAGAACATAATTTGGCACTAAATAGTGAAAAGTGTTTCATGCTCATGCAAGAGGGTGTGGTACTCGATCATTTCATATCTATTGTAGGCATACAAGTAGACCCAGCTAAAATTGAGGTAATTCAAACATTACCCATACCCACTAAATTAAAAGATATCAGATCTTTTCTGGGACATGCTAGATATTACAAGCATTTTATAAAAGACTTCAGTAAAATAGCCAGTCCCTTGTACAAGTTGCTCACAAAAGAAGCTGAATTCAATTGGACACCTGAGTGTGATAAAGCTTTCCTATAGCTTAAGCAACTTTTGACCACAGCCCCAATTTTACAAGGCCCTGATTGGAACCTACCTTTTCACATATATACAGATGCTTTTGATTATGCCATAGGTGCAGTTTTAGCACAGAAACACTCAAATCTTGAGAATATCATTTATTATATCAGTAAGAGTCTTCATTGTCCAGAACTGAATTACACAGTGACTGAAAAAGAATTGATAGCAGTAGTCTATGCTCTAAATAAATTTTGGCATTACATCATAGGTTATCCTATCTATGTTCATACTGATCATGCAACAATCAAATATCTCATGAACAAACCTGCTATAAATAGTAGGTTAGCAAGATGGTTACTATTGCTACAAGAATTTGACATAACCATAGTGGATAAGCCTGGAGAAACAAATGTCGTAGCTGATTATTTGTCAAGAATCAATCATCATGATACTGACACTACTCTAGTAGATGATGCATTTCCAAATGAACATTTGTTTCATATTGCTATTAAAGTTTCATGGTATGCAGATATTGCTAACTACATTGCAGCTAATAAGACACCAATGCATTTTTCTTATAAGGAGAGAAAGTTGCTCATATACAAAAGCTTCCATTTCTCATGGATAGACAATTTTCTGTTCTATACTGGACCTGATCAAGTTATGCGCAGATGTGTAAGAGAAGATGAGACATATGATATTTTGCATGCATGTCATAATGAGCCCTATGAAAGACATTTTGCAACCAAAAGAATAGCTTTCAAAATCTTAGCCACTGGTTACTATTGGCCTACCCTTCATAAAGATGCAATCAATTATAAAAGGAAGTGTAACCAATGCCAAAGAATGGGTCACCCAACCAAAACAGATGAAATGCCTCTAAATCCTCAAGTGGTGTTAACACCATTTGAAAAATGGGGAATGGACTTTATCGGTCCTATTGATCCTCCATCTATTAAGAAGTCTTATATTGTAGTTTGTACTGATTACCTAACCAAATGGGTTGAGGTTAAGGCTATGAAGCATGCCCATGATGAAAAAGTTGCCGAATTCCTGTATGAAGAGATTTTTACACGCTATGGAGTTCCTAAAGAATTGGTTACTGATCAAAGCACACAATTTACTTCCAACCTGATTTTAGAATTGATGAAAAAGTATAACATTAGGCATCACAGATCCAGTCCTTATCATCCACAAGCCAATGGACAAGCAGAAGTTACCAACCATGAGCTAGAAAATATTCTAACTAAAATAATCCATTTGCATCGTCGGGACTGGACCAGCTGGTTACAAGAAGCTGTTTGGACTTATAGAACAACTTGGAAAACCACTACTGGATTCACACCATTTGAGATTTTGTATGGGAAAGTGGTAATGCTTCCACTTGAATTTGAACACAAGACTTTAAGAATAGCCTTGACCTTAGATATTGATCTTCCTACAACACAAAGAGAATGCCTCCTGCATCTTAATTCTTTGGATGAAATGTGCAAGATCGCTTTATAACACACTGAATTGGTGCAAAAACAAAGAAAAAATTGGCATGATTCTCATATCCTCAAAAAATAGTTCAAAGCTAGTGATTGGGCATTATTGTATGATTCCCACTTTCAGGATATGCCAGGGAAGCTGCAGATGCGATGGTTAGGACCATATCAAATCATCCATGTCTTTGAGAATAGAACAGTTCAACTAACCACAATTGATGATGTGCCTTTCAAAATGCTAATCAATAGTCATTGACTTAAGCTTTACAAATAGCCTCAAACAAAAGCTGAATTCATACAATAGTTCGAACAACTAGATCCAACAACAACTCAAGTATCTCTTCCTACAGCAGAAGGTGAAAACCTTCCACCTGCTCCTCTTCAATATTAATTCTAATTTGCATGTCCATCATAATAAATTTATGTTTGCATAAAGTCCATTTTCTTTTCATGATATTTCTTTCCATTCATATCTTAATCTTTCATCCACCCACCCCACTCCATTTCTTAATCTTCCATCCACTCACTTTCTACATACTTAATTTTTTGTGTTTTCAATCAAATCTGCACATGTTGATGGATGCTGCCATTTACATCATTTTTGCCACCTTTTTTTTTGGAGCATGTGACAATCCACTTGGCAGGTATAAACATTTTCAAACTATTATTCATTTATAAGTTTGCAGATTTTGTTAATTATATATAATACTGCATAGTCTCTATAATTACGGTGTATTCCAGTCCCTCACCCATACTAGTCTGACAAGTGAGGACACTTCTTGTAAAATTAGCAGGGGGCAGGGGAGTGTCGTACTATCCAATGACATGCTTGATTAACTGTGATGATTTTCTAAAATCTTGGCATTACTCTTTATTAATGAGAACTTTTTGCCATAAGTATGCCATGTCAAGTGTTGTACTCCCACTTTCTGAATGAATTTTTTCTTGTTCATGCCAAATTTTTTGTGCTAAGCCATGATGTGACCTATTTTTAAAAATTTTTGCATTCGAACCATATTTTCGGACGATTTCCATGCAAATTCATGATTTACTTTTACCTAAAGTTTAATTATGGCACATAACAATTGGTTATGGCAATTAATATTTCCAAAAAGAAGCGGTGAAGCGTCTGAGAAATAACGTAGAGTTTTGAAGTTTGCATTCAGAAAGGGAGAGGGAAATGGAGTAGCAAAAGAAGTATCAAGAAATGGGAGGAGGTTTATAGAGAAAAGAGTCGGTTGAGCACATTTTTTTGCTCTTTGTCGTAGAAGCAATAAGAAGATTCGATGCATGTGGGTGGTTAGGTTATTGTTTGAATTTAACAGCATATGATGAAGAAGCAGCTGTAGAATTCACTAGGACATTTGATGAAGGTGAAGCTTCTGTGTGGGGTTTGACAGTAATTGCAATAGAAGAACAAATTGCAAAAGTAATAGGGCTACCTCTTGTTAGAGAGAATTATCCGAGCTCGCATGATGCTAGGTCAGTGAGGGCCTAGTTCACTACCCCACATGACCCTCCATTGGATGTTACAAAGCAGGGGTGCAAGAGATTGTCTGTGCCACCTCCATAGCCTAACCTAGCAATTCATGTCATCAGGTATTTTACTTGTGAAGGTAGATTTTCTCACTTACATGCACACCATTTTAAGTTGCTTAGTTGTATAAGGCACAATATTACCATGAATCTTCCAAATGTTTTGTATAATATGCTCTGTATTAGTGCAGAAGAGATTCAAAAAGGGAAAGATAATTTTGTCACTCACCATGCCTTGATTAAGTTGTTAATAGAAAGGTCTCTTAGGGATGTATCCCCTTTGACATGGGATGACTTTGTGAAATTTAAAACCCTACAACCCCAAGTTGACCCTAGTGAACGGCAGGGTGAGAAAAACATAGTTCCCAGTAGTGAGCCTACAAAACAAAATATTGAGGGAGCTGAAACAGAAAACACACAAGGGATTGAACTAGAATTTGCTTCCACTCAAGAGAATGTGCCTCCACCTAAACAGGACATCCATAAACCCACTACTAGTCAAGCCAAAAGGAAACAGAAGTCACCAGAAGAAATCATTGTTCAACAAAAACCTAGTCCTACAATTAAGCAACAGAAGAAAACAAAGAAGGTTCCTGCATCAAATAATCCTGCAGCAGTGATACCGAAATAGAAAATTAGGCAAAAGACAGTAGTACAAGAAGAGAATCCTTTGCAAAAAAGCCCTAGAATGAGAGGGCAGATTTTTAAAAATCATATATTGTCTAAAGCACCTACTCCAGAGTCTCCTGTGCAGATAATTTCTAACCATTCTCCCCTTCACACTGAGATGACAGAAGCTTCTGGTAATCCTCTTGTAGCATGTGAGCAGGAAATTAATGAAACCTTAATAGATTTACTAGGTGTTTCAAGCCATGAGAATGAAGTAGTTCCTGAATGCCAAGATTCGAATACTG
The DNA here is from genome assembly GCA_028749045.1 of Cupressus sempervirens. Classification (NCBI taxonomy): domain Eukaryota; kingdom Viridiplantae; phylum Streptophyta; class Pinopsida; order Cupressales; family Cupressaceae; genus Cupressus; species Cupressus sempervirens. The sequence continues at coordinate 56,135,372 of CM053789.1, forward strand.
CCTTAGTCCCATATAAGTCAACATGGATCAATAGTTTGGCAGAACATCTATGGCAGGAACAGAAAAAGAAAAAGGATTATGAAGAGGATAACAGTGCCATCACCTTGCAAAAACTCCTTTTCCAATTATATGGACAACATTTATTTGCTGAAGCACTATGGAAAGAGGAGAAGAAAAGAATGAGCAAGATCATAACATCACAAAATGAGGAGATTGAAGAATTGAAAGAATAGCTAGAAAGACAGAAATAGCGCATGGAACATGCACTTAAATTAGTTGATCAAGCTCTTGCTTGCAGACCACCTCCTCAAGTATATGCTTTTTTTTTGGAAGAACAATATCTTTTGTTTCAGTTGATGTTAACTCTCAAAAATGTAAATGCAGAATTGAAAACCGCACAAGAGTTTTATGAGCTGTATCAAACCTTACCACCATGGTAGAAAAATCTATTGTGTGAGTTGTATATTCATAATTTTGTCATTCCTGCAAAAATTGAGTGGAATCCTTTGCTCTATATAGGAGATGTGCATTTGAAAGCTTTAATGTCATGGATGTCTAATGAGGTGAATTATGATAGACAACTAGTTAATTATAGAGATGAGGAGAGAAAAAAACCTTTACCCTTGAGGGCAGAAAGTAAACAACTAGAGGAAATGCTTCAAGACTGGTTTACATTAACCTATGGGAAGAGTAATCCAAAAGTTAGAAAGAAGGTATTTGCTGCTAGAGCCAAAGTGTATGCCGAATATGAAAACTTGCCCTACTTTGCATTCCAGATAGCTATGACCAGAGTAAGAGGTAGATGGGCACGCTTACCTAATTCTCTCAAGAAATTAGAGCCACACAGTCCTATTAATTTGGAAGCAACACTATATAGAGTTCCAAAATATTTAGAACTGGGAAAGCAACTAAGGCCAGAGCTATGGTGTCCTTTAACCATGCAACCTCCAATGCTTTTATGGCCCCTGTATGATATTGATGCTGACAAACTTGATAAGTTGCAGGAAGACCATAGGTGAGAAGTATGGGAAAGGACCAGAGGATTCTATTACACCTTCAAGAGCAACAGAGAGGGAAAGACAGAAGTTGGGGAGCTTAGATCTTTGACAAAGAAGTGTAATTCTTGAGGACAAGCATTAGTTTAGCAGGGGGCAGATGATGAGTCTAGAAAATGCCTTTATTTTGCTATGTTTAAGATACTTTGTGATACTCTTTTTATCTTTATTTTAACACTTATAAGCCTATGTTTGATAAACCTTTGATGATTTATGGGGTAGAAAAACTATGTCATCTTTTGCCCAAATTATATCTAATATGCAGTATTTGATATAAATATCCAAATGTGCATTCTTATGCTTGAATTTAGTTTGATGGACGTTTATTTGCAAATATGTCTTATATCATAACTAACCTGATGATAAGGATTAAACGATGAGCAAAAGAATCTAGAAGTTGGTTGCCAACAACATTCAAAGAGAAACGAGCATCAAGGAACAACCACGAAAAGGAAGTTATAACCACTCCAGAAAACATGGCAGCGAATAAGGAGGAGCTTTTACAAGACATTACCTTCTCTACATTTATGTTGTAATAAGCACATGTTGAGACTTCATTGCTCCCTCCTCAATTCTGTTATCCTTCCTTTTCGCTTTCAGTTGTTCTCCTATATTCTCTCCTGCGAACTTAACTTAGGATAGTTACTTTTTTGTTATGTAATAAAGAGTAGATTCCCTATATATGTTGGGATTGACTCTTATGTGTGAAGTTTTTAGTTTTTGGTTTTTGATAAGTTTTATTGATGAAGAGAGAACACTAATTCACAGTTTGTTGCAGTTGTGTTTTACAATTCTGAATCATGTAATGACTAATTAATGAAATGAATTAGTTCTCTTTAGCTTCTATCCTGCGTTGGTAGATTAGAGAAGCCAACCAAGGGGGCCCACTTGGAAGGTGGATTAGATTAGGATAGAATAGATTCATTTTACTAGCATTAGCAGTATTTTAAGTAAGACGTAGCTACTTAATTCCTTCCTATAGCATCACACTTCATGAACGTTCCTGCAGCATCTGCGAGAATAGTCTAGTGGATGAGTTAAGATGAAATCTCTGTTATCTTGTCATTTTATTTTCAACATTCATAGATTCAGTAGTTTCCTTTCCACAGTAGTAGTGTAGTTTCCTTCCTTTGCATTTTTACTTTCCTGCAACATAAGAATAATGACTCATCAAGGTACCTAGTGCACATACTGTGCCAACCATTTCAAGTATACGTCCTTGGGTTGACAATATAAATTTACCTCATGGTAGTGGAAAAGTAGTCCTTAGCTTGAATAGATTATTCCTAAGCCAGGCCTAGCGCATGACTATGGAACACCTATTGTGAGGTGGTTCACTTACTAAATTGATTTCTATTGGGAGTCATATGAAAAGATGTCCCTAAGTTTATCAACCATCTATTATCACTTGCATGAGTGGCCAAGGCTATGATGAAAGCATCTCCATCTTCCTTCTCAAACTTAGAATTAGAATCTTGCTTCTTCTTCTTCTTCTTTTTCTTCTTCTCCTCTTTGCAGTCCTTTCAAAAGTATGCAGGTTTGACATAATTCCAACATATGACCTTGGATTTACCAAGAGATTTCAATCTCCCCTTATTCTTGGACTTAGAATGGCCATGCCACTTTTCATTCTTGCCTCTTTCCTTTGGTCTTGTTCAACCACTCAAAGCCTTTTTGAAATTCAGAGAGACCTTCCTTCTCACCTCCTCAAAAAGTAGAGAATAAACAACATCGTCCAAATTTAAGATAATTGAACTGCTCCCTATGTCCATGACAAGGCTGTCCCATGAGTTTGGCAATGAACATAGCAAGATTTAGCACCTTCCCTCTTCATCCATCAACACCCCAACTAAGGTCAACTGAGTCACCAACATATTAAAACTTTCAAGATGCTTAGAAATCTGGCCACCTTCCTTTCTCAAGGAAGACAACTTCTTCCTAATGAAAATCCTATCCACAAGTGATTTCTCTTGATAGATATCACTTAGCTTCTTCCAAAGCTTCTTCATGGTGGGTTCTTCATGGACATTAATTAGAAGTGAGCTTGCAAGACAATCAGATGACACCTTTAGATTTTATATATGTCACATCATACTATGCAGTTGAAGTTAGATATGTAGGCCTCTACTTATTCTCATCAATCAATAGATCTTCTCAACATCCACGTCTCAAATTTTGTGCCAAAAAACTTCTCTACATCAATTCTCCCTATTATGCTTGCCATCTTTGCAATCCTACAACATAGAAATAAAACCCTCTGCAAAAGCTCCTCCACTTAAACCTTGATTAGCTAAAAACACTTTGTACCCAAAAAATAGAACCAAAACTAGCCAGGCTCTAATACCACTTCTAAGGAAGCAAAGGTTCATGGAATTACTTCCTACACTAATCTTGAGAGGACGATTATGCAAGTTCAACTAACTATTGTCAAGATCTCAAGAAATGCATAATAACATAATCAAAATAACAAAAAACACATAACACAATGATTACCATGGGGAAACCCTTCCGAGAGAAAAACCCAACCCTAGAAAACCCACAAAATGTATTCTCAAATCAAGAAAATTACAATACACTTGCAATACAAGTTCTTATATGAGCACATCATGAAAAATCAAACTTGAACTCAAAATTAGAGAGACTCCTTCTAGCACCCAATCTTGCAAATAGAACTCGATGATCCAAATACCTCCCCAAGCCCTCCTTTTATAGTGATTTATAGCTTGGAAACCACTTATGGACTTAAAAAACCATGGGCCAAAACCATGGGTAAAATAACCATGCCATATGTTAACCACTTGTCATTTGTAACTACAAGAATAATGTTTTCATCTATAATTTTGTCCTCTAGTTTAAACCCCCATAAAAGTCACATAATGAGTTGTTTAAATACTTGAAAAATAGCCCTCCTATATTGTACTAGGGACAAGACACATGTTTAATAACTCATAGACCTTTTTCCAACTCATAAACATGTGAAAAGCTACCACAAAAAATTTCTAGAATTTTTTGGAAAAATCTTGAAAGGTTGAAACACAATTCTTAACACTATGTGAGCTACAAATTTAATTATTTCATGAACTATAACTTTTTCCCTCACCTAGCATTCATGATGTTCTTTTTATTATTCATCATTATGTATCTCAATAGATGTTTTTTTTTTTTTTCTTAGAATCAGTTGGCTCACTTGGCCATTACTAGGTTTGGTCACAACTAACATGTTAGTCTCAAAATGGTTTTGACATTTGGGTGCACACTTAACTAATTTCTACAATGAAGCTAAGTACACTATGTATGCTAAGCCACAACATGTGCCGAGTCAAAATTCCAACAGGTTTCGAGTGATCTTTAGGTGCTAAGAAATCTTTAGGAGCTGAGTGAAGATCAAGTGCCAAGTAATATATAGGTGTCGAGTCACAGATGATGCCAAGTAGGATAGAATCACTATAGGAGCCACGGAAGCTAGTTTTCTTATATGTGCCGAGTATAAGGAATTAGAAAGTGCTAAGTAACACAAATGCACATATGATTTTGAGAAGGTACAAACTCAGATGTAAACCATTGTTATGGCTGACATATGATGAATCTCGAAGGATCTAAGTGATAAGATTGAATCTTTTGTATTTCCTATGCAATCTGCATGCAGCCAATAAGAAAAATGGAGAAGGCATGCAACCAATAATAAAAGTGCAAGGAATGAGTGGGAAATAAAGATTCAATATGGATCGTGGATCCATACCTAACATTAAGTCTTTGAAAGTCTTTATAAGGAAGATGAAATCTCATTGTGAATATGGAAAAAGAAGTGTATGGGGAAACTATAGTGAAATTCAAAGTGAAGAGTGAAAAGACTTAGAGGAAGAGAGAAACAATTAGATATTCAGTTGATCAGAACAAAGCAAGGGATACAAATAGATATCAAATCTCAAAGAATCAAGATCAGACAGAGAAGATCAAGTGCTTGAATTCAGCAATCAAGGATTGTAAGCTATCAGGTTTATTATACCTAATACTCTCTAGCAATTGTATTAGAAAGGAAATCCTATGTTGATAGGTTAGCTTAATAGATGGGTTGTAGATCCTTTGAAGATGTGATTAAATCCTTTAACATGGTGACACTTAATGAAAAATGTTTGTAAATCCTTTAACCAAGACACTATTGATACAGTGTAAAGCCTTTAACAGGGTAGGCCTTTCCCAAGGAAGACCATCAGAAGTGGTCAAAACAATTATTGCTACAGTGATTTTGTGGGTGTCATCCCCACCCCAGTTTTACCTTCTTATTACTGGAGCATTTCTAGGTTACCAAAATCTAGTGTCATATGTTTTTGATGCATGTGTCTACTTCATGTTTATTTCATATGTTTACATGCATGCAATTTACTTTCATTTAAAAGTAAATCCTAATACTCTCTAGCAATTGTATTAGAAAGGAAATCCTATGTTGATAGGTTAGCTTAATAGATGGGTTGTAGATCCTTTGAAGATGTGATTAAATCCTTTAACATGGTGACACTTAATGAAAAATGTTTGTAAATCCTTTAACCAAGACACTATTGATACAGTGTAAAGCCTTTAATAGGGTAGGCCTTTCCCAAGGAAGACCATCAGAAGTGGTCAAAACAATTATTGCTACAGTGATTTTGTGGGTGTCATCCCCACCCCAGTTTTACCTTCTTATTACTGGAGCATTTCTAGGTTACCAAAATCTAGTGTCATATGTTTTTGATGCATGTGTCTACTTCATGTTTATTTCATATGTTTACATGCATCCAATTTACTTTCAGTTAAAAGTTTTAATGGATAAAGTGTAATACTTCTGATTCACCACCCCCCCCCCCCCCCCCCCCACCCTCTCATAAGAATTCTTCCCATTTGAATATTCCAACAATTGGTATTAGAGCCTAGGTTCTCACAAGGAGAAGCCTAACAACTTGGAGAAAAAGATTAGAAGATGGAGGTCTTCAAACTTGGGAAGATAATAGGAAATCAAGTGATTAATGTTCAACTCGCTCTACACATATTGGAGGAAGCCAAAGAAGAATTACAAAAATCCTTGAAAAGAAAGAAGGATATAGCCATAGCTGAAAATGATATAAACTACAGGGAGATTGATACCACAAAAGTGTTTGCCAATGGTGATACTAAAGAGTTTGATGCAGCAATAGCAGAACTAATGGAAATGAATAGATCTTAAGTAGAAGAAATCAGAACCTTGAAGATTGAACAAGAATCACAAGCCATAATGCTTTGTGAAGTGACTAAACAAAAGAAAAGGGATATTGAAGAAAAAGCCATGATAAAATATAACAAGATAAATCTTAAAAATAGATTGGAGGAAAAAACAATTGAGTTTGAAAGAATCTCAAACATGCAGCTAGAAACCTTAAGCTAGATGATGAATGCACATCATGAGCTAAATATGACGGACATTGAGATCTCTACATTGAAGATGCAAAATGACTTGAGAAGAGAAAAAGAAATTTTAGAGAGCTTCAACAAACCTAATGAAGCCATCAAGTATTTTGAGCAGTTACTAAAATCCCCAAGGTCTAGCAATGACACTCAAGGATTAGGATATACCAGCACTGAAGAAAGAGAATCAGCCAAGACTATAGAAGAAAGGAACAAAAAAGGTAAGAACACCAAACCTACCTATATTTTTTGTGGTAAGAGAGGACACACTTCTAATGTGTGTAGGAGCAATAATTCCCATTACCATGATAACCCTAATAGTGCAAGCTATTTTCATAAGTTCAAGAAGCAAGGACATCAAGCACATGAATGCAAAACTAGGACTATCAAGACACCAAGATTTGAAGGTCACTGCTACAATTGCAAGAAGTATGGAAATAGAGCCTTTGAATGTAGATCAAAGCCCATGTGGACATCAAATCAACCAATAAATACAAAAGGCAATGGAAATCACTACTATTGGGATTATAACACCAGGTATAGCTGTCATTACTATCAAGAATATGGACATGTTCTTGAAAATTGCATAAGGAAACATTTTAGAGGAAACCATAGTTGCTTGAAAATTGGTCATATCAGTAGGAATTTCCCAACAAGGTCTAAGGCACCAAGTTCTGAGTTCAACAAAGGGAAGGCAAAGGTAGGTGTTGAACACATCAGAGGAGAGATGAATAAGACATGGAAGAAGAAAAATGAGTGAAGCACATTGAGTGAAGGGATCACTTCACCCAATGGGTCAAGTGATCACACTTCATCAAACTAAGCATAAATAGTTGTATGGGACTGATATACAAATTTATATCATACATCAGTCCCAAGACAAATAAGTGCAAAGAAGAAATTGGCATAAGCAAAGATGCCAAGTCAAAATTTGAAGTTCTTGCAAATATTGTTGAGTCATCCTCAAATGCTAAGTAAAGCTCCAATGCATGTCAAGTTGCTAATAGCAACCGAGTTGATGGTTGATGCTGAGTTGAGAAATGCCCATTGAAGCTGAGTCATGTTGAAACCTTCAAGTACAGAGTTTACAACTGTACATGCACTAAGCATTTAATGCTATGTTTTGAAAGGTATAAGGTCAATTTTTGATCATTTCTCACCATTCAAATGTAGAGCAAAGATGAGAAGAGTGCAGGAGAGATCAAAGAACTACATCGAAGCCATTTGCATGGAATTCAATAGTGATTCAACATAAATTTCATTGATCAAAGGTACTTATCAAGTGCCGAGCTACGCAGTGTTAAAGTTTTTAATCTTTTAAAACCATAGATCCGTATAATACCTTCTAGTTCTAAGAACCCCAAGGGAAAAGAAGTTCATGAGGTTCAGCTGGTCAGTAATGAGGCTAAACAACCCAAATTTATGCCAATTCCAAAAGTCACCTACAAAAATGACCCTGCTGGCGCATTATCTATTATCCCATCCAAAGTAGTCATGGTGCAAGATGTAAGGAAGTGTTATAAATGAAAAATTGGTGCAATAGGTGATCTTGAAATATTCCAAGCATATGACAAGCTATGTGAGAACAAGATTGTGAAGGACGAATTCTAGATAGTTGAGAGAAAGGGTTTGACCAATGCCCTAGTTTACCCTATAGGATTAAAAACTGAATGGATATGGATTGTTTTAAGTAGAATTCTCAATGGATGTTTTTGGCTAGAAAAAGGTCCAGTAAAGATTATAAAAAGGATAGTACATAGGGTTATAGGTTTCTCAACCCTAGATTGGACTAAGACCTTGCTCAGTGATTCCAAAGAGATCATTGAAAAGAATACAAGTGCAAAATGGAATAAGAGGGGTGTGACTATTGATACTATCACTAATCCTCTTCTATATTTTTTTTTGAGAATAATATCCAAAAAATTATGTGCCATGCATAGCTGTTGATGTAGCCTACAAATTGGTAAAGAAAAATCACACATATGATGTGTCAGAACTTTTTTTGCAGCAGATAAATGAAAACCTAGGAGCAATAAGGAGATCAAAAGGTGCTCAATGCAAATTTGGTTCATTTCTTATGTGTATATTCTTTTATGTTATGGAAGAGTTTCCTTCTATAGGAAAGGTGAATTGGAATCCTAAAAAAACTACAATTACACAAATCAATGAGTTCATTGATCAGATGGGTGACAACTTTGAAGCCCATATAACAAGCTATTTTGAGGATTTCAAGAAATTCATGAAACAAAGGGTAAGAATACTAGTTTCCTTAGTGGAAAAACATATCAATAACATATGCTTCTTAGTTGATATTGATTTCGCCTATATCCAAGCAACAGTTCCAAGGGTGAGATGGCTAAGGCCATTAGATTATGAAGTAGATGTGGATGAAGCATCAACAACAATCACTACATTGCTTATAGAAGAAATAGACAAGTCTACCAAGCCTTTTGGCACAAATGATGTTGTTAAAACCAAAGTTGAAATAGAGTTGAATACTGCCTCTATAATTAAGAAGAAATATAAATTGGTGAAGAAAATAAAGAAGAAATTTGGTGAAGGAATTGAGGTGGTAGCAGAAGAAGAAGAAAAAGATGTTGATGATGATGATGAGGATGAAAAAGGGCAAGGCCCAATAAAATTGACTCAAGGCCTAGGTGAAGATAAGGAGGAAGGTGCCGAGGAAGAAGAAGCTGAGGAAGCACCAACCCAAGCTAAGCCAAAGAAAAGAAAGGAAACAGTACGACCTCCAACCTAGCCTAAAGCAAAGAAGGTTGCTAAGCCAACCCAAGCCAAGCCATAGATACCAGTCACAAGGGCTACCACAAGGGCATCTTCACAAAAGGCCAAGGAACAAATCAAAGAGAAGAAGAAGGCCATTGAATAGATTGGTGAAGTGCAGAAGAAAAGAAGCAAATATTTAGCACAACCAGATTTTGATTCGGAGGAGAGAATAGAGTCATAAGATAACAACCAATTCATAGTGGTAAGTCATCCTCCCAAATCAGCCATAGATAAAATTTGTGAAAATATTAAGAATGCAGATTTTACTGATTTGAAAAGTATTGATTTCAACAAGCTAAGTAGAGAAGAGCAAAACAAAATATAGGAATTAGTATATGCCATGATGGCTGAATTTAAGTATATACCTCTAGAGCTAGACAATACCATGCCTAGGGAATTATATGAGATAATTGAAAATAAATGGCATTATTGTCTAAAAATAGAAAAGGAGATAAGAGAATCTACCTTAGCAGAAGTGACGCCTGACCTAACAAGAGGTCAAATAACAAAGGCTAATAAGAAACATAGTGGAAAGTTCACACCAAAGTATAGAGCCTTTAGCATCCTACAAAACAAGATTGAAGATGTTGTCAGTAAGTCCACAAAAATATGGAAGGTACAATATGGTTTGACTACTGTCAAGGATGGAGAAGATGATCCTCTTGAGGGAAAAAACACTGAACAAGAAGATAAGGCAGAGCCTAGTGAAAAAGAGAAGGTAGGAGAAAAGGTTATAGAAAAAGGAGAAGAAGAGAAAAAGGAAGAAGAAAAGAAAGATGAAGAGGAGAAAGAAAAAGGTGAGGAGGAGGAGACACAAAAACAAGATGAAACAACAATGGCTAAGCAGAAGTAGCAACAAGACCAAAGTGTGCAAGACACACAATTGCCACACTATAACTGTAAAGGATGTTCCTGACACTTCTGCTCAAAACATCAATCCTTTAACTATAGAGGATCTCAAAAAGATCCTTGACCAATCCACACAATAAGAAAAATTATGTACAAATCCAATATTGGTCAGTGTGGATGAATTAAAAAAGGTAGTGGCTAACATAATTAGAGATAAGGTGAATCCACAAGAACCACCTTCCATCATCTCTATAGATACTAGTGGTCAACTTCAAATGCAAATAGTTGTTATATCAGGAATAATTGACACCATAGTGTAGAAGCAGGGTGTGGAAGGAAACAAAGATATAGAACAAACATGATAGACTGTTGCATCTTATTCTATAGCACAAACACAAGGTGCTACTCCTCACATTTTTATAATTGAATAAGGTAGCAGACAAGAGGAGAAGGAAGTAGAGAAAACCCCTAAAGAGCAGGAGGCAATACAAACATTGATAAATTTGCCTACCTCAGGGACTCCTCCAAAATAGCCAAGCAATGATGCAATGCCACTGCAAATGTCAGCACTAGGATCAAGTACTACAAAAGTTGCAAGGGTGCCTCACTATGGAGACCCTGAATTAGATGAGGAGATAGTCATACCTAGTTATGACTCAAAAACAATAAGCATTGATCAAATCAATGAGATGCAGGCAGCATTGAATAGAAGAAAGAGGAAAGAGATACTCAGGAAGGAGTATAAACAAAAGCAAGCATTACATGAGATTAAGGACATCTTTATGGATGCCTTCAACTTGCAATCACCAGATGAGACAAAGCATATAATGGAACAATTGTCAGATATTGTTGACTAGGTGACAAATGAAGACCAAGAAACTAATGTAAAACTTATGGAATGGTCTGAAAGGAAATTCCAAGGGAAAGTAAATGAGAAAATATCTAGTGAAATTGCATTTTCCTAGGCTTAATTGGCAAAGATGATTGAGAAAGTGAAAAAGGTACTTGAGAATATATTTTCATTGTACAAAAAGTTGTGTGACTTTTCATACTTCACACAGGAGACAAGCCAAAGAATAATGAGCCTGGAGAGGAATCTGAAGATTTCAAGCATGAAACTACCAAAAGATCCAGCTCAAAGTGAGGAGCACTTTAATCAAATGCTTCACTCCTAGAAGGAAGTAGTTGTGTTGATAGTAGAAGAGGCCACCATCAAGACCAAACTGATGCAGCTCCAATCTTCCATTACCCCACATTTTGAAGTACTCCATAAAGAACAAGCCTATGCTAAAACTATTCTCAAGAAATATCTTAATCTTTCTACTTTAGATGGACTTTTTCACCTTGCTGTAGAGATTGCCATCGAGCACAAGTCATTGGAAATTGCTTTGCATAATTGGGATGCAGCTCTCAAGATGATTACAGAGGTAAATAGTGCACTTTTAGGTGAAATATGGTCTTAACCCTTAGTATCCTTTGACGTTTGTGTCAAAAAGGGGGAGATAAATGAAAAGGGGGATATATAATAAGGAAGATATAAAAAAGGGGGAGATACATTGTATAACACAGGTATAAAGTACAGAAATAGGGCATAGCTAAAGAGTATCAAATATTTCAGAATTTTGGTTATAGGAATGGATGGTACAATTAGCTCAGGGGGATTTATAAGAATTTTAAGGAATACAGTTCCTTGCAAAAATTAGGAACAGGTTTTTGAGATTTTGTAAATACACTGAACAAAATGAATGATGTACTCATAAGGTTAGATAAATAATTCTTAGTTAAGTGTTTTTGACACTCAATTCAAAGGGGGAGATTGTTAGTCTGAGAATGGTTCTGACATTTGGGTGCCAACATACTTAACTACTTTCTACATTGAAGCCAAGTACACTATGTATGTCAAGCCACAACATGTGCCAAATTAGAATTCCAACAAGTGCCAAGAAATCTTTAGGTGTCGAGTGAAGATCAAGTGCCAAGTAATATATAGGTGTTGAGTCATAGATGATGCCAAGCAGCATAGAATCACTATAGGATCCGAGTAAGCTAGTTTTCTTATATGTGTCGAGCATCAAGAATTAGAAAGTGCCAAGTAACACAGAATGCACATATGAGTTTGAAAATGCACAAACTCAGATGTAAACCATTTTTATGGCTGACATATGATGAATCGTGAAGGATCTAAGTGATAAGATTGAATCTTTTCTACTTCCTATGCAATCTGGATGCAGCCAGAAAGAAAAATGGAGAAGGCATGCAACCAATAATAAAAGTGCAAGGAATGAGTGAGAAATAAAGATTCAATATGGATCATGGATCCATACCTAACCTTAATTCTTAGAAAGTTTTTATAAGGAAGACAAACTCTCATTGTGAATATGGTAAAAGAAGTGTATGGGGAAACTATAGTGAAATTCAGAGTGAAGAGTGAAAAGACTTAGAGGATAAGAGCAGCAATTAGATATTCAATTGATTAGAAAAAAGCAAGGGATATGAATAGATATTAGATCTCAGAGAATCAAGATTAGAGAGAGCAGATCAAGTGCCTGAATTCAACAATCAAGGGTTGTAAGCTATCAGGTTTATTATACCTAATACTCTCTAGCAATTATATTAGAAAGGAAATCCTATGTTGATAGGTTAGCTTAATAGCTAGGTTGTAGATCCTTTGAAGAGGTGATTAAATCCTTTAACAGGGCGACACTTAATGAAAAGTGTTTGTAAATCATTTAACCTGGTCACTATTGATACAGTGTAAGGTTCAGACTCCTTCCAATCTTGCAACAGGAGCAAAAGTTTCCCCATAATCTATGCCTTCTTCTTGAGAGTATCCTTTGCATACCAATCTAGCTTTATTTTTGGATACCTTACCATCTTCAGTCAACTTGTTTCTGAATACCCACTTGGTTCCAATTATATTTTTATCTTTAGGCCTGGGTACAAGAGTCCATGTCTTGTTCTTCTCTATCTGTTCTATTTCTTCATTCATTTCCTCAATCCAACTATCATTTGCCAATGCGTCTTTAATACTTCTCGGTTCAAAATCAGCAAGTAAACAAGTAGTTTTCAACTTACTTCTTGTCAGGGTTCCTTCGTATTTGTCTCCAATGATCTGATCTAGTGTATGATGTCTTCTAACATATTTAGCTAATACAGGTTCTTTACCTCTTGAATGAGTTTCATTGATATCTGCTTGTTCTTCAATTTCATATTTAGGATGTTCTAGCTCGATTGCTTCAGACTCAGTACACACTTTCTCGGTAGTGTCTGAATGTTGCTGTGGCTCACTTTGAACTATTTGCAACTCGGTTACTAAAGACTCAGGAGTTGAGGATTCTTGAGTGAATGGTATACTTGGTATAGCATCAGGTTCAATGTAAACAAATCTCTTGTAGTCTTTAGGTATCTTTTTACATTCTTCTTCTGATTTGTCTGCAAACTCATCAACTTTCACAAGTGCATTTTCTATGACTTTGTGAGTGGATAGATTTAAACATCTATATGCTTTGCTTTTGCAAGAATAACTCAAAAATATTCCTTCGTCACCTTTTACATCAAATTTTCCTCTTCTAGATTGTTTCAAAATATAACATTTGCTTCCAAATATTTTCAGATAACTTACATTGGGTTTGTATCCATACCATAATTCATAGGGAGTCCTGAGTGAATCCTTCTTCAACTATACTCAATTTGAGGTATGAACTGCAGTGCTGATGGCTTCCTTCCAGTATTTGATAGCAATGTTTTTTTCTATCATCAGGGTTCTTGCACAATCCATAATGGATCTATTTCTTCTTTCAGCTATTCCATTTTGTTCTGGAGTTCCTGGTGCTGAAACCTGACTTTTAATACCTCTTTCAATGCAGAAGTTATTGAATTCATGTGAAATGAATTCACCACCTCTGTCTGACCTTAAACATTTCAGCTTTTTCCCTGTTTCTTTTTCAACTCTTGCCAAATACCATTTGAATTTCTCAAATGCTTCTGATTTATTCCTTAGATACATGACAGTCATCATTCTTGAATAGTCATCAACAAAAAGAATGAAAAACTTTTCTCTAGTATAGCTTTCTATTCCAATGGGTCCACATAAATCAGTATACACAATTTCTAATATATCTTTAGACTGATATTTCTTACCTTTAAAACTAGTTTTTCCCATTTTACCAATCTGACAATTCCTTCATAGACCAACCACAGGTTTCTTGATGTTAGGAATGCCTCTTACTTTCTTGAATTGGCTTATTTTTACCAAATTATCAAAATTGACATGACACAACCTTTTATGCCATAACCAACTTTCTTCAATTTGAGCAATAAAACATGAGCATTCACCAAGTTCTAGATAGAAAAAGTTACCTTTAGTTTGAGTGCCAGATCCTATCAGTTTTCCTTGCTCATTCAACAGTCTCGCCTTTCCATGCATGAATTCTACCTTGAATCAAGTATTTAGTAACTGTGCCACACTTAGAAAATTATGTTTGAGACCTTCAACCCAGTAGGCATTATTACATATGAGTTCTTTGGATAGTCAGGTTATTCCTCTTCCTTTTATGAAACGAGGCTCATCATTACCAAACCTCACACTGCCACCATCATAGTCTTCAAATTGATCAAACTTAGTTTTATCACCAGTCATATGATGTGAGCAACCGCTGTCTATAATCCATGTATCATTCTTACTTACATGAGAGATAAGAGCCATTTTATCTTTGTCATCACTATCGGAGTTATCTTTAACAGCAATATAAACAATTTTATCCTCACTATTATTGGAATCCTTAGAATTTTCAGCCATGAAACATGATTTCTTACCTTTGTTCTTGGATGATTTAAAGTCTTTCGTGCCATTCCATTTGTGATCTTTATTTTCATCATTGTTTTTCTTGTTTGGGCACCTTGCTGCAATATGACCAATTTCATCACAAGAAAAACATATTAGAGGAACTTTACCTTTGTATTTTCCTCTGCCTCTAGAATATTTCCTGGCTAGTAGAGTCTCAATCACTTCGAGATCACTGTCTGAACTTTGGCTTGATTCATTTTCACTTTTTGACTATGATTCTATCTTCTTTTTTCTTTTCTCTTTGAGTGAGAGATTGGCTTGAAATGCTGATTCAATGTTTTTGGCGGCTGGAACATAGTTGTCAAAGTTATCTAGTTCAAATGCAATTAGTCTTCCGATTATGGCCTCAAGATTTATCTTATGATTTGCTTCACACCTTCTTTCATGTATTGCAGAGAATCTAATTGCATAAATGGGAAGCAAGGTTCTGAGAACTTTGCTTACAACTGTTTCTCCTTTGATGTCACCTCCATCTACCCTGATTGCACTTACACATGCTTTAACTCTTTCAACATACTTTGCAATGTTTTCATCCTCTCTCATCTTCATTTAATCAAATTGTCCTCTTAGACTTTCTGCTTTTGCTCTTCTCACATTATCATCCCCTCCATAGATCTCCTTTAGCTTGTTCCACATGTTAAAGGCAGTTTTGCAGTCCTTAATGTCATCAAATTCTTCATAGTTGAGAGCGGATGCTATGTCTATCATCATATTTTTGTGAGTCTTCTTTTCAGCAATATCATTAACTGACAATGTGCCAAAAGGTTCTTCATATTTTTCTTCAAGGTATTTCAGTCCAATATCACCAACAGTAGCCAGATGATGTTTTATCAACTCTTGCCATGTTGAGAAGTTATCTCTGTTAAGTTTTGGAATTTCTCTTCTATAAGACATCTTGATCTTTGGATTAGAACCTTGAAATCCTTTACTGCAAGCACCAAAAACTCTGATACCAATTGTTGGAAATGAGAATGGAGTAACTGAGAGGGGGAGGGGGTGAATCAGTTACCACAAAAACATTTCACAATTCCTTAGATGTCTAAATTCTTTATCTTAGTTACAGATTACTGAAACTTGATAATGCAACAAATACTAATAATTATTAAGAACTGATAACCAAAACAATTCAGCAATGATGAACACTAGAGACACCATATTTAACATGGAAACCTAATGTGGGAAAAACCACTAATGTAACTAGTTACTATTTTTCACTCATCTAAAGTGAGCCCTGTTAGGAGCCAACCCTGTTAAAAGTTACAAATCACATTGTTAGGTGTGACCCTGTTAGAGGATTTATCACCCTGTTAGGAGTGGCCTTGCTAGAGGTCTTTAGAACAATTCAACTGAACTGCCACCTTGTTAGAGGATTTACAATAGGGCTGTTAAACCCACTCTGTTAAGAGATTTTAAGTTCACTGTTACAATGGTTAGAAAGCAACAATGAAGTGACCTGATATAATGCGCACCTTATCTTTGCTGATTGTAGATCTCTGTTATGCTTGACTGGATCCTTACTGATCACATACAACTTTGCAGCTCCTTCAACACATCTGATCCTTCATCACACTTCTTTAACATTTGCTCATATGTTCAATATTTGCTCATTCCATATCCATACATTCGCACTCTTATGCATCCAAACTCTTACAACTTATGAATTCACAACTTGATCTTTCATATATACCTTACAGATTATCTTAGTCGACTACAAATAATTAAAATTCCAAACTAACAAATCCCTTTACTGGCCGACACTGCTTGGTTAATATTGTTTAGAAAATAATTCCTGTGTTAACTGACTGACCTCGGTTAATACAGAAAACTCCGTGACATCCCTTCAATCATCGGGAGAACTCGGTAAGTATAGATGATCGAGTGAGCTCCGTAGAAACTGTCTTTGCCAAATTCCCTTTGGACACCGAGTGAACTCGGTAAACACTGACTTTCCTTTGCTTACCTTCCCAGTTCGGTAAACACTACATTTTCTTCAGTTACCTTTCCAGCTCAGTTAACACTAACTTTTCTTCGCTTACCTTCCCAGCTCGGTAAAGACTCTGTCATAGTTTCCTTCGATCATCGAGGGAGCTCGGTAAGTACTGAACTTCTTTCATTAACCAAGTTAGCTAGGTAGGAGCTATTTTTACAGTGTAATATACAGCAATGCTCGGTAGAGTCTGTAAACTACTATGCTTACCTTCTGAGCTCGGTAGACTCTGTCTGATGACTGATATGACATTTGTGTAACATTAAAGACAACACTCAATTAACCAATTGTATCCAACAATCTCCCTCTTTGGCATTGATGGCAACACAACATGTCATAGCAGAATGGAATTTGAAAACAAGTCCTTCTCTTAGTGCAGCACTATATGTCAACATAATACTTCTCCCTCTTAGAGAGAAGCTTCTCCCTTTTTTAGTAATCTCCCTCTATGAAGGAATTGTATAACAAAAAGATATGACAGTTTTATTCTCCCTTTACAAATGCTTACAAATTTTAGAATAGGTATTACAGTTTTACTCTCCCTCTTTGACAACACATGCCAAAGACAATACAACATAGTAAAAGCTCTTTTCGTATGCCAAAAGTACTTCTCAACTGGATTACAGTGTACCTTATGTACAGATTCATATGCAATGACTTTAATACTCTGCTGCATCAACTTGATAGATTTTCATCTTGTCATAGGTTGATGCATCACTTAAAACTTTATTTTAGTGAATTTCAGATAGGGGAGTGACCCCTATCTTACCTCTGATATACAAGAATGTATCCTTAGGTAATGGATTTGTGATTATGTCAGCAA
The DNA here is from genome assembly GCA_028749045.1 of Cupressus sempervirens. Lineage (NCBI taxonomy): Eukaryota > Viridiplantae > Streptophyta > Pinopsida > Cupressales > Cupressaceae > Cupressus > Cupressus sempervirens. The sequence continues at coordinate 56,153,131 of CM053789.1, forward strand.
TTTGTTCCTTTGTATGGACATATTCCAGTCTGATCTCCTTATCCTACACAAATTTTTTGACAAAATGATATTTTATTGCTATGTGCTTGGTCTTGGAATGCATCACTGGATTCTTGGATATGTTGATTGCACTAGTATTGTCATAGAACATAACAACTGGTTCTTTGATTTGCATCTTCATTCCTTGTAATAATTGCTTAAACCAAACAATGTTCGAACAGTTTACTGCTGCAGCAACATACTCTGCCTCTGTTGTAGATTGGGATGTACAATTCTACTTTTTGCTTGTCCAAGAAACCAATCTCTTTCCAAGAAAGAATGCTCCTCCACTTGTGCTTTTTCTTTCATCAAGATTCCCTACCCAATCAGCATCAGTAAAAACTTTCAAATCCAAATTACCTCCAAGTTTGTACCATAGTCCATAATCTTTAGTTCCTTTCAAATATCTCATTATTCTTTTGATTGCCATTAGGTGAGTGTCTCTTGGTTTTGCTGAAAATCTTGCAACAATACCAACTGCAAGAGCAATATCTGGTCTGGTATGAACTACATATTGTAACTTTCCAATCATAGATCTATACAATGTTTGGTCTACTTCTTTGGATTCATCATCTTTGGTAAGTTTCAATCTAGTACACATAGGAGTTCCAACAGGTTTCCAGTCCTCCATACCAGACTTTTTCAATATTTCCTTGATGTATTTTGATTGAGTAATGAAGATGCCATTCTTATTTTGTTGAATTTGAAGACCAACAAAGAATTTTATTTCACCGAACATAGACATTTCAAATTCCTTGTTCATTTGTTTTGAAAATTCTTTGCAAAGATCATCATTCCCTGTGAAAACAGTATCATCTACAAATATTTCTGCCAAGACAATCTTATTATCTAATCCTTCCTTTATATACAAGCTGCTATTATCATTAGTTCTTTGAAAACCAATCTGAATAAGATAGTTATACAATCTTTCATACCATGCTCTACGGGCTTGTTTCAGACCATACAGTACCTTGTGTAATTTGCAAACCATGTTCCTTTTCTCTGGATCAACAAAACCTTCAGGTTGTTCAATGTAAAACTCTTCATCCAGTATTCCATTAAGGAATGCTGACTTGACATCCATCTGATAAACTTTGAATCCTTTGTGAGCAGCATATGCAAGTAAGGTTCGGACCCCTTCCAATCTTGCAACAGGAGAAAAAGTTTCCCCATAATCTATGCCTTCTTCTTGAGAGTATCCTTTGCATACCAATCTAGCTTTGTTTCTGGATACCTTACCATCTTCAGTCAACTTGTTTTTGAATAAAGACTTGGTTCCAATTATATTTCTATCTTTTGGCCTAGGTACAAGAGTCCATGTCTTGTTCTTCTCTATCTATTCTATTTCTTCATTCATTGCCTCAATCCAACTATCATTTGCCAATGCAACTTTAATACTTCTAGGTTCAAAATCAGCAAGCAAACAAGTAGTTTTCAACTTACTTCTTGTCAGGGTTCCTTCATATTTGTCTCCAATGATCTGATCTAGTGTATGATGTCTTCTGGCATATTTAGCTAATACAGGTTCTTTACCTCTTGAATGAGTTTCATTGATATCTGCTTGTGCTTCAATTTTATATTCAGGATGTTCTAGCTCGGTTGCTTCAGACTCAGTAGACACTTGCTCGGTAGTGTCTGAATGTTGTTGTGGCTCGGTTTGAACTATTTGCAACTCGGTTACTGAAGACTCGAGAGTTGAGGATTCTTGAGTGAATGGTATACTTGGTATAGTATCAGGTTTAATGTAAACAAATCTCTTGTAGTCTTCAAGTATCTTTTTGCATTCTTCTTCTGATTTTTCTGCAAACTCATCAACTTTCACATGTGCACTTTTAATGACTTTGTGAGTGGATAGATTTAAACATCTATATGCTTTGCTTTTGCAAGAATAACCCAAAAATATTCCTTCATCACCTTTTACATCAAATTTTCCTTTTCTAGATTCTTTCAAAATATAACATTTGCTTCCAAATATTTTCAGATAACTTACATTGGGTTTTTATCCATACCATAATTCATAGGGAGTCTTGAATGAATCCTTCTTCAACTATACTCGATTTAAGGTATGAACTGCAGTGTTGATGGCTTCCTTCCAGTATTTGATAGCAATGTTTTTTTCTATCATCAGGGTCCTTGCACAATCCATAATGGATCTGTTTCTTCTTTCAGCTATTCCATTTTGTTCTTGAGTTCTTGGTGCTGAAACCTGTCTTTTAATACCTCTTTCAATGTAGAAGTTATTGAATTCATGTGAAATGAATTCACCACCTCTGTCTGACCTTAAACATTTCAGCTTTTTCTCTATTTCTTTTCAACTCTTGCCAAATACCATTTGAATTTCTCAAATGCTTCTGATTTATTCCTTAGATACATGACAGTCATCATTCTTGAATAGTCATCAACAAAAAGAATGAAAAACTTTTCTCTACTATAGCTTTCTATTCCAATGGGTCCACGTAAATCAGGATGCACAATTTCTAATATATCTTCAGACTGATATTTTTTACCTTTAAAACTAGTTTTTCCCATTTTACCAATTTGACAATTCTTGCATAGACCAACCTCGGGTTTCTTGATGTTAGGAATGCCTCTTACTTTCTTGAATTTGCTTATTTTTACCAAATTATCAAAATTGACATGACACAACCTTTTATGCCATAACCAACTTTCTTCAATTTGAGCAATAAAACATGAGCATTCACCAAGTTCTAGATAGAACAAGTTACCTTTAGTTTGAGTGCCAAATAATATCAATTTTCCTTGCTCATTCAACAGCCTCGCCTTTCCATGCATGAATTCTACCTTGAATCTAGTATTTAGTAACTGTGCCACACTTAGCAAATTATGTTTGAGACCTTCAACCTAGTAGGCATTATTACATATGAGTTCTTTGGATAGACAGATTCTTCCTCTTCCTTTTATGAAATGAGGTTCATCATTACCAAACCTCACACTACCACCATTATAGTCTTCAAATTGATCAAACTTAGTTTTATCACCAGTCATATGATGTGAGCAACCGCTATCTATAATCCATGTATCATTCTTACTTACATGAGAGATAAGAGCCATTTTATCTTTGTCATCACTATCAGAGTTATCTTTAACAGCAATATAAACAATTTCATCCTCACTATTATCGAAATCCTTAGAATTTTCAGCCATGAAACATGATTTCTTACCTTTGTTCTTGGATGATTTAAAGTCTTTCTTGCCATTCCATTTGTAATCTTTCTGTTCATCATTGTTTTGCTTGTTTGGGCACCTTGCTACAATATGACCAATTTCATCACAAGAAAAATAGATTAGAGGAACTTTACCTTTGTATTTTCCTCTACCTCTAAAATATTTCCTTGCTAGTAGAGCTTCAATCACTTCGAGATCACTGTCTGAACTTTGGCTTGATTCATTTTCACTTTCTGACTATGATTCTATCTTGTTTTTTCTTTTCTCTTTGAGTGAGAGCTTGGATTGAAATGCTGATTCAATGTTTTTGACGGCTAGAACATAGTTGTCAAATTTATCTAGTTCAAATGTAGTTAGTCTTCCGACTATAGCCTCAAGATTTATCTTATGATTTTCTTCACACCTTCTTTCCTGTATTGCAGAGACTCTAATTGCATAAACGGGAAGCAAGGTTCTGAGAACTTTGCTTACAACTGTTTCTCCTTTGATTTCACCTCCAGCTGCCATGATTGCACTTACACATGCTTTAACTCTTTCAACATACTTTGCAATGATTTCATCCTCTCTCATCTTCATTTGATCAAATTGTCCTCTTAGACTTTCTGCTTTTTCTCTTCTCACATTATCATCCCCTCCATAGATCTCCTTTAGCTTGTTCCACATGTCAAAGACAATTTTGCAGTTCTTAATGTCATCAAATTCTTCATAGCTGAGAGCGGATGCTATGTCTATCATCATATTGTTGTGAGTCTTCTTTTCAGCAATATCATTAACTAACAATGTGCCAAAAGGTTCTTCATATTTTTCTTCAAGGTATTTCAGTCCAGTATCACCAACAGTAGCCAGATGAAGTTTCATCAACTCTTGCCCTGTTGAGAAGTTATCTCTGTTAAGTTTTGGAATTTCTCTTCTGTAAGACATGTTGATCTTTGGCTTAGAACCTTTAAATCCTTTCCTGCAAGCACCAAAAACTCTAATACCAATTGTTGGAAATGAGAATGGAGTAACTGAGAGGGGGAGGGGGTGAATCAATTACCACAAAAACATTTCACAGTCCCTTAGATGTCTAAAATCTTCATCTTAGTTACAGATTACTGAAACTTAATAATGTAGCAAATACTAATAATTATTAAGAACTGATAACCAAAACAATTCAGCAATCATGAACACTAGAGACACCATATTTAACGTGGAAACCCAATATGGGAAAAACCACCAATGTAACTAGTTACTATTTTTCACTCTTCTGAAGTGAGCCCTGTTAGGAGCCAACCTTGTTAAAGGTTACAAAACACACTATTAGGTGTGACCCTGTTAGAGGATTTATCACCCTGTTAGGAGTGGCCTTGCTAGAGGTCTTTAGAACAATTCAACTGAATTGCCACCTTGTTAGAGGATTTACAATAGGGCTGTTAAACCCACTCTGTTAAGAGATTTTGAGTTCACTGTTACAATGGTTAGAAAGCAACAATGAAGTGACCTGATATAATGTGCAACTTATCTTTGTTGATTGTAAATCTCTGTTATGCTTGACTGGATCCTTACTAATCACATACAACTTTGCAGCTCCTTCAACACATCTGATCCTTCATCACACTTCTTTAACATTCTCTAATATGTTCAATATTCACTTATTCCATATCCATACATTCGCACTCTTATGCATCCAAACTCTTATATCGTACGAATTCACAACTTGATCTTTCATATATACCTTACAGATTATCTTAGTCGGCTAGAAATAATTAAAATTACAAACTAACAAATCCCTTTACTGGCCGACACTGCTTGGTTAATATTGTTCAGAAAATAATTCCTGCGTTAACCGACTGAGCTCGGTTAATACAGCGAACTCCATGACATCCCTTCAATCGCTGGGAGAACTCGGTAAGTATAGATGATCGAGTGAGCTCCATAGAAACTATCTTTGCCAAATTCCCTTTGGACACCGAGTGAACTCGCTAAACACTGACTTTCGTTTGCTTACCTTCCCAGCTCGGTAAACACTAACTTTTCTTCGGTTACCTTTCCAACTCGGTTAACACTAACTTTTCTCCACTTACCTTCCCAGCTCGATAAAAACTTTGTCACAGTTTCCTTTGATCACCGAGGGAGCTCGATAAGTACTAAACTTCCTTCGTTAACCAAGTTAGCTCGGTAGAAGCTATCTTTACAGTGTAATATACAGCAATGCTCGGTAGACTCTGTAAACTACTATGCTTACCTTATGAGCTCGGTAGACTCTGTCTGATGACTGATATGACATTTGTGTAACATCAAAGACGACAATCAATTAACCAATTGTATCCAACAATCTCCCTCTTTGGCATTGATGGCAACACAACATGTCATAGCAGAATGGAATTTGAAAACAAGTCCTTCTCTTAGTGCAGCACTATATGTCAACATAATACTTCTCCCTCTTAGATAGAAGCTTCTCCCTCTTTTAGTAATCTCCCTCTGTGCAGGAATTGTATAACAGAAAGATATGACAATTTTATTCTGCCTTTACAAATGCTTACAAATTTTAGAATAGGTATTACAGTTTTACTCTCCCTCTTTGACAACACATGCCAAAGACAATACAACACAATAAAAGCTCTTTTCGTATGCCAAAAGTACTTCTCAACTAGATTACAGTGTACCTTATGTACAGATTCATATGCAATGACTTTAATACTCTGCTGCTTCCACTTGATAGATTTTCAACTTGTCATAGGTTGATGCATCGCTTAAAACTTTATTTTAGTGAACTTCAGATAGGGGAGTGACCCCTAACTTACCTCTGAGATACAAGAATATATCCTTAGGTAATGGCTTTGTGAATATGTCAGCAATTTGTTCCTTTGTATACACATATTCCAGTCTGATCTCCTTGTCCTACACCAATTTTCTCATAAAATGATATTTTATTGCTATGTGCTTGGTCTTGGAATGCATCACTGGATTCTTGGATATGTTGATTGCACTAGTATTGTCACATAACATAACAACTAGTTCTTTGATTTCCATCTTCATTCCTTGTAATAACTGCTTAAACCAAACAATGTTGGAACAATTTATTGCTAGAGCAACATACTCTGCCTCTGTTGTAGATTGGGATGTACAATTCTTCTTTTTGCTTGTCCAAGAAACCAATCTCTTTCCAAGAAAGAATGCTTATACACTTGTTCTTTTTCTGTCATCAAGATTCTCTGCCCAATCAGCATCAGTAAAAACTTTCAAATTCAAATTACCTCCAAGTTTGTACCATAGTCCATAATCTTTAGTTCCTTTCAAATATCTCATTATTCTTTTGATTTCCATTAGGTGAGTGTCTCTTGGTTTTGCTGAAAATCTTGCAACAATACCAACTGCAAGAGCAATATCTGGTCTGGTATGAACTACATATTGTAACTTTCCAATCACAGATCTATACAATGTTTGGTCTACTTCTTTGGATTCATCATCTTTGGTAAATTTCAATCTAGTACACATAGGAGTTCCAATAGGTTTCCAGTCCTCCATACCAAACTTTTTCAATATCTCCTTGATGTATTTTGATTGAGTAATGAAGATGCCATTCTTATTTTGTTGAATTTGAAGACCAACAAAGAATTTTATTTCACCAAACATAGACATTTCAAATTCCTTATTCATTTGTTCTGAAAATTCTTTGCAAAGATCATCATTCCCTATGAAAACAGTATCATCTACAAATATTTCTACCAAGATAATCTTATTATCTAATCCTTCCTTTATATACAAGCTACTATTATCATTAGTTCTTTGAAAACCAATCTGAATAAGATAGTTATGCAATCTTTCATACCATGCTCTAGGGGCTTGTTTCAGACCATACAGTGCCTTGTGTAATTTGCAGACCATGTTCCTTTTCTCTGGATCAACATAACCTTCAAGTTGTTCAATGTAAACCTCTTCATCCAGTATTCCATTGAGGAATGCTGACTTGACATCCATCTAATAAACTTTGAATCCTTTGTGAGCAACATACGCAAGTAAGGTTCGGACTCCTTCCAATCTTGCAACAGGAGCAAAAGTTTCCCCATAATCTATGCCTTCTTCTTGAGAGTATCCTTTGCATACCTATTTAGCTTTGTTTCTGGATACCTTACCATCTTCAATCAACTTGTTTCAGAATACCCACTTGGTTCAAATTATATTTTTATCTTTTGGCTTGGGTACAAGAGTCCATGTCTTGTTCTTCTCTATCTGTTCTATTTTCTCATTCATTGCCTCAATCCAACTATCATTTGCCAATGCGTCTTTAATACTTCTAGGTTCAAAATCAGCAAGTAAACAAGTAGTTTTCAACTTACTTCTTGTCAGGGTTCCTTCATATTTGTCTCCAATGATCTGATCTAGTGTATGATGTCTTCTGGCATATTTAGCTAATACAGGTTCTTTACCTCTTGAATGAGTTTCATTGATATCTTCTTGTGCTTCAATTTTATATTCAGGATGTTCTAGCTTGGTTGCTTCAGACTCATAGACACTTGCTCGGTAGTGTCTGAATGTTGTTGTGGCTCAGTTTGAACTATTTGCAACTCGGTTACTGAAGACTCGAGAGTTGAGGATTCTTGAGTGAATGGTATACTTGGTATAGTATCAGGTTCAATGTAAACAAATCTCTTGTAGTCTTCAGGTATCTTTTTGCATTCTTCTTCTGATTTGTCTACAAACTCATCAACTTTCACATGTGCACTTTCTATGACTTTGTGAGTGGATAGACTTAAACATCTATATGCTTTGCTTTTGCAAAAATAAACCAAAAATATTCCTTCATCACCTTTTACATCAAATTTTTCTTTTCTAGATTCTTTCAAAATATAACATTTTCTTCCAAATATTTTTAGATAACTTACATTGGGTTTGTATCCATACCATAATTCATAGGGGGTCTTTAATGAATCCTTCTTTAACTGTACTCGATTTAAGGTATGAACTGCAGTGCTGATGGCTTCCTTCCACTATTTGATAGCAATGTTTTTTTCTATCATCAGGGTTCTTGCACAACCCATAATGGATCTGTTTCTTCTTTCAGCTATTCCATTTTGTTCTGGAGTTCCTGGTGCTGAAACCTATCTTTTAATACCTCTTTCAATGCAGAAGTTATTGAATTCATGTGAAATGAATTTACCACCTCTGTCTGACCTTAAACATTTCAGCTTTTTTCCTGTTTCTTTTCAACTCTTGCCAAATACCATTTGAATTTCTCAAGTGCTTCTGATTTATTCCTTAGATACATGACAGTCATCATTCTTGAATAGTCATCAACAAAAAGAATGAAAAACTTTTCTCTACTATAGCTTTCTATTCCAATGGGTCCACGTAAATCAGTATGCACAATTTCTAATATATCTTCAGACATATTTTTTACCTTTAAAACTAATTTTTACCATTTTACCAATCTGACAATTCTTGCATAGACCAACCTCAGGTTTCTTGATGTTAGGAATGCCTCTTACTTTCTTGAATTTGCTTATTTTTACCAAATTATCAAAATTGACATGACACAACCTTTTATGCCATAACCAACTTTCTTCAATTTGAGCAATAAAACATGAGCATTCACCAAGTTCTAGATAGAACAAGTTACCTTTAGTTTGAGTGCCAAATCCTATTAGTTTTCCTTGCTCATTCAACAACCTTACCTTTCCATGCATGAATTCTACCTTGAATCCAGTATTTAGTAACTGTGCCACACTTAGCAAATTATGCTTGAGACCTTCAACCTAGTAGGCATTATTACATATGAGTTCTTTGGATAGACAGATTCTTCCTCTTCCTTTTATGAAATGAGGTTCATCATTACCAAACCTCACACTGCCACCATCGTAGTCTTCAAATTGATCAAACTTAGTTTTATCACCAGTCATATGATGTGAGCAACCGTTGTCTATAATCCATGTATCATTCTTACTTACATGAGAGATAAGAGCCATTTTATCTTCGTCATCACTATCGGAGTTATCTTTAACAGCAATATAAACAATTTCATCCTCACTATTATCGAAATCCTTAGAATTTTCAGCCATGAAACATGATTTCTTACCTTTTTTCTTGGATGATTTAAAATCTTTCTTGCCACTGCGTTTGTGATCTTTCTTTTCATCATTGTTTTGCTTGTTTGGGCACCTTGCTACAATATGATCAATTTCATCACAAGAAAAATAGATTAGAGGAACTTTACCTTTGTATTTTCCTCTACCTCTAAAATATTTCTTGGCTAGTAGAGCTTCAATCACTTCGAGATCACTGTCTGAACTTTGGCTTGATTCATTTTCACTTTCTGACTGTGATTCTATCTTCTTTTTGCTTTTCTCTTTAAGTGAGAGCTTGGCTTGAAATGTTGATTCAATGTTTTTGGCGGCTGGAACATAGTTGTCAAAGTTATCTAGTTCAAATGTAGTTAGTCTTCCGACTATGGCCTCAAGATTTATGTTATGATTTGCTTCACACCTTCTTTCCTATATTGCAGAGACTCTAATTGCATAAACGAGAAGCAAGGTTCTAAGAACTTTGCTTACAATTGTTTCTCCTTTGATGTCACCTCCAGCTGCACTGATTGCACTTACACATGCTTTAACTCTTTCAACATACTTTGCAATGTTTTCATCCTATCTCATCTTCATTTGATCAAATTTTCCTCTTAGACTTTCTACTTTTTCTCTTCTCACATTATCATCCCCTCCATAGATCTCCTTTACCTTGTTCCACATGTCAAAGGCAGTTTTGCAGTCCTTAATGTCATCAAATTCTTCATAGCTGAGAGCAGATGCTATGGCTATCATCATATTGTTGTGAGTCTTCTTTTCAGCAATATCATTAACTGACAATGTGCCAGAAGGTTCTTCATATTTTTCTTCAAGGTATTTCAGTCCAGTATCACCAACAGTAGCCAGATGAAGTTTCATCAACTCTTTCCATGCTGAGAAGTTATCTCTGTTAAGTTTTGGAATTTCTCTTCTGTAAGACATCTTGATCTTTGGCTTAGAACCTTGAAATCCTTTCTTGCAAGCACCAAAAGCTCTTATACCAATTGTTGGAAATGAGAATGGAGTAACTGAGAGGGGGAGGGGGTGAATTAGTTACCACAAAAATATTTCACAGTCCCTTAGATGTCTAAAATCTTGATCTTAGTTACAGATTACTGGAACTTGATAATGCAACAAATACTAATAATTATTAAGAACTAATAACCAAAACAATTCAGCAATCATGAACACTAGAGATACCAGATTTAACGTGGAAACCCAATATGGGAAAAACCACCAATGTAACTAGTTACTGTTTTTCACTCTTCTGAAGTGAGCCCTGTTAGGAGCCAACCCTGTTAAAGGTTACAAAACACACTATTAGGTGTGACCCTGTTAGAGGATTTATCACCCTGTTAGGAGTGGCCTTGCTAGAGGTCTTTAGAACAATTCAACTAAACTATCACCTTGTTAGAGGATTTACAATAGGGCTGTTAAACTCACTCTGTTAAGAGATTTTGAGTTCACTGTTACAATGGTTAGAAAGCAACAATGAAGTGACCTGATATAATGTGCAACTTATCTTTGCTGATTGCAGATCTCTGTTATGCTTGACTGGATCTTTACTGATCACATACAACTTTGCAACTCCTTCAATGCATCTGATCCTTCATCACACTTCTTCAACATTTTCTCATATGTTCAATATTCACTCATTCCATATCCATACATTCAGACTCTTATACATCCAAACTCTTACATCTTACGAATTCACAACTTGATCTTTCATATATACCTTACAGATTATCTTAGTCGGCTAGAAATAATTAAAATTAAAAACTAACAAATCCCTTTACTGGATGACACTAATTGGTTAATATTGTTCAAAAAAAATTCCCGTGTTAACCGACTGAGCTCAGTTAATACAGCGAACTCTGTGACATCCCTTCAATCGTCGGGAGAACTCGGTAAGTATAGATGACCGAGTGAGCTCCGTAGAAACTGTCTTTGTCAAATTCCCTTTGGACACCGAGTGAACTCGATAAACACTAACTTTCCTTTGCTTACCTTCCCAGCTCGGTAAACACTAACTTTTCTTCGGTTACCTTCCCAGCTTGGTTAACACTAACTTTTCTTCGCTTACCTTCCTAGCTTGGTAAACACTTTGTCACAGTTTCCTTCGATCACCGAGGGAGCTCAGTAAGTACTGAACTTCCTTCGTTAACCAAGTTAGCTCAGTAGAAGCTATCTTTACAGTGTAATATACATCAATGCTCGGTAGACTCTGTAAACTACTATGCTTACCTTTTGAGCTCAGTAGACTCTGTCTGATGACTGATATGACATTTGTGTAACATCAAAGACAACACTCAATTAACCAATTGTATCCAACACCTTTAACCATATTACGCACTCAATATCCCATAGAAAGGTCTCCAAACTAGATCTTGATAGTTTCACTATTAAAATCAAATTTTCTCCTACACTGGTATTATTGTCTTACTAGACATTATGTTTGGTTCAGCCTCATTCCTACTGAAAGAACATATAGGATTTTGTGTTAAATTCATATTTTGCATCATTGATACACATTTGTGGTGTTCATCTTTTTTTTGGTACTAGAACTTCTGCATGAAGTTGGAATCACTTGTTGGATCCTCTAGTAAAAAGACAATAGATTGTATCCAGATAAAACTTTTGATCACTATAAACTAGGATAAGGTTACTAGTGGATTTATGCCCACTTACCTATGGAGGAAATTGCATTTTGTTACCATTTGATCTAGCATTAAAAAGTGAGAAATTCAAATTTTAATTGCACTATTTTATTGCATGGGTTACATTTGGGTCTATGTCTCCATCATTTGGATATTCCAAATCTTCAATGCCCTTTTTGCCACTTGCCTGAAAATTTCATTCATCTTTTATTGTTATTTTGTAGGCAACAAAATTATTGAGTTTGGATTTATAGTATTTTCTCCTATTTTTTTCCAACTATTTTTACCTTGTTATTTATTCCTCTTGGAGACAAGCCGAAATTTCCAATTTTGTTTCTGCAATAGTGGCACACATTCAGAATGAATATTTTATTTGTTATTTGGAAATACAAAATTTTAGTGCTTTTTTCTAGCACTATCATTGACAATAATGTATCTTTATTTTCCAAGGCATATATGTGTAATAATTTTATGTTGTCAATCGAGGTGTAGATAGAAAATATTTCACTTGAAGTCTATTATTTCCAAGAGCTTCTTCACTACTAGCCTAATTCTCGTTGCATTATGGCTAGAGTTCCTCCAAATGACTCCACCTTTATTGTCCATTCCACTTCATGCTATCATTTTCAAGGCCAAAGAAGCTCCAACAAGCAGAGTGGCACACATTCTTGGCCCCAATGACAACACTCTCCCTCTTGTCAATCACCATAGGGATCTTTTGTTCCTCCTCACCTTAAAAGATATCCCTCTAGATACACCTTTGGTTAGCCTTTGTCTTCCAAACGCTTCTCTTAGATGACACTGACAATCTCTCCACATAGAGAGAAAAAGGAGAATTGGGACTATATTGATTGTTGGACACTTCCTAATCCAAAGCCCACCAAGGAATCTACCTAGGGATATAAAGGAGATGACAAACACGCTTTGCCTCTATCTTCCATGTCTATGGTGGCTTAAGGGTGTTCCTTATTCGATTTGTGGCTCTTTCTATTGTCAACTCACTGGTTATGATTTAATTTATTTAGTGATCATTTTTTATGGGTGTTGCTCATGTGACTTTAGTTTTGTAATTAAATATTAAATTTCTATCTTTTCCTCTCAATCTTCAGACGTTCTTTAGAATAGTTTTAGTTAAATGTAATTTGATATAGCTTTTTCATTAAAAAAATGCCTAAAGAAATATTTCATAACTTAAATATTAACCATCCAATTAATTCTTGCTAAAATACTACAAAAATAAATGCTCACCTAACATCTTTATAAATTAAACCAATGCAACAAAATATTACATGAATATAATAAGTATAAATTTATCCAAAGCAAAAAGAGATTACATAAATAAAAATAGTGTATTACCAACAATATAATAGTCTAAGACAGTTATAGAATTGAGAAACCTCATTATAAGGAGTAGTCTAAGACTCAAAAAGATATCATATGAAATTGCCCAACAAAAGAAACTCCATTGTAGTGCAGCTAAGACTAAAAATAATAAATTTAGAACCTCATTACAAGAAACAAGCTTAGGCTAGTATGTTTTTTTAGAGAACATGACCTAAACAAGGAGGTGCATAAAATCATTACAATAAAACAACCTTAAAGGTTTGATCACATACCTACAATACTTATGTAAAAGATGGACTAATTTGTTCACGAACTGATACTTCAAAACTTGCCTTTTGATTTACTGAGACTGATCCATAGCTTTACTATTTTTCTTATCCAAAGCAAAGAGAGATTGTATAAATAAAAATAGTGTATTACCAATAATATAATAGTCTAAGACAATTATATAAGGAACAATCTAAGACTCAAAAACATATCATACTAAATTGACCAATAAAAGGAACTCCACTGCAATGCAGATAAGACTAAAAATAATAAATTAAGAACATCATTACGAGAAGCAAGCTTAGGCTAGTATGTTTTTCAGAGAACATGACCTAAACAAGGAGGCACATAAAATCGTTACAATAAAACAATCTTAAAGGTTTGATCACATGCATACAATACTTATTTAAAGGATGGACTAGTTTGTCGACAAACTGATACTTCAAAACTTGCCCTTTGATTTACTGAGACTGATCCATAACTTCACTATTTTTCTTATGTAGAACTGTGTCGCCCCTCCATTATTTTACTGGTTGAAATGATCTTCAAGCTGTTACTATCTTGATCGTCTACCTGGTCTACTAGGACCTTTAAATACCTTGGAATTTGTGCCACAGGAGCATCTGTCGTTCCTTTCAACATATTTACCACTTCCCCCATTGTCGGCCTCGTCTTTTCATTGTCTTGAATGCACAACATCGCCACCATAGCGACTCTTCGTACTTCTTCAGTGTCCGCCTCATTTGCTATCCTTGTATCCACAATCTCTAATATGCTCCCCCCCCGAATTTGAGACGATGCCCAAGTGGGGAAGTAGAACCTGCTCTCCTCCACATTCATGTCCAGATTTCTCCTCCCGGATATAATCTCCAGCAAAGTCATGCCAAAGCTGAATACATCCGCTTTGGGAGTGATAGGAAGACCGGATAACCACTCGGGAGCCAAATACCCTCGAGTTCCTCTTGTAGTCGTCAGTACGCGGCTGAAATCTCTGCCCACCAGTTTCGCCAGCCCAAAATCTGCCACCTTCGGGCTAAAGTCATCATCCAACAGAATGTTTTCAGGCTTGATATCGCAGTGGATGATGTGATCCCTACATTCCTCATGGAGGTAAAGTAATCCTCGAGCAATGCCCAGTGCGATCTCAAATCGAGTCTTCCAATCCAACACCTTCGTTTCTTCTTCTTTCTCCTCTTCTTTACAAAAGAGGCACGAGTTTAACGAGCCATTAGGCATGTAGGCATATACCAGAAGCCTTTTAGAGCCTTGTACGCAGAATCCCCAGAGCCTTACCAGATTCACATGCTGTATACTTCCGATGGTGCTTATTTCTGCACGGAATTGCTTTTCTGCTTGTCCGGAACCCTCTAATCTCTTTACCGCCACAAGCGTGTCGTCCGGCAGAACTCCTTTGAACACAGAGCCAAACGCTCCGCTCCCCAGCTTATGCTTGAAATTCTGGGTTGCAATTTGCAACTCCCTGTAAGAGAACGTTCTGAGTGAAGTTGGTACTTCACTTTCCATTTTTTTCTTCACACGCCTTCCACGTCTCCACAGAAAAAATCCAGCCACGAGGAAACCGAAAACAACAGCTATGGCAGCGAAGCTTGCTGGAACAAACGTGTCAAGATGGCGGTGTTTGCTTCTTCCCATCGTTGTCGAGTGCCCTAACTCAGAGTCAGCTAGCCTAATGAAGACAGATTGATTTTTAGATGTAACCCGGAGTTTGAATAGATCCCCAAACCACAGTGTACAGACTGGTGGATCAGAGATAACAAAAGCGAACGCTGTGCAGGAGCAATTGTTTAGGCAAGCTGTTCTGCAGCCTTCCTGTACTGTTGGTTCTCTGTATACGACAGCTCCTTTCTCGGACAAGTATTGGTTCTTGGCTTCCAAGAATCCATCGGTTGTGCCGTCTGTGATAGAGCACTGCAGAGGTCTTTGCCGACTACACCCATTTAACCACCAACCCTGACTGTCATTCTTGTTGGGTGTGAAACCCTGTACACATGTACACACACCATCAGCATTGCAGAGTCCATAGGCCCCGCAGATATCATAGTCATTGCATTGACCTTGAAATGATGACCATCCTTGGCTCCAAGTACCATCATCCATCCAGTAGTAAAGCTTTAGTTCACCTTTCTCGCTTATAAGGATCCTCCCCGTGAGGGCATGGTCTGCAATGATCACGTTAAAAGTATAGTATATTCTTGAAGGAGAAATCCTGACGCAGGACATCTGGAATCTCCTGGGAGCATACACCTCCGGAACGTTGGTCAAATAATTCCCAAGCCACTCTCCAGTGGACCAATATGGAACACTGTTGTTATAACTCAGCACCAACTGGGTCTTTCCCGGAGACATATCCATTTCTAAGGAGAAGAGCCCACTTGAAGGATCCATAGAACTCTTCCACGAACTCCCCCTCATTCCTTTCCACAACTTCATGCCAGGCAGCCATGTATCTGTCGGATGCGCGAAACTTTCCCACACAATCTCAGACTTGTTGTGGGCGTCCAGCATGACGAAATTGCCACTGTCCATCATCACTGCCCGCGATCCTCTCAGACCGATATCAGTTGACCAAACTGACATACCCGTTCCATCAAACAATCTGAGGCCACCGTCGCTCGACATTTGAAAAACTGATCTGGCCATCCTTTTGACAGGGCTTTCTCTGTTAGCCACCCAAACTATGGCCTTCTCAGGGATCTGTGCATACCAGATGCCAATATAACAATTCTTCATCCCTCTCGGGCTGAAAAACCCCAATTCAAATGTCCCGTTCTTTGAGATTAGGGTCTGATTGGCACTGAGGGAAGCCCCGAGCAAAAGCGTATCTCCAACGCTCGCTGCTAAAGAAGTGCAATAATACGCTGCAATAATCATGGTTATTGCTAGGTTGAAAAACTTCATCGCCATTTCAATAATCTTAGCGCTTGTATATTTCTTAACAATGGCTTGTATGTAGCGTGGAGCTTGTCCTATCCTTCTGGTTCACTTTCGAATTTAAATAGAAAGCTTTCAAATGGTTAGTCCTCGCAATGACCAGATCTTATGCTTAAGGTTTATTAATTATGGTCAATGTAGTGGCGTGGAGGTACTGGCTATACAGCCAGTGGCGTGGATGCCGCGTGAATGTTCCACTAACATGTTGTCCAAAAATGTTAACATCATCCAATACAATAAATATAATTTTGAACTTATTCGCACCTTGTTTCTCAACTTTAACTTCACGTAAGGTTTCTTCCAAATTGGGTCAATATAACTCAAACAATCTCAAAAGTGCAGTATGGATGCTCGGGCAAATACCATGTTTTTGAAAGTTGTAGCACGCCCACTTTCCAAGATTTAACAATGCGCAGACCCGATTTTGTAGGGCGCGCAATTTTAGTCTTCCTTATTCTTCTCAAATTATCGAATATTAAAAAATGGTCAAATATGGTTGAAATAACTTTTAGTCACTCTTTTGTCTACTTCGAGTACGTGACGGTCAAGTCCGCGTAGACGATAGGTGTTTTAGCCAGTGGATCGGTTTTTCCTCGGTGGGATAGAACAATTTTTTAATACACACGAAACACACAGTCTTTTTTGTGCCGACAAAAAGGGACCATTCCCACGAAATACCAAGAAGAACATTTGTATGTTTTGATGAAATATGATTCCTCATTTCCTGTTTTTGATAATACGCATTTAATGTTTTACTCCAACACACAATAAATTAAATGGGTATCATTTTAAAAATATCATGAGCGGGAAGAGGAGTAGCATGAACGGGAAGAGGAGTGCCATGGAAATTTGAATCCTATGAAGGAGCAAGGGAAAATGTTGATGATGACAATGATTCGGAAGACCAAAGGCGGTTTGAGGATGCTTGGCTTTGTTCTCTGTTTGATGATAGTATTAGAATATTTGGATGGGGTTTCTTGCCCCTTGGTCTATGTTCTTTGACTACCCTCCTAGTTTTGGGAAGTTTGCCCCTTCCTTGAATGTAACTTGATGTATCTCTTGTTGTGTGCTCATTAAGGAGATACATTTGGTCATATATTTGTGGGGTATTTTCCCACAATTGAGGTCGTTCATTACAGTTGTGAGGATGAAGGTGAGGTTTTGCTTTACTTGGTGTTAGTTGAAGGATTTTTCTCTTAGAGCCTTGCAAATGCTTCGCTGACTGTGGAAGATGACGATTACATACTTCTTGTTTGGGTAGATTTGAATGCTAAGGGCTCTCTGTTTGCTATCAAAGCTTTTGCTCTGGTGCAAGATTATGGGTTAAAATTTGGTTGTTGTTGCTTATAGAGGAGGCAGCATTTCTCTTCTTTGTGACTTCCAGCCCCATTGTTGGTTTTGTTGGGTCTATGTTGTGTCCTAATTTTTATTACTTTGGGGCTTCTCCAGATGTTATTTTTTTGTTGGTTTTTCTTGGGATGGTTTCTAGAGAAGTTATGGTTCAGAAATGCTTTGAGTTTTTTGCCCCTTTCCTTGTGTGGATAGTTCTTTTGTTCTCAACTAGTGTGTTGGGTATGAAACTGACTCAAATGGCTAGATGGGTGGCTACTTCCCTCATCTTAGCTTGGTATCACATTGTTGTTGTTTGTTGTTATAGTGATATGGAAAGCCTTTTAGAGATGACCTTGACTTTTTTTGTTTGGTTTGGCCATGACCCTACCTAGCACAGGGGTGGGTTACAACTATTTGGTGATGCTACCTCTTCCTTGGTTTGTCCCCACTCCTCACAGGAGCTAAGCATGGTAATTTTTGGTATGATGCCAATCCTACTACTTCTTGGTTCCCTTGTTTGGGTCCTCTAGACCCAAATAGGGATGAATAAGGAATGGTCATAGTGGGTTTGGTACATTTGGATGGCTTCCTCTTTCACAAATCCTATGGAGGTGGATGAGTCCCCTATTGAGGTGGTGGCTTCTTATATGAAGCAAGAGGCTTTCATCTCTCTTATTGAGGTGGAGTTTTTTGGTGTAGGCCCTCTTGAGCTTCAACAATTGGAGATTTTTTGGGCTCTCTATTATGAGATGGTTGATGGTTGGTGGTTTCATGGGTTCTCTATGGTGTTGTTTGATTTGTTTGTTGTTCCTATCAAGGTTGACCCCTTTTCTATTGAGGTGAGAAGGGAGACTCTAGTTGGCCCTTGGAACAACAACAAGGTTATTGTTGTGTACAAGAAAATCTTTGTTAGGCATGCCCTCTCCACAGGTTTTTTTAATTTTTCTTTTGTGGGTAGCTACCAATATGTTGTTGTTTCCTCACATTTAACTATAATGATGGTATCTTTTAGTTTATTTTCTCTCTATGAGTAGGTGATTGGTTGAAGTTTCCAAGGGCTCAGTTTGGTCCCTCGTTTGTGCCTTTGGTTAAAGATTGTAGCTTTTGAGGGTGCTTGTCCCATGATGATCTTTGATAATGTTGACAATGTAATGTGGTTTGGTTGCTTCAAGACTTTTATTTTTGACAAAGGTAGTTTTGAGTATTGTTTCATCTACTCTTGTGGTATTAGTCATTGTTAACATGTTGATTAATATGTTGTTAATGCATTGTTAAACTGTGTCTAGTATTGGCTTGATGGGTCTATTCTCTTATTGTTCAACGGGCCAACACCATCTTGTTGCTACTTTAATAAAAAAAAAAAAAAAAATTAATATAGAGTAGATGGAGTAGTCAATATTATTCACAAAGTGAATCACTTTAGATCTTTTTGATGATCATTATAACTTAATGTACTAAGTAGTACTTTTATGAATAATAAATAAGCATCAAATATGTTTTTTGGCTTTGTTCTCTACTTGCAAATGTCATTGAACAATGAATGTGTTGGCGAAGATATTAAATAGAAATTTTTTATTGGAGGAGGAAATTAAATAAATTGCGATGGAGATTTTTTTAGCAATTTTTTAT
Organism: Cupressus sempervirens; assembly: GCA_028749045.1. Lineage (NCBI taxonomy): Eukaryota > Viridiplantae > Streptophyta > Pinopsida > Cupressales > Cupressaceae > Cupressus > Cupressus sempervirens. The sequence goes on from CM053789.1 coordinate 56,172,575, forward strand.
GAGCATGAAATCATTTTCATATTTTGATCTAATTCAAGATGCTCAAATACCATTAATGTAACAAAGTTAAAAAAATCATTAGTATAGTTCATAATGGGCTTAACTTTCAAAAAATATATAATTTTCATAATTTCTCTCCTCTTTGAATATTTTTACAATACAATTTTAATTAATATTTAAAACAAATTGTCAATATTGAACAATATTAATAAAATAGTTGGAAACATCTCTAGTTTGTGTCTTAGATTGGGGAATAGCATGGTAAAAAAAAATAATGGTTTAGAGTCCACTTTCAAGAAACTATTTTATTCGCAAACAAACTAATAGCAACCAAGACAAAAAAAATTTTTTTTAATATTGAGCAATAATATCATACAAACTACAAATGCTACAATGTCAAGTCATAATGGTAGGATCCATTATCTATAGTCTTATCATAATCCAAATAATTAATCAAACTTGACAACTTAAAATGTTATTTGTAAAAAATAAAATATCACTATTGTAAATTGAAACATAATTTTTAGGAAGGTTTTTACTAAGGATAGACATGTAATATTAAATTACAAAGTAGAAGACACAAGAGGTACATGATTATAGATTCAAAAGAAATTGATAACTATGTACTTTTATTGTAGGTATAAACTTGTAACAACAAATAAATTATAAACTAAAGGTTATAATTTATTGAAATTAGAATGTTTTAATTATAATGAGATGTGTTAGTCTCAAAGAGTTTGGTTAGAATATAGAAGTGAAGTAAATAAGTATTAATGAAAGAGGATGAAGAAGGTAATTCAAGGATTACAATAGTCTTTTTATATAGTAAAATAAAAATACTTATTTGAACAATACTTATGAAAAGGTAATAAGACTAAAACAAATGAAGTGGATTTGAAACTAATCAATAATATACATTGAATTATAAAAAGGTTATCTTCTACAAGCATTATGACATATTAAAATCTATTTATGAATATTATGAGGAAAATATATTATGTTATTTCAAAGGAGAGTAACTACATATGTATCATTAAATTGAGATACTTGGTAAAGAAGATAACAATTTTTTATTAAAATATTGTTAATTAAAAAATTGTTTAGCATTTTAGTGGTACACGAAGAAAATAATGTCTAAAAACCTGGTAATTATAGGTAATAAAAGGAAAGTAAATTAAGAGCTAGTAAAAGAAAGAGAATCTATAAAATTATTCATTATTAATAGAGTATCTAAAACTATTGATTATTAATTTTATTATTTAAAATATTTAAACTAATAACGGATGAGGAAATAAATTAAATATTTACTATAGATCATAATAAAAAAAATGGAAAACTAGTGATAGAAGCAAATGATGTAGCTAAGATAAAGACTTTGGTAGTCTAATGTTTTATTGTGAAATGGATGTAGTTAAGAAAGATATCCTATAAAAAGTGGAGATTTAAAAGAGAGTCAAAAACTAAAGAAATGTAAAGAAGTGATTAAGATCACATAAATGAAAAATAAGTAAATTTTTGAAAACTAACCATGACACCTTAGAACATGTTTTCATGCTATTGGCTAGCAGTGGCTGCTCAACTTTTTTAGGAAATAATAGTGGAGCTAGTGACCCATGAATATATATTTTGCTGCTTAAAAATAAGTAGGAATTTTGAAATGTAAATTAATTAATTGAATAATAATTTAACATACAAACAATAGAAATAAAATCTTAAAAAATAAAAGGGAAATGAGTTTGTGGAGCCACGTGGCATTTTTGGCAATAAGCAACCACTACTTATTTTTAGCCCCTCCTCTTTTCCTCTAGCTTAATTTCAGTCACTAAAGCATCGCTGCTCCACCAAAATAGCTAAAGATTCTAAATTATCCTTTTTAGACAATTTAAAATGTCCATGGGAACACTTGATGCTTAAATTTAAGCACAAAACCCACTTAAGCATCCACATGAGAACACAAGATTAGAGTGCCACAAGTATGCAAAAGTGATATAGAAGGTGAACTTTTTACACACAGAAAATTCTTTAATTGTAAGAAATATTGGATACCAAAATAAAACTCTGCCTATAGTAGAAAGTTAAACTCTTATCCAAACACTAACCCTAGTAAAGCTTAAATTGTAACTATAAATTATGACTTTTAATCATAACCATAATAAAATTATGATTTATACCTTAACTTTAACCACAATCCTAATTGATATTATTATTATTACTATATTTTATTAAATAGACTTCATTTGATATTATTACTATATTATATAGAATAGACTTCATTTGAAAAATGCTATATGTAAGATATACATTCAAATTAGATCACACTGTTTTTTAATGATTTATATTATTGTAAGTAGCGCGGAGATGGTCCTGTCCTTCCGGTTGAGTTTCGTATTTTAATAGAAAGGATTCAAATACTTAGTCTACGCACTGACAGATTTCTCTGATCCAATAATTACAAAACATAAGAGTGTGGAAACCAGATCATATGTTTAAGGTTTATTAATAATGGTCAATGTAGTGGCGTGGATTCCGCGTGAATGATTTCCTTGATCCAGTAACAACATCGAAAAATGCAAACAACATCCAATATACTAAATAGAATTTTAAACTTATACGTGTGTTTCGTCATTACCTTCAATTATTTCCACGTTTCTTCCAAATCGAGGCAATTTTACTCTAACAATTCCAAAAGTCCAGTGTGGATGCTTGGACAAATACCATGTATTTGCAAGTTGCAGGACGCGCAATTTCGAAGAATTAACAGCGCGCAGACCCAGTTTTGTAGGGCCTGCAAGTTTAGTCTTCATTATTCTTTAGTCGCTCGTTTTGTCTACGACATAAATGTCTTATAGTCAAGTCGCCTAGGCAATAATTTACAAAAGGAAATTATAAATAAAGTAATATTAGATTCAAATTTCGAAAAAAAAAATCAAAAAAAGTCTTTGATATGATTTAAAAATTATTAATTGCAAATAAAATAAAAATTTAAAATAGAAAAGGATCATTGATTTATTTTTTAAATGGTATATTTTTCATTTTTATTTAATGGTTGTCATGATCTACCTATTAGACAAAGAGATTTATTGACTTGTAGTAGAATTGTCATGTTTTCTATCATGCACATCTTTAATTTTCTAAACTAATAAAATAACATATTTAAAATTTTAAAATAATAAATAGGAATCATCTTTATATCAACTCAAAACTTTATTGAATTATTTTACAATTATTTTATTTCCATATTTATTTGTTGTTTTGATCTACTCATCTAGAAATGAGGTTTATTGACTTGTTTTAGGATTGATATGTTTTCCTTTTCCATCTTCGAAAAAATTGTCTACTTTTTTGGATTATTTGGGTTTGCCTCAAAAACAAGGGATGCATCTCTTCCTTTGCTCAACCATCCCCTTTTTTTTTTTTTTAAGACTATAGGAATCGGTGCAACACGGCCCCCCTATAAAGTGTAGTGCGCCTAGTAAACTTTTTAATGTGACCGGTAGCACTGGCGCGACACACCCACCGGTACCACGAGGACAGGGGAGACTAGAACCCGTGACCAACCCCCTGCAACAGGGAAGATTTAGCCAACCGAGCTAGGGCCCCTGCCCCTAAAAGGGTTTGTGGTAACCTAGTGTGACTCGAACCGGAGTTGATGTGTAGCATCAGGATCATTAGCCTAACAATACGCGTCACGACTCGTTTTCACACCAACTCGGCTATTCACTCACCCTTAAAAGGGTTTGTGGTAACCTAGTGTGACTCGAACCGGAGTTGATGTGTAGCCTGGGATCATTAGCCTAACACTACGCCTCACGACTCGCCTTCACACCAACTCGGCTATTCACTCACCCTTTCAACCATCCCTTGTAAACACATTCACAAAGTATTTAAAAGGACCAATAATATGAGAATGAATCATGTATTTAAAAGTATTTGGCATACTCATTTGGTTCAAATTTGATCTTCATTGTTTTGTTTGAGTCATTGTTTATTATCTTTAGTGTAAAGTGTCAACTATTGATTTAATCTACTAACTAAACTATTCATTTAATTATACTCACTATTATCTTTTTCTTTTATAGAAATAGTTTCCTATTTTGGTTTCAAAGTCCTAGAGGTATAAAATGGTCACACATGGAGAGGTGTACATTCATCATTATATCTTCACTTTAAATTGTTTTTCTTGCGCTATGCCTTTAATATTGGTGTATATAGGGTTATGAATAGTCAACTTGTGGCTATCTTAATCCTTCATTAAGTCATGTTATCATTATTATATTATAATTTAAGTTGGTAGGTAGGCCTAGGTGTAGGGGGAAGTAATGAAGAGGTTATTAGAAAAGGAAAATATAAGAAATTCCTCATCAGAATATAAATAAAAATTAAAACATACAATAATTCAACTTGACTAAAATCAACAATCATATAAATCAATATAGTTGATTTGATTGATGAAAGAAACTACCTGATAAATTAAATTTAGACTCTATAATGTTTCCAACAACTTATCTTTCAAATTATCCAACTATCTTATAAGTTCTTTTTTTTTGGTCAAAATTTAAGTTATTCTTTGGCCCATGTCATATAAAACTTAGCTTTTCTCTTATACAAGTTTTCCAAGGTCCCTAAAAAAACTTGTTGGCTACCTTTTGAAAAATATATTATTTACATTATTATTGCAATATGAATGATTATATATGTATATATCATTTGAGACATGAAATGTCTTTTATAAATTATAGGCTTTGAAGTTGATGAAAGTTCAACCCCACAGCTCCCAAGAATCACTTGCATGCAAACGCTTGTCACAAAAAGAGAGAAGAAAAAGCTATGGAGGTTGAAATTTAGAAATCCACAAATAAGACATTCTTGATGTGCAAAAAAGAATTGCAAATTGTATTGAATAAATAAATTATTACAAAGAAATCAATCCTTGTAAAGGAGATCAAAACCCTAAAAGGTAAAAACCAAGTTGCATGATAATAATTAATAAGATAATTAATTATTATATGCCTAAAGTTTAGCTTAAGTAAAACTAGAGATAATAAGAGACTTAATAATTAAATCAATATACTTTAATTAATAAAGAGATGAAAATAATGCTAAAAAGAACTAGTGAAGGATTGAAGAAAGCTCTAAACTAGAGAATACCTTAGAAGATAGGAACAAAAGATGATCATGAAGAACACTATTGAAGCATGAAGCTACAAACACTACCAAACTATTGATCTAAAGAACCTCCACTGTATAGAAAATGACTAGGTAGATAAGCCTAACTCTAAAGAGATGATCAATTGAAGTGGAAGGTATCTTCATGACCTCAAAAAATAGGAATGAAAGAATTTCTATATGGTAAATAGTCCATCTAACTTAAATGCATAGGTATTTACCCACTGCAATTTCTTAGTACACAAGATCAAATATTGAATACATAGCTCACTCCATCAAACCAAGAAAGCAATAAAACTAACATCACCCCCTATAATACTGAGAGGTAAAATATGAACAATAAAATTGATTGCAATATCTCTAATAGAAAGAAGAATTAGGAACACCAAGAGTGGAAAAAAATATAAACAAATATAATGACATGTGTTGTTGGCACATCATAAGGCTGATGTCATGTAAGGAACACTCCCTTGACAAAGGAAGATGGAAAATATGGCCAACATGAAACCCCCCAAGGCACTTGATAATGTAGTATGAGTACAAAAAAACACAAAGATGCACAAGATCTAGAAATGCAATAGAGTAGCACTTTATCTCACTCTATTTGCAAAAAAACTTAAAAAGGATGTCAAAAAATATAAAAATACATATAAGGTTGATACAAAAAATGGTACAACTTAGGAGGATGAGTGTAATGCTTCCCCTATCGCCGAGCCTATTTGGGCACTCTTTGATACCATTGAGTTGCAACCCATCCTAGAGATGAAAATTGAGGCAATTGCATATAGAAAGATCTGATGGATCCATTCCCCCGTCTAGCTCACACTTTGCTTGAATAGTTTTCTAAAGAGAATGTGTAATCTTCCACCAAAGATGCATAACACCAATTCAAACATCTTGAAAGATCCATTGATTCCTCTCCAGCAAGATATGCCAAAGAATTAATGATAGGCCACCAATCCAAGCAACATGGAGAGGAGAAGCTTTGGAGGAAGCTCTCTCGGAGTGGGCCTAGGTCTCGCAAAGAGGAAGCTTGCCAACAAGAGAAACTCCAACCACTCCATCAAAGATGTCATAACTGAGTAGAAAAGGATCGATGGAAGAATAGATGGGAGGAAAATTCCTCCCTATTACCACACAAAACATAAATTGAGGGGCCTTGAAATCCACATTTACAAAGATTATCCCATGTAAGACAATGATTGTGAGCCACTAGCCACATAAAAAAATGCACTTGGACCAAGAAAATTGATTTCAAATTTATTTCCACCAAGGGACCTCAGCATCCCCTAATAGTTGTCTAGCTATCTCCTGATACCTAGTAGAGGTAGAATATTTACTAGACAAGGTACCTCCCCAAGCCAAAACATCTGGTCATAACATTGAGCAACATGTCCTAGAGGTTAAAATCTCAGAAAGTTCTTGAAGATTCACCTCTGTGCCTTCAGAAGGCCAATCTAAAGAGTTCTTCCATGTATAACAAACAATAGGTCCCAACTAATAAGGAGACTTTTAATGAGCCACTTTATCCCATCTAGGAGAAAGACAAGAATCACAAAGAGTCTGAAGATGAGGGTACAAGGATAGGATGGAGGGGAATCCATCCCAAGAATTAGACCAAGAATAAGCCTTTGAGCCTCCCTTAGACATCTAGGAAATAACCCTCTTTACTAAATGTGCACTAGTTTTGAGGGTATGCCATACCATAGAGCCACAACCTTCAAGAGGAAGTGCAAAAATAGAGCAAGGATCAACACCTCTATCTCATCTTAAGAACTTCAAACTCTTTCCTATGTATTTCTCAACTCTAGCCAAATACCACTTAAACATTTGAAATACATCAAATGTGTCTTTAAGAAACATCACAATTATCATTCTAGAAAAGTCATCAACAAAATAAATGAAATATTTGTCACCAAAATAGCTTTACACTCCAATAGGACCACACAAGTTAGTATGAACTAACTCCAAAATATTGTGAGAAGAATAGGTCTTCCTCTTGAAACTAGTTGCCATTTATCCCATTTGACATTTTTTACACAATACTTTATCACGTTTGTTTAATCTTGGTAACCCTCTAACTCTTTTCATCTTACTAATGCTTACCAAATTAAAAAATTTCACATGAAAAAACCTCTTATGCAATTAGAAAATATCTTCAAATTATCCAAATAGACAAGTATCTTCAGACAGGTCTAGTTCACCAGAAGCATCATAGATCTTTGCCTTGTTGTTTTGAAAGTCAATTCTGTAACACAAACTAATCAAGTATGCCACACTCAAAAAATTATATTTTAAACCATCAACCTAATATGCATTATCACATTTGATCTTATGATTCATTTTAATTGATCATTTACCTTTCACATAACATGGTTCATCATTACAAAACTTAACACTACTTGTTGGTTTAAAGAATAATTTTAACAGCTGAGTGTCAATACACTTAATCATTTTTCACTATGCATGCCGAGAAAAGAGTAGGTGCCGAGTAATATGAAGCGTCGAACTATATCAAGTGCCTAGCTATATCAAGTGCTGAGTGATATGAAGTGCCGAGCTATATCAAGTGTCGAGTGATATGAAGTGCCGAGCTATATCAAGTGCCGAGTGATATGAAGTGCTGAGCTATATCAAGTGCTGAGAGATATGAAGTGTCGAGTAATATCAAGTGCCAAGTGATATGAGGTTCCAAGTGATACAGTTTTGTTTCAGTGCCAAGCTATCTAAGAAATAGCATGTGTCGAGCATCAGTAATGCTTCAGGAGCCGAGTAACTCAGGATATCAACATAAGAGTTTGTAATTGCACAAACTATGATATAAACTATTTTTGTAGCCGACATAAGATAAATCTCAAAAGATATAGAGATAAGAACAAATCTTTTACATTTCCTATGCAATCTGCATGCAGCCAATTGGAAAATTGGAAAGGCATGCGACCAATTAGCAAAAGGCAAGTATTGAGCGGGAAATTAAGTTTCAATGTGGATCGTAGATCCATATCTAACCCTAAGTCTTCAAAGTCTTTTTAAGGAAGAAAAAAGTTTCATTGAATCAAGAGATGAGAGAAGGTGAACAATGTTAAGGGAAAAACATAATGGAATTCAGTGAAAGGACACATAGAGAGTAAGAGCAGCAATTCAAAATTCAGTTGATCAGAACAAAGCAAAGTAGACAAATAGAAATCAGATCCCAGAGGATCAAAATGAGAGAAAGGGCCAGAACAAGTGCCTGCATTCAGCAATCAAAGATTGCAAACTATAAGGTTTATGATACCTAATACTCTCTTACCATTGTATTAGCAAGGAAATCCTATGTAGATAGGTTGGCTTAACAGCTATCTATAGATCCTTATCAAAAGGTGATTAAATCCTTTAACAAGGTGACACTTCATGTTAAGTGTTTGCAAATCCTTTAACTAGGTCACTATTGACATAGTGTAAAGCCTTTAATAGGGCAAGCCTTTAACAGGGTAGACCATCAGAAGTGGTTGAACAATATTACTATAGTGATTTTTGTGGGTATCATCCCCACCCCAGTTTTGCCTTCTTGTTTCTAGAGGGTTTCTGGGTTACCAAATTCTAGTGTTATGCGTTGTTGATGCATGTCTTAGTTTCATGTTTTCTTGATGTATTTAAATGCATGCAATTTACTTTCAGTTACAAGTTTTATTGGTTAAAGTTTAATACTTTTGATTCAACAACACCCCCCCCCTCTCATAAGTATTCTTTCCATATTTGAATATTCCAACAATTGATATCAGAGCAGATTAGGTTCTCACAAGAAAAAGCCTAATAGCTTGGAGGAAAAGATCTAAAGATGGAAGTTTTCAAAGTAGGAAAGATCATTGAAAACTAGGTGATAGATGTGCAACTTGCTGTGCATAACTTGGAGGAATCTAGAGATAAGTTGAGAAACTCATTGAAAAGAAGGAAGGATTTAGCCATAACCGAAAATGAGATAAACTACAAGGAGATTGATATCACAAATATATTTTCCAATGGAGATACTAAAGAGTTTGATGCAGCAATTGCAGAACTGATGGAGAAAAACAAAGTTCAAGCAGATGAGATAAGATCTCTCAAGATGGAACATGAATCATAGGCCATAATGTTATGTGAAATCACTGAACAAAAGAAAAGAGTAGTTGAAGATAAATTCATAATGGAAAATGACAAAAGAAATCTTGCAAACAGACTTGAAGAAAAATGTATTGAAATGACAAGGATCTCAAACATGCAGATGGACACACTTGCCCAAATGATGAACCTTCATCATGAACTTAATGTGAAAGAAATTAACATCTCTACACTAAGGATGCAGAACGAACAATTGCAGAATGACTTAAGGAGAGAAAAGGAAATTTCAGAAAGCTTCAACAAACGCAATGAAGCCATCAAGTATTTTGAGCAATTACTGAAATCCCCAAGGTCAACCCATGATACATCAGGACTTGGATACAACAACACTAAAGTTGGAGAATCATCAAAGAGTGTAGAAGAAAGAAGCGACAAAGGTAAAAATGTCAAACCTACATGTCATTTCTGTGGAAAGAAAGGACATACATCTAATGTATGTAGAAGCAAGAATGCCCATCAACATGATAAGCCTAAGAATGTAAAGTATTGTCATAAGTGCAAGAAGCAAGATCATCAAGCATATGAATGTAGAACCAAGACTATTAAGACATCGAGATTTGAGGGTCACTGTCATAATTGCAAGAAATATGGACATAGAGCTTTTGAATGCAGATCAAAGCCTATGTGGACATCAAACCAACCAGCAAGGACATCAAACCATGAATTTTGGGATTACAACACTAGGTACAGTTGTCACTATTGTCAAGAATATGGACATACACCCTAGAATTGCATAAGAACACATTTAAGGGAAAACTATAAAAGATGGTTGAGTCAAACCACATGTTTCAGTTGCTTAAAAACTGGTCATGTCAGCAAGAATTGCCCAACAAGGTCAAAGGCACCAAGTTTTGAGTTCAACAATGGAAAGGCAAAGATAAATGTTGAACACATCAGAAGTGAGATGAATAAGACATGGAAGAAGAAAGATGAGTGCAGCACATCAAGTGTAGAGATCACTTCACCTAATAGGTCAAGTGATCACACTTCATCAAATTAAGCAAGAATAGGTGTGTGGGATTGATGAACTAAGTTACATCATACATCAGTCCCAAGAAATAGAAGAACTGCAAAGAAGAAATTAGCATAGCAAAGATACTAAGTCAAAATTAAGAATCTTGGAAAATCTGCCAAAATTGTCTTCAAGTGTCGAGTTGCTAACAACGACCAAGTTGATAGATGATGCCGAGCTATGAAATACTAATGGGAGCCAAGCGAAGTGAAACACAATGGGTGCCGAGTCATGATGAAATCCTTCAAGTGCTGAGTAGACAGTTGTCAGTGCACTAAGCATTAATTACTCTATTTTGAAGGGTACTGTTAGTGCTCGATATGATCACAGTTTCAAAACTTCAAGTTCAAAGTTTTTGAACCACTTTGAATTGAAGTTAAAAGTAGTTCAAAGTAGTTGAATGGTTTAGAGGTCCAAGTTGGTTTGTTGGTTCAACATGCAGACTTAGATAAGACTTAAGGTTGTAAAGTTCAATGATTTAGAGCAAAGGTATAAGGATCATTTAATCCAAGTTCAGAGGACTTCACAAGAAGTTTCATAGTTTCAGAATTTAGTTTTAGATATTAAACCCCTTTGAACCACTTTGAATTGAAGTTCAAAGTAGTTCGAAGTAGTTCAAACTAGTTCAAAGCAATTCAATGGTCCAGCTGACTCATCCTGCAGGTTCAATACAAATCAAAGTTTAGACTCTGGGTTCAAAATGTAGATTCGTTAATTCAGAAAAGTTCAAAGATCAGCCCTAGTCCATGATTCAAGGTTCCTTAATTCAGAAGTTCGAAGTGGTTCAGTAGTTCAAAGAAATTTTTTTTGCAGGTTCATGGTCATCCTGTGAGGGTCACATATGCAATTCAATGGCGAGGGTTTGGTGATTCAGTACAAGAGTATGAAGAACATAGATTTGGTCTTCACGGGAAAACTTCATCAAAATTATCAAGATCTTTTTTTGGCCATATCAATTCAAAGTATTTAGAGATACATGGAAAATCACAAGGTTTGAATATGACTAGATAGGAAGAATGTTCTAAATGCTAGCTAGATTATCTGTCAAACCAATGTGTGATGTTGAATAGCTCAATGGAATGCTGATGTCATGGTGGCTATCCATTCAGCGGGATGCTTAATTTCATCTAAGTTGCAAATCTGTATGCACGACACTGGAACTAACCAAAATTTGGTCACATCTAATCCTAAGGAAGGCTGCATTCACTCCAAAGGGATAATGCTAATGAAACATATGACTTCTAGGGTGCCGTGGGAATCAATTTTTGAAGAACACATTTTATTGAGCCCACAATATGGTTGTCGGTTTTTGGTCCCTCAAGTGGCTGCCATGATCATGCTACAACTGTATGCATGGAGGGCACAGAGCAAATGCATCCATTTGTCATGGTACAACAATAAAGAAGAGGTGCATGTGAATTATTTTATCTATGGCTTCCCCATGGGCTTGGGGACAAAATGATCTATAAAACATGACCAACAATGGATGTGAGCCATAGTCATAAATGGAATAAAGATGGGTTGTATTTGAATTAGAAAAAAATATATATATCAAGATTTATTGAAATCGGATGCTTGTTGTTCCAGAAAATCAGTCTCAGTGCGGTAGGCATAACTTCCAATTGCACCGTTGGATTTAGCTCAGCTTTGGATATGTTGTTTAGAAGCACGTTACGCATGATCTGACTGGAGTGATCTTTAAAATTATTCTTGGTTTACGAGTTACAGCTAACTGAGTAGAGCATTGTCAAAAGTGTCAATGATAGTTTTGAAAATTATGACAGAGCCACATCACTAGCAAATGCCACTTGTCAAGTTAGGGCCACATGTCACTTTAAAATATTTTGGACTTAATAGTCTTGGAAATGAAATTTATCCCAAGAAAGAGACTGAAAGCATAAGAGTGACGCTTCATTTTCTTAACCAAGAATGACACAAAAATTTGGAAATTTTTTTTTTTAAAACTTTGGAAGTGCCCAGAGTGAAAGGGGATTTTCAAGATTCAGTTACGAAACTGAAAAGGTTACAGGAAAAGAAAGTTTAAATAAGTCAGTGGCAGAGACAACAGGGGTCCCACTTTTTCTTCCGACAGCTATAGACTGTGTGCTATCAGCAAGGGGAGATTTTTCAGTTCTGAGGGAAAAGAATGCAGACTTTGGAGCTGTAGCAGAATAGAGCTTTACTTGCTAGACTTTGTGTTAGTGATTAAAGAGGAATTTGATTTTGAAATGTAATGTAGGGGAGATGATTTTCATTTTCTGATACATGTGTAATAGGATCTGTGTAGTCTTTTACATCTTAAAGGAGGGAGGTTTGAAACTGCAAATTAGAACTTTGAGTCTATGTAGTTTTCTTTCCACCGATGGTTATGTTGCTGTAACTTTTAGTTTTCTTCAAGTGCATTAGATGTGCTATTTTTTGAATGCATTCGATATCAGGATCTTTTGGAAGCTTTGATTCATCTTTTCTTAGGAGAATGGAAATTATTCTTTTGACCTTTGTCCTTTGTAATGTAGCGTTCAGTAAATGAACTTTGTGTCATCTGCTGTTCTTTGCTTTTTTTTCATGCTGTAGTATAGATTTCCGCATCTACGTTGTATTTACAGGTAGATGTTTGATATTCTTTTGTGCTTTCTGGTTAAAAGCATCCACATTTGATTCATTGAGTATCTTATACGGGAGCTATACCCGATAAAAATTCAGAGGAAGCTTATCAATCCATGATAACCTATCCAACTATTGGTGTTAGTTTGTCCTCTCACTTGGGAATTTAGGGTTAAATTTGCACGTATTTCTTCAAAGGACAATCTATTATCTAATAGGTACATAGTTTGATTTTTCAATCACTTCCCACCATTCAAATGCGAAGCAAAGCTGAGAAGAACAGAGAAGATCAAGGTCACCTTAGAAGTAATTTGCAAAAGATTTCCACAATGATTCAGCAGAAGTGTCATCGATTTGAGGTATTTTACTTAAGTACTGAGCTACGTAGTGTTTATAATCTTGTTTAAACTATAAACCCTGGTTTGGAAAACAATGGCATCTAGGTCTGGAACCACTAAGGGTAAAGAGAGTCATGAAACACAGTTGGTTAGTAATGAAGTTAAGCAACTAGAATTCAAGCCTATTCTAGAAGTTGCATACAAGAACGATCCCATAGGTGCATTATCAGTTATTCTTGATAAAGTTGTTATGGTCTAAGATGTTTGTAGATGCTATAACTGCAAAATTGGAGCCATAGGAGATTTAGAAATTTACAATACATATGACAAGCTATGTGAGAACAAAATCATGAAAGAAGAGTTCTCAATAGTAGAGAGAAAAGGATTAACCAAACCCTAGAATTTCTGATTGTTTTCAAAATTGAATGAGTACGCATAGTTTTAAGTAGAATACATGATGGAGCCTTTTGGTTAGAATCAGGGCCAATGAAATTCACCAAGAGAACTATTCATAGGGTTACTGGTATTCCAACCCTAGATTGGCCAAAGACCCTGCGTAGTGACAAAAAGGAAGCAATAGAGAAAAACACGGGTGCTAAATGGAATAATAGAGGAATGACTATTGATACAGTCACAGATCCCATACTAGATTTTTTTGTGAGAATCATTTCACACAAATTCTATCAGTCAAGCAGGTTAAACAGTGTGCCTTGTATAGCAGTTGATGTTGCATACAAGATAATTAAAAAGGATCATACCTATGATCTAGCAGAGCTCATGTTTCAACAGATTAATGAGAATCTGGGAGCTATAAGGAAGAGCAAGGGAGCTCAGTGCAAATTTGGATTAGTTTTGGTGTGCATGTTTTTCTATCTGATGAAAGAATTCCCTTTTGTGGGTAAGGTGAGATGGAGTCCAGAAAAAATAGTTGTTGAACAAATCAATGGATATATTGAATAGATGGGTGATAATTTTGATGCCTAAATGACTAGTTACTTTGAGGACTTTAAACAATCCATGAAACAAAGAATGAGGATTCCAACCTCATTGACTGAGAAATATGAAAAAGACATTTGTTTTCTTGTAGATATTGATTATACCTATATACAAGCAGTCATACCTAGAGTAAGATGACCTAGGCCACTAGGCTATGAACTCGACATTGATCAAGCCTCTGGAGCAATAACAGCCCTCCTTGTAGAAGAAGTTGATAAGAATGCAAAAGCCTTTGCACCCTATGATGTTCTAAAATCAAGGGTGATAACAGATTTGAAGACTGCCTCAGCTGTAAAGAAGAAAGAAAAATTAGTGAGGCAAATCAAACGAAATTTTGGTGTTGAAAGAGAAGGGACAAAAGAAGAGGAAGAAGAAGATATTGAAAATGAAGGAGATGAACCACAAGGTCTGACTCAAGGGTTAGGAGAAGATAAAGAGGAAAGTGCTAAGGAAGAAGAAGCCGAGGAAGCACAAGTTGAAACCAAGGTCACAGAAAGAAAGGCCACAACTCCTCCTACTCCTCAACCCAAGGGAAAGAAAGTAGTTGCTCCTACACCAAAGAGACCTACTACAAGGGCTATATCACAAAAATCCCAAGAGGAGGTAAAAGAGAAGAAGACAACTTCAAAGAATATTGTTTTCGAGCCAAAGAAAAAAAGAATATTTTTTGCCCAGCCTCAAATAGATGAGGAGAAGACTGAGTCAGAGGACAACATCCAATTTCAAGTGGTAAGGCACAAACCTCAGACTACTATTGATAAATTATGTTCAAAGATTATGAATGATGATTTGAAAGGTTTAAAGAACCTAATTTTTTCTAAGCTCACCAAAGAAGAACAAAATAAATTAGAGGAATCTGTGTATGCTATGATGGTTGAGTATAAGCACACACCTCTAGAATTAGATGAATCAATGCCTAAAGAATTGTACAAAATTGTAGAGGATAAATGGCATTTTTGTTTACAAATGGAAAGGGAGATAAGGGAATCAAAATTAGCAAGATTGTTGCCTAATTTAACTAAGGATAAAATAATGAATGCAGTCAAAAGGCATAACAATAGATTCACTCCCAAACATAGAGCTTTCAGCATTTTACAGAACAAAATTGAGGAGGTAGTTACAAAATCCACAAGATTGTGGAAGATAGTTTACAAGAAAATAGAAGATGTGTATAATGAAGAATATAAGGCAGAGGCAAGTGCCAAGATAAAGGAGATGAAGGTGTCAGGAATCAAGAAAAAAGAGAAGGAACAAGTGGAAAATAAGGTTGAAGAAGAAAAGGAAGAAAAGGCACATACAGAGGAGAAAGAGGAAGAGAAAGATACAGCTGAGCCACAAGATCAAAGTGTGCAAGACACACATGTATCCCTTCCTAGTCCTCCTCATGCCACCATCACACCTGCAAAGATTATCAAAATCAAGGATGTTACAGACACTTTTAGTCCAAACATCAATCCATTAACTGCAGAAGATTTAGAAATCCTTGACCAATCAACACTAGTAGCAAAATTATGTTCAAATCCAGTATTGGTCAGTGTTGATGAATTGCAAAATCTAGTAGTCAAAACAAAAGTAGTCAAGGTGAAAACACAAGAACCACCTTCGACCATACAACCTACTAGTATTCTATTCCTTCCACCACCACCTCCACTAAGTGTAGTCATTGACACACTTTAGATGCCGAGTACAGTAGTAGCGGAAGTTAAAGAAATTTCTGAACAAGCAGCAAGTTTAACCCCACCTAGTGATCATCAAAAGGATATACAAGTTGAAGAAAATGATGAGAAAAAAAAGGAGTCTACAATACAAACATTGGTTGCATTACCAAAATTTGGTACTCCAACACAGACTCTTCAGCAGCCGAGTACTGACAGGTTACAATTACAAATCAGGACACCAAGCTCGAGCTCATCAAAGGCAGTCAAGAAACTTCACTATGGAGTTCCTGAGCTTGATGAAGAAATAAAGATTCCATATTATGAATCCAACACTCTCACTGAAGAGAAGATCAATGAAATTTAGAGTGCATTGGATAGAAGAAGGAGACAAGAAGCACTAAGAAGAGAACATAAGCACAAGCTTACCTTGAATGAAATCAAAGACATATTCACAGAAGCTTTCTGCTTACAGTCTCTAGATGAGTCAAGGCCAATTATAGAGAAATTATTTGATATAGTTGACTAGGTGACTAGTGAAGATCAGGAAACAAATGCCAAATTACTGGAAGCAAATGCCAAATTACTGGAATGGTCAAAAATAAAATTCCAAGGCAAGGTAAATAAGAAAATATCTAGTGATATAGCACTATCACAAGTGGAACTGCCTAAGAAACTTGAGACATTCAAAATTGTACTTGGAAACATATTTTCCCTGTACAACAAGTTGTGTGATTTTTCCACATTCACATAAGACACTAGCCAAAAGATACTGAGCTTGGAGAGAAATCTGAAGATTTCTAGCATGTAACTCCCTACAAATCTAGCTTAGAGTGAGAAGCATTTTTCCCAATCACTTCACACACAAAGAGAGTTAGCTATCTTAGCAGCAGAGGAGGAAACCACAAAAGCTAAATTGATGCAAATTCAATCCTTTATTACTCCTCATTTGGAAATACTTCACAAGGAGGAAATGAATGCAGAGACAGTCCTCAAGAGAGACCCCAACCTTTCTACATCTGATGGACTTGTACACCTAGCAGCAGAGATTGCCATCCAGCATAAGTCATTGGATGTTGCACTAGAAAATTGGGATGCAGCTCTGAAGGTACTCCTTGAAGTAAATAGTGCATTTTTGGCCAAGTATGGCATTTCCTTATAGAACCCTTGACATAAGTGTCAAAAAGGGGGAGAATATGTATGGGGGAGTGTTAAATAGAGCATTTTAAAACACTTTTGACAAATTATTAAGTATGGGGGAGTTAAGTACAAAATGAAATGGTAAGTATGATGAAAGGGGGAAATAGAGAATTTTGACAAATTTTGATATAATATATTGGTCAAAATGTAGAAATAGGATAGAAGTCACTGAGTGTACAAAGGCATAATCAACTCATAGGGAGTCATAAGGTATATTTTTATTTGTTCCTAAAATTTTTGAAGCAAATAAGAAGATACATGAAATAATGTCAAAGATCACAGGATCTTAGTTAAGTGTTTTTTCCACTCATGTCAAAGGGGGAGATTGTTGGTTTAAAGAATAATTTTGATAGCTGAGTGTCAATAAACTTAATCATTTTTCACTATACATGTCGAGCAAAGAGTAGGTGCCGAGTAATATGAAGTGCCGAGCTATATCAAGTGCCGTGCTATATCAAGTGCCGAGTGATATGAAGTGCCGAGCTATATTAAGTGTTGAGTGATATGAAGTGCCAAGCTATATCAAGTACCGAGTGATATGAAGTGCCGAGCTATATCAAGTGCCAAGTGATATGAAGTGCCGAGTAATATCAAGTGCCGAGTGATATGAGGTGCCAAGTGATACAGTTTTGTTTAGGTGCCGAGCTATCCAAGAAACATCATGTGCTGAGCATCAGTAATGCTTCACCTGAGCTGAGTAAATCAAGATATCAGCATACGAGTTTTTAATTGCACAAACCATGATGTAAACCATTTTTGTAGCCGACATAAGATAAATCTCGAAAGATATAGAGATAAGAACGAATCTTTTACATTTCCTATGCAATCTGCATGCAGCCAATTGGAAAATTGGAAAGGCATGCAACCAATCAGCAAAAGGAAAGTATTGAGTGGGAAATTAAGATTCAATGTGGATTGTAGATCCATATCTAATCCTAAGTCTTTGAAGTCTTTTTAAGGAAGATGAAAGTTTCATTGAATCAAGAGATGAGAGAAGGTGAACAGTGTTAAGGGAAAAAAATAATGGAATTCAGTGAAAGGAGACATAGAGAGTAAGAGCAGCAATTCAAAATTTAGTTGATCAGAACAAAGAAAAGTAGACAAACAAATTTCAAATCTTAGAGGATCGAAATGAGAGAAAGAGCCAAAACAAGTGCCTGCATTCAGCAATCAAGGATTGCAAACTATCAAGTTTATGATACCTAATACTCTCTTACCATTGTATTAGCAAGGAAATCCTCTATAGATAGGTTGGCTTAACAGCTATTTGTAGATCCTTATCAAAAGGTGATTAAATCCTTTAACAGGGTGACACTTCATGTTAAGTGTTCACAAATCCTTTAACCAGGTCACTATTGACATAGTGTAAAGCCTTTAATAGGGTAGACCATCAGAAGTGGTTGAACAATATTAGTGCAGTGATTTTTGTGGGTATCATCCCCACCCTTGTTTTGCCTTCTTATTTCTGGAGGGTTTCTGGGTTACCAAATTCCAGTGTTATGTGTTGTTGATGCATGTCTTAGTTTCATATTTTGTTGATGTATTTACATGCATGCAATTTACTTTCAGTTACAAGTTTTATTGGTTAAAGTGTAATACTTCTAATTCACCCCCCCCCCTCCTCATAAGTATTCTTTCCATATTTGAATATTCCAACACTACTTCCATTATAATATTCTAACTTCTCAAACTTGCTTGAATCACTAATCATATGATGTGCGAAACCACTATCTATTATCCATCTATCATTCTTACTCACATGTTAAATAAATGCATATTTCTCATCTTCATTCAACTCATATTTCATTACAACATAAATAACTTCTTCATCATGATCATCATAGTTACTATCAAAACCATCTTCTTTAGCAATGTAATATCTTACCTTTATCCTTGTAATTTTTGTGATCTTTCTTACCTTGGTTGTCCATCTCTCCTTCCTCCATACTTGGAACCTTTCCTTTTCTCTTTTTCATCTCTATCAAGAAATCTTGCTACAATATGAATAACTTTTTTACATGTAAAATAGATTAAAGGGAGCTTACCTTTGTATTTTCCTTTTCCTCTTAGTAGTCTTCTGGCTAAAAATTCTTCAAGTTCATCAAGATCATCATTTGATTTGCTATCACTTTGTAGATAATTTCTCTTCTTCTTATTTTTACATCCATCAAGGCTTAGTTGTTGCTTATATGCATATTCAACACTTGTAGGGGAATATTTATCAAAATTTGAAAATTCAAATGTAGTGACTCTACCAATTAGACTATCCAAGGTCGAATTATTTCTAAGTGTACATCTTAGTTCTTAAATTGAAAATACTCTAATTGCACATGTAGCAAGTAAATTCCTCAATACCTTACTTATTATAGTCTCATCATATATAGCATTCACCACTTCTTTGATTCAACCATAATACTATGCAATAGTTTCATCTTCTTTCATTCTCATGTCATCCAACTTAATTCTCAACATTTATACATTGGATATCAATGCATTTATGCCTCCTACATGGATTTGTGGTATCTTCTCTATATTTTCTTTGTAGTAGTACAATCTTTCTCATCGCCAAATTTTGCATTACTAAGGGCTACTGCCAGTCAAATCATCATTTGGTTGTCCTCTTGTTTCTCTTTTATTTTTTAAATCATAGGTCTTGTTACCTCAATATACTCATTTTCAATGTACTATAATGTGGAATCAATACAAGATAAGTGTAGTCTCATTAGTCTTTTCAAAATTAGGAAGTTCTCCTTCTTCAACTTTGGCATTTCTCTCTTGTACATCTTGATCTTTGACTTGAGCTTCTTCAAAATTTAATTAAAAGCACCACAACTCTAATACCAATTGTTATAATGATTTACAAAAACTTGGGGATTGACTCAATTATCCTTAGGTCTAAATGTAATAGTTAAACTTTTAAGAGATTTAAACAACCTAACTAATCTCACAAAATAGCTTGGTC
Organism: Cupressus sempervirens; assembly: GCA_028749045.1. Classification (NCBI taxonomy): domain Eukaryota; kingdom Viridiplantae; phylum Streptophyta; class Pinopsida; order Cupressales; family Cupressaceae; genus Cupressus; species Cupressus sempervirens. Next base: position 56,192,648 of record CM053789.1, read on the forward strand.
CATATAACATATCACCAGTGATTTAACATTCTTCAACTCTCTATTTTGTCTATGTGTCTGTCAGCTAATAGGGTAAAAGCAAAAACCTAGATTACCTTGTTGTAAAAGAAAAGACTAACAAAATTATAATCATTCAACTTCAATGCCATAGAACTGGTATTATTATTTGGAATTTGAAAATGAATTAAACTAATGAAATGTGTAGAAATGGTTAAAGTTTAAGATTATAATTTTTTATAATTATTCAGAACAATAAATGATAAATTTTCCTTATTTTCATAGACAATTTTTTAGTTGCTAAAAAATGTTGAAAAATAGGGGTTTAGTTCCAAGTGCAAAATTATATGGGAATAAATTTATTTCCTTTTGAACTCAGACTATGTTATAGACAACCCATATAGCTAGAACAATCAAAAATAAAAATTGATTTTAGACCTCTATTTTCTGTTTTATAGTGATTCAAATTTCAACTAATCTAAAATTGATAGTTTTCATCTCCTACCACATTTTTCAAAAAAAATCTACTCTAACTAGAAGAAAAATTATACATTCTAAAAGAGGACTCTCTCCTTTAGAACGCCATATAATTTTAATTTTTTTTTGATATGATTTAATATTTATTTGTTTCTCAAAATTGCCATATTTCCTAGTGTTAAAATACATGCTTTCAGAAATTTTTAAGTACAATATACTATATCTAATTAAAACACTATAAACTTTATATGAAAATAGTCTTGACTTTGAGCTCTATAAAATGGTATTTATATTTTACTAAAATAATATCATATAAAATAGTAAGATTTGTTGAAATGTGAATTTTATGAAATAATTTTATTTCTTTAGTAATTGGATACAAACTAGTGTAAAACATGCATTTAATAGACATTTCCAATTCAAAAATTGTGAGACAATATATAGCTTAATGAGAATGAATTTATCTAGATCATATGATTGAGAAAATTTGATTTTTGGATAGAAATACTCAAATTCAGTCATTGTGATAAGTCAGGCTGAAAGATGACACAACTTTGTACTTTTACCCAATAGTCAAATAAACATCTATAAAAATAGAATGCATAAAGTAATATCCACACATATAAATAACACTTTGTCACCATGATTAAATGTGGAAACTCAATTTGGAAAAAACCACCGAGTAACATGCTACCAATTTTCCACTCTTCTAAAGTGATATTTGTTAAAAGCCAACCCTATTAGAGGTTATACAACATGTTGTTGAATGTGACCTTGTTGAAGGAATTTATCACCCTGTTAGGGGTCACCTTGTTAGATGAATTTGGATCATTCCATTAGAATATCACCTTTTCTAAAGGATTTAAGAAATGATTACCAAATGAACCTTGATTAAAGGATTTTGACTACCACAATGGTTAGATTGTAATAGTAGCTTTTATTTGTAAAGTACAACTCACTTAAAAAATTAAGATCTCCACTTTCTCATTTGTTGGTTCATTAAATAGCATCCATTATCATCTTCATCACTAATCTACTTGGCATCCATTCACGAAATCACACTCACCAAACACTTCACATTTCTCCTCTACTACAATACTCATTATAGCTTCTTATTATGATCAACAATCAATAATAAACCAACCATGGAAAGAATCTCTTATGCCTCCTTAAATAAGTAATTTTGATCTCTTTCCACATAAACATCACCATAGATCATAGGATTTAGCCAGATTCACTGAATCATTGCATCATTTTCTTTTCCTTCTTCGTCTAGAAACTTTTGATCAAACCCTTTCCTTTGATTGCATAAAAAACTCTTTGCCTACAATAAATAACACATCTCATCAATTCTTATTATCCATGCACTACAACTAATCTAAAACTCCAACTATGTGTAAGGAAGCAAAGGCACGTGGAATCGCTTCCTACACTTCTTGAGAAGATGAATATGCAAATTCAACTATCTATTGCAGAGAGCTCAAGACATGCATAACAACATAATCAAAATAATAATGAATGCATAACATAATGATTGTCATGGAGAAACCCTTTCAAGAGAAAAACTACACCCTCCAAAACTTGTACATTGTATTCTAAAATAAAGAAGATTACAATACACTTGCAATGCAAGTTCTTACAAGAATGCATCACCACAACTTAAACTTAGACTTGGATTCAGAGAGACTCCTTCTAGCACCCAATCTTGCAAATAGAAATCGATGATCCAAACACCTCCCCAAGCCCTCCTTTTATAGTGATTTACAACTTGGAAACCATTTGCGGTGTTACAAAACCATGGGCCAAAATCATGGGCAAAAGAAACATGCCACATGTTACCCACTTCTCATTTGTAACTCCAAGAATAACATTTTCGTCCATATTTTTGTCCTCTAGTTTAGACCCCCATAAAAGCCATATAATGAGTTGTTTATAATCTAAAAATAGCCCTCCTATATTGTACTAGGAATAAGACATATTTTAACAACTTGTACACCTTTTTCAAACTCATAAACATGTGGAAAACTACCACAAACAAATTCTTAAATTTTTTGGAAAAAGCTTGCAAGGTTGGGACACAATTATCAACATTCTCCCACTTATCAAAAAACATGCAAGAGTTAGTGGATCCAAAGTGTCATGGACTTAATTTATAGGGGCGGAGAGGCCCATAGACTCTGAACAACATCTAAATTTCTCTATGCTTGTGGGCTTAGTTAATGCATCAACAACATTCACCAAAGTTTCTACCTTCTCTACCTTCACTTTGTTGTCCTTGACCATAGCTCTCATAAAATGATATTGTACATCAATGTGCTTGGTCCTAGTATAAAATATTGGGTTCTTTCCTAGGAAGATTACACTTTGACTGTCACTGTACCGTATTTGAACTCTATATCTGAACATAGTCTCTTAATCTAGACAACTTCTTTGCAGGCGTGAGTAGCCGCCATATAGCCTACCTTTCTAGTGGACAAAGTGATGATATCTTTTTGCTTTCTCATCCAACTGATTGCACCACCGAATAATGTAAAAAAAATGCACTGGTGGATCTTCATCTATCAACATCACTAGCCTAGTCTAAATCCACATAGCCTTGAATATCCAAGGAATGCTCATTTTCTATTTCATGGAAACATATAGAGTACTCTAAGGTACCCTGCAAGTATCTAAAAAAAAATTTTACTACATTCAAATGTGGTCTTCATTGATTAGACATGTAACCGGGAAGTACTCACACTTCTTGGGAAATGTATGGTCTCGCACAAACCATAGCATACATTAAACTTCCAACAACAATTGTATACGGTGCTCAACTCATCTCTTCCATTTCCAATGGGGATGAAGGACACTGTGAGCTACCAAGTTGTGTTTCCATAGTAACATGAACACTCAATGGTCTGGAATCCTACATATTGAGTCTTCTTAGAATATTACCAACATAATTACTCTAGCCTAGCCAAATACTTTTGTTTTTCCTATCTCTTATAATCTCCATTTCCAAAATGTACCTTGCCAGGCATCAAGATGGTTCATTTTAAACTTTTCTGAGAGGTAAGATTTTAATTTTGCAATCAAACCTTTTCTTTTTCTAATAAACATGTCATCAACATATAAGACAATAACCAAGAAATAATCACCATTAGACTTGTAATATATACAGTGATCAGATTTGGATCACACAAATCCCAAACTCAATACATATATATCAAACTTTTGGTACCACATCCTAGGACTTTGTTTTAAACCATACAAGGATTTCTTCAATTTATAAACCAAATGACTCTTACCTTTGACCACAAAGTGCTCTAGTTGTATTATACAAATCTCTTCCTCTAAATCTCCATGAAGGAAAGTTATTTTCATATCCATATGCTCAACTTCTAGATCATAAGCTCTTGCAATAGAAACTAAAATTTAAATGGATGTCATTTTTGCTATAGGAGAAAAAATTTCACCATAATAAATTCCTACAACCTGGGAGTATCCTTTTACAACCAATCATGCTTTATGCTTCTCAATGCTTCCATCTAAACTTATCTTCCTTTTGAACACCCATTTAAAACCAATAGGCTTCTATCCTTAAGGCAATGGAACAAGGTCCCATGTGTCATTCCTCTTAAGAGTTGTCATCTATTCTTCCATGGCTATTTTCTAGGACTTTGAATCATTCATAGCAAGAGCCTCTTCTACAGATTTTGGTTCATCAATATTAGCATTCAAAGTAAATATACACCTCCACTCATTAGGAGACTATCTATACCTTTCTAGTGCTTTCCTCTATCTACTAAAATTTTGAACAAGATCCAGTTTAAGAGTTTAGATTCATGGACAGGTTCTTTCTCTTCCTTTGATGATTTAGAACTCATAGAGCTCTCTTCAACATATTGTCTCTCTAAGGGTCTTGATTCAACTTTCTTAGGTGTAGTAGGAAGTTGAATTACATTTTTCTTTTCTTCCATCTATTCTAGTTGCACTGTAATAGAAGAAGGCTTAGTTTCTCTAAAAATAACACTTTTGGAATAAAATATCTTTTGTGCCACAAGATCCCAAATCTTGTATCCTTTCACACCATAACTATATCTGAAAAAGATACATTTGACAATTTTATTGTTCAATTTTTGCCACTTCACCTTTGGCACATGAGCATATGATCACAACCAAAAACTCTCAAATGTCTAAGTGAAGACTTGTGTCTTGACTATGCCTTAATTGGTGTCTTATCAATAATAGCTGATGTAGGAGACCTATTAATTAGGTAGCAGGTAGTGGCTACAACTTTAGCCCATAAATTTTGTTCCAGTCCAGCTCCACTTAGCATACTCCTAGCCTTCTCCATCAACATCCTATTCATTATTTCTATAGCTCCATTGTGTTGTAGACAATACAAAGTTGTCTTCTCTATTTTAATACCACAATATTTACAAAATGTGTCTAAGTCATTAGAGAAATTTCCAGTACCATTATCAGTTCTCAAATGATTTATCATCTTTCTAGTCTACAACTCAACCATTGCTTTAAATTATTTGAAATGATTGAAAACTTCATCTTTACTCCTACCCAAATAAACCCATGTTCTTCTACTAAAATCATCTATGAAAGAAACATAATAAATTGATCTACCAATAGAAGGAACATAAACTGGACTAAATACATCCAAATGGATTAGCTCTAAAATACATGAGGACTTATGAGAACTTGAGTAAAATTGAATGTGCTTTTGTTTACCACAGATACAATGCTCACAAAAATGAAACTCAAGATTTTAGACATTCAACCCATTAACAAGGATTTTATTTTCTAAGGTTTGTAGACCCTTCTCACCTATGTGGTCAAGTCTCTAGTGCCATAACATAGTCTTCTCTATAGGAAACTCTGATTTAGTAGATAGAGCACCCTTGGGTAACCAAAAACCATGACCATATTTTGAAAGATAAACCCTCTCCTTCTTCAACAAAGTATTCCTATTCACAATCTTATCAAAAGTACTATTGCACTCAACCATGCATGCATCAAGCTGGTACAATGTACCCAATTTTCTTCCTCTTGATATTACCATAGCACCTCTCACCATTTTCATAGCTACTTCAGAAAACTATACATGCACACCTACATTTATTAGTTTTCTAACAAATAAAAAATTCCTTGCAAGTCTTAAGATATGTAGGACACCATCAAATATTTTAATTCTTCTATTAGAAAATTTCATACAAATACTTCCATGACCAACAATATCAAGAACCAAATTATCAACCAAATACACCTTACCACCATAAAATTTTTCATAATTACCTAACTAATTTCTATTGGGAATCATCTGAAAGTTTCACTTGATATTATAAACCATGCATTGTCACCTACATGAGTGGCCAAGGTAGAAATGAAAGCATCTCCATCTTCCTTCTCAGACGTAGAATCAAAATCTTGCTTCTTCTTCTTTTTCTTCTTCTCCTCATTGTAGTCCCTTCAAAAGTGTCTAGGCTTTCCATAATTCCAACAGATCATCTTTGATCCCCCCTATTCTTGGACTTAGAATGACCATGTTTTTTTTTGTTCTTACCTCTTTCTTTTGGTCTTCCTCAAACAATCAAAGCCTCTTTGGCATTCAGAGAGATCTTCCTTCTCATCTCCTCAAAAAGTAGAGAACCAACAATGTCCTCCATCTTCAAGACAACTAAAGTGCTCCCTATGTCCATGACAAGGCTATCCCATGAGTCTAGTAATGAACATAGAAATATTTGGTACCTTTCTTCTTCATCCATTGACAACCAAACTGAGGTTAGCTGAGTCACCAACATATTACACCTTTTGAGAAACTTAGAAATTCGTCCACCTTCTTAAATTGTCAAGGAATACAATTTCTTCCTCAAGAAAATATGATTCACAAGTGATTTTGCCTGATAGATCTCACTTAGCTTCTTCCAAAGCATGATTTTGGTAGGGTCTTCATGGAAATTGATCAGAATTGAGTCTACAAGATGCAATCTAATGAGACCTTTAGCTTTTCTATCTATCACATCATATTGTGTGGCTGAAGTCAAATCTTCTGGCCTCTACTACTTATTCTCATCAATTGTATCCCATAGATCTTGATCAATCAATAGATCTTCCATATTGAACTTCCACATCTCAAATTTTGTGCCAAAAAACTTCTTTACATCAATCCTCCCTAATATACTTTCCATCTTCACAATCTTGCAACATAGAAATAAAAACCTTTGCATAAGCTCCCACTCAAACCTTGATTAGCTCAAAAAAACTTGTACCCAAAAAATTGAACCAAAATTGGCCAGACTCTAATACCACTTGTAAGGAATTAAAGGTGTGTGGAATCACTTCCTACACTAATCTTAAGAGGATGATTATGCAAATTCAACTAACTATTGCAGAGATCTCAAGAAATGCATAATAACATAATCAAAATAACAATGAATGGATTACATAATCATTACTATGGGGAAACCCTTCTAGGAGAAAAATCCCACCCTTTAAAACTCATGTAATGTATTCTCAAATCATGAAGACTACAATACACTTGCAATGTAAGTTCTTATAGGAGCACACCACCATAACTTAAAATCAAACTCAGAATCAGAGAGACTCCTTCTAGCACCTACTCTTGCAAATAGAACTTGATGATCCAAATGCTTCCCCAAGCCCCCCTTTTATAGTGATTTACAACTTGGAAACCATTTGTGGTCTTACAAAACCATGGGCCAAAACCATAGGCACAACAACCATGCCACATATTAGCCACTTGTTATTTGTAACTCCAAGAGTAGCATTTTCGTCCATAATTTTATCCTCTAGTTTAGACCCCCATAAAATTCATATAATGAGTTGTTTATACTCTAAAAATAGCCCTCCTATATTATACTAGGGACAAGACACATTTCTTCATTTATTGATCAATACTAATACTTTCTCTATCTTAGATTTTAACTCAACTCTTGTCATTTTTTTCATACTTCAATTCACTTAGACTCTTCACTTCATGTAATGATTAAACAAAACAAAATCTTGTAAAGGACTAACTTATCAAGTTCCCATTGTAATTCCATAGTACTTAACTTCAGATCACTCAACAACACTAGCTCACCTTGATATTTCTTCTTTTCAAATCCTCTTCATGAATCAAATGATATGGAACTCTACACAATTAGTAAATGCCTCTCCAATAGGTTTGACACTATCTTACCATCAAGTTTGACATCAATGACAACATGAAAATTGTTGCAGCTGTAGTTTTCAACAAATTATCCCAATAAATTCTCTATTCAATAATGTTCCCACATGCTATGCTCCTCCCAACATGCTTTCTAATTTATCATACCATTTTAATCACTTATCACCGGAGCCCACATTATAAATTTTTTGAACCTTCAACTTAGTCCCACTCAATTAATAGGTTTTTTTTCTAAGTGGATTACTCATATCAGCTAAGCTACTTTTTTTCTATGCCTTATGATGAAATGGATGACCCCTTTCATCTTCATGTACACATATTCTAGAAACACCCATGATTTGCATGAAATAGTTCTAATTGTGGTAGTTCATCATTTCTCAATAAAATTGTAGTTAAAGATGTAGAATTTCATAATGCAAAATAGATTTCTAACAAGTTAATTCTAGTAGAGGAGATTAACTAAAGACGCATTTCCATTTTTTAAATGTGGAATATTATTTTACTAAATATTCCTTCAAATAGATACACCCCTTACATTATAAGTCTAGGATTAAAAGGATTAGAGATGGTAGTTTAGTGCTCTTGAATCTTCTAGATGCTCTATAATATTTTTTTATTTAGTAAAAATATGTGTGTACTAATAATGATCCCAATCTAGCCTCTTAAAAGTCTCTCCAAGAGTCTTTAGCCTATATCCCTCATCATATTTCCAACCTCCAAAAAATTTTTTGTAACCAAACTTTGTCACTTCAAGGTCATAAGGAGGTAATTATTTTCAATGGTTGGTGACCAATCCTAGGGATATGATAATTTTATGTATGAATTTTATAAATCCTTTTTTCATTACATACAAAATGATATTTACAATGCTTATTTATGGTTTCTTCATACTCTCACATTAGGGATAGAAATAAATAAAGAAAATATTAAATTCATCCATAAAGCTAGTGACCCTAAGGATATTTACGATTGGCATCCCATCACCTTGATTAATAATTTCTACAAAAAAAATTAAGACTTTTTCTTCGAAAATATTCCAACTACTTCCCAAACTATTAAAGTCAAACAAATAGGATTTATTCAATACCGATCGATCCTTGATAATATCATTGTTTTGTAGGGGGTTATGGAATAGTCTCATCAACTTGGCCAACTAGCTATATTTTTTATAATTGATTTTTGTGAAACCCTATGCTCATATTGAATGGTTCTTTATCCTTTCTTGGTCCTTCTTTTTAGGTTTTAATCCTCTTTTTTCTTCTATTCAAATGCTTTTTCAAGATATGAATCATTGCAGTAAAATAAGTGATAATAATTTTTCCACCTTTGGTTTTCATAGACTAGTATACCAAGGTTATCCTCTAGCCTATGCCTCATAAATCTTAGGTGCTAAGAGTTTAAATTGCTTTCTTATGGTTTCCATTTTAGCTAGACATGTCTATGGGATTTATTTTTCCAATTCATCTTAGAAGCTTATTTATGGAAAAAAAATTTATGATTAATTTTATTCTCTTATAGAGGATAAAGATAATATGCAATGAGGACTTTAATACTTTGAAAGTTTATATTTGGCATCTAGCTCTCTTATTTAATAATAAAAGAGCATTCTCTATTGCTAATATTTTCTTCCACCACCCCAATGTATTTTGAAATATAATTACAAATGATACAAGAGATGGTACAACCTAGGAGGATGAGTGCAATGCCCCTCCCGATTCACCCTTCCATTCCCCTATCGCAAAGCCTATTTGGGCACTCTTTGATACCATTGAATTCTAGCCCCATCCTAGAGATGAAAATTGAGGCGATTGCATATAGAAAGATCAGATGGATCTATTCCCCCATCTAGCTCACACTTTACTTGAATAGTTTCCTGAAGAGAATGTGTGATCTTCCACCAAAGATGCATAACACCAATTGGACATCTTGAAATATTTGTTGATTCCTCTCCAACAAGGTATGCCAAAGAATGAATGATGGGCCACTAGTCCAAGTAGCATGGAGAGGAGAAGAATTGGAGGGATGTCTTCCCAAGTGGACCTAGGTCTAGCAAAGAGGAAGCATGCGAACAAGAGAAACCCAAGCACTCCACCAAAGGCATCATAACTAAGTAGAAAAGGAGTAATGGAAGAATAGATGGGAAGCAAATTCTTCCCCATTAGCACACAAAACACAAAATGAGGGGCCCTAAAAATCCATGTTAATAGAGATTAATCAATGTAAGACAATGGTTGTGAACTACTAGCCACATGAAAAAATTGCATTTGGACCAAGAAAATTTATTCCAAATTTGTTTCCACAAAGGGACCTCAACATCCCCGAATAGTTGTCTAGCTATCTCCTGATACCCAACAAAGGTAGAATATTTACTAGATAAGGTACCTCCCCAAGCCAAAACATCTGGTCCTAAGAATGAGAAGTAGAATGTAACCATAAATTTTAACATGCATCTGATTAGAAGAAACATGCAACCATAAATTATGACATGCAAAATCTGGGTAGTTGTCAAAACTGACATGCAAGATCTGGGTAGTTGTCAAAACTGACCTGCAACTTCTACAAACCCTCAGGCTGGCAAGATCATGGCTCTGATACCACTGAAATGTCCCATTTCTAATTTTGTATGATATTTCCAATCTTTAATCAGATCTTTAAGATCAAACAACTAATATCACAAAGATCCTCCAAATTTCTCAAGAAACCCCAAATCGGGTATGCCAGAAATGGTGCCAAAAGCTTCACAGCTTCACCTATTATTAATAAATCTGAAAATGGACATTTTTACAGATTTTTCAGCAGCATAACAGCCTACAAAATTAAATTTCTAGATCTATATAGCCTTTACACAACAACTCACAAATGTAGGACAAAAACTATGCTCATCGGGCTCCCGAAATTAACACAAAAATGCCCGAAAATACCACAAAAACACTAATAAACTATCTCAGAATTTTAATCATGTCTCAATACATATATTCAAGTCTATTTTAATAGCTTAAAGTCTGAAATACAGCAGCAACCAAAACTGATATGAAATGCTAAACTGAAAACACTAAACTCATGCAAAAAACACACCCAAAAACCCACAAATCTACACTGTTCAACACAAAGGCAAACTCTGTATGAGCATGCACATGGAATGGCTTCAAACTCCCGTCCTTAGCCTTCTTAGAAACCTACAAACTCCCATTCTTGGGTCTCCCTGGAAACCTGCAAACTCATGTTCTTGGGTCTCCTTCTCCACAAGTTTGGCAGCCTCTGAAGAATAACAAAGAATGAGCAAAAATCAAGTTCTCCTCCTTGCCCAAAATTCCTCCAAACCCCTTAAAAGAGGCCATAACCGTAACTCACATCCAAGAGAGGTTAATGAAACATATTTTAATAATAATTTCATTTATTAGTCCAACGGTTTCCAAAGATTAACCCCCCTTTTTTCAAAACTTCACTTTCTTTGGCCTGCCTGTCTTAGCAAAGATTATTATTTTTTTTATTATTTGAAAAGGGGACATGACAAGTCCTCCCCTCCCCAAACATTGCTTGTCCTTAAGCAATGGTTGAACAATAAATCAATCAATCCACCTGGATGCCAAATGTAGTCATGAACTATACTGCTACCAATTAACACAGGCTCCTGCAATATCCTCTGCAATATGACCAAGAGGAATCCATAATCAAACTGACAATTATAGCTCAACCAAACTCCAAAATCACCACCACCATAGTCAAAAACCCATGAGACACAAACTCTTAGAACATTAGAACCCAAGTAAAGTGGAAAAATCAAACTGCCAACACAATAAATACCATCAACGCATCCCACTGGCCTATACGAAATGTACAATCCAACTCTGCAACAATGGTGAATGCTCTCATATGAAACTATACCAAGTATGGAGAATCCACACACTGTACAACTCCTGCAATCAACACAACTCTGTAGATCATCGGCCACTGTCTCATAACCATAACTCCCACGCACCCCTGATGGTGAAAAGCCATCACAAGATGAACAACAAGAAATGGAACCCAAACCAAATTTTCCTACCATCAACTCCTCAACACAAGGATCAATTGCTAATTGATGTACATACCCTACTGAAGCATCACTCCAAAACTCCTGCTCTAAGTCATGTATTATCAAGCTATCAATTGTAGGACCTATCACCATGTCATGCCCATCACAACTCTCATCCCGAGGCATCAAACTATTCCATAACTGATGATAAGCACTAGGAACCAAAGTACATCTCTGTATCATAATCTCATTAACATGGTCATCAAAGGTAAATTGATGAGCGTACCTCACAGTGTAATGCCAATCGAATGCGCCAATCTCAGTCAGTGGCTCAGATTGTAATCTAGATGAAACTAATTGCAATTGATCATTAACCATGTTGGAATTGACTACTATCTCTGAAGATATCACCAAGGGAGTAGTATTACTAGTAGGAACCATGCCAACTGTCGACTCACCAACATCACACATGCTCTTTGATACATCTCTAGTCTCTGTGCCATCAGTACTAGAGGCCACCACCATGTCAGGCATACAACAATCTGCTACAAAACCCAACTCAACTGAGCCTGACTCTAGTGAGAATGAACCTGATATGCCAATGTTAGTATCAAGGATGGATGCATCCCCATCTCCACTGTCTCTGAAAATCTTGGCCATGGACATCCTCGGATCACCAAACACCATAGCTTGTGACTATATAGAATTAGGTAAAGACTGTAGCCACTCTAACTCCATGGTCGCCTTAGCCAAATAAAACTATGACTCCTTGAAAGCCAACTGTGTACTCTCAAGAATCTCAGAAGTCACCTCAAGTTGCTCAGTAAGCTCACTCACCTCATCTTCCTTGGCCAACAATGCATCATATGCTGTACTGCCCCACTCCATAAGATAATCTCTATCAGCTACCAACTACATATAATTCTGTCTCAAAATTTGAATAGCCTCCCATAAAGAGTGGATCTCTATCAAGGAAAGATAACTACCTTCCTGCTCATCACTAGTAGGAGAACCCCATCCATAAACTGCTAACAACTGACAAGCAGCATCAAAATGCTGGCAAGTGATAGCAATGTCTCGGTCACTAACTCTTAACTGATTAGGCACATGATGGCACTGGCTTGACTGTCTCCTACAAACCTCCTCTGATGCACTATCTAAAGGAGTATCCTCAAAGTCACTAGTCTCTAGAGTATTACAATCCATACCCTATGAATTAAATCTAAAGCTCATATCAACATACGAAGTATCAAAAACATTAGCACTGCTGTCCAACTCCTCTGTACCCAAGGAAACTAAGTCTTCAAACTGCCCACTACATCCTCCTGGATGTCATCAATGCCAATATGATCCTGGGACTCATCTATACACACTGCCAAATATGAAATATCATCAACACATTCCAGCAAGTATGGTCGACTAGATATATGAACAAAGCCCAACACCGGTGTATAAAAACTAATGCAAACATCGGATAAGCTCCTGGCACAAGAAAAGACAACACCGTGCAATCTGCTAATCAAATCCATGGTAGCACCCAAAAAATCACTGCTACCAAAAAGTGTTAATGATTTACAGTCAACTGAACCCCAAATGCCAATATAAGAATCTCAAGTCCATATCTGTAAACTAGAATTAGCTAGTAACTCAAGCAAAATCCTGACTTGAGTAATATGACCAATACCAACTAACTCCACATACCTGTCATGATGAGATAATGTAGTGACAATACTGTCTTCACATACCTTCAGCTGGCGGGATAAATCATGTGAAGTACTACTAGCCTCAACCTAATGTGACGAAGCATCTAACTGTGCCTGGTACTCTCTCTCAAAAAAGTCATGAATGCTCAATGTCTGCTCATCTACACCAGGTATCTCACCATCATGCACAACAACATCCTCATAATCATCATCCTTGAGGTCAAATCTATCTATCACTCTTTGACTAAAATCATCAAATGTAGTTACCTGATCATGACCTTGAGTAGTCCTTCCATGATACCACCAATCATAGGCTGCATCTTCCAAGTGTAGACTTGCAATTTGAACAACATCACTCTCCTTCATGGGGTTAAGTGTGAAGAAGGTCTATAATTTTTGTAGCCATGCTCTAGCTGAAATTTTATTTGTTCCATCAAAATTAGGTGCTATAAACTTGCTTATTTTATTTTTGAGCTCTCTTCCACTTATGTCATGCTCCCTTCTATACTCTTTCTTGGGCATCAAAGTGTTCATCGTATCCACATATTCTCTAAAAGGAACTGAACTACGAAAGTCATCATCTAAGCCATTATAAGTAGCTCTTAATGTAATCAAGTTACCTGTAACCTCTTCCATAGGATTAATGGCTGGATTTGGTACTGGTGGCTCATCTGCAGGCAAGAAAATAGTTTTGGTTGATTTAGATGGTGTGGATTTCAGATTTCTTGGCTCCTCTAAAGTGCTCCCTTTCTCATTAATAGATGCAACTTCTTGTAGTTTTTCTGTCAATATTCGCAAAGCCTCTCTAGTTTCTGCCAAACTATCCACTGTTTGCTTCTGAGTATTTTGGATGTCTTGGAAGAATTTCTTTGCCATCTCATCTAGATCAGCCATACTTTTCCCTTCCTTGGATTTTGTACTTTTACTTTCAACTGGAGGTTTGATCAAAATTTCTTTATTCTTTTCTCGTTGCAAATATCTTTTTTCTCTTTCACTTAGTTGCATGCAACCATAAATTTTGACATGCAGCTGATTACAAGCAACACGCAACCACCAAATTCACCAAGAACTAACATGAATATGATTAGAAGTAGAATGCAACCATAAATTTTGACATGCAAGATTTGGGTAGTTATCAAAACTGACATGCAAGATCTGGGTAGTTGTCAAAACTAGCATGCAAGATCTGGGTAGTTGTCAAAACTGACATGCAAGATCTGGGTAGTTGTCAAAACTAACATGCAAACTTCTACAACCACCAAATTCACCAAGAACTAACATGAAAATTATTAGAAGTAGAATGTAACCATAAATTTTGACATGCATCTGATTAGAAGAAACATGCAACCATAAATTATGACATGCAAAATCTGGGTAGTTGTCAAAACTGACATGCAAGATCTGGGTAGTTGTCAAAACTGACCTGCAACTTCTACAAACCCTCAGGCTGGCAAGATCATGGCTCTGATACCACTGAAATGTCCCATTTCTAATTTTGTATGATATTTCCAAACTTTAATCAGATCTTTAAGATCAAACAACTAATATCACAAAGATCCTCCAAATTTCTCAAGAAACCCCAAATCGGATATGCCAGAAATGGTGCCAAAAGCTTCACAGCTTCACCTATTATTAATAAATCTGAAAATGGAAATTTTTACAGATTTTTCAGCAGCATAAAAGCCTAAAAAATGACATTTCCAGATCTATATAGCTTTTACACAACAGCTCACAAATGCAGGACAAAAACTATGCTCATCGGGCTCCCGAAATTAACACAAAAAATGCCCGGAAACACCACAAAAACACTAATAAACTATCTCAAAAGTTTAATCATGTCCCAATACATATATTCAACTCTATTTTAACAGCTTAAAGTCTGAAATACAGCATCAACCAAAACTGATATGAAATGCTCAACTAAAAACACCAAACTCGTGCAAAAAACACACCTAAAAACCCACAAATCTACACTATTCAGAACAAAGGCAAACTCTGTATGAACATGCACATGGAATGGCTTCAAACTCCTATCCTTAGGCTTCTTGGAAACCTACAAACTCCCATTCTTGGGTCTCCCTGGAAACCTGCAAACTCTCGTTCTTGGGTCTCCTTCTCCACAAGTTTGGCAGCCTCTGAAGAATAACAAAGAATGAGCAAAAATCAAGTTCTCCTCCCTGCCCAAAATGCCTCCAAACCCCTTAAAAGAGGCCATAACCATAAATCACATCCAAGAGAGGTTAATGAAACATATTTTAATAATAATTTCATTTATTAGTCCAACGGTTTCTAAAGATTAACCCCCCTTTTTCT
Organism: Cupressus sempervirens; assembly: GCA_028749045.1. Lineage (NCBI taxonomy): Eukaryota > Viridiplantae > Streptophyta > Pinopsida > Cupressales > Cupressaceae > Cupressus > Cupressus sempervirens. Next base: position 56,208,339 of record CM053789.1, read on the forward strand.
GAAACTTCACTTTCTTGGGCCTGCCTGTCTTAGCAAAGATTTTTTTTTTTTTTATTATTTGGAAAGGGGACATGACAGGAAAATCCATTTAACTCTATCATAGGCCTTAGCCATATCTAGCTTAACAAACATAGATCACTCCCTTGAACTAGCCATAGAGTGAATAGCTTCAATAGCAATAACCACCCCATCCAAAAAAAACTTGTCCTACAACAAAACTGCCTTGCTCCTCTGAGATAATAATGGGGAGCCACTTTTTAATTTTCTTGGCAATCAACTTAGTAATGACTTTGTAAACCACATTACATAAAGCAATATATCTAAAAATCTCTAGTTGATTATCCCCCTCTCTTTTTGGAATAAGAGTCAAAAAGTAGAATCCAATGCCTAAAGCATCTGCTTTCTAGAATATGAATCTTTACCACCTCCAAAAAATCATAATTAATTTTATGTCCCAAAATTCTTGAAAGAATTCAATTGGATAGCCATAAGGATGAGGAGCTTTCCCCTTAGGCATGCCAAAGACCACTTCCTCCAACTCATACAAAGAGATCGGTCACATAAGATAATCATTCATGTCCTAGGTAATAAGGGAAGGAATACAAGAAAAAATAATATTCTCTTCATTATCAGTAGGAGGAAGGTCCTAAGAGAAGAGGGTAGCAAAGTATAAAGTAGCCTTCTGGAACAAAGCTAGCAAGGAAGATAGTTGAATACCTTCAAAAGTAACCAATGAATGAATATAGCTCTAATTCCAATGAGATTGCATAATTTTATAGAAAAAAGTAGTTTTCTTATCTCATTCTTGGAGCTAATCAACTCTAGCCTTTTTCTTCCAAAAAATTCTTCTCAAAGTTCCCATTCTTCTAGCACTCCAAAAGCAAGGGATTCAACCTTGCTAGGATCATTAGAAAGACCTCAATATTTAACCTACCTAGTTATGACTATTGGAAATATAAGGGGAGTAACTAAGAGGGGAGGGGTGAATTAGTTTACCACAAAAATATATCCTAGATCCCTTGGATGTCACTACAAAACATAAACTCTCTTGAGACTATTGTTATGTGCTTAACACATAGGCACTTAGTTAACACTAATAATATGTTGTAGCTTGATAAACACTGGAATAAAAAATGTTACTCAATAAATACTAAACATTGAAATATCAAGATATTAACTATGATTAACCTTAATTAACTTAGTTTCATACACATAAAAGAAATAACATGAACACAAGTGAAACCAATATTTAATGTGGAATGCAAATTTGGAAAAAATCACCAATTGCAACTAGTTACTATTTTTCACTCTTTTGAAGTGAACCCTATTAAGAGATAACCCTATTGAAGGTTACTAAACACACTATTAAGTGTGATCCTATTAGGGGATTTAACTCACACTATTAGGAGTGGCCTTGTTTGACATAGGCAAGAGGGTGAATAACTAGGGCTAAAGGCTCACCCAACTATCCACACCACCCTGCAAGAGTTAACACAATGGAAACAAATACAAAGAATAGCAACCAAAGGAGGAAGAAGAGTGAAACACTTTTATTGATTCATCAAAATATCTTCATACATGCCCAGTTGTAAGGCCTTCTAGGTTACGACCAGTTACAAATACATTCACATTCAAGGATCCAACTGCAAATTCACACTTTCAGTTCTGCTCTCTAATCTTCTTCCAAAAACTTCTTCCCTCAAAAAATTTCCTAAATCTAAGCCTAAATACTCTATATATACTTGCCAAAATGTCTTACCGAACATTCTAGAACATAGAGAAGCCACAAGTTAGCTCTCAACAAATATAACTACCTATACCAAAATTAAATAGGAGCAAAGTTGGCCCAAATAGGAACCAAACATAGATTACTCAGCAAAAGAAAGCATTCCAAAATTGGCACTTGACATACACTGGGTAACTTGGCACATGAAGAGTGCTACAGTAACTCGACACATGAAGGAATGCTATAGTAGCTCGGCACATGAAGAGTGCTACAGTAGCTCAGCACATGAAGAGTGCTATAGTAACTCAGCACATGAAGAGTGCTACAGTAACTTGGCACATGAAGAGTGCTATAGTAACTTGGTACATGAAGAGTGCTATAGTAACTCAGCACCAACTGTAGAATGAAACAAAAATGAGTAGAATAACAAGGCAACCTAGGATGCTCCTGCATCATTATTAGAGGTCTTTAAAAACTTCAATCAAGAAATTTCACCTTGTTAGAGGATTTGGAAAGTTTTTATTAAGCCAACTCTATTAAGAGGTTTGAGACACTACTACAATGGTTAGAAAGTAACAATGATATGACTTGATTGTTGATGTAACTTGATTATGATATTGCAAGATGAATGACACTCAGACTATCTATAAACTATTTTTATCCTATTGAGTATGTCCTATTTCTTCCAAGAATAACTAAATCCATATCATATCCTTAGCTACCTCTATAGAAATAACATACTCTACCTCTGTAGTGGATAAAGAATTAGCCTTCTGTAACCTAAAAACCTAGCTCACAGTTGCCCTACCAATAGTAAATATGTAACCTATCGTACTCTGCCTGGTATCAATATCCCCTACTAGATCGGAGTCAACATAGCCTTATAAAATAGTAGTAGAGCCACGAAAGTAAAAAAACTTATTGGATGTTCTTCTTAGATATCTAAGAATCTATTTAACTACATTCCAATGCTCAATTTCTGGATGACTCATATACCTCCTAATGACTCTCACTGCATGTGCAATATTTTTCCTAGTACATACTATAGCATACATCAAGCTTCCTACAACTAAAGTATATGGTACCTTGGACATCTTATCCTCCTCCCCTTTGACTTCCCTCTTGATTTTCCACAATGTCCAGAATTACTTCCTCTCTCAGTCATTCTATCTTGAGTTTGTGTCTTCAAAGCACTTCTACATGTAAATCCACCTAAAGTTTTCTAAAAAGTTTCCTCACTCAAAATAACACCAAGAAAATTACTCACAACCATTACCAAGCCATTCCAACTTTCAAGAAAAGAACACAAAATAAAGAGAGCCCTAAATTTCTTCATCAAAATTGATACCCACAGAAGATAACTAACTAGTAATAGTATTAAACTCATTTAAATGATCTGCAATAGATCCACCTTCTGCTATTTTCATATTAAATAAATGCTTAATGAGAAATACCATGTTTGAAGTGGAGTGATTTTCATATAGTTTTGCTAGGGTTTGCATCAACTCAAATGTTTCCAAGTGCCCTTCTATCTAAAAGATCTAAGTCATCATTTGACATAGATCCTTGATTCTTGTCTTTTTCTTCCAACAAATTCCATAAATCCTTCTAATAAAGATAGTATTCCATTTTTAACTTTCATAACTAAAAATTCTACCCATTAAACTTGTCAACCCTCAACTTACCCTTATCTACCATTGCTCCCACTCAACTATGAGACTCCTACTCAACCATGAGACTTTCCTATAGAGGATAACTAAAAAACAACCTCACTCTGATACCACTTGTTAGGATCAAACCATGGACAGAAACAACAATTACCTGCAAATATAAACAATATTAGAAAATAATAGATTACATAGAAAAGAACACAAGATACCAAGATATAGCATAGTTCACCCAATCCTTGGGCTACATCCACTAAACAACAAGTCTAATATTATTATGATCCAGTGATTACAATATAATTACAATTTGTAATCCCATATAGGTCAATATCACTACAAGAACCAATTTTCACATCACCGTAATGAAACAACCCCTAACCCTAAGCCATTTTATACAAGTTTTTTTACTACTTTAGGGTTATAATTTATAATTACATGTCGGCACAAAAACCTAATAAACTATGGCCCAAATTTTTTTTAGAGTATGTGTAGTACTTCCCTGACTAGTCACCACAATCTAACAAGACTAACCAAGTTTACCCACAAGAAAAAATAAAGTAAACTATTGAATACAATTGATTAATTGTTTATTGTCTTTGATGTTACAAAAAATGTCATATCATTACCAGTCAGTGTATGTCAAGCTCAATTGGGCATTGAAGATAGTTTTTCTATCTATTAAGCCTTCCAGAGTTTACTTAGTTCAGAAGATAGTTTCTACCAAATATGAGTGTTAACCAAACTCACTTGGTTAATGAAGAAAATGTTGGATGGAACTAGTGTTAACCAAGCTTACTCAGTTACCAAGGAACTTTGCATATATGTATTGTTGACTAAGTTTAGTTGGTTAATAGAGGAAAACCATTTCAAAAATCATGTCTACTGATTGAGGCTAGCTAAGAAATGATTTTTTTATTTTTCCATATTGAGTTCAACTAATTTATCTATTTGGTCTAGCTGATTGAGAAGATGAATATTAAGTATTCTAAGTTGTATTCTAGTAAACTTGACAAATTAAAAGAAATAAGTATAAGATCAAGTTGAGGATTAGAAAGTGTGTGAATCATGGAAGAGAATTGAAGATTTATTAATTAAGAGGAAGTGAATCAAAAGGATAAGTAGAATATTCTTGTGGAACTAAAAAGATTCATTCAATCAAGAAGGATCAAGTAAAAGCCAGAATTGAGATTTGTAGTTATCAATTCACTTACATTAGAAATTAGTTCATGTCATTGTTACTCTTTAACCATTATAGAAGTGTTCTAAATCTCTTAACAGAGTTGGCTTAATAACTATTTGTAAATCCTCTGAGAAGGTGGTAGTTCTATTGAATTCTCTAAAGACCGTTAACAAGGCCACTCCTAATATGGTGATTAAATCCTCTAATAGGGTCACACCTAATAGTGTGTTTTGTAACCTTTAATAGAGTTGGCTCCTAACATGGCTCACTTTAGAAGAGTGAAAATAAGCAACTAGTTACAATTGGTGGTCTTTCCCAAATTGGGCTTCCACATTAAATCCTAGTTTCAAATGTGTTTGTCCTATTTTTTCTATGTGTTTGCAACTAAGTTAAAGTAATAAGTAATCACAGTTAACATCTTAAGATTTTCATGTTAAGTATTTTCAGTGTCTACCATGTTACAACATTTTTCTATGTATTTGTCAAGCATTAACAAGGTTTAGTTTCTCTGAGTTATTTTTGTACTAACCTCTAAGGGATCTAAGATTTATTTTTGTGGTAATTGATTCACCCATCCCCTCTCAATTAGTCCTCCTATATTTCCAACAATTGGTATCATTTCTTTTGGTTCTTACAGAGAAAGTTTCAAGGACTTAAGCTAAAGATCAAGATGTCTTATAGAAGAGAGATTCCCAAGTTGAACTAAGAAAAAATTGTACCATGGTAAGGACTTTTGAGATTACATTTGGTGACTATAAGAGATTCAAGTTGTAAGTATCTTGATGCTAAATACGAGACTCCCACTAGAAAATTATCAGTTGAAGATATTAATGAAAAGAAAAATCATAACATCATGATGATTGATATTGCATCTACTCTTAGTTATGTTGAATTTCATGAAGTAAAAGACTATGAAATAGCTCATGCAATGTGGACCAAACTAAAAGAGACCTATGGAGGAGACAAAAATGTAAGAAGAGCTAGAGAAGAAAGTCTTAGAGGTCAATTTTATCAGATGAAAATGAGAGAAGATGAAAACATTGCAAAATATGTGGAGAGAATCAAAGCAAGTGTGAGTGCAATCAAAGCATTTGGAAGAGACATTGACAACAACATAGTTTTAAGCATGGTACATAAAACACTTCTTCTCATTTATCTAATTAGAGTATCTACTATTCAAGAGATGAGATGCGATCCAAATAGAAAAATATCTTTGGATGCTCTAGTTAGAAGATTGACAACTTTTGAGTTGGATAACTATGATAACAATGTTCCTAGCTCCAAAGGTACTAACTCTACATTTGAAGCCAAACTCTCACTCAAAGAAAAGAGAAAGAAATCAAAGACTAATCAATCAAGAAGTGAAGAAGAAATAGAATAAATTTTTAACAGTGATCTTGAAATTATTAGAGCTCTACTTGCAAAGAAATATTCTAGAGGTAGAGAAAAGTACAAAGGTAAAATCCCTCTAATCTATTTTTCTTATGAAGAAATTGGTCACATTACTACAAGGTGCCCAAATAGAGTAAACAAGGATGAAAAGAAAAACAATAAGTACAAAGGAAAGAAGGAATTCAAAAATTATGAGGACTACATGGACAAAGGTAAGAAATCTTATTTTATGGCTAAAGATTCTAATAACAGTGAAGATGAAATGGTATATATTACTGTAAAAGATGAATCTAATGATGAAGGAGATAAAATGGCACTTATCTGTCATGCTAGCAAAAATGACAGATGGATTATTAATAGAGGATACTCACATCATATGACTTTAGAAAAAATGAAATTTGAACATGTGGAATACTATGATGGTGGTAGTGTTAGGGTTGGAAACAATGGACCTTGTTGTATAAAAGAAAAAGGTCATATCTCATTAACCAATGAACTTATATGTGATAATTATTATTGGGTTGAAGGACTAAAGCATAATCTACTAAGTGTGGCACAATTAAATAAAATTGGATTCAAGGTAGAATATATGAATGCGAAGGCCAAATTGTTGGATAGAAAAGGAAATCTGGTTAGATTTGGCAAACAAATAAAATGTAATCTATTTTATCTTGATCTTAGTGAAAGTTCATGTTTTATTGCTCAAGTAGAAGAAAGCTAGTTATGGCACAAAAAATTATGTCATGTAAACTTTGATAATTTGTTTAAGATAAGAAAACATAAAACAGTAAGAGGTATACCTAGCTTGAGGAAACCTAATATGGGTCTATGCAAGAATTGCCAAATTAGTAAGATGGGAAAGACTAGTTTCAAAAGCCAAAACTATCATTAAAAAGAAGTCTTAGAGGTTGTGCATACAAACTTATGTGGACCTATCATAATAGAGTGTTACAGCGGAGAAAAGTTTTTCATTCTTTTTGTTAATGACTATTCTAGAATGATGACTGTAATGTACCTAAAAGGGAAAAAAAAAAAAAGGTTTTCAAAAATTCAAGTGGTATTTGGAAAGAGTAGAACATTAAACTTAAAAGAAGTTGAAATGTTTGAGATCAGAAAAAGGTGGTGAATTCATCTACAATGAATTCAATAAATTTTTCATTGAAACAGGAATTAAAAGACAAGTAGTAGCCCCTAGTACACTAGAATAGAATGGTATAGCTGAGAGTAGGAACAAATCCATCATGGATTGTGCAAGAACATTGATAATAGAAAATAATGTTGCAATCAAATACTGAAAGGGAGCTATCAATACTACAAGTCATATCTTGAATAGAGTACAGTTGAAGAAAGACTCAAACCAAACTCCTTATAAACTATGTTATGGCTACAAATCTAATGTAAATTACTTGAAAATTTTTGATAGAAAATGTTCCTGAAAGAATTTAGAAAAGGAAAATTTGATGTCAAAGGTGATGAAGGCTTATTCCTAGGATATTCCTATAGAAGTAAAGTATACAAGTTTTTAAATATGTCTACTCATAAAATAATAGAAAGTGCACATGTGAGAATTGATGAGTTTGCAAAAAAGAGTGAAGAAGAAAGCAACAAAGAGCTTGAGGATTACATAAGATTTTTTTACTATGGACCTGATACCTTGCCAAATCTCTCTAGAAGAAAGGAGGCTTGACCTCTTGAGTCCCCAAAAACTTTAACAGCTACCATGTTGTAGATAGTGCAACCTGAGTCACAATTTGAAGGACTCTATTTAGAGGCTACTAAGCTAGAGAAAACCAAGTTTGATGGATCTGAGTCATAGACAGTTAGACCTAAGTTTGAAACTAAAGATCATAATGAAATTAGTGAAACTCATTCCAAATCCAAAGAACCTATGTTAGAAAGATATATCAGAAGGTATCATACACCCAATCAGACCATTAGAGACAAATCTGATGGAACAATGACAAGAAGCAAATTGAAAGGTACATGTTTACTTGCTAAATTTGAACCTAGAAATATTAAAGATGCTTTGGATAATGAAAGTTGGATTAAAGAAATGAATGAAGAAATAAACAAATAGAGAAGAAATAAACTTGGACTCTTGTGCCTAGACCAAAGGATAAGAATGTAATTGGCACAAAGTGGGTATTTAGAAACAAGTTAGAAATGAATATGGATAAGTTTCTAGAAACAAAGTGAGGTTGGTATGTAACAACTATTCTCAAGAAGAAGGTATTGATTATGGTAAAAGAATTTCACCTATTGCAAGGTTTGAAAGTGTTAGAACTTTGCTAGCATATGCAGCTCATAAAGGATTTAAAGTTTATCAAATGGATGTAAAATCTACTTTCGCAAGCATTATATTGTCACAAGCAAGCTCCTAGAGCTTGGTATGAAAGACTGCATAACTACTTAATATATACTGGTTTTCAAAGAATAAATGATTATAGTAGTCTATATATCAAAGAAGGACTAGATAAAAAGAATGTGTTGACAAAAATATTTGTTGATGATACTTTATTCACAATAAATGATGACTTATGCAAGATGTTTTTAGAAGAAATAAGTAAAGAATTAAGATGTCTATGTTTGGTGAGATAAAATTATTTGTTGGATTGTACATACAATAGAAGAAAGATGATATCTACATTACTTAGTCTAAATATATCAAGTAGATACTAAAGAAATTTGGAATCGAACATTCAAGACAAGTTGGAACTCCTATGTCTACTAGACATAAGCTTTCCAAAATGATGATTCCAAAGAGCTATATCAGGCCACATATAGATCAATGATTATTAAATTATAGTATGTAGTGCATACAAGGCCTAATATTACATTAGTAGTTGATATGGAGGCAAGATTCTTAGCAAATACTAATGAAAATCACATGATGGCAATCAAGAGAATCATGAGATATCTAAAAGGTACTAAAGACTAGGTTTTATGGTACAAAATAGGAGACAAGTTGGAATTAAAATTATTCACACGTGTTGATTGGGTAGGAAGTGTTGATGAAAGAAAATGCATAAGAAGTGGAGCATTCTTTCTTGGTAAAAGACTAGCATCTTGGACAAAAAAGAAACATAATTGTATCTCTCAGTCCACAACAGAGGCAGAATATGTGGTCGAAATAGTCAATTGCTCTAATATTGTTTGGTTTAAACAACTATTGATAGGTATAAAGGTAGAGATCAAGGATCCAGTAGTCATATATTGTGATAACACTAGTGCAATCAATATATCAAAGAATCTAGTGATGCATACTAAAAAAAATACATTGCTATAAAATATCATTTCTTGAGAGAATTAGTGCAAGATAAAGAAGTCAGATTGGAATATGTAAATACAAAAGGACAAATTGCATAAATATTCACCAAGCCATTACCTAAGGATGATTTTTTGTATCTAAGAGGTAAGCTAGGGGTTGTTCCCCTATCTAAAGCTCAATAAATGAAGTTTAGTGATGCATAAACTACAACATGTTGAAGATCAATCAGTTGGTCCAGTATTGACAATGATGTATTGCAAATGAATTAGTACTTGAGGTAAATTTATATTAACTAATTACTTTCTTTGGCATGAGATGTCAAAGAGGAAGAATTTTTTTGTCATATGTCATAGAAATTTTTTTGGAAAGAGGGAGAATTTTTCTATCATAGAAAATTTTGTAAAAAGAAAGGGATATTGATGAGGGAAAATGAACTTGGTAGAATTTTCTATAAGAAGAAGTTTTCTGACAGAGGGAGAAATTGGAGGCAGAAAGAGTTTATACTAATAGAGGGAGTTCTCATGGATGAGAATCAGAATGAGACTAAGGACATTTAAAATTTTAATGTATTATGACATGGTGTGTTGCAATCAATGCCAAAGAGGGAGATTATTGAATACAATTGATTAATTGTGTACTATATTTAATGTTACACAAAATGTTATATCATTACCAATTAGTGGATGCCAAGCTTTTGAAGATAGTTTTCTATGTCTAGTGAGTGGTATAGAGTTTACCTAGTTGAGAAGATAGTTTCTATTGATTTCACTTGGGCACCAAAAAAAGGTTTGTGGAAGATGAGTGCTAATCGAGCTCACTCAGTGAATGAAGGAAATGTTGGATTGAATCAATGTTGACTAAGCTCACTTGGTTACCAAAGGAACTTTGTGTACATGTAGTGTTGATTGAGTTTAGTTGGTTACCACAAGAAAATGATTTTTGAGTTAGTTTCTACTGAGCAGGGTCAGCTAATGAAGGATTTTCTTATTTTGGCATATTGAGTTCAATTGATTTATCTATTGGTTCTAGCCGACTGAGAAGATGAATATTAAGTATTCTAAGTTATATTGTAGCTGACTTGAAAAAATAAAAGATATAAATATAAGGTTAAGATGACGATTAGAAGGTGTGTGAATGCATGGAAGATAATTTAAGATTTAATAATGCTAAGAGGAAGTGAATCAGAAGGATAAACTAAATATCCCTGTGGAGCTAAAATGATTCATTTGATCAAGAAGGATCAAGTACAAGCCAAAATTTAGATCTATAATTAGTAGTTTAGTTGCATCAAAAATCAAGTCATGTCATTTTTACTCTCTAATCATTGTAGTAGTGATCTAAATCTCTTAATAGAGTTGACTAAACATCTATTTGTAAATCCTCTAACAAGGTGGTAGTTCTATTATAATTTTTAAAGACCTCTAACAAGGCCACTCCTAATAGGGTGATTAAATCCTCTAATAGGGTCACATATAATAGTGTGTTTTGTAACCATTAATAGGGTTGGCTCCTAATAGGCTCACTATAGAAGATTAAAAATTAGTAACTAGTTGTAATTGGTAGTTTTTCCCAAATTGGGTTTCCATGTTAAATCTTGGTGTCAAATGTGTTCTTACTATTTATTTTATGTGTTTGTAACTAAGTTAAATTAATAAGTAATCATAGTTAACATCTTAAGATTTTCATGTTAAGTAGTTCCCAAGAATTTTTAGTGTTTACTGAGTTACAACATTTTTTTGTGTGTTTATCGAGCATCAGTAGAGTTTAGTTTCTTAGAGTTATTTTTGTATTGACATCTAAGAGATCTGAGACTTATTTGGGTGGTAATTGATTCACCCCTCCACTCCTAGTTACTCCTCTTATATTTCCAATAGTAAACATGCCCCATGTCCCTAGTCCTCTAGTTGATTACATCCTCAAAATACTATTAGGGAGGGAACACATAGAAAAGAAATAGTCATAGATAACAAAAAAAGAAGAAAAGTTCATCACAACAAAGTAGTTTAAATTATTAAGTGTGTGTGTAAGTCACTTGACCATTTCTTAAAGACTTAATTTTGATAATAAGACATATTGTAACATCCAAGACTATAGGTAAACTATCTAAAAAGTGTTTATAAATACTAGATCTTAAGTGGGGAGGGGGGAGGTGCTGGTGGGTGTAGTCTTAAGGAACACTATTTTTGTGAGTTGCCAAAGAAACCCTAACGCACAAGGAGACCCCAATAGGCTAATAAGTTATGCCCTTGAGATGAGGACAAGGGAAAATTCCAAGCTAGGAAATGTGTTATAGATTACATGATTGAGACGGATAGACATTGGTGCAAGGGTCTCAAGTAGTGCCTATTTCCAGGTTTTCACCACTTGGCAAATTTTTTTAGGACCTTTTTCAAAAATAAATAAATTTGAATTTATAACTTTTGTGGTGATATGCCAAAGTGCGTATTGATAGTTTTTCACTAAGATGATCATTTTTTAGGACATTATCTAATTTTTAGAATTTTTTTCAAGATCAATAGATATGTACTAGCTAGGTTCAAATTTCCCTCTCTTCTCTTTGTTTTGCTAATTTTTGAGATTTTCTCTAAGCACAAGCTCACTCACTTGGAACTCATGGGGATGAAATTTCTTATTGTATGTAGTAGATGTGCACTTTTGATAAGCCCTCATATGGTAGAAAGTATCCTTGTGACATTCATTAAAATATTCTAGCTCTTGTAATCACATAGCCCTATGGTCTTCATCAATTACCAACCGATGTAAGGACAATCACAATAAGGGGATCCTTTATTCTAAGGGGATGATAACCTCATAGCCATAGACTAAAGAAAAGGGTGTGGACCCTATAGGAGTATGTATGATGGTTCTATAGACCCATAGTGCCAGTTGATCTATAATTTCAAGTCTTTCCCTGATTTGTGCACTATTCTATGCAAGATCTTGAGTAATGTCTTATTAGAGGCCTCTACTTGGTTGTTCCCTTGGGGATAGTAGATTGAGGACTAATGGTTTTTGATTTTAAATTTCTTACATAACTATTTGAGGTCCTTCTTCTTGAATTTTTCTCCATTATTAGTAACAATGGAGGAAGGAATGCCATAGCGACAAATGATGTAGTTTAGTATAAATAAGGCAACATGTTTTCCTGTAGCAATAGATAATGGCACAACCTCAACCTATTGGAATGTTCAAATGGGAAAAGTACTTATAAGAGGGTTGGGGGGATGAATCAAAAGTAACCAATTTTTATCCTTTTCTACCCTTAATAACATATAACTAAAATTAACATGCATGCAAGTTATATATGTAAACAATCATAAAATGAAAGCATGCATCACAACATGAGATTTTGGTGACCCATAAACCCTACAAGAATAAGAAGGTAAAACTGGGTGGGGATGACACCCACAAAAATTACTGCAATAATGAGTTCAACCACTTCTGGTGGTTTACCCTATTAAAGGCTTGCCTTGTTAAAAGCTGCAACACACTGTTAAATGTGACCTATTGAAATGATTTCAAACACTTTACATGAAGTGTCACCTTGTTAAAAGATTTACATGAAGGCTGTTAAACCTACCTAATACATAGGATTTTATTGACCTTCTCCAAAGGCTCTCCTACCTAGCTGCTAAGCTAACCTATCACTATAGGATTTCAACCTCTAATACAATTGTGAGAGAGTATTAAAACATTTGACCTGATAGAATGCAATCTTGATTTGCTGGGTTTAGGCACTTGATCTGCTCTTTCTCTTTTGAAACTTACTTGATCTAATCTTTGAATATGTCCCCTATTTTGTTTTGATCAACTGGATAAATGCTATCCTTTCCATTAAGTCTTTTTCTCTTTACACTAAAATTTCACTATAATCTCCCCTTTTGATGCTTTTCTTCCATACGTACAATGGTGAATTCATCCTCCTTATAAAGAATGCAAAGACTTAGGGTTAGGTATGGATCTACGATCCAAATTGAATCTCAAATTCTTGCTCATACTTTGCATTTTTCTTATTGGTTGCATGCCTTCACCATTTTTCTAATTGGTTGCATGTAGATTTCATAGGGAATGCAGATGACTCATTCTTATCCTTTTTCTCCTTCAAAATTTCTCTAAGTTAGCTCCAAAAATGGTTTACATCTTAGTTTGTGTAGGTACAACCTCTTATGCTCATCCTGCATTGCTTGGCACATGAAGTATTACTGATGCTTGACACATACTATTTCTAGATTGCTTGACATCAACTATGTATCCTAGTTTTCTTCGCACCTATTGTATCCTGTATCACTTGGCATAAGTTGTTCTGAGTAGGTTGACATCTGAATAATTTTGTTACTTGGCATACATAGTGAAAATGGTTAAGTGTGTTGACACTCAATTGTCAATACTATTTATTTGACCAAGAATCTCCCCCTTTGACATGAGTGTCAAAAACACTTAACTAAGCATTGATGATCCTAACCTTATTGAGTAAATTCTTTACTCACTCAACTTACATGCAAAATTTCAAAAATTGTGAATAGAAATACACCTTATGACTCCCCTTGAGTTGATTATGCCTTTGAAATTAAAATTTTGTGCTAGTATGCCTAATCCTTTTTGCTATTTGATCTGTTTCTGCATTTCGATCTTGTATGTTGTATTTGATTTGTGTGATGTTCCTATATTCCATATGATTACCAAAATTTTACATCTCTCCTTCACTCCTTTATTCCTTGACTCCCCTTTTTGGCTATTCACAATCATTCAACTTTATTCTCAAAATGAATGAATGATCAAATTTTGTCAAAATTTGGTAATTTAATTACCCATAGTATCTACATGCCTCCTCCTTTACTTATTACATATCTCCTCCTTTACTTATTTCTCCCCGTATAATATATATCTCCCCCTTTTTTGACACTGATGTCAAAGGGTTCTATGGAGTACTACCATGTTTAGCCAAAAATGACCTCTTAACCTCTAGGAGTATCTTCAAAGGTGCATCCCAATTCTTTAATGCAATATCCAATGACTTGTGTTGGATTGCAAGCTCTCTTGCTAGGTCTACAAGTCCTTCATGTGTAGAAATCTTGGGATCTTTCTTCAGGACTATCTCTGCATATAGTTTCTCCTTGTGGAGTACTTCCAAGTGAGGAGTGATGGAGGATTGAATTTGCATTAACTTAGCTTTTATATTAGCCTCCTATACTAATAATATAGCTAGTTCCCTTTGAATGTGAAGCATCTGAGAAAAATTCTTCTTAGTTTGAGCTAGATTGGTTGGGAGTTGCATACTAGAAATCTTTAGATTTCTCTCCAAGCTCATTATTTTCTGGCTAGTCTCATGTGTGAAGTTTGAAAAATCACACACTTTATTGTAAAGGGAGAATATATCCCCTAATACAATTTTGATTCTATCTATTTTCTTAGCTAGGTCAACTTGTCCCAAAATGATATCATTTGATATCTTCTTATTATCCTTACCTTGGAACTTCTTCTCTGACCATTCCATTAGTTTGACATTGGTGTCATGGTCCTCATTTGTTACCTGATCAACTATATCTAATAGTTGCTCTATAATTGGTCTTGATTCATCTGGAGACTATAGGTTGAAAGTATCCATGAATATGTCCTTGATTTCAGTCAATGCTTTCCTATCTTTGTAGTCCTTTCTAAGTGCCTCTTGTCTCCTTCTTCTATCCATAACACTCTAAATTTCATTCATCTTCTCCTCAGTGAGAGTACTAGATTCATAATAGGGTATCTTTATTTCTTCATCAAGTTTAGGAATTCCATAATGAATTGTCCTAGCTACCCTAGTGGAGCTCAAGCCTGGAGTTCTAATTTGCAATTCTAGAGTTCTAGTGCTCAGATGCTAAAGAGTTTTTGTAGGAGTACCTATTTTGGGTAGTTCAACCAAAGTTTGTATTGTAGATTCCTCCTTATCTTTTGTCTCTTCTTTCTATTCACTTTGTTTCTCTTTTGCTGTCATTCTGGTTGGGGGTGCACGTAATGACTGTATTAATTTGACTTTATCATCCCCTGCTATTGCACTTAGCTTCTAAAGTGCAACTGTAACTTCTTTTGGTGGAGATGGTGGTGGAAGAAGTAGAAGTCTATTAAATTGTGTTGTCATAGGTGGTTCTTATGTTTGCACCTTGACTTACTTTAATTTCACTACTGCCTTCTGGAGTTCATCAACACTAAACATATCCTAGCTACTTATGTTGATTGGTCAAGGATCTTTGCCAGATCCTCTACAGTTAATGGATTGATGTTTTGACCAAAATTGTCAATGACATCCTTTATTTTGATTGTCTCTATAGGTGTGATGGTAGAATGAGGAGGGCTAGGAGGTGGCAGTTGTGTGTCTTGTACACTCTGTTCTTGTTGCTCACCTATCCCCTTTTCCTCTTCTTTACTTATTTCTTCCTCCTTTTCTTCTTCATCCTTTTCTTCTTCCACTTTCTTCTCTTCTAATTTCTTCCTTCTTGCTTCCGTTATCTCTTTTGTTTTGGCACTTGCTTCTACCTTGTATTCTTCATCAAATGCATCATCAATTTTCTTGTAAATAATCTTCCACACTTTTTGTGGTTTTTCTCACAACCTCTTCAATTTTATTTTGTAGAATACTAAATGCCCTATATTTGGGAGTAAATCTACTATTGTGCCTTTTGATTTCTTTTGTTAGTTGACTTCTAGTCAAATCAAGCAACATCCTTGCTAAGGTAGACTCCCTTATTTCTTTCTCAATTTGTAGATAAAAATGCCATTTTCCCTCTACAATCTTATATAATTCCTTTGGCAATGAGCTATCTAGTTCAAGAGGTGTATGTTTATATTTTTCCATCATACTATAGATAGATTTATCTATTTTATTCTGCTCATCCTTTGTGAGCTTATTAAAATTTACATTCTTCAAATCATTCAAGTCACCATTCCTAATCTTAGCACACAATTTGTCAATAGAAGACTTAGTTGGATGATTTACCACTTTAAACTAACTATGGTCTTCTAATTCCATCCTCTCTTCATTTGAATTAGGTTGAGCCACAAATTTTCTTCTTTTCTTTGGCTCTTCTTCAGTCTTCTTAGTGGATTCCTTCCTCTTTGCTACCTCTACCTTTGCCTTTTATATAGTAGCCCTTATAGTAGCTCTAGTAGTAGACTTCTTAGGTGCAGGCTTTGCCACTTTCTTTGTCTTAGACTAAGGAGCAGGTGGTGCTTTCGGCTTTCTTTTGGTGACCTTGGTTTGGTTAGATGATTTCTTGGCTTGTTCTTCCTTGTCACTCTCATCCTCATCTTCACCTAGGCCTTGTGTTACTGAAGTGGCCCTTTCTCTAGCTCATCCTCATTGTCATCTTCTTCTTCATCTACTTCCTCTTCCTTTGTTGTGCCTGCCTCTTCAACACCTAATTTCTTTTTGATCTTCTTTACAAGCTTTCTCTTATTCTTGATTGTTGTTGCTATCGTAGGGTCTATAACCACTCTTGATTTGACAATGTCATATGTTCCAAAGTGCTTTGCAGTTTTATCAATTCCTCTACAAACAATGTTGTAATAGCTATTGAAGCATGATCCACATCAAGTTCATAGCCCAATGGTCTAATCCATCTAACTCTATGGATGACTACTTGTATGTAGGTATAGTCAATATCCACTAGAAAAAAAATATCTTTTTCATATTTCTCCACTAATGACATTAGAATTCTCATTCTATGTTTCAAGGATTGTTTGAAATCTTCAAAATAACTAGTGATTTGTGCATCAAAGTTCTCACCCATCTACTTAATGAATCCATTTATTTGATCAACAATAGTCTTATCTAGATCCCATCTCACCTTGCCTATTGAGGGGAATTCTTTCATAATATAGAAGAACATGTAGATCAATACTACACCAAATTTGCATTGAGACCCTTTGGATTTCCTTATGGCTCCCAAGTTCTCCTTGATTTTCTACATCATCAATTCTACAAGATCATAAGTATGATCCTTTTTCACTAGCTTGTAGGCAACATCTACAGCTATATAGGGTACACTATTTAACCTGCTAGATTGATAAAATTTGTGAGATATGATCATGATAGAAAAATTTAGTAGGGGATCTTTGATGGTGTCAATTGTCATAGCCCTATTGTTCCACTTGGCACTAGTGTTTTTCTCAATTGCCTCCCTCTTATCACTCCTTAGGATTTTGGGCTGATCTAGGGTTGGGATAACAGTGACCCTATGTACAGTTTTCTTTGTGAACTTTACTAGCCTAGTTTCTAGCCAAAAAGCTCCATCATGGATTTTGCTCAACACAATGCATATCCATTCTATTTTAAATTCAATAGGAAAAACTAGGGTTTTGGTTAGACCCTTCTTTTCAACTATGGAGAATTTGTCCTTAAGTTTCCCATTTTCATAGAACTTATCAAATGCATTGAAAATCTTCAAATCTCCTATGGCTCCAATCTTACAGTTGTAGCATTTGCATACATCCTAAGCCATAACTAATTATTCAAGAATCGTGGATAGGGCACTAGCAGAATCATTTTTGTAAGCAACTTTAGGGATGGGTTTGAACTCTAGTTGTCTAACTTCATTGCTAACTAGTTGAATTTGCAACCCTTCCTTTTCTTTTGTAGATTTAGAACTAGATGCCATCTTTAACCAAACTAGGATTTACTATTTACAAATTTTTCAAACTATGTAACTCAGCACTTGAATGAAATACCTAGTGTTACCCTCATAATGGTTTTTGACAATTGAGTGCCAACATAGTTAATCACATACACCATGTAAGCTGAGTAATCTTCAGGTGCCGAGTAAAGTTCAGATGCCGAGTAAAGATCAGGTGTTGAGTAAAGTTCAAATGCTAAGTAAAGATCAGGTGTCGAGTAAAGTTTAGATGCCGAGTAAAGTCTAGATGCTGAGTAAAGTTTAGGTGCCAAGTGCAACAGGTGCCGAGTGATAACAAGTGCCCAGTGCAATATGTGTCGAGTGATATAGTTTTGTTCAAGTGCCGAGCTATCCAGGAAATAGCATGTGCCGAGTACCAAAAATACTTCAGGAGCTGAGTAACTCAATAGAACAGCATAAAAGTTTGGGATTGCACAAACTATGATGCAAACAATTTTTTGTAGCTGACAGAAGGTAAATCTCAAAGGATTTAATGATAAGATTGAATATTTTATTTTTTCTATGCAATTCACATGCAACCAATAAGAAAAATACAAGAGGCATGCAACCAATCAGCAAAAGATAAGTATTAAGTGGGAAATTGAGATTCAATATGGATCATAGATCCAAAACAAACCCTAAGTCTTTGAAGTCTTTATAAGGAAGATGAAATTTCACTCTAAGATAGAGAGATGAGATATATTGAAGGACATACAAGGGTGCATAAGCAAATCTATTTTTAGAAGCAAGAGTTATCAGATCACAAAGGATCAAGATTAGGAGAAGACGAAAAGGAGCCTGTATTCAACAATCAAGGATTGTAATCTATCAGGTTTATTGTATCTAATACTCTCTAGCAATTGTATTAGAATAAAAATCCTCTGGTGATAGGTTAGCTTTACAGCTATTTTGTAAGAACCTTTTGAATAGGTGATTAAATCCTTTAATAGGGTGACACTTCATGTTAAGTGTTTCAAAATCCTCTAACCAAATCACTATTAATACAATGTAAAGCCTTTAACAGGGCAGGCCTTTAACAGGGCAAACCATCAGAAGTGGTTGAACAATATTGCTGTAGTAATTTTTGTGGGTATCATCCCCACCCCAGTTTTACCTTCTTATTCCTGGAGGGTTTCTGGGTTACCAAATTCTGGTGTTAAGTGTTATTAATGCATGTGTCCAGTTCCATGTTTACTTAATGTACTTACATGTATGCAACTTACTTTCAGTTAAAAGGTTTTATTGGTTAAAGTTTGATACTTATGATTCACCCCCCCCCCCCCTCTCATAAGTACTCTTTCCATATTTGAAGATTCCAATAATTGGTATCAGAGCAGGTCAGGTTCTCTCAAGGAAAAGCCTAATATCTTGGGGGAAAAGATCTAAAGATGGAAGCTTTCAAACTTGGAAAGATCATTGAAAATCAGGTGATAGATGTGCAGCTTGCTCTACATGGCTTGGAGGAATTTAGAAACAAGTTGAGAAACTCATTAAAAAAGAGGAAGGATCTAGCCATAGTTGAGAATGATATACACTACAAGGATATTGATACCACCAACATATTTTCCAACGGAGATACCAAAGAGTTTGATGCAACAACAACATAACCGATGGAGAGAAACAAAATTCAAGCAGAGGAGATAAGATCTATCAAGATGGAACATGAATCACAAGCCATAATGATATGTGAAATCACTAAACAAAAGAAAAGAGAAGTTGATGATAAGGTCATGATGGAAAATGACAAAAGAAATCTTGCAAACAGACTTGAAGAAAAATGTACTGAATTGACAAGGATCTCAAACATGCAGATGGATACACTTGCTCAAATGATGAACCTTCATCATGAACTCAATGTGAAAGATATTGAGATGTCTACTTTGAAGATGCAGAATGAACAAATGCAGAATGAATTGAACAGAGAAAAAGAGGTGGCAGAGAATCTTAACAAGTCAAGTGAAGCCATCAAATATTTTGAACAGTTGCTGAAATCTCCAAAATCTGCCCATGATACATCAGGACTAGGTTACAATAGCACTGAAGCTGGAGAATCATCAAAAAGTGTTGAACAAAGAAGTGACAAAGGTAAGAATTTGAAACCCACTTGTCATTACTATAATAAGAAGGGGCATACAACTAATGTGTACAGGAGCAGAAGATTCAATCAGTCAAACACATCCAAAAGTAAGAGTTTCTATCACAAGTGCAACATGCAAGGTCATATGACACAAGATTACAGATCCAATATTACAAAAACTCAGAGATTTGATGGACATTTTTATAATTTCAAAAAGTATGGACATAGGGCATTTGAATGTAGATCAAAACCTATGTGGACATCAAATCAACCAGCAAAAATAGAAGGGAATGAAAGTCATCATCATTGGGATTACAATACTAGGCACAGTTGTCATTATTGTGAAGAATATGGACATATACCACAAAACTACATGAGAACACATTTCAGAGGGAACTATAAAAGATGGTTGAATCAAACTACATGTCTCAGTTGTTTGAAAACTAGTCATATCAACAGAAACTGTCCTACAAGATCAAAGGCACCCAAGACTAAATAAAATAATGGAAACAAAAAGGTTGATGTCGAAAGAATAAGGGAGCAAATGAGTAAGACTTGGAAAAAGAAGGAAGACTGCAACACATCAAGTGGAGGGATCACTTCATCCAATGGGTCAAGTGATCACACTTCATCAAACTAAGTATGAGAAGTACACAGGACTGATATACAAAGCTATATCATACATCAGTCCCAAGACAAACAAGCTAAGGCAAGGTATAAATCTACATGAAACAAGATGTCAAGAAAAAACTAAATGTTGATGTCGAGCTGCCTTTGGATACTGAGTTAAAACTCAAATAGATGCCGAGCCCCCAACAATGACCGAGCTAATAACTGATGTCAAGTTGGATAGTCCTAATGGAAGCTGAGTAAAGAGGGAATGTAGTGGACACCGAGTTAGGTTAAAAACAATTTCTTTAGAAGACGAGTTGGCAGTTAAGCATTTAATGCGATGAAATTAGGGTATATTATCGCAATTTCAATCAGTCTTTTCCATCACGATCAAGAAGCATAGGAGAAGAAAGAGAGCTAAGCGACTTCACAAAAAGAATCCAATGTTTCAAGCAGATTGCAACCTCACTCAACACTTTTTTTTATCGATCTAAAGGTATTTTCGTTTGTGCCGAGCTACATAGTTTCATATACATTTTCTGTATAAACCCTAGTTCACAAAAAATGGCATCAAGTTTGAAGAAAACCTAGGTCAAGGAGTCTTTTGAAGTACAATTAGTCTCTAATGAAGTAAAGCAACCTGATTTCTGTCCTATTCTCAAAGTTGCCTAAAAAAATGACCCAGCTGGAGCTCTCTCCCACATTCCCCCAAAAGTTGTAATGGTTCAAGATGTGAGAAAATGTTACAATTGCAAGATAGGAGCTCTAGGAGACATGGAAATTAGACAAGCTTATGATAAACTATGTGTAGATGGAGTACTGAAAGAAGAATTTATAATCATTGAAAGAAAGGGTTTGACCCCAGTTTTTAATTTTCCCACCGTGTTCAAAACAGAATGGATTAGACTTGTACTGAGCAGAATCCATGGTGGAAAATTATGGTTAAAGGATATGCCCATCAATTTGACAAAGGAAATTGAACATAGAGTAATAGGGTACCCAACCCTAGATTGGTACAAAACCCTAAGAAGTGAATTGAAGGAGGTCATTGAAAGAAATACCGATACACAATGGAACAAAAGAGGAATGGCAATACATACCATACAGGATCCAGTAGTAGAATTTTCTGTTAGAGTCATTGCTCACAAATTCTATCAATCCAGTAGACTCAATAGTGTACCATGAATTGTAGTAGATGTAGGTTACAAATTGGTGAAAAAGGATCATACCTATGATCTTGCAGAACTGCAATTGCAACAGATCAATGAAAACCTAGCTGCCTTAAGAAAAACAAAGGGCGCACAATGCAAATTGGAGCAATCCTAGATTGCATATTCTTTTATGTACAGAATGAATTTCCTTCTTTTGGTAAAGTAGCATGGAGGAATGATAGAACCATCATTGCACAAATTAACGAATATATAGAGCAAATGGGAGAAAATTTTGATACCTTGATGACAAGCTATTTTGAGGATTTCAAGAAATCCATCAAGCAAAGATCAAGGATACCAGCATCCTTAGTAGAAAAGCATACTAATGATATATGTTTCTTAGTTGACATAGATTTCACTTACATTCAAGTAGTAATACCAAGGGTAAGATGGCTAAGGCCATTTGGATACGAAATTAATATTGATGAAGCATCAGCAACAATAACCACATTATTGGTAGAGGAAGCAGAAAAAAATGCACCACATTTTGGCACTTATGATGTGGTAAGATAAAAAATAAACATGGAATTAAAAACTACTTCTACATTGAAGAAGAAAGACAAATTACTAAAGAAAATTAAGAAGAAATTTGGCAAAGAAATTGAGGCTAAGGCAGAAGAAGAAGAGGATGACAATGATGATGAGGATGAGTAGGAACAGGGGCCAATGGAACTAACCCAAGGTCTTGGAGAGGACAAAGAGGAAGGTGCAGAGGAAGAAGAAGCCAAGGAAGCACCAACTGAAGCCGAGCCAAAGAAGAGAAAGGCAATAGAATAGTCTCCAGCCAAGCCCAGATCAAAGAAAGCTGCCATTCCATCACCTCAAAAGCTGACAACATGAGCATCAAGAAGAACCTCTACTCAAAAGGCTAAAGAGAAAGTCACGAAGAAGAAAAAAGTCAAGGAATCACAGGAAGAGCCGAGGAAAAGAAGGTATGTGGCTCAACCGGACACTGATGAAGAAGAGAAAATAGAAAAGGTAAGCAGTTCATCAGTTGATATTCTATGTAAAAAGATTGCAAGTGGTGACTTGAATATTTTAAATAAAGTTGATTTTAGTAAATTTACAAAAGAAGAACAAAATAAGATAGAAGAAATAGTGTATGGAATGATGGCATAGTTCAAGTACACTCCACTTGAACTATGGTCAATTGCCAAAGGAGCTATCAAAAATTATAGAAGACACATGGCATTTTTGTTTAAAAATGGAGAAAGAGATGAGGGAATCAACCCTAGCTAGTATATTGTTGGATTTGACTAAGGAACAAGTAAAGAATGCAGTCAAAAGGCATAATAACAAGTTTACACCCAAATATAGGGCATTCTTTATACTTAAAAATAGGATAGAAGAAATTGTTCAAAGAACAATGAAATCATGGAAGAATCTATACAAAAAGGTTGAAGATCTTCTTGAAGAAGAATACAAAGAAGAAGTTTTTGTTCCAGCAGAAGAGAGGAGAAAAAGAAGAGAAGAGAAGACAGTAGTAGTGAAAAGAGAAGAAGAGAAGAATGTGGAAGAAGAAAAGAAGGAAGAAGATGAAAAGAAGGAAGAAGAAGAGAAGGAAGAAGAAAAGAAAGATGGAGAGGAGGAAGAAACAAAAAAATAGGATTAAATGGCAACAGCTGAGCAAGAGCAGCAACCAGATCAGAGTGTGCAAGACACACAATTGCCACCCCCTAGCCCTCCTCATGCATCGATCTCACCTGCAGACACTGTAACCATTGTTGATGTTATTGATACTTCTAATTAGAATATCAATCCATTACCTGCAGAAGATCTGAAAAGAATTCTTGATCAATCAACACAACAAGCAATATTATGTTCAAATCTAGTTTTGGTCAGTTTGGATGAGTTGCAAAAACTAGTAGAAGGTATAGTTAAAGATAAGGTGAATACAAAAAAACCACCTTCTATCACAACTACTAGTAGTCAATTTGAAATACCAACATGTATAGTTGATGCTACAAGACAAAAGCAAAGTGTAGCTGCAGAAAAAGAAAAAGAACAAACAGAAAAAACATGACAGACTATTACATTTGATCCTACAGCACAAACACAAGGTGCACTTCCACAGATAACAATAATTGATCATGGTAGATAGAAGGAGGAGGAAATAGTAAAAACACCTAAAGAACAGGAGGCAATTCAAACATTAATAAATTTGCCTACCTCAGGAACTCCTTCACACCAGCCATTGTAGATATTTGTACCAACATCAAGTACTACCAGAGTGGCAAGGGTACTTCACTATGGAGACCCTGAATTAGATGAGGAGATAGTCATACCAAGCTATGACTCAAAATTAATAACCATTGATCAAATCAATGAGGTGCATGAAGTACTAAACAGGAGGAAAAGGCAGGAGATACTCAAGAAGGAGTATAAACAAAAGCAAACACTATATGAGATTAAGGACATCTTTATGGATGCCTTCAGTTTGCAATCACCGGATGAGTCAAAGCATATCATAGAGCAACTAACTGATATTGTTGACCAGGTGACAAATGAAGACCTAAAAACTAATGCAAAACTTATGGAATGGTCAAAAAGAAAATTTCAAGAGAAAGTGAATGAGAAAATGTCAAGTCAATTTGCAC
This sequence comes from Cupressus sempervirens, assembly GCA_028749045.1. Taxonomy (NCBI): domain Eukaryota; kingdom Viridiplantae; phylum Streptophyta; class Pinopsida; order Cupressales; family Cupressaceae; genus Cupressus; species Cupressus sempervirens. The sequence continues at coordinate 56,232,717 of CM053789.1, forward strand.
TTTCACAAGTTGAATTGGCAAAGCTCATTGACAAAGTGAAAAAGGTACTTGAGAATATATTCTCATTGTACAAAAAGTTGTGTGATTTCTCATACTTCACACAAGAAACAAGCCAAAAGATACTGAGCTTGGAAGGAAATTTAAATATTTCAAGCATGCAGCTACCAAGTGATCCAGCTCAAAGTGAGAAGCATTTTGCTCAATAGCTTCACACTCACAAAGAAATAGCTACCTTAACAGCAGATGAGGCTAATATTAAGGCCAAATTAATACAGGTCCAATCCTCCATTACCCCACATTTAGAGATACTCCATAAAGAGCAAGTATATGCTGAAAATGTACTCAAGAAAGATCCAAATCTTTCTACAACAGATGGACTTATTCATCTTGCTGCTGAGACTGCCATCCACCATAAGTCACTGAAAATTGCTTTGAAAAATTGGGATGCAGCTCTAAGAATAATTATGGAGGTGAACAACATATTTTTGGCTAAATATGGTCTTAACCCTTAAACATTCTTTGACATAAGTGTCAAAAAAGGGGAGAAAAGAGTTAATAATAGGTGGAGTTATACAAATATGGAATGGGGGAGAAAAGATAAGAAAAGGAGCAATGATATATATACACGACACAATCAACTCACTCAGGGGGAGTTACAAATTTTTGAGGTATATATTGCAAAGTACAAATTTTGATCAAATTTTCTTTAACACTTTGTATATACCAAACAGATTAGTTAATGTACTCATAAGGTCAGTTAAGTGTTTTTGTCACTCATGTCAAAGGGGGAGATTGTTACCCTCATAATGGTTTTTGACAATTGAGTGCCAACACACTTAATCACATACACCATGTAAGCTAAGTAATCTTCAGGTGCCGAGTAAAGTTCAAATGCCGAGTAAAGTTCAGATGCCAAGTAAAGATCAAGTGCCGAGTAAAGTTTACATGTCGAGTAAAGTCTAGATGCTAAGTAAAGTTTAGGTGCCGAGTGCAACAGGTGCCAAGTGATAAAAAGTGCCGAGTGCAATATGTGCCAAGTGATACAATTTTGTTCAAGTGCCAAGCTATCCAGAAAACAACATGTGCCGAGTACCAAAAATACTTCATGAGCCGAGTAAATCAGTAGAACAGCATAAAAGTTTGGGATTGCACAAACTATGATGCAAACAGTTTTTTGTAGCAGAAAAAAGGTAAATCTCGAAGGATTTAATGATAAGATCAAATCTTTTATTTTTCCTATGCAATTCGCATGCAGCCAATAAGAAAAATACAAGAGGCATGCAACCAATCAGCAAAAGATAAGTATTAAGCGAGAAATTGAGATTCAATATGGATCGTAGATCCAAAACAAACCCTAAGTCTTTGAAGTCTTTATAAGGAAGATGAAATTTCAATCTAAGATAGAGAGATGAGATATATTGAAGGACATACAAGGGTGCATAAGCAAATCTATTTTTAGAAGCAAGATTTATTAGATCACAAAGGATCAAGATCAGGAGAAGGTGAAAAGGAGCCTATATTCAGCAATCAAGGATTGTAATCTATTAGGTTTATTGTATCTAATACTCTCTAGCAATTGTATTAGAATAAAATCCCTATGGTGATAGGTTAGCTTTACAGCTATTTTGTAAGAACCTTTTGAATAGGTGATTAAATCCTTTAACAGGGTGACACTTCATGTTAAGTGTTTGAAAATCCTCTAACCAAGTCACTATTAATATAGTGTAAAGCCTTTAACAGGGAAAACCATCAGAAGTGGTTGAACAATATTGCTGCAGTAATTTTTGTGGGTATCATCCCCACCCTAGTTTTACCTTCTTATTCCTACAGGGTTTCTAGGTTACCAAATTTTGGTGTTAAGTGTTATTGATGCATGTGTTCAGTTTCATGTTTACTTAATATACTTACATGTATGCAACTTACTTTCAATTAAAAGGTTTTATTGGTTAAATTTTGATACTTATGATTCACCCCCCCCCTCTCATAAGTACTCTTTCCATATTTGAAGATTCCAACACCTGGTAGATTAATAAAACTGAGTTGGGTTGCTGTTAAATTTCTATAAATCACCTTTTGATTACTGGAAAATTGTTTAATTTCTCTGCTCATCTTTGATCTTTGTTCAAATGACCAAGAAATAAGAAATTTTCACTTTTATAAGGCTTGAAACCTAGCATTTATTGCTTTTGTGCTTACAGTTGTCACTCAACTTCAAAAGGTTTTTCCAACTCTGCATCAACTATATTTCACTCACTTGGCAACTACTATTTCATTCCATTCAACATCTACTGATCTTGTTAATGGCTCGATAGTCACTATCAAGTCTTACTCGATAGCTACTAGACTATTCAACTTAGCTTATACTAGAGTTTAACTAGGCAACCAAAGGTAGCTCAACATCATCTTCCAACTTTTATCCTAGCATCTTAACTTATACAGATTTCTTCTTTATAGTGTTCCTATGATCATTTGCGCTAATGTATGATACATCTTTATATGTATCAGCCCCATGTGCCTTTCTAGTGCTTAATTTGATGAGGTGTGATCACTTGACCTCTTGGGTGAAGTGATCTCTCCATTCGATGTGTTGCATTCACCTTTCTTCTACCATGTCTTCTTCATATCTTCCCTAATATGTTCCACATTAACTTTTTTTTTGCCCTTGTTAACTTTAGTCTTGGGTGCCTTGGCCGTTGTTGGATAGTTCTTGCTAATATGACCAGTCTTTAAGCAACGAAAACAAGTAGTTTGATTTTACAATCTATTGTAGTTTCCCTTAAAATGTGTCCTTATGCAATTTTCAGGAATGTGTCCATATTCTTGGCAATAGTGATAGCTATACCTAGTGTTGTAATCCAAATTGTAGTAATGTGCATGATTGATTCCTCTTGTAGGCTAATTGGGTGTCCACATAGGCTTTGTTCTGCATTCAAATTCTCTATGTCCATATTTTTTGCAGCTATAGTAGTGAACCTAAAATTTTGGTGCCCTCATAGTCTTGGTTCTGCAGTCTTGTGCTAAATGTCCTTGCTTTTTGCACTTATGATAGAAGTTTGCATTTTTAGGCTTATCATGCTGATGACTATTCTTGGTTTTCCATTTATTAGAGGTATGTCCCTTTTTACCATAGAAATGATAAGTAAGTTTAGTGTTCTTAGCTTTTCTGCTTCTTTCTTCTACAACCTTGGATGATTCTCATTGTTCTGTGCTGATATATCCAAGTCTTGTAGTGTCATTACTTGCCCTTGGTTATTTTAGCAATTGCTCAAAATACTTGATGGCCTCATTGGGTTTATTGTAACTTTCTGCTATTTCCTTTTCTATCTACAATTCATTCTACAATTTCTCATTCTGTATCTTCATAGTGGAGATCTCAATATCCTTCATGTTTAGCTCATGATGAGTATTCATCATTTGGCTCAAAGTATCTAACTCGATATTTGAAATCTTTTCAAAGTCAATTATCTTCTCTTTCAATCTATTGATGAGATTTTTCTTGTCATCTTCTATCATGGCCTTGTCTTCAATAGCTCTTTTATTTTATTCAGTTACTTCACAAAGCAATATGGCTTGTGCTTCTTGTTCAAGCTTGAGTAATCTAATTTCTTCAGCTTTTGCTCTATTTTTCTCCATTATTCTACTATTTTTGCATCAAATTTCTTGGCTTCTTTATTTTCAAATACATGTGTGGTGTCAATCTCTTTGTAATGTATGTCATTTTTAGTTATGGCTAGCTCCTTTATTCTTTTCAAAGATTTTCTCAATTCCTCCCTAGCTTCCTCTACTTTGTGTAGAGCTAATTGCACATCAATCACCTAATTGTCAATGATCTTCCCAAGTTTGAAAACTTCCATCTTCTAATCTTTTTCCTAAAGCTATTAGGCTTCTCCGTATGAGAACTAGTGCTCTAATACCAATTGTTAGAATGTTCAAATGGGAAGAGTACTTTTGAGCGAGGGGGGGGGGGGGGGGGGGGGGGAAGGGGGGGGGTGTGAATAAGAAGTAACCAATTTTTATCCTTTTCTACCCTTAATAACATATAACTAAAATTAACATGCATGCAAGTTATATATGTAAACAATCATAAAATGAAAGCATGCATCACAACACAAGACATTTTGGTGACCCAAAAACCCTCCAAGAATAAGAAGATAAAAAAAGGGTGGGGATGACACCCACAAAAATTACTATAGCAATGATTTCAACCACTTTCAATGGTTTTCCCTATTAAAGGCTTGCCCTATTGAAGGCTACAACACAATGTTAAATGTGACTTTTTGAAAGGATTTACAAAAACTTTACATGAAGTGTCACCCTATTAAAGGATTTACATGAAGGCTATTAAACCTACCTAATACATAGGATTTTCATGACCTTCTCCAAAGGCTCTCCTACCTAGCTACTAAGCTAACCTATCACCATAAGATTTCAACCTCTAATACAATTGTGAGAGAGTATTAGAACATTTGACCTGATTGAATGCAATCTTCAATTGGTGGGTTTGGGCACTTGATCTTCTCTTTGTCTTCTGATCCTTGCTTGACCTAATCTCTAAATATATCCCCTATTTCTTTCTGATCAACTAGATAAATGCTATCCCTTCCACTAAGTCTTTTCTCTTCACAATGAAATTTCACTATAATCTCCCCTTTTTCTACTTTTCTTCTATACATACAATGGTGCATTCATCATCCTTATAAAGAATGTAAGGACTTAGGGTTAGGTATGGATCTACGATCCAAATTGAATCTCAAATTCTTGCTCATACTTTGCATTTTTCTTATTGGTTGTATGCCTTCACCATTTTTCTGATTGGTTGCATGCATATTTTATAGAAAATGTAGATGACTTGTCCTTATCCTTTTTCTCCTGCAAAATTTATCTAATTCAGATCCAAAAATGATTTATATCTTAGTTTGTGCAAGTACAAACTCTTATGCTTATCCTGTATTGCTCGGCACATAAAGTATTACTGATGCTTGACACATACTATTTTTAGATTGTTTGGCATCAACTATGTTTCCTGGTTTGCTCAGCACCTATTGTATCCTATATCACTTAGCATAAGTTGTTCTGAGTAGCTTGGCATCTAAATGATTATGTTACTTTGCATACATAGTGAAAATGGTTAAGTGTGTTGACACTGATTTTTCAATACTATTTATTTGACCAACACAACCCATTTGGTGAAATACTCAATTGCTTTGATATTGAAGTTGTGGCCAATAGATGAACTTGGATGAATTTTCCCTACCAAGTCAAAGGCCTATTTTTAAAATGGCCAGTATGCAGTAGAAAGTATAAGCTCGTGTCGAGGAGCATGAATTAAATTAGCATGGAGCTAACATTTTTTAACAAAATTTTGCATAGTAAATAATGTTAGCTTGCATGGTCAACCAAAATAACCCATCCTAAGAAATTTTTGAGAAATAGCAAGGTCATTAGAATGTGGCTCGCAAATATCATCATGAATTTTGGCTAGAGCATTTTCAAAATCTTCTAGCTCTAAACACCTAGAAGTAGTGTTTCATCTAGACCCTTCCTATACATGTCATCAGAGACCAAAGTGTAATGTGAAGTATTGCAAAGGAGTTAGCATTTTTGGTTGTGCATGAGCTTTTTAGGAATAACTCTATCAAGTAGGTATGAGAAAATGGTAACATAGTAGGATGAATTGTAACCCACAATGGTGTGGATGACATGGTCATCCAAGGAATCATAGGTAGGATGATATAGTTCTTCCACTAGGGACTCAAATCATGATTCATCTTCTTGTAACTGGGGAATAGATGCTAGAGTGGCCATAGCATTGATAATCTTTTTTTCTACTCTAGGAATTTTTTGGAATTTCACAAATGCAAAATAGTTCCTTATAGCATCAATCAACTTCTTGTAAGGTACCAACTTCTTTTTATTGGTTTGATATTCATTATTTACATAATTTATGACAAGTTAGGAGTCTCCATAGATGTGCAATTCTTTGATTGTCCATACTAGAGCCACTTTAATCCCATTTTTTAAAGCATCACACTTTGCAGTATTGTTAGTGCAAGGAAATATGAGTTTTTAATATTATGGGATTATGTAACCATGAGGTGTGATAAACAAGATGCCTTCCCTAGCCCCATTATGAGTATGAGAACCATCAAAGAACACTTTCCAAGTTCCTTTAGTAATGTACATGATTGAAACATTTGGAAACTCAATCTACATAAGCATTGTATCTTCTAATGGAAAATTAACCATTTGATCTACTATGGCTTTCCCCTTGATAGCTTTGCATTTGATGTAATTAATGTTAAATTTAGAAGGAATCATCATCCATTTAGCTAGGTAGCTAGTAAGCATAGCTTTACTTAACACGTATTTTAGGGGATCAATTTTAGCAATAAGATGGATTGTGTGTGCCAAAATATATTGTCTGACTTTTTGAGAGGCAAAGACTACTACAAGGTAAGCCTTCTCAATGTTGTTGTATTTAATCTTATAGGCCACCAAATTGTGACTAATATAGTATATAGCAGATTCTTTTCCGATCGCATCACTTTGTGCCAATAATGCTCCTAGGGAGGCATTTCTAGATATAAGATCAAAGGTTTTTCCCAATATGGGTGGCATCAATATCAAAGGTTTAGCTAAATATCCTTTGAGTTGATCTAGGCTTTGTTGACAATCTTCTTACCAGATACAAGTAGAGCTTTTATGCAAGTTTTGGTTGAAAGATTGAGCCTTATTAGCCAATTGAGAAATAAGCCTTCTAATTGATTGTGGAAATCCTTGAAGACTTGTGAGTTGACTAATATTCCTAGGAGGAGGCATTTCCATGATGACTAGTACCATTTAAGGATGAACCTCAATGCCTTTCGCTGATATGATGTAGCCTAGCAATTTTCTTGATGTGACACCAAAGATATACTTTTTTCAATTTAGCCTAAGCTTGAATTTTTCCATATGTTCCAACATCAAACTAAGTTCATCAAGATGTGTGTATCTATTTTTAGATTTTGATAGTGTGTCATCAACATAATTTTCCATATTCTTATACATCATGTTCTGAAAGATAGTGGTCATTTCTACTTGATAGGTAGCACCAGTCTCTTGATCCTAAAGGGCATGCCATTCTAATAGAAGGTATCCCATGCACATGTGAACACCTTTTTTTCTTGATCAGTAGGGGCAATCTTGATTTGGTTATACTTTGAGAAGCCATCCATTAAGGAGTACAATTTATAACCTATTGTCATATCCACTATTATGTCTATATTTGGTTGTGAAAAGACATGTTTTTTTTAGATCTCTAATATCAATGCAGACTCAAATGGATTTATTGTGCTTAGACATGGGTAAAATATTGGAAATCCACTCTACATAATCAATAACTTGAATTAAAATTTCAGTTAGGAGTTATTCCCACTAGTACATTTTGGTTGCATTTTTTACCTAAATTTTCAATGACAAGCCAATTTGACTTGTCAATTTATTTATTTATTTTTAAATATGATCCCAATAACATCAAAATTTTGATGGCAGTTAAGGTTATCATCAAAATTTTGATGATGGTTAAGGTTATCATCAAAATTTTGACCTTGTTAGGGATATAATCAAAAAAATGAAAAGTGAAACTTCATTTATTCATGCAAAAAATTGTGGGTGGGAGGCTTCAAAGGCATGATGAAGAGCCATTCAAGGTAAGTGTTTCCTTGCTTTGATCAAGTGCATAATGAAATTATTATTTTTGGAGCCATTTCTTGCATATAACATTTTAGGGTTTAACTTGGCACATTAGTAAAAGAAAATTCAAATAGTGAAACCATGCTGAATAAATAACCAACACAATCAAGATTGTCTCCCATGCCCTACAATATTTAACAAAATTTAACTTTTTAGATATTTTCGAGCATGAATCAACATAGTCACTTTCCCAAAATGTTTTAGATTCGTCACTTATTAAATTTCTCTCATAGCCCATTGGTATTGAACAATTTCTAAGGAGCCCTTTGTACAAATGTTTGGAACTTTGTACACAAAATTTGAGATTCAAGACTCAAATTGTTAGAATTATTTAGAATAATTGAGAGGGTGGTAAATTATTTATCCATGGTCTAGATGTACAAATGAAACTTTTCAATTCTTAGTACACCCATATCTATAAAAGCTTATCATGCATGCATCCATTAGATCATACAATACTTAAACTTTATAAGTTATTATCCTAGGTCAAAACAACTTTGCAAAAATGTAAATATGAAACAACATAGGAACATTCACACAATTTGACACAAGGATTTTACATGGAAACCTAATTTGGGAAAAACTACTTGTAACATGCTACTGATTTTCACTCTTTAGAAGTGATGCCTTGTGAAAGGTCTACCCTATCAAAGGTTACAATACACACTATTAAATGTGACTTGGTTAAATGATTTCAATTATCGTATTAGAGGACTTTAGAACATTTCATTACAATGTTACCCAGTTAAAGGATTTACAAATGAATGTTAGGTCAACCTTAATCCAAAGGATTTATCCTAGACCAATATAATGATTATAAAGTAGCAGTAAGGGTTGATTTAATAAAAAATTACAACTCACTTGTAGATTATAGATCTATGTTTTAGTCCTCCATTCTTCTTGGCATTCACAACCTCTAGCTCTAATAGCTTGTTCAACATTCAAGCATTCATATTCTTAAGCTTTCTTTCTTTGTATTCTTATTGTAATCACTTCTATTTGGCCATTGAATAAAGCAATACCCTAGACTCCTTATCTTCCTTAGGTTTTCACACATGAAAACTTTTTCTTCTAACCATCTCTATAAATAGAGAATTAAGATATTTTTCCACTTAACCACAATCATCCATTTTAGGGCTAGGTAGGATAAAATGATTCTACCCACTTTTTAATTTTTTTACTCTAGAAACTTCTATAATCTTCCTTGAATTTTGTGCCAACAACTCATCATAGTTATCTTCCACATGCTTCATAAAATTTGAGAAAATAAAATAGTCAACTCAAATTCATCAAATCTTTGATTTAACATAGTTTGTTGTCACTTAGGAACTATTCTAGTTTACTTGGAAAACACTAAATTCTAGTGATGCTCAACACTAAATAAACTTTTCTTGGCATATGTTGGCACTCAAAATTGTAGTTTGAATTTTGAGCATTATTGAAGAATTTGAGCCCTATAAAAGCTTTTTGATGCCTATGTACCTAGCTATACCTATGAGCCCCATGAGGTGTTTAATGTTTCTAAAACCCTCCATTTAGCATGTCTGCATGTTACATGAAGTTAAAACATCATTTTGAGTCATTTGGCGAAGTCTTGTTTTGAGCAAGTTTCAATTCTACATTTTCACCTAAGTGTCAAATAGTGACATGAGGCTATGTTTGCAATTGAATATCTTGCACCTAGAAATATTTTGTGACTTTTTGCTTTGGGAATGTTTAGTATCCATACCTGAGAACCTATGTTTCAATTTTTGAGTTGTTTCGAGTCAGTTTGATTAGGTTTTGAATCCCTAAAAATTGGTCAGTTACTATTTTCATTCACTTGCACTTTGCACACTGATTTTGCAAAGCCCTATTTGATGTGCTATAACTTTTGACTAGTTGATTGAGATGCTAAATTTTTTTTTGTGTTGCATTGTAGACGTCAAAAACTTGTTATGTTTCAAGTTTAAGCTTATAACGAATCCATTTGATCAATTTTCAAACGCGATTCCAAACAAAATTTCTAAAGTTTTACTGGTGTTAGCATTTGCAGATTTGTTAGGACCCCTATTTGTGATGTCATAACTCCTAACTCGTGATTAGTAAGATTGAATGGATTGTACCACTATGTTTTCCTCTGAAAATACTCCAAGTTTGTCAATTTGTAAGTCATGACGAATCCATCTGCACACTTTTCCAAGTCAATTCCATTTGCAAAAAATGCTTTCTGTCAGCATGTCCAGTTTGTAAAATTTTGAGTAGCCTACTTTGACTGATCTCCATTTGCGCCTTGTGACTCATCATGAGCCCAAACTACATATTCATATTGTCCTCATGACAAAGATTCAACGCCCCAATTTTTGTCTTCCCATGTGCCTATTTGCCCAGTTTTCTAGCCCAAATCCAAACCCAGTTTAGTGTTTTCTGACATGTTTTTGTGCAGGTGATTCTGAGAAGGCAACTTTGATGGTCAGTATCTTTTGACCTTGAATTCTTCATGAGACGAGAATCGATAGGGTGCAAGAATGCATAACAGAGATTCAATGGGTCAGTTTTCAGAGCTTAGTTATCTGTTTAGGTTAATTTTTAAGGGCAGTCAATGGACTTGTTGGCACCAATTTGACAAGTTGCATAAAATTATAAGATGAGATTTTAATGATCAATTGATGATTGAAATCAATTATAGTGGATATTAAAAGGTTAGTGGATTAGTTTGGAGGTTTCAGTTGTCCAAAAGAAAAAGAAAAAATTAGCTGGACCCACTTAAGGGTCCGACTAATCTTGTCAAAATGATTCGGCTTTATGGGAAATGGTGATCAAGATAAACATAAAGATTGCTTTAGTAATGTAATAGATCCTTTTAAGTTCATTGATAAAGGGACAGAACCTATGAAAGTGAGAATTGAAGGGGGTTCAAAGTTCATGTACCAAATTGATGTTTTCCTCAAATTGAAAAGCTGTGTCTATGAGGAAGAGGGAGTTGACTAGGAGGACAACTTAGAATATCTTTAGAGTATGCTAGTTTAAACTATAAATTATTTTCTTTTTAAGACTCCATTTTTTTAAGACCCAAGAGTCTAATTTCCTTGAGTGAAAAACACTCAACAGGCCAAGATCACTGTTGTTCCTGATAGTCAAAGTCTGACCTCTGTAATTTGATCTTTATTAAGAGAATGAAGATAGCCAACCATAGGGCGAGGAGAGTTGCAAAGTTTCCCACCCCATTGAACAAGAACAAGAGAAAGGGAATCTTCACCAAATGCCTTCTGAGTAAGGCATCCATATTAATGGGATATGCATTTGATGCAAGACCAAATTTAAAATTGTTACACATTGAAGATCAAGGTCAAACACTAATGCAAGTCTTGATTTTGACATAAAGAATTCTACCTATGAGGAAGAGGTTTCAAACAAACCACAGGAAGAGATGTTTCTTTTTCAAAATAACTCACCACAAATCAACCCGCAGGGTAGAAGCATCAAGCCATGGAGAAACAACAAGGGCCCACATGTACAACCTATATGGGGAACTCCACCAAAGGAGACTGTCCACTCAAAAGGCAACCCGCACAAAAATAGAGGTGTTGTTTTTAAAGCAATGCCATGAGAAGCTCAAGTGGCAGATATAAAGAAACTTGTGTTAAAAGACACCAAAATCTACCAGCATCTAAGGGTAGCCAAGGATGATGAAAAAAAAAACTCATGCAAGTCATAAAAACCGCATAGAGAGAATAAGAGAGCTAAGCCACCAAGCAAGCAGCTCACGCCTCCAAAGAAAATTCCTCATGCCAATAGAAGACAATCCACTCTCTCAGAAAAGAGGCATCTCATGTGAAGAAGAAGCTCGCAGTATTCAAAAAATAACCTCAGAGAAACTCTTACCTCCATGCAGTAGAAAATCATCACGCCAGTCAAATAAAATGAAGCCATGGCGGATGGAAAAAATGAAAACTCACGCCCAGCATAAGAAGCTGCAAATAAAGGCATAAGAAAAATAGAGCCCACACAAATGAGGACTGCTACCAATGTAGTTTATCAAGCAAGAAATAAATACTCACAGGCGTCTCTCTTCATTTCACAAAGCTAAGATAAGCTCTTTAGAAGTGTGGCATCATGGCAGTAATTTAGATCTGGAGAAGGCATGGCTCACATACAGATAGAGAAGAATTCGCAGTCAAAGAAGCCGCTCCAAGCATGGCTGCTGGCCAGTAAGGAAGGCTTGCAGGAAGTAAAGAAAAAATGTAGCCTGCAAAGATAGAGGGCAGACACACAATGTGAGTAAGAATAATATATATAAATAAATAAATAAAATATCTCATGCCTTCCAATTGGAACTTTATGCATGCAAAGTTGAGGGAACCAGAAGAAAGAAATAAGCCACCAGTATAAGATTAGAGGAGCTCTGCATCAAAGGTAGAACTCTGCAGTATAGAAGCCACTCAAGCAGAATAGGGCAAGGGAGGTTCAAAGCCTTTTATCCCACATTAAGGCCATGAGACCTTTTTCAACTCTTTAAATATTCTAACATACAGTGTGGTTTTTGTCTTCTAAGACACGCCTTTTCAAAGACAAACCCTATGCTCATGTGGTCGATGTGGAAGTGACGTCAGCTAGAGGGGACTAAGCACAATTTTACACGAAGATGTTGGTATGTTGATGTGGTGATGAAGCTCAAGATTTCAACATGTGGATCAATTCGATAGCGTGCATATCCCCACAAAAAAAGTTGTGAGGTAGTTAAATCACGTGGGGATGCACCTGGGTGCCATGTGTCACTGTGGGTCTCACAGATGATGTGATGGAAAGGATGAGCAAATCAATATAGAGGCACAAGATTTTACCACGTGGCAAGATCTGATGGTCCGCACATCGCCGCATTCTGAAGTTGTAGGAATTTAAGTATTGCAGGGAAGCGCATTCTCGACACATGGCACTGAGTCCCTGAAGCACTGACATGGCATCTGAGAATAGTTGTTGGCCAATCAGAGGCCACCACATGGTAGAAAGGTTGATCAACTAACAGTTGACCTCAGATTCAAAGGCAAGGGCAATTAAAGAATAAAAAATATTATTATTTTATTATTATTTTAATAATGGATGCACATCAAATTTTTTGAATTTCAAAAGGGGATATTATTTCTAAAGTTTTAACTTTAGAGTTTTTTGAATTTTTCAAAAATAAATTTAGAATTCAAAGTGTAGACATGAGTGCCATGACAGAGGAGACTGTTTCCAAATAGACTTTCAGTGGGTTTCTAGAAGCCAAAATGGGTGATGTTATATACCACCAGAATCGAGAAAAGATGAGCTTTCTAATTCTGGAGTTAGTTTTTGCACAGGTATCATTCTATTTGAGCTACACAAGGTTTTCTATCAAGTACCTGAATTGCAACCATTTTTAGACCAGGAAGTTCAGTTTTGATTTTTGTCGAGGTAATGAGATAAATATTAGTAAAAGGCAATGGAAATTCAGTTAGGGTCAAATTGGTTCAGATTTACTTGGTAAAAACTTTTTTTTACTGGCATTTTCATGGGGCAATTAGATATTTTGGTGGCCCAAAAAGGTTTCATCGTTTCAACGGAGATATTTCTCAAGTTAGTAACAGAAATGATGAAACAAGATCAGATCATAATAGGAGATGGAAGGAAGAAGTTTTTCAGTTACAGAGGATTGCATTTCAAATGGACACTTGTCATCTTCAGTTTCAATCTAAGAATTCATCTCCTTTCTATATTATTCTTTCTTTCTTCCATTTGGGGGATTCCAATTTTTTAAGACTGAGAGACCATTCATGGTTCCAATCTTGAGTTCTCTCAGATCTGTGATACCATTTTCTCAATGATTCTTCTTGTTATGAACAACATATTGTATTCCTTTTGAGGCATTTGTATTACACAATCATTCTATGTGTATCTTTTGAGTTTTTGTATGCGGATGTTGTATTCTTTTCAATGAAATTAATACAAAGAGCCTCATCTTTTAGTTTCATTATGATTCTCATCTCCTGCTATTGTTATTTGTAATGTTCTGTGTTTAAGAGCTAAGAGCTTGAACCCAATTACATCCCTTTAAGGTTGTATATCAGAATAGATTTGTTGTTGGAACAAAGCTCCAAGTATATGCTTGTTTATACTGATAGGATTGCAGGTTACACCAAAAGGATATCACCATAAGAAGGAGAGTTATAATGAATATTGATGTCTATTTGCAATTCAAGCAGATAGACCATATACCTAAATATATGAGTATATTTTAGGTATCCATCTATATGTGAAGATTTAGTTAGTGCCCAATGGATAAGGGACTAGTTAGCTTGAAGGATGCATGTTCGTTGTTGTTGCATACCTAGTTATGCTGAGAAAACAAATCAAAATCAATATTATTTTCCCATTTTATGTTTTGAAGAACTATAAGTGTAGGTCATGGCTTATTTATGGTTACTTTCCTTGGTTATGATTAGCTACTATGATTAGGAGATTTACTAGCAAATTGAAGAAGAATATTGACCATATCTGCTATAGAGGGTAGTCTTGTAATGAAGTATCAAGAAAAATTAGACAAATCCCTCAGGTTTGCCCACCTTGGCTTTACAGAGCCTAAAGTGAAGTGAGTCCTAATATGACTCTGTTAATTGGCCCAGAACTAAGATTTAGCCTTGTTGAATATAGGATTTAGCTCATCCTTAGGCATGTTCCTAGTCTTTGTTTCTTGGTATCAGGTTTAAATATACCTGGTATGTTCTTTTACAAAAGGAACACCAAAAAAATGGCAACTCTATTGGGGAGCCTATGAAGAAATTCACTGTTATAATTACTGAAATCTTTGGTATAAATAGCAAGGTCATGTAGTATTTTCAATTTCTTTCTAAAGATTCATGTCCCCCAGTTTTCTTATTCATTGACATCAGAAGTTTAATTGAATTGAATGATTTGCAATATCAAAGTCACTTGAAGTTTTGATAAGTTGCTATCAAAATTCAAAGTTAATGTAATGTTCTTTTAGTTGTCAAGAATGTGAAATTTCCCTATTGTTGAATACAATTTGCAAATACCAGTTATAAGTTCTGGACCATGTTGTTTTGTTTTGAAAGTTGGTTAATCTTTTCTCACTAAGTGAGTGGCGACTCAAAGTAAAATCTCTGCACCAGTGCTTCATAAGTGTGAAGGTATTATGAAGGTAACAATAGTGGGAAGGCAAATTTGAAGAATTTATTTCAAGATGTTGACACTGAGTAAAAGAATCAAACAAGATGCAATGCAAGTGTTAATAAATTTGGTTAAGATTTGAATCTGCTATTGTTTGTAGCATTGAAGTACTTGTAGGCATCCATATTGAGAGGTATTTTCCACTTTCATGTGTTCTCATTTACATGAAAGTAAGATTTCAAAAGTTTCTCCATCAAATGGTTTATAGCATTAAATAGGAGATTGGTTCAGTACAGTTCAACATGCTTTGTGGAAAGTAGATTCAGCAAAAGCGTTTTATATGTCAAAGTATGTTTGAAGTTTTGAATTGGTGGAAAGAACTCCAAATCTACTGCAATTAATAAATTCTAAAAGTGTCTAATGGTGAATGAGTCTTGACTTTGATGAATGTTGAGTTTCATGCCATCTAGTATGCAGCCTGTTAGTGAAAGTTTTAGATTTGTTTCTACCAAGCAATATATGCCATTAAATTTTAATGGTATTCATGGTTTCCCAAATTCTATGCCTTGTAACCTTAGAAAGTATTTGCCTAAGTTTGGTGGAAACCATGAAAATTCAGCCAGTCATCATGCTCAGTTGTTTAGTGACTTGGTTGGTGATTTTGAAATTGCTCATGAAGACATTCAGATGAAATTGTTTGTTCAGACTTTAGAGGATAATGCTAGGGACTGGTTTTCATTCCTACCAGTATGTTCAATTTCATCCTGAGATGAATTACTATCAGCCTTCATGATGCAGTTTGGGGAAAGAGTA
The DNA here is from genome assembly GCA_028749045.1 of Cupressus sempervirens. Taxonomy (NCBI): domain Eukaryota; kingdom Viridiplantae; phylum Streptophyta; class Pinopsida; order Cupressales; family Cupressaceae; genus Cupressus; species Cupressus sempervirens. The sequence goes on from CM053789.1 coordinate 56,248,389, forward strand.
AGCATCTCTGATTATTTTGATAAGTTTTTGAAAATTCAAATCAGGAATGGTGAGTTAGTTCTTGAATTTACTATCAGATTTGCAAAGATTTTAAATGAAATTTCTAAAAGTTACAAGCCGAATGATCAAATGTGTTTAGTGGTTTATCTTGGTGCATTTGATAAAAAGAACAAATCAATGTCATATAGAATGTTTAATTTTAGATCAGCAAATAAGCACTCTTGCTATTGTAAATAGTTTTGTTGAAGATTTAGAAATAAAAACATGTGAACATGAAATCTCTCTGTTGCAAAGAAGAAATGATTCAATTATTGCTAAATTAAATGCACATGTTTATGGTATTACAATAGTAGAACATAAAGATAGTTCACTTGATGAATTGTACATGCAAGGAATAAATTCAGTTGTTTCTCCTCCTATTGATAATATGCCTTTGGTTGAGAATGTCGTAAACTTTGAAGTTGAAGGATATTCATCTCAGTATGAGGAGGAAGAAACTAGAAGTGATTTATCAAGTGATAAAGGTGAAATTGCTGATCCGACATGCCATGGAGAAATGACACAAGATAAAGAATGTAAATCATATGTATCTTAGTCACAGTCAAAAGAACTAAGCTCATATGTTGATAATATTTCAGCAGTAGATATGCATTTTCTTGACCAACAGGATAGGCAAGATATGAATTATATCATTGAGAGATTGCATCATGTTGAGAACGTTATTAACTCTGAAGTTGAAAGATAGTCATATCAATGTGAGTATGATAAAGATGAAAGTCATCTTTCAAGTGATAATGAAGTTGTTGATCCAATGTATTATCAAGAGGTATCATATGAAGCTGATGATGAGAGTTATTACTCAAGTCAAGAAGAGGATAGTGCTAGTGTGTGTCCATCTTCATGTGAATCAGATGCAGATTGGGAAGAAGAGAGCAATGACGGGAGTGAGTATTGTTATTTCAGTAAAGGTATGAATTCTTTTCTTAAATCTAAACGTGAGTGTCCATTTCAGAATTGTGTAAATCAATTTGAGATTGAAAGTTATGAAGAAAATGTGTCAACACAATATGAAGATAAAGAGGTTATCCATAGAGATGTATTACCTAATTATGTAGAAGAGTGTCTTGAGGATGAGTGCAATGATGATCAGTACGTGATTAATCCTGAGATTAATGTATCAACACCTATTTGTAAGATAAATGATGATTTACTTGCAAGACATTTGAATCACCTATATGGAGACAATGAAAGTAAGTTTGATTTGTATTCTACATGCTTTGTTGACGGAGTGGATGTTGAGTCTTCATATGATTCTGATTTTTCTTCTTCATATGTTGAAAGTGTCCATGACAGTGATGTTAGAAATGGTTTTAAAGTTTTCACTAATCTGTTATATGGTGAGGAGTTTGATGTTGATCAACACATCACTTGTCCTAATGTCTATGAAGGCGCTTTGCATGGAATTATCAATCCTCTTTTTGAAGAGCACATGGACGGTTCAGATTTAGCAAAGAATAACTTTAATGATGATACTTTGTCTTATTGCTATAAGAGGTTAGACCGTTCTTCTTCCAAATATGACAGTGAATATGATCATGATATTGCATCTGATTATGATAACAAGGTGTTTGACAAAGTTGTTCTTGAAAATCAGCATACACCTTGTACTAAGTTTTATGATGAATATTTTAATGTGATGACTAATCCACTTGCTGATTTTAGAGAATCATTTGAGGATCTTGGATTAATTTTAGATTTTGATGTGGATGAAATATGTGAATATCAGTCAAATTGTTCATTTGATTCCTATCCAGTTATACAAAAGGATACATATTTTGAAGGTATGAGTGGTCTTTTTCCCCAAGTTGAATATGAAGCCTTCATATTCGAAAATGATAACATGCATGAGTCATTAAATGAAGAGATTTTTTAGTTTCAGTCTAATATGTTTAAGCATGTTGATCAGAACATTTATAATGAGCTAACAGTTGAAGATGAAGTAAGTTTTTATATGCATTATGAAAGTAAGAGTGGTGATTTTGTTTTTCCAAGTGATTTGTTATATGACGATAATATGATTGGTGAAACTAATAGGAGAAGAAATTTCAGTTTACCTCATGAAAGTTCAGATGAGAATCATGTTTATGACAGAGGCAAACAATTTTGTTGAAGTTCGGTGGCCCGGGGTCATCGTTTGTAAATAGTAGTAGTTGTTTCCTTGCTTTCAATAAGCTGTTCGAGAGGATTTTTGTTGTTTCAAGAATGGTCTGCTTCCTCCAGAGATCTAAATCCTTACCATGCTTGCAAGGGACATGCATCCCTAGATAGAACCACTATTGGCACTCAAAATTGTAGTTCAAATTTTGAGCACTATTGAAGAATTTGAGCCTTATAAAAGCTTTTTGATGCCTATGTAACCAGTTGTACATGTGAGCCTTGTGAGGTGTTTAATGTTTCTAAAACCCTCCATTTAGCATGTCTACATGTTCCATGAAGTTAAAACATCATTTCGAGTCATTTGGCGAAGTCTTGTTTTGAGCAAGCTTCAATTTTGCATTTTCACCTAAGTGTCAAATAGCGATAGGAGGCTATGTTTGCAACTGAAATCTTGCACCCAGAAATGTTTTGTGACTTTCTGCTTTGGGAATGTTTAGTATCCATACGTGAGAACCTTTGTTCTAGTTTTTGAGTTGTTTCAAGTCTATTTGATTACGTTTTGAATCCCTTAAAGTTGGTCAGTTACTATTTTCATTCACTTGCACTTTGCACACTAATGCTGGAAAGCCCTATTTGATGTGCTATAACTTTTGACTAGTTGATCAAGATGATAAATTTCTTTTTGCGTTGCATTGTGGATGTCAGAAACTTGTTATGTTTCAAGTTTTAGCTTATGATGAATCCATTTGATCAGTTTTCAAATGTGATTCCAAACACAATTTCTAAAGTTTTACTAGTGTCAGCATTTGTAGATTTCTCAGGACCCCTATTCATGATGTCATAACTCCTAACCTATGATTAGTAAGATCAAATGGATTCTACCACTGTGTTTTCCTCTAAAAATACTCCAAGTGTGTCAGTTTGTATTTCGTGATGAATCTGTCTGCACACTTTTCTAGGTCAATTCCATTCACAAAAAATGCTTTCTGTTAGCATGTCCAGTTTGTAAAATTTTGAGTAGCCTACTTTGACTAATCGCCATTTACGCCTTGTGATTTTTCATGAGCCCAAACTGCATATTCATATTTTCCTCATGGCAGAGATTTAACGCTCCAATTTTCATCTTTCCATGTGCCCATTTGCCTAGTTTTCCAAGCCAAATCCAAACCCAATTTAGTGTTTTCTGACATGTTTTTGTGTAGGTGATTCTGAGAAGGCAAATTTGATGGTCGGTATCTTTTGACCTTCAATTCTTCATGAGACAAGAATCAACAGGGTGCAAGAATGCATAACAGAGATTCAGTGGGTCAATTTTCAGAGCTCAGTTATCTGTTCAGGTCAATTTTTAAGGGCAGTCAACGGACCTATTGGCACCAATTTGACCAGTTGCATGAAAGGATAAGATGAGATTTTAATGATCAATTGATGATTGAAATCAATTATAGTGGATATTAAAAGGTTAGTGGATTAGTTTGGAGGTTTTAGTTGTCCGAAAGCGAAAATTTTTTTTAGTCGGAGCCACTTAAGGGTCTAACTAATCTTGCCAAAATGATCGGGCTTTATGGGAAATGGTGATCAAGATAAAGATAGAGATTGCTTTGGTAATGTAACAAATCCTTTTAAGTTCATTGATAAAGGGACAAAACCTATGAAAGTGAGAATTGAAGGGGGTTCAAAGTTCATGTACCAAATTGATGTTTTCCTCAAATTGAAAAGCCGTGTATGTGAGGAAGAGGGAGTTGACTAGGAGGACAACATAGAATATCTTTAGAATATGCTAGTTTAAACTATAAATGATTTTCTTTTTAAGACTCCATTGTTTTAAGACCCAAGTGTCTAATTTCCTTGAGTGAAAGACACTCAACGGGCCAAGATCGCTGTTGTTCTTGAGAGTCAAAGTCTGACCTCTATAATTTGATCTTTATTAAGAGAATGAAGATAGTGAGCCATAGGGTGAGGAGAGTTGCAAAGTTGCCCACCCCATTGAACAAGAAAAAGAGAAAGAAAATCTTCACCAAATGCCCTGTGGGTAAGGCATCCATATTAATGGGATATGCATTTGATGCAAGACCAAATTTAAAATTGTTACACATTGAAGATCAAGGTCAAACACAAATGCAAGTATTGATTTTGGCACAAAGAATTCCACCTGTGAAGAAGAGGTTTCAAACAAACCATAGGTAGAGATGTTTCTTTTTCAAAATAACTCACCACAAATCAACCCACAGGGTAGAAGCATCAAGCCATGGAGAAACAACAAGGGCCCTCATGCACAACCTATATGGGGAGCTCCACCAAAGGAGACTGTCCACTCAAAAGGCAACCTGCACAAAAGAAAAGGTGTTATTTTTAAAGCAATGCCATGAGAAGCTCAGGAGGTAGATATAAAGAAACTTCTGCTAAAAGACACCAAAATCTACGAGTGTCTAAGGGCAGCCAAGGATGAAGAAAAAACAAACTCATGCAAGTCATAAAAACTACATAGAGAGAATAAGAAAGGTAAGTTGCCAAGCATGCAGCTCATGCCTCCAAAGGAAATTCCTCATGCCAATGGAAGACAATCCACTTTCCCAGAATAGAGCCATCTCATGTGAAGAAGAAGCCCGCAATATTCAAAGGAAAACCTTAGAGAAACTCTTACCTCCATGCAGTAGAAAATCATCACGTGAGTCAAATAAAATGAAGCCATGGCGGATGGAAAAAATGAAAACTCAAGCCCAACCTAAGAAGCTGCAAATAGAGGCATAAAAAAAATAGAGCCCACACAAATGAGGACTGCTGCCAATGTAGTTTATAAAGAAACAAATAAATACTCACAGCCATCTCTCTTCATTTCACAAAGCTAAGATCAGCTCTTTAGAAGCGTGGCATCATGGCAGTAATTTAGATCTAGAGAAGGCACGACTCACATATAGATAGAGAAGAATCCGCAGTCAAAGAAGCCACTGCAAGCATGGCTTCTGGCTAGTAAGGAAGGCTTGCAGGAAGTAAAGAAAAAATGTAGCCTACAAAGATAGAGGGCAAACACGCAATGTGAGTAAGAACAGAGCATATAAATAAATAAATAAAATAGCTCATGCCTTCCAATTGGAACTTTATGCATGTAAAGTTGAGGGAACCAAAAGAAAGAAAGAAGCTGCCAGTATAAGACTAGAGGAGCTCTGCATCAAAGGTATAACTCTGCAGTATAGAAGCCGCACAAGCAGAACAGGGCAAGGGAGGTTCAAACCCTTTTATCCCACATTGAGGTCGTGAAACCTTTTTCAACTCTTTAAATATTCTAACACACAGTGTGGTTATTGTCTTCTAAGACATGCCTTTTCAAAGGAAAACCCTACACTCATGTGGTCGATGTGGAAGTGACGTTAGCCAGAGGGGACTAAGCATAATTTTACATGAAGATGCCGGCATGCTGATGTGGTGATGAAGCTTGAGATTTTGACACGTGGATCGATCTAACAGTGTGTGCATCCCCACAAAAAAAATTTCAAGGTAGTTAAATAATGCAGGGATGTGCCTAGGCGCCATGTGGCACCGCGGGTCCTGTAGATGATGAGATGGCAAGACGACCAGATCAAGATGGAGGCATAGGATTTTGCCAGGTGGCGAGATTTGATGGTCCACGCATCCTCGCATTATGAAGTTGTGGGAATTTAAGTAATGCGGGGAAGCGCATTCTCAACATGTGGCACTGAGTCCCTGCAGCACTAATGTGGCATCTGAGAATAGTTGTTGACCAATTAGAGGCCACCACATGGCAGAAAGGTTGGTCAACTAAAGGTTGACACCAGATTCAAAGGCAAGGGAGATTAAAGAATAAAAAATAATAATATTTTATTATTATTTTTATAATGGATGCACTTCAGATTTTTTGAATTTCAAAAGGGGATATTATTTCTAAAGTTTTAACATTAGAGTTTTTTGAATTTTTCAAAAAAAAATTTAGAATTCAAAGTGCAGACATGAGTGCCATGATAGAGGAGACTATTTTCAAAAGGACTTTCAGTGGGTTTGTGGAAGCCGAAATGGGCGATGTTATATATCGCTGGAATTGGGAAAAGATAAACTTTTCAATTTCAAAGTTTGTTTTTGCACAGGCATCATTTTGTTTGAGCTACACAAGGTTTTCTATTAGGTACCTGAATTGCTACCATTTTTAGACCAGGAAGTTTAGTTTTGATTTTGTCGAGGTAATGAGTGATATATCAGTAAAAGGCAATGGAAATTTTGTTAGGGTCAAATTGGTTCAGATTTACTCAGTAAAAACTCATTTTTACTGGCATTTTCATGGGGCAATCAGATATTTTGGTGACCCAAAAATGTTTCATCATTTCAACAGAGATATTTCTCAAGTTAGTAACAAAAATGATGAATTAAGATCAGATCAGAATAGGAGATGGAAGGAAGAATTTTTTTAGTTATAAAGGATTGCATTTCAAATGGACACTTGTCATCTTCAGTTTCAATCTGGGAATTCATCTCCTTGCTATATTATTCTTTCTTTCTTCCATTTGGGGCGTTCCAATTTTTTAGGACTAAGAGACCATTCATGGTTCCAATCTTGAGTTCTCTCAGATCTGTGATACCATTTTCTCAATGATTCTTCCTGTTATGAACAACATATTGTATTCCTTTTGAGGCATTTGTATTACATAGTCATTCTATGTGTATGTTTTGAGTTTTTGTATTCGGATGTTGTATTCTTTTCAATGAAATTAATACAAAGAGCCTCATCTTTTAGTTTCATTATGATTCTCATCTTGTACTGTTGTTATTTGCAATGTTCTGTGTTTAAGAACTAAGAGCTTGAACCCAATTACATCCCTTTAAGGTTGTATAACAGAATAGATTTACTTTTGGAACAAAGATCCAAGTAAATGCTTGTTTATACTAATAGGATTGCAGGTTACACCAAAAGGATATCACCACAAGAATGACAGTTTTAATGAATATTGATGTTTGTTTGCAAGTCAAGCAGATAGATCATATACCTGAATATATGAGTACATTTTAGGTATCCATTTGTATGTGAAGATTCAGTTAGTGCCCAATGGATAAGGGACTGGTTAGCTTGAAGGATGCATGTTCATTGTTGTTGTATACCTGGTTATGCTAAGAAAACAAATCAAAATGAATATTATTTTCCCATTTTATGTTTTGAAGAAATATAAGTGTAGGTCATGGCTTATTTGTGGTTACTTTCCTTGGTTATGATTAGCTACTATGATCAGGAAATTTACTAGTAAATTGAAGAAGAATATTGACCATATCTTCTATAGACGATAGTCTAGTAATGAAGTATCAAGATAAATTAGACAAATCTCTCAGGTTTGCCCACCTTGGCTTTGCAGAGCCTAAAGTGAAGTGAGTCCTGATATGACTCTGTTAATTGGCCCAAAACTAAGATTTATCCTTGCTAAATATAGGATTTAGCTCGTCCTTAGGCATGTTCCTAGTCTTTGTTTCTTGGTATCAGGTTTAAATCTACCTGGTATGTTCTTTGCCAAAAAGAACACCAATAGCATATATTAACAATCACTTAGCTTGCATTAATTTTTATCTTTGCTCAACACCTCATATTTTTCACTTGGTTTCTACTAATTTCTACTCAGCAAGTCTTGGCAAACACTTTTCTTACTTAATCTTCTTCTAGTCTTAACATGAGTAATCTTTCATTTCAAACTTGAACTAGATAAACAATACAATATAGTATCAATGTCTTACTTGGCCTTAGTTCTTCTTTTACATACCAAATAACTCAGCCTTTCTCTGGGTGCTATTGTTATCTCTTCTTTTGAAATCCTCCTCATCAACCAACTAAATGATAGATTTAAGACCAAAAATTAGTTGTCTCACCAACATGTAGTAGGTTTGACATCATTGACAAAATAATGATTGTTTTATTAGAGGTTCTTCACTTCAAAATAATCTTATATCAACATTGAATTAGGGTAATAGATAGGGACCATTGTGGCGTTGCTAATTCAAGGGCATTAGTGGCCAACCTAAGTGAATGCCCTAGCTACCAGGAAAAAAATGCTTTGGGTGTTGAATTCTCTACAGTGGAATAGAATATCATTAGTCAATGAAGGTTTTAAGATGAGAACAAGGCAATGTGATAGTTTGAGAAGTCTCTTCATAGCTCCATTCATTCTACCCTATAAGATCCAAAAGTGCTCAAGGAAAAATCATATATAAATTGAATTATGATACAATAAGAAATCATATACTAATTGGTGGCAAGCTATCTATATTCGAAATAATGAACAAATAAAAGAAGATAGCAAAATTGATCAATAGAAAAATGACATATAATGTTGTACAAATTCTGATCACTACAAAATTGATAGATAATAAGTGAAATTGTGTCAATGTCAAAATGAAAGACTGTCAATCAATGTACACCCAATTGGTGAAAAATGATTCAAAAATATAGTGGGAGATAGAAGTGAATTGTTTGGCATATGTTTAAAATAATAAATTACTACTTTAATCTAGTGTTGAACTATCTAGGATCTTACAACAATATCATGGCTATTTCTAATTAGTAATTGGTGATGAATGTGTGAATTAATTAAAATTTGGAATTTAAAAAAGAAAAATAAAGTTTAAATCCTTATTTTGAAAATAACCAATCAACTCAAAACAATTGATTTGAATTTGTAAGGAAATTGATACCTCTGAATGGTTTTGCAAAATCCTAATAACGAAACAATCTCTCATATATACTTAGAAAATATCTAGAAATAATAGTGTCTAAATTTGTTTTATCCTTCATACTATGGTTCCTACCTTTAAGTGTTTCACATTGTACTTTGACTATTGGATATGGTGCAATGTATATGCTATGGATTAGTTACAAAACTTATCAATGTATTATTTCATATTTACTAAATTTTACATTGTACTTAACAAGGAAGGAAAAAAAGAGGATAAATTCCCTTGAAGCCTCAACATTGGAGGCAAAAATGTAAGCCTAAATGTTGCTTTCCATGAATTTATTTCTTTAACTTATGCTTCCTATTTATTTTTTTGTCAGATTAGTATCTATGTTATGAGTTTTTCTTTTTTTGCCCTTGCAATTAAATCCTTTACTTTATGTGAAATAATATTTAGTTAAATGCATATAGATTAATTTGATTTAATATTTTTAAGGGTTGTATTATACAATGAGCTAGATTATAAGGGATGCATCCCCTATTATTTTTATAGGCATCCCTATCTTAGAGATAGGGGACACCTAGGAGGCATCCCAGGAAATTTTGCATATTGAAAAAACTCTCTCTATATAACACAGATTTAGCATAAGAATTTTTAATAGTATTATATTTTAAAAGGTTCTTTAATATATATGTGCATACTTTATCCATGCTTTAATGTGATGACAATGAGACATGTCTTGATAGAACTTTGACTTTAACCAGACCTAAACTAGATTTATAAAACTGAAACAAGATAGAAAATTGTGATGACCCTTTTTTGGATGATTGTAATAACCTACCCTTTGACACTACACTAATGGAACTTATGAGTTGGTGGATCTTGATATTTCTGATGACATTGAGACATGTCTTGATAGTTCTTTGACTTTAATCAGTCTTGATCTAGATTTAAAGGTTCACATTCTTTTTTTTTGTGTTAGTATGATAAGGTCGAGAACTCTTGCATTCAAACATGGGTAGACTCAATTTGAGGTGTTTGTATTCAAATAGGTTGTTTGGAGACATCATCATGGGATAGGTAGTCTAGTAGCATGACATACATTGAGATCACTTCTTTGACAATTGCTTATTCTAGTTATTCTTTACAAGAAGTAGTAATCAATCTTTCAAATTTAATTTAGTGGGATGAATTCTTGATAGATAATGTAGGTATTTTTTATGATCTCATCTTGTAGATTTGATAGATACACTTGAAAAAATTCTTCATCTCTTTGATGATGAATCTATCATAGGAACTACCCTATTTCTAATCTTGGTTTTAATTAGCTTCTACTTGGCCTTATCTTATCACCACCTTCATTAATTGGGTTTATACATGATTTGGTTGTGGAATTCTATTTTTCTGGAATTATGTTATATTTTTCATTAGTGACAACAATTATTCAGTTTTGTATAGTTACCGAGCTCATCACTCAGTCTATAGTTTATACCAAGAATTTAGTGGTTACCAAGTAAGTTCACTCAGTATGCAATTCATATTGAGCATTCCTAAAGCTACCAAGTGAGTATGTAGTCTAGTAGTATTTACCAAGAAAATAATGGACACTGAGCTTTACAGTGTCTATTAAGTCATCAATTTTTTTGATGTGAAGCAAATGTCTATTGAGTGATGGATGTGTAGTGTTTACCGAGCAGAAGCAAGGTAAACAAAGGATTTAGTATCTACCAAGTAACACTATATCTACCAAGCCTCCAATGGTTACTGATTTCGAAGCTATGTTGTGTGATTAGTATGGACCAAGGCTCTACTTCTACCGAGTTCATGATGTTACTGAGTAATGTAGTGGATGCTAAGTATTAGAAGGTCACCAAGTCAGCTTACAGAACCCAAGTTTCTACTATTTTGCGGACTCAGTAATATTTTGTTTTCTTGTGTTTTAGCTGACCTTATAATTGTAAATATTGAAATGGTATATATGTAATATATTGTATCATTTTCAATATATGTAAATGTATGAATGTGAGATCAAGGAATGGAATATGTAATGTTTTGAGAAGAGTGAATGTGAATTAGTAGTAGAGCAGAGTATTCAACAAGGTTTACAAGAAGCAGTAATGTTATATCAATCATAAGAGGTGATATGTACTTCAAGGATCTAATCAGCAATCAAGTTGTAAGTTAGATCTACTATTTCATCCTAATCGGTGAATTAGTTTTCTAAATCCTTTAACAGGGTGGACTTAACAATCTTTCTTTTAATAGAGTGCATATTTCATTATATGTTTGTAAATCCTCTAACAAGGTGGATCTAGTAGTCCAAATTGCTCTTAATAGGGTAGATCATTAGAAGTGGTCAATGTAAGCCCTAACATGCTAACTTTATACTATAGTATTGAAGTTTTTTGGGTATCATCCCCACCCAAATTTTACTTTCTATTTGGAAGGTTTCTAGGTGACCAAAATTTTATGTTCATATGTTATGAATGTTTATATTTAAGTTTCTTATGCATGCAATAAAGTAGATAAATTAATGGTAAATGATTTACATTGATAAGTTCTGAATTGAGTTAAAGTTTTTGAGGATATTGATTCACCCTTCCCCTCTTAGTAACCTAGCTAGTCTTGATTATTTCTAACAATTGGTATTAGAGCCTTATGGTTCTCAAGATAAAGTTTGATAGCTTGAGCAAAGATCAAGGACAATGGAGATATTCAAGCTTGAAAAAGCCATTGATAATGAAAAGCTAGATCTAGAGATGGCCATAGCCCAACTTAAGGAAGCAATTGAGCATCTTTCCCAATCCCTGAAAAGAAGAAATGAACTTGCAAAACATATGAATGACCACTAGTATTTTGAAGAAAAAATTGAAGAATTTTTCCCTTCAAGCTATTCAAATGAAGTAAATGAGGCAATCAAAGAACTCCTAGAGAAGAATGGCTCTCTATAAGAAGAGGTAAAAAATTTGAAAAGAGAATAGGAAATTCAATCTATAAGAATGTGTGAAATCTTGGAACAAAGGAATAAGGCAAGTGAAGACTTGGAAACAAGGAACAATGAAACTCAAAATCAATCCCTTCAGTAAGAAAGCCTTATTAATCAGCACTCCAATGCAAATGAGGAAATCATGAGTCTAAGATTTGAAAATTAAAGTTTAAGGAATGATTTAATCAGTGAAAGAAAAATCAATGAAAGATTGAAAGCTGATCTAATTTCTGAAAAGAAACTCAATGGAAGGATGATAAAATCTCAAGAAAACATGGATTAATTGAATTAGCAAAGTGAGCAGAATCTCTATAAGCAAAAGGGTAAAGTAGGACTTGGATACAAAGAAGAAGGTGAATCTTCCAGACAAGGTTCTCAAAGGAATCAATGACCTACTTGCAATCACTATGGTAAGTTACGTCATACATCAAACAAATGTTGGAGCAATGGAAAGGAAAACTTTAATGAAAAATGTTACAACTACAGCCATCATGGTCATAAAGCTAATGGATCCAAGAAGAAAGCAAAATTTGAAGGTAAATTTCACAAGTGCAAGAAATAAGGTCACAAGGCATCTGAATGTAGATCTAAAACATTCAATCTAGCTAAACAATATGTGAAGGCAATATTTGGTTGGGATTACAATACCTAATGTATATGTCATTATTGTGGAGAATATGGACATGTTGGCATAAATTGTACAAGGCATCGCTTGAGAAAGAAGGATACAATAGTAAGATGTTATACATGCACTAAACTTGGTCATATAGCTAAGAATCACATGAACATAGGAAAGGTTAAAGATGAAAAGAAAGTTAAAGCTAATAATATTAGGAAGAAGATAAGATAGCAGTGGATTCTCAAATCTACCAAGCAAAATAATTCAAATGATGGCCATGTCACTCAAGAAGTGGGTGACTAGACCATTTCCAATTAGATTCTCAAGGGAAGAACTAGAACTGTATCATCAAGTCAAATATCGAGTAGTTCCAAATGAAAGAAAGTAGAAGATCCAAATTAGCATATTAGATATAGAAGGATCACAAGGATTCAACATTCACCAAGCAAGGTTGGTCATAGACTCAATTGAGCTAGGTCAGGAGTAATAAGATTTTGTTTAGTTGCCAAGTCACAAGCTTCTAACGAGAAAGTGAGTGGATGATAGTCTATCACGCATTATGTCATCATGGTACCAAGCATTAATGGAGATTTTTCATCAAAAAGGGCAAAATTTGACTTTATTTTTCACCATGACTTTAGAATTTATAAAGCAAAGTCATTTCAGGTGCATCTAAGAAATTTTGTGTAAATTTGCAGCGAAGAATTTGTTCAAAAATTTTCTCTCAATTACCAAGTAGTGATGGCATCTAGAAGTAGTAGTAGTATCAAGAAAAAAGGAGGATCTAAGATGTTGGTAAAAGGTGTGGCATGGAAAGTTCCAAACTTCAAGTTAGTACCAGTAGTTATGGAGGCACTCGACCCAAATGGAGCTCAATCACAAAATCCTTCCAAGGTACTCCTAATTAATGACATTCACATGCATTTTAAGTGTTCTATTCAAGAAATTAGAAACCTAGAGATGGATAGTGCCTTAGAAGAAATGTGTGTTGATGGTTCATTGAAACTTGACAATAAGTATTTAGAGGCCAATAGGTTAACTCATTTCTTGCATGTGCCAAGGAATTTTTAGATTAAGTGGATTAGGTATATTTTTTTCCATGCACACAATGGTCAATTATGGTTAGAACAACCTATATTGATCACCAAGAAAATTATTCATTGTTAGAAATGCTTTAGAATAACTAACAGGTGGTGGGGGGGTGAATTGGTTATTCAAGATCTAGATGTCCTATTCAAACTTTTCACTAGGTATAGTGGATCCATTCAACCATTCAATCATTTGAGCTTTAACTTATCTAATCAGAAAGTTACTATAAATCAACATGCAAGCATAACACATAAGAAATCAACACATAACACAGTGATTTACATGGAAACTCAATTTGGGAAAAAAAACACCAGTAACATGCTACTTAATTCTCACTCTTTTGAAGTGATGCCCTGTGAAAGACCTACCCTATTAAAGGCTTACAACATATTGTTAAATGTGACCTTGTTAGAGGATTTAACCACCCTATTAGAAATGGGCCTAGTTAAAGGACTTTAGAACATTCACATTGAATGTCACCTTGTTAAAGGATTTACAAATGGCTATTAGGCCAACCTAAGTCCATAGGATTTTTAGATCTAATACAATTACTAGAGAGTATTACATAATCTTGACATGGCTACAACATACAACCTATCTTGCAGATCTCAGTTAACTTCTCAACTCATACCCTTGCCTGGCCTTCAATCTTTGCAACTCTTGACAACTTACCCCTTTTTTTCAAGCTTTGTCTCCTCGAGTCTCCACACTCAATGTACTATTGTAATAATCTCTTAATGACCACTCATAGAATTAGAGCCTCTATGCTCTTCCTTCTCCTAGATGTCTTCTCATTAACACCCTTCTAACCACTTCATAGATTAGGCTCTTCAACAGCAATAGTATTAGTAGTTGACTTCTTAAATAGAAATCTTGGAGTACCTTTTCCTACTCGATTCTTCCATTTTTCAATTTCAATTTGCATGGATTAGGTAGAATTCATTGCATCTAACCCATATTATGTTTCCTCTAGAAACTTCTTGAATAATCCTTTAGAATTCACCCAAAAATGGTTTGCATAGGATTCTGTGCCACCAACTTGTCATCCTTATCTTCCAACTCATTCAAAAAATTTAATCTGACCACTATGTTGGCTTAGATTTAGTGAATCTTCATATTTTGAAATAATGCAACAACTCGACACTATTGAAATACTGGTGCTTAGCACATACTATGTTACTCAGCATCAACTATATTTTTCCTAATGCTCAGCACCTGAAGATCACTTAGCACCAACTAATAATTTTTTGATGCTCGACACCTGATCTTCACTCGACACATGAAGATCACTCAACACACACTAGAAATTTCTATTACTCGACTTCTACTGAGAATTTTCTTGGCGTCAACTAACTTTCTTAGCACCCACTAATGAGCTTAATTTAAACTTTGCAATCAACCTTGTTACAACTTCTTCCTCCATTAATTCTAAGTGTGATCAACCTCTCTATCTTTGATTATGTCATTAATACATTACTTAACCATTTTTTTAACTAATCCTTGCACTTCATTACAATGTCATAACTCAACCTTTCCATTAGGTGCTCTTGTTACATCTTGTTGATCAAATCCTCTTCATCAATCAACTAAGTGATAGTACTTGGATCTTATAAGAAAATATCACTCCTACAAATAGTAGGTTTAACATCAATGAAAAAACAATGATTGAAAACATTATTTTATAATAATCTTTCTTCTTTACAATAATCTCCCTCTTTGATCTTCAACAATGAGCTTTTTCAATCAAATTTCCAAGAATCTCCCTGTTTGGCATTGATGGCAAAGCAAACTAATCAACCATCAGACTAAACTATTCAACCACAAGCATACTAGGTTAGAATAGTAAGTCAAATTCCAAAAAGTAAATTGTAACATCGCATCTCCTTCTACTATTCTGATTGCTTCATTTTAGATTCTCCCTCTTTGTTGTTGTATCCTTGTTCTTTGTCTTTCTCCCTCTCTATTGCTCATCTTCTACTATTCTGATCAATCTCTAAAATATCCCTCTATCTTTATTTGATTATTTTTTTGCTATCTCTCCTTCTTGACCCTTCTCTTCATTCTTCTGTTGATTAGTTTCAAACATCTTCACCCTATTTTTTGATTCTTTATCTTCAATAGTTGTTGATTAGTTGTCTACTTCTCCCTATTTGACAACAATGCCAAAGACATATTAGCATCTTTAATATGTAAGTGTAGCTTTTATTGGCTTGTTCAATGTCTCCCTCTATCACCTTTCTTGTGACTAATTTGAAATTTCAGCACTTGTACTACTTTAGGTATGGATCCCAAAGTAAACATCCTCTACACCAATGTATAAAATCTTCAACATTCATCTTATTTGATGTAGGGCATACTTGCTTTTTTTCTAGGTAGCCTTGGCTAGGGGTATTACCCCTAACTTACCTCTAAGATACTCAAAAACATCTTTTGGTAGTGCTTTTGTGAAGATATAAGCAATTTTTTCCTTTGAGCTAAATATTCCATCTTCACTTGTTTGTCTCCCACCAACTCTCTTACATAGTGCTACTTGATTGCAATATGCTTAGTTTTAGCATGCATTACTATATTCTTTTATATATTGATAGCACTTGTATTATCACAATAAAGTATCACAAGATCAATTACCTCTTCCTTCATACCTTGCAGCAAATGTTTGATCCATACAATATTAGTGCAGTTTATAGAAGCTACCACATATTTAGCTTTAGCAATAGACTGTGCGGTGCAACTTTTCTTTTTGCTAGTCCAAGTAATCAACCCTTTTCCTACAAAAAGTGCTCCTCCACTGGTGCTTTTTCTATCATCAACGTTACCTCCCCAATCTATATTAGTGTAAGCTTTTAGTTCAAACTTCTCATTTCTCTTCTTGTATAAACAAAATCATCAATTTCTTTCAAGTATCTTAGTATTCTCTTCACTGCCAGTAAGTGATTTTCTCTTGGACTTGTAGAAAATCTTGCTACTATTCCAATAGCTAATGCAATGTCTACTCTACTATGTACAACATATTGCAGCGTTCTAATCATTGACCTATATAATGTTCGATTTACTTCAGCTGACTCATCATTCTTGGATAGCTTATGGCTTGTTGCCATTGGTGTGCTAATTGTTTTTGAGTCTTCTAACCCAAATGTTTTGAGTACTTCCTCGATGTATTTGGATTGGATACAAATATGCCATGCTTCAACTAATGTACTTGTAATCCAACAAAGAATTTGATTTCTCCAAACATTGACATCTCAAATTCATGCTTCATTTGATCAGCAAAATCTTTGCATAAAACATCTTTTCCTCCAAATATTATATCATCAACAAAGATTTCATATATCAAAATGTCTTTACCTTCTTCAACTTTGATGTACAAGTTTTTGTTGTCATTTATTCTCTCAAATCCTATCTTCACAAGATATTTGTGCAACCTCTCATACCATGCTCTAGGTGCTTGCTTCAATCCACAAAGAGCTTTGTGTAGCTTGTAGACCATGTCCTTGTTCTTCTCATCAACAAATCCCTCTAGTTTTTCTATGTAAACTTCCTCTTCTAATATACCATTTAGAAAAGTAGACTTCATATCCATCTAGTAGGCTTTGAAACCTTTATATGTAGTATATGCAAGTAATATTCTTACTCCTTACATTCTTGCAACAAGGACAAATGTCTCTCCATAATCTAGTCCTTCTTCTTGTGCATAGCCTTTGCAAACTAATCTAGCTTTGTTTCTTGTTATCTCACCATTCTCATCAAGTTTGTTTCTACAAACCCATTTGGTACCAATCACATTCTTATCAGCTAGTCTAAGAACTAGAGACCATGTTTTATTGTTCTCAATTTGATCTATCTCTTCTTCCATGGATTTATACCAGTCATCATCTTGTAGTGCATCTTTTACTATTTTAGGTTCAACCTTGCTTAGCAGACATGATTCATTCCTGAGCCTATTCCTTATCATTGGTCTTGCATCCTTGTCACCAATAATTTGATCTACAGGGTGATGTCTTTTTACATACTTGGCTAATCTGGGTTTAGTGCTTCTTTCCATGTTTAATCCTTAAGCTTCAAAGTCATTTTTTTCTTCTTCATCTGACATTTCATCATTTCTTTCTTGCATACTATTTTTAGAATCAAAATGTGTATTTTCTACATTCTATAGATCGACATTCATAGGCTACGACTCGGTAGATACTAAAGTTTGTTGCTAATTCCCAACTTGATTTACAACATTTTCTTCAACTATCATTCCTTCATAGAAGTATAAAAAGGATCTACAATCCTCTATTTTCTTTGACTCATCAACCTAAACTTTTGCATGCTCATCAAAATTTACATTTGCACTCTCCATAGCTTTGTTAGTGTTAGTATTCAAACACTTATATGCCTTACTTCTAGTGGAGTATCCAAGGATTATGCCTTCATCACTTTTTGCATTGAACTTTCCATTTCTTGTATCTTTCAAAATATAGCTTTTACAACCAAATACTTTGAAATTTTTAACATTAGGTGAATGACCATACCATAATTCAAAAGGTGTTGCATTTGTACATTTCTTGACTTGAACTCTATTCAATGTGTAGACTGCGGTATTTACAACTTCTCTCCAATACTTAGGTGCAACATTTTTCTCCATCATCAAGGTTCTAGCCCAGTTAACTACTGACCTATTCATCCTTTTAGCAATACCATTCCATGGTGGAGTTTTTGGTGCTGATGTTTTCCTTTTGATACCTTTGTCATTGCAGAATATTTCAAATTCTTTTGATGTGAACTCACCTCCTCTATCTAACCTTGGGCATTTCAGGTTCTTTCCTATTTCCTTCTCAACTCTAGCCAAATACCACTTAAACATTTGGAATGCATCAAATTTTCTCTTTAAGAACATAGTAGTCATCATCTTGGAATAATCATCTACAAGTAGCATTATGTATCTTTCTCCTAGGTAGCTTTGCACTTCTATTGGGCCACATAAGTCTTTATGGACTAACTCTAGTACTTCATTGGAAGTGTATGTTTTGATTTTGAAACTAGATTTAGTCATCTTCCCTAGTTGACATTGTTTGCACATTGTGTTTTTAGGTTTCTTCAACTTGGGAAATCCTCTAACTTTCCTTTTCTTGCTGATTCTAATCAAATTATCAAAGTTAACATGACACATCCTTTTATTCCATAACCACACATCATCAAGTCTAACAACAAGACATGTTGCATCTTCCATATCTAGGTAAAATAGATTACTCCTAGTTTTTTCACCATTTCTTTTTAGATTTCCATTAGTATCATAGATCTTGGTAGTTTTGTTTCCAAATTCAACTTTACAACCTACATTGCCTAACTGTGATACACTCAACAAGTTGTAGTTTAATCCTTCAACATAGTATGTGTTATCACATGAAATTTTCCCTATAAGTGTAATAGAGCCTTTTCATTTGATTTTAAATGGGGCATTATTACCAAATCTAACACTATTTCCATCATATTGAGTAAAGGTAATGAGCTTACTTTTATCTCCTATCATGTGATGTGAACATCCACTGTCTATGATCCACTTCTCAATCTTGTTCATATAGGTGACCAATACTATTGCTTCATCTTCATCTTTGTCTAATTCATCCTCCATGGCTACGTAGACTACTTCATCATCATTTTCATTAGAGTCTTCTTCAAAAATGTAGCATCTCTTGCCTTTCTCTTTGATGTCATCTTCTCTTTTGTTCATGAACTTGTTTCCTTATTTGTAGTTCTTCTTTTGTGGACATCTTGCAACTATATGACCTACTTCATTGCAATTGAAACATATGATAGGGAGCTTACCTTTGAATTTTCCTTTACCTATATGGAATCTCCTAGCTAGTAGTGCTTCTAATTGTTCCACATCTTCCTCATCTATGCTACTATCATTGGATGCATATTGTACTTTTCTTCTTTTCTTGCTTGATGTGCCCTCCTCGGTATCTTTTATGTTCATTTTGGCCTTGAAAGAAAATTCAAGGTTCTTAGGTCTATATTTGCCAAAATTGGATAGCTCAAATGTAGTAAGTCTTCCAACTATTTCTTCAAAAGTTAGTGTGTTCCCTTGTACACACCTCAACTCTTGGATGGCTAAAACTCTAATAGCATAGATAGGAAGTAGAGTTCTTAAGTATTTCTTGATAGCTATTTATTCTTCCAATTGTCCACCTAGACTTCTTATTACACTCACGACTTCTTTCATTCTTGCAATGTACTAAGCAACATTTTCACCTTCCTTAATCTTCATGTCATCAAACTTTTCTATTAAGCTCTCTCTCTTTTCTCTCTAGACATTCTGATCTCCTCCATAGATTTTTGACAAGGTTTTCCACATTTTGAATGTAGTGTCATAGTCTTTGATGTCATCATATTCTACATAGTTAAGTGCAGAGGCAATATCCAACATTGCTAGGTTGTGCTCATTCTTTTTGTTAAATCATATACAGTGAGAAGTTCTGCTAGAGTTACATGTTCTATTCCAATTGAGTTTTGTGCATAGTCACCTATTGATCCAAGGTAAAATTTCATCAAACTTTGCCATGCAAAAAAGTTGTCTTTGTTGAGCTTGGGAGCTTCTCTCTTGGACATCTTGATCTTTCTACTTCTAGTACCTTGAAATTGTTATTAGTTATTCAAGGTTTAGATGTCCTATTCAAACTTTTCACTAGGTATAGTGGATCCATTCAACCATTCAATCAACCAAGCTTTAACTTATGTAATAAACAAGTTACTATAAATCAACATGCAAGAATAACACATGAGAAATCAACACATGACATAGTGATGTAGATGGAAACCTAATTTGGAAAAAACCACCAATAACATGCTACTTAATTCTCACTCTTCTGAAGTGATACCCTATGAAAGGCCTGCCCTATTAAAAACTTACAACACACTATTAAATATGACATTGTTAGAGGATTTAACCACCCTGTTAGAAGTGGGCCTAGTTAGAGGATTTTAGAACATTCAAATGGAATGCCACTCTGTTAAAGGATTTACAAATGGGCCTGGTTAGAGGACTTTAGAATATTCACTTGGAATACCACCCTATTAAAGGATTTACAAATGGCTATTAGGCCAACCTAAGTCCGTAGGATTTTTAGATCAAATACAATTGCTAGAGAGTATTAGAAAATCTTGACCTGACTATAACATACAACTTATCTTGTAGATCTTAGGTCACTTCTTAGCTCATACCCTTGCCTGATCTTTAATCTTTGCAACTCTTGACAACTTGCCCTTTTTTTTCAAGCTTTGTCTCCTTGAGTCTCCACACTCAATGTACCAATGCAATCATCTCTTCATGACCACTCATAGAAGTAGATCCTCTATGCTCTTACTTCTCCTAGATGTCTTCTCCTTGACACCCTTCTAGCTACTTCACAAATTTGGCTCTTTAGTAGCAACAATATCAGTATCTCTTTGCTTCTTGTTTTATGACTTCTTAAATAGAAGTCTTGGAGTACCTTTTACCACTCAATTCTTCCATTTTTCAATTTCAAATTTCATGGATTAGGTAGGATTCATTGCATCTAATCCATTTTTTTTTTCCTCTAGAAAATTCTTGAATAATCCTTTAGAATTCACCCAAAAATGCTTTACATAGGATTCTATGCCACCAACTCGTCATCTTTATCTTCCAACTCATTCACAAATTCAATTTAACCACTATGTTGGCTTAGATTTGGTGAATCTTCATCTTTTGGAATAATTTAGCAACTTGACACTATTGAAATACTAGTGCTCAGCACATACTATGTTACTCGGCATCATCTATGTTTTTCTTGATGCTCAACACCTAAAGATCACTTGGTACCAACTAATTTTTTTTGATGCTCGACACCTGATCTTCACTCAGCACATGAAGATCACTCAGCACACACTAGAAATTTCTCTTACTTAGCTTCTACTGAGAATTTTCTTAGCTTTAACTAACTTGCTCGGCACCCACTAATGATCTTAGTTTAAGGTTTGCAGTAAACCTTGTTACAAACTTCTTCCTCCAATAATTCTAAGTGTGACCAACCTCTGTATCATTGAGTATTTCATCAATACATTACTTAACCATTGTCTTCACTGATCCTTATACTTCATTACAACATCATAACTCAACCTTTCCCTTAGGTGCTCTTATTACATCTTGTTGATCAAATCCTCTTCATCAATCAACTAAGTGATAGTACTTAGATCTTATGAGAAAATATCATCCCTACAAATAGTAGGTTTGACATCAATGACAAAAAAAGGATTGAAAACATTATTTTACAAGAATCTTCCTTCTTTGCAAAAATCTCCTTCTTTGACCTTCAACAATGAGATTTCTCAATCAAATTTCCAACATTCATAAGATTATGGGTCTCCCTATGCTAAGCAAAGCCAAAACTATCAAAATGCTAGGTCAAGAAGAGCTTCAAAAGAAAACCCTAGCTGAGTGGGACAGTAGAGGTATAAAGATTAGCAATGTATCGAATGTTGAATTAAGGTTTGGTATTCACATCATTGCTTACAAGGTTTATAGCTCTAATCATTTGAACAATGTGTCGTGTGAGGTAGTTGATCTAGCATTCAAGGTTGTAAAGGAGAATTTGGAATTTGATCTATCAAAATTATTGTTAAAGCGATTGAATAAAAACATGGACAATATCAGGACATCAAAGAAAAACCCTTGTAAATTTGGTTCTTTGCTAGCATATCTTTTCTTTTATGTTCAAAAGTTTTTCCAATCAAAAGGTTCAGTCATATGGAGGAAAGATAACCCAATTCTGTATCAAATTAATGACTTCATTGCTGAAATGGGCATAAATTTTCATAGTATTATGGACAATTACTTTGAATATTTCAAGGAGAAGATGAAAAAAAAGTTCAAGATTTCTCCCAAGCTTGTTTATGATTATAAAGATGATGTATGTTTTATGGTTGATTGTGATAAAGTGTATATCTAGGCAGTCAGGCCTGGAGTTGCATGGGTGAAACCTCTTCCATATGAGGTTAACATTGATGAAAATAGAGACATCATTGAAGCACTAGTGAATAAGCCAATAAATCCTAAGCTACCTATTTTTGGAACCTTCAAAGAAGCCAAAGCTAGAATTGAGCTTGAAATCAAGCTTCCCCAGGTTATAATAAAAAAAAAGAGGAAATTTACCAAGTTTTAAATAGAAAATATCCCTCTCATGCTTACCAAGGGTAAAGGTGAAGATATTGAGGAATTAGAAGAAGAATAAGAACACAAATCTGAGGAGGAAGAGCCAATGAGAAAGAAAGGTAAGGTAATCATTACCAAGCCACCCAAGGCTTCTATTGCTATTTTTACAAGAAGATTTGAAAGGAAAGGAGAAAGTGAAGTTGTGTTTGTTAAGCCTCCTCCCACATTTCAAGAAAGACTCAATCAATTGAGAGAAGCACTGGAATTAACAACTTGAAAGCACTCAAGTATGAGTCTAGGACTCTAGTAGAACAGAAGGATGTTGAAGATCTGATCATGGATAAACTAGGAAGATGGAAATTCTCTCCTAATCAGTTTGCTTCATAGATTCTAGGAGTCTTATTAGAAAAAGTCAACGTTAGATGGCTATGAGCTGAGCAGACAAATAAAGACATATTTGAGCAATCCTTGAGAAAACTTGTACCAAATCTTTCAAATGCAAAAGTTAAGGCAACTATGAAAAAGAATGAAGAGAAAATGATGATAAGATTTCATACTTGTCTGATTTCAATAAAGGAAATTGAGCATGTAGTCAAAGATGACACATCTATGTGGGAAAACATCTATCATCTGTAAAAACCCAATAAAGATCTAGTAGAGATCTAGGATGATGATGATAGTGACAATGATGAAGAAGATAACATTCCATGTGTCACTTTTGATGTTGAGGATTATTAGGCATTAAAAAATGATGATGAAGAGAAAGAGGAAGAAGTTGAAGAGGAAGACAAGGAAGGAGATGATGAGATTGATCCAGTGAGAATAGTAGCACAAGCTATAGCCTCCCTTCCTCATTTTCAACCTAAGACTGCTACATCATCAGTGTTGGAAACAACTTCAAAAAATGTGACCACAACTATAATAGTCACATCATTTGTTTAGTCACTATTTGCTACCTCATGGCTCCAGGTATTTGCAATGGAAGTGTCTACCACTTCATCTACTGAGTTGCTCTCCCCTTCATCAACTCTCGAGCCAACAACTTCAGTAGCACCTAGTTCCACAATTGTGTTAACTTTAGCTGCAGCATGTACAGTAAGTTTACCATCATGTTCTACAGTTTTGACTCGTACAACTTTGTTTTCTACTCCAGTTTCTGCTCCACCTATTGTTACTTCAATTTTGGATAGCACATTAGTTTTGGAACCAGTTAGCACTTCTTTCAATTTTCCTTTAGTTGGACCCATTCAAGTTTTTACTGCAAGTCCAAATATTTCTACAATTATTTCTATTCCTAAGTCCAAGGTAGTTAAGTCAGAAGTAGAACCAAAGACACCCCTACAACTTCTTTTTATTGGTAAGGAAATTGTAATTCCCAAGTTGGATCTGGATACTGCTATAGTTGATGAAATGAGACTAGTCAGTCATCATTTGGAGCAAAAGGAAAGGTAGAAACAACTTAGAGCTAAAATAATAGAGAATTGACAATAATTGAGAATGCTAAGAACATAATAATAGAAGCTATAGGTGTTGATTTTGACTCATCACAATACATTTTTCTATAGTTGGAAGAAGTAGTTAATAATTTCAATGAAGATAAATTTGGTCAAGAAAAGCTAATTGAAAAGGTATAGAGAAAGTTTGATAATAAGGTGCTTGAGCACATTGCTATTAATCAGGTTGAACTATATTCAATTTTGAGTAATCTTGAACAATCTTTCACCAATGTTACATCTCTTTTTGGAAAACTTTGTGATGTTCCTAAGAATACCAAGGAGATAAAGGAGAAACTAAATAAGATTGATATTTATATGAAGGAAAACACTCAAATTTTGCAACTTGACCCCAATTCAAGCTCAACACATCACATCAAGGTGAGATTTTTATCAAATATGTAGGTTGAATTGCTTAGAGAGAAAGCTTGGATCAGGTCCACAGTAATAGATATACAAAATATGATCCTTCTAGTTATGGACACAATGTAGAAACATATTGCATATTTAAAATCATTGGTCTAGGATAATAATTTTTCTATTGTAGATAATATGATTAACCATTCTACAAAAGTTCAAGTGGCACTCTCCATGTGCAAAATTTTTCAAGACAATTGGGATAAGACTTTAGCTCTTATTCTCAAGGTACACTTCGAATTTCACTCACATTTTGGTGTCTTTATTTGAATAAATTGCATAACTCTTAGGCATTACTGTCAAAAAAGGGGAGTAAGAGATGATAAGAGACTTGTGGAGACAATAAGGGTGAAAATATATTGATTTATGTATAAAGAGACTATGTATATATTATGACTTATGTATGGGGGATATATGTGAAATTGTATATGCAATAGCTTTACACAGATCAATTTTGAAAAATCAAAAATCAGTATTTCATTGTACATAACTATTGGTTCATAAGTGTTTTTGTCACTAATAATAGAGGAAAATATTGTTGGCATTATGTTATATTTTTCATTAGTGACAACATTTATTCAATTCTATATAGTTACTAAGCTAATCACTCAGTCTACAATTTATACCAAAAATTTAGTGGTTACCAAGTAAGTTCACTCAGTATGCAGTTCACACTAAGCATTCCTGAAGCTACCAAGTGAGTGTGCAGTCCAATAGTGTTTATTGAGTAGATAGTGGTCACTGAGCTTCATAGTTTCTATTGAGTAATAAGTTTGTGTGATGTTAAGCTAGTGTCTACTGAGTGATGGATGTGTAGTGTTTATCGAGTGGAAGCAAGGTAAACAAAGGATTCAATATCTATTGAGTAACACTATATCTACTGAGTCTCCAATGGTTACCGAGTTTGAAGCTATGTTATGTGATTAATATGGATCGAGCCTCTACTTCTACTGCGTACATGATGATTCTAAGTAATGTAGTGGACATTGAGTATTAGAAGGTCACCAAGTTAGCTTACAGAACCCGAGTTTCTACTATTTGGATGATTTAGTAATATTTTATTTGCTTGTGTTTTAGTTGACCTTGTAATTGTAAATATTGGAATGGTATATATGTAATGTATTGTATCATTTGCAGTACATGGAAATGTATGAATGTGAGATCAAGGAATGCATATGTAATGTTTTGAGAAAGGTGAATACAAATCAGCAGTAGAGTAGAGTATTCAACAAGGTCTACAAGGAGTAGTAATGTTATATCAGTCACAAGAGGTGATATGTACTTCAAGGATCTAATCAACAATCAAGTTGTAATTCAAATATATTGTTTCATCTTGACAAGTGAATCAATTTTCTAAATCCTTTAATAGGGTAGACTTAATAGTCTTTCTTCAATCTCTTAACAGAGTGCATACTTCGTTATATGTTTTCAAATCCTCTAATAAGGTGGATCTAGTAGTCCAAATTGCTCTTAACAGGGTAGATCATCAGAAGTGGTCAATGTAAGCCCTAATGGCCAACTTTATACTGAAGTATTGAATTTTTGTGGGTATCATCCCCACCTCAGTCTTACTTTCTATTTGGAAGGTTTTTGGGTAACCAAAATTCTGTGTCCATATGTTATGAATGTTTATCTTTTAGTTTATTATGCATGCAGTGAAGTAGATAAATTAATGGTAAATGATTTGCATTAATAAGTGTTGAATTGTGTTAAAGTTTTTGAGGATACTGATTCACCCCTCCCCTCTCAGTAACCTAGCTAGTCTTGATTATTTCCAACAACATTATGATTTTCTTCCCATATTTTACTATTTGGCATGCAAAGAAACCTTGCATACATGTTCAATTTTGTTTATTCCCAACAAGAGGAAAATTGTTTAACATTCTTGATTTTCATCATTGTTTGTTGAACATCCAACATTGATTTATTTGGTTATACATTGTTTAATCAATTCAATTTCTTGGCATAGTAGGGATGATATAGTATATGTTAATCCTTGGGAATAATAATTTATGGTTAGGTTAAAGATTCTTGATTGGTTTAAAAGTGCTACAACACTTATTCATGGCCCCTCACCCCCTTCCCCTAGTGTTTCGTGATCCTACCTCAATCTTGCCAAAACCACCCATGCCATTAGTCACATTTTTTGTAGAAACATGTTTTGAGTGGCAACATTCATAAATGAATATTTGTGGAAAATCAATGCCAATATATAATATTGTTCAAAATCAATGCAAACATTTATATTGTATAATTCATTTCATTTGTTTAGATTCCATCTTTACTCAAGAGATAGTAATTATTAATTATTTTAATATACTACTAATGCTTCTTTGTTTATATTTGATATAATTTTATAGCTTGAAAGTTTTGTTGTGAAGAAAGTCCTCACCTAATAATATGAACCTAGAACAAAATAAGTCACCAATTGTTAGATTATGGTGGGTGAAAATATTGATTGATGTCACCTTTGGGGCTAACTTTATTGAAAAGGTAGGTTTTGAATAGCCATATAGCTTCTAGGGAAACCAAATCTAGTTGAAACCAAATGGTGCTAACTAGATGCCAAGTGGCATGTACACATCTACAAGGATCCGGCTGGACCAGATCTGACCGAACTAGGTATGGCCAGATTTAATTTGGCTAGAATGGTGAAAATTATATAAGCCACAAAAAAAAATTCACTAGTCACTTGTATTATACGAGCTTGCTATTTTTGTGGAGCAAGAAGAGCTACATGAGTCATTCAGTCAGATCAGGCATGTTAACAATTTTCCATAACTTTTTAATATGTTTTAAGTTTTATTCTATGTTTTATTAAGTAAAAATATCATTTTTAATGTGTATTTTTGGTGTAGATTATTTTAAAGAGTTTAATTTTTTAACTATTATTAGAGATTTATGTTTTTAAGTATTGTAATATTAGATAAAGTTTAGAAAAAGTAATGAAATTTAGTAAAACTTAGACATTATTAGAGAAATTAGATTAATTATAAAAAATTATTTATAGAAAATAGTATAAAATTATATAGAAAATATTAGAAAATATTGAAACTTTCAAAAATATTAGAAAAATTAGAAACTTTAGAAACTTTAGAAAACAATAGAAAATATTTATTAACTATAGAAAATTAGTTAGATGTAAATTAGAGAATTTAAATAATTTTTTTTTTATTAGAAATCATTAGAAAGTATTCTAAAGGTATAGGTTTAGAAACTACTATAAGATGGCAACTAAAACCATTAGATTAAACTAAATTAGACTCTACCTCTTATTGTGAACACAAATAACTTCTAATTCAAACCTTAACATTCAACCTTATAAATTTTAGGTAGGAGTAGAACTTAACATTGAATTTAGTTAAATCACAATATTAAACATAACCAAACTCAAACTAAAAATCTTACATTGAACCAAATTAGACTCTAACTCCTATATTGAACCTTAAATCCAAATATGTTGACCTAAACCCTAAATGTTTAACCCCCTCTCTCTATATATCTCAAACTTGTAAGCCTCTATCACTCTCTAACTCCTAAACCCCATCTCTCTAAACCCTAAACTACTCTCTAACCCCATAATTCCTAACATAACTTCATCTCTCCCATCTCATCTCTCTCTCTCTCTCTCTCTCTCACACACACACACACACACACACACACACAACCTCATCTCTCCCAACCATAACCTCCTTTCTCTCTCTAGATCTCAAAACTTTTAACACTCTAACTCTCTTAACTCCTAAACCTTAAACTACTCTTTAACCCTATAATCCATAAACCTCTCTCTCTAACTTACAAAACTACATCTCTCCCAATCCTAAACACCTCTTTCTCTAGATCTCAAACTTTTAACCCTTTATGGATCTCTAACTTGTAAACTATATATCTCTCTCTAAACCATAAATTTCTCTCTAACACCTAAATCCCATCACTCTAAACCCTAAACAACTCTCTAACCCCATAATCCCTAATGTAACTTCATCTCTCTCTCTCAAATAACTCTCTCTCTCTCTCTCTCTCTCTCTCTCTCTCTCTCTCTCTCTCTCTCTCTCTCTCTCTCTCTCTCTCTCTCTCTCTCTCTCTCTCTCTCTCTCATAACATCATCTCTCTCAATCCTATACTATATCTCTAAACACTAAACCACTCTCTAACCCCTAAACCCCATCTCTCTAAATAATAATCCACTCTCTAACTCCTAAACCCCGTCTTTGTAAACCCTAAACCACTCTCAATCTCATAAACACCATCTCTATAAACCCTAAACAACTCTCTAACCCCATAATCCCTAACATAACTTTATCTCTCCCATGTCATCTCTCTCATCTCTCTCTCTCTCTCTCTCTCTCTCACACACACACACACACACACACACAAACACACACACACACACACACACACACACACACACACACACACACACACACACACACACACATTTAACATCATCTCTCCTAACCATAACCTACTCTTTCTCTCTCTCTCTATAGATCTCAAATTTTAACCCTCTATCTCTCTTTAACTTCTAAACCCCATCTCTCTAAACCCTAAACTACTCTCTAACTACTAAACTCCATCCCTCTAAACCCTAAATTTCTCTCTAACTCCTAAACCTCATCTCTCTAAACCCAAAATCCCTCTCCCACTCTTAAAGCCCATCTCTCTAAACCCTAAACCACTCTCTAACCCTATAATCCCTAAACCTCTCTGTAACTTACATAACTTCATCTCTCCCAACCCTAAACTCCTCTTTCTCTCTAGATCTCAAACTTTTAACCCTATATCCCTATGTAACTTGTAAGCTCTATATATATCTCTAAACACTAAACCACTCTCTAACTCCTAAACCCCATCTCTATAAACCCTCAATTGCCTTCTAACCCCATAATCCCTAACATAATTTTATCTCTCCCATCTCATCTCTCTCTTTCCTACATAACTTCATATCTCTCTCTTATATTTAACCTCATCTCTCCCAACCCTAACGTACTCTCTTTCTAGATCTCAAACTTTTAACCCTCCATCTCTCTCTAACTCCTCAATCCCATTGCTCTAAACCCTAAACCACTCTCTAACGCCATAATCCCTAGATGTGTTATCCAAATTTTATTTGTACCTATTACTAAAAACAAAATGTAATTTAGTTAACATTTATTTATATTTTTTACAATATCTTTGTTTAGCAAGATTCATTTAGTGTGATTTTATTTAATTAGTTTATATAATTATGTGTGTGTGTGTGTGTGTGTGTGTGTGTGTGTGTGTGTGTGTGTGTGTGTGTGTGTGTGTGTGTGTGTGTGTGTGTGTGTGTGTGTGTGTGTGTGTGTAAATTTCTATTATCAACTATCTAGTTTTTTTTGTTTGTATATTTCATCATTATGGCATCTATGAGTACTCATTTTGGAGAGGCCAGTTTACATGGTCATCCATATAGTGGTTCATCCCATAGATCCACTACTACTACCCAGGATAGGGAGATATTATGCAATGAGACTATTCACCACTTACAAAGCATAATTCATGCTATTGAGGCTTTACCTACCCTATAACATAAGGATAAGTAACTGCAATTAGAGATGATTTGATTATTATGATACACACTATTTAGGGTTTAAACCCTTATGATAGTGTTAGTTTGGACACATTTTATAATGCTCTTTCCCATAGTGTCAATGGTTCTTTGAGGTGGAGGGAGATTGATCAGGTGGTGTCAGTACAAAGAGTTTCAAGAACATGTTCCCATATTATCAACCTTTAAAAAAGGTCACAAGGTATTGTGCTACAAGGTTTACTAATCCATTGGTGGAACCTTTCATATATCCTCATTGGTTAGCTACACATCACATGTGGCCCCAAAAGGATGAGTTCCCCATATATTTCTACAAATAATTGTTTGTATAATTTCATCTACATCAAGATATTGGTTATACTAATATCCTTGGGCATGTTGGGCAGGCTCAAATTAGGTTTTTAAATAAATTTAGAGACCCAAATGCTCTTGAAACCATTAATATATGATCATTCATTAGTCCAAAACTTTTGTTGATACCAAAACATTTGGAGTTAGCTGCAGCTAGAGATAGAGTGATAGATGATACACATAGAGATGTGTATGAGAGGATTTCTACTATTGCTATCTAGGTGAATGAGATGTCTTTTGATCAAGTCCATAGATACATGACATGCTTATGATCTACATCTACAGGCAGTCAAATGATTGCATCATCTTTAGCTGATGATATGTATCATGAGGTTGACATCCCATCTCTAGTAAATGTCTCCATGGACTCATCAGTAGACCATATGAGGGCTATTAGTACATGTTTATCTATTGATCTACTTTTAGCCTATCAAGCTATACAATTTTTGACTAGGAAACCACTTACTACGGTGCTATCATATGTGAGTGGTATCATTGGAGGTACATTAGAGGTACATGGTGGTCAAGGGTAGGAGGAAATAGATGTTGGAGCTATAACTCCACCATAGACTATAGCTCAAGAGGATGTAGCCCCCCTACTAAGGTAGGTTCTTACCCACCATGACATTCATTTTTCATAGACATGCTCATGGATCCTACACTTGGCATTAGAGATATGAACTTTAGTGATACAAACCTAAGTGAGATAGTTGGACATATATTTCCGATGATGATGGCATATGGAATCTTGCAAACACCTGTGCATCCTATGGAGTGGGAGACACATTTGAAACAATACAAACATGTCTATATATTTTTAATTATAATATTTAATTCAATTTAGTAAAGTATAATTTGTTACATATGTTGGAAATATTCAATAATATGCTAGGTTATTGAGAGGGGAGGGGTGAATTAGTAGCCTAAACAACTTTATCAAATTCAAATCTTAATTGTAGTAATCTAATAATCATTTAATTAATTAAATCAAATCTAATAGCATGCATGCAAAATTGCAAACATAAATATTTATGACACATGAACACAATAATTTGGTGACCCAGAAACCTTCCAAATAGAAAGTAAAACTAGGGTGGGGATGATACCAAAAAAAATTCAATACTATAGCATAAAGTTGGCTTGTTAAGGCTTACAATGATCACTTCTAATGATCCTCCTTGTTAGGAGCAATTAGGACTTCTAGGTACACCTTGTTAGAGGTTTTACAAACATACAATGAAGTATGTACTCAGTAAAGAGATTTGACACAAGACTGTTAAGTCTACCTTGTTAGAGGATTTTGTACTAGTTCACCTATTAGAATGAAACAGTAGATCTATGACTTACAACTAATTTTTTGATAGAAATTTTTTGAAGTATTGATCAGCTTTATGTGATAAATATGACTCTACTACTCCTTTGCTGATATGGCATTACAATACGCTTGCTACTGATTCACATTGACATGCTTCTTACATATTCTTCACTCTCACTTTTCATTCATGCATACATACATCTATGTGGATACGATACAATAAATTACATATATATATTATATATATACATACATATATATATAGATATATATACACACACACACACACACATATATACATATATATATATATATATATATATATATATATATATATATATATATATATATATATACGTATACATATATATATATATATATACATACACACACACACACACACACACACACACACACACACACACACACACACACACACACACACACACATATCAATTAAATTTTCAAAATTACAAAGTTAGCCAATATACAATTTAACACCAATATTACAAAGTTGTCTCAAATGAAGACATGTGGGTTCTGAAGATTGACTTAGTGAAGTTTTGATACACGGTGTCCACTGTCATTACTCAGGTTTGTCATACATTTGGTAGAAGTGGAAGTTCAGTCCATTCTAATCATCTCAAAGTAGTCTTGAACTCAATCTACACTAGCAACTCAATAGATACTATGTAACTTGGTAGAAACTAAATTCCACATGTACCATACCTAAAATCGATAAACATTAATCATCTCATCACTCGGTTAATACTAACTTTGATTCAAATGATCTAATGGCTTGGTAGAAATTGTGAAGCTTGGTAACTGTTGAACTACTTGGTTGGAACTATAGGACTTCACACTGCCTAAATTTACTTGGTAAGCATTGGAATGCTCGGTAGGAACTATGAAGCTTGGTGGCTACTGAGTTACATGGAAAACATTGTAGACTATTTCATAAGCTTGGTAGGCATACAAAATCTGAATAAGTGTTGTCACTATTAACAAACTTGACTTAATGTCAACAATCTCCCCCTTTGGCATTAGTGATAAAAACACTTATTAGCCAAAACTTATATACATTACTCTGTGATACTGGCTCACTGTTGGTATACTATTTTTGAGATTTTTCAAAATTTGTCTTTGTAAGTATATACTTTTCTTTCCTTTGGTTTGCATGATTCTTTGCCATACAATATACATACTAAGTGTCTCTTTCCATATATACATACTGACTCTCATATATATATATATATATATATATATATATATATATATATATATTCTATTTCTCCCCCTTTTTGGCAATAATGCCAATGATTTATTCAAAACTTATTTACATAGAGACATCAATATAAGAAAGAAACTTAGTATGTACCTTAAGTATGAGTGCTAAAGTCTTATACCAATTTTCTTGCAAAACTTTACACGTATGTAGATCAATTTGAACTTCTGCAGAGAGTTCTATCATGTGATCTACAATTGAGAAGTTGTTGTCAAAGATAAATGTTTTTGAGTAAAAAATGTGCCTATTCATTGTGTCCATGATGGGAAGGATCATATTATGAATATCTATCAGTGAAGACTAGATCCTTACTTCTTCTCTCAACAATTTTGCATGCATATCTGACAAGAATATGATTTTCATATGATGTGCATAGGTGGAACTAGGGTTATGTTTCAACTGCTATGCACTAGCCTTCAAATCTTCATCAATCTTTGTCAATTTTTTCTTTATTTCCTTTGTGAAATTGATAACATTGCATAATTTTCTAAAAAGTAATGTTACATTTGTGCAATAATTCTCAAGATTGGACAAAATTAAGGAAAGCTCCACTTGTTGAATAGCAATTTGTTGAGCAATGTGCTCAAGCACTTTGTTATCAAATTTCTTCTCTACTTTCTCAATCAATTTTTCTTGGCCATTAGAGTCCTCATTAAATTTTTGAGTTACTTCTTCCAATTGAAACAAAATGTGTTGAGAAGTATCAAATTCAACACCTTTTACCCCAATCAAAATATTCTTGGCACTTTCTATGATTTTATATTCTCTATCTCTTTCCTCTCTTAATTTCTTTTATTTTGCTTTATTTTGGAGGAGTTGACTAGCTATTTTCATTTGATCTATAATGGCATTATAAAAATCCCACTTTGGAATCTCAATCTCCTCATCTAGGTTAATATCCTCCTCTATCTTCTTTCCACTCAAAAGTCTTGTACATGGTTGAGCTTAGGGTTCAATTTCCTTTGTACATACTGCCTTAGAATTCAAAATGGAAATAATAGTAGAGATAGTAGGACTAGCAATAAAAACTAATATAGTACTAATAGATGGAATACTAACTAGTATGCTTACTAAATCCAGAAATGATATACTTATAGAAGTATCCAAAGATATAGAAAACAAAACTATAGAATCCAAAATTGTAGAACTAAAAAATGTACTTATTGTTAAAGAACACAAAATCATGCAACATAATGTCCTCACTGCTGATGAACCTAACTTGGGAACTAAAAAAGATGCAGGCTATAGCTTAGTAGATGAAGTGGTAGACACTTCCATTAGTGATACATTGAGCTATGATTGAGTGAAGAGTGATTGGACATTTGATGTATCTATTCAGGTCACAATCAAACTTGTTGAAGCTGACTCTAAAATTGATGGAGCTATTGATTTTCTTGGAGAATGAGGAAGTGAGGCAAAGATTACTACAACTATCTTCATAGGATCAATCTCCTTATCATCTTCTTTGACTTCCTCAATGGCTTCTTCCTCTTTATCTTCTTCAACCTCTTCATTGTCAAACTATATTATTTCAAAACTTGTCCATTCTTCCTCATCATCATTGTTATCATCCCTAACTTTTGCTAGAGAGTCATTTTGTTTATCCAAGTGATAAATATTCTTCCACATGCCTATAGTATTCTTGACTACATGCTCTGTATCTTTTAACAAGACTAAACAAGTATTGAATCTAAGAGTCATCTTGTCTTCATTTTTCTTCATGGACTCTTTTACCTCAGCATTGGTAAAGCTCAATATGAAAGTAGCTATGATGACAATATTATGCACAATAGGCTATCATCCACTATCTGTTTAGATCACTTGGTGAATACTTCATAACTCAGTTACCAAACATCTATCACTAGTTACTCCCAAACTTGCTTGGTAGAGTCCATGATTCAACCTTACTCAGTGATAATTGATACTAATCTTCTGTGATACCTTTGTATCTTGAATACTAATTTGGATCTTTTCTTCTTTTCAATTTTGGAACTATTTAATGTGACATGATATCATAGTTCTAGTTCTTACTTAGGAACTTAGTTGGAAATGGTGGAGTCACACACTTCTTGAGTGACATGACCATCATTGCTTGGACTAGCTTCCTCAGTGGATTTAGGAATCCATTGCTACTTCATTTTCTTTCTAATGTTATCTACTTTTGCTTTCTTTTCATCTTCAATTCTACCTATATTCATGCAATTCTTAGCTAGATGATCAAGTTTTGTACAAGTGAAACATCTTATGGTTGTATCTATTTTCCTTGTGTGATTTTTAACATACTTCATGCCAATGCATCCATTTTTTCCATAGTAATGACATCTACACTAGGTGTTATAGTCTCAACCAAATAATGCTTTTACAATTTGCTCTACTAAATTGAATGACTTGGTTCAATAGTTTGATGCCTTGTGACCTTGTTTCTTTCATTTGTGACATTTGCCTTCAAATTTTGGTTAGTCATTGCATTCATTATCCTTGTGACCATGCTGATCAAAATTGTAACATTTATCATTGAATTTTTCTTTTCCATTACTCCAATATTTGTTTGATGTATGACCTATCTTACCACAGTGATTGCAAGTAGGTCATTGATTCCTTTGAGCACCTTGTTTGGAGGATTCACCTTCTTCATTGTATCCAATTCCTACTTTACCTTTTTTATCTATAGAGATTCTACTCATTCAATTGATTCATGTTTGCTTGAGATTTCATCATTCTCGAGAATTGACTTGCTTTTCAGTGTTTAGGTCATTTTTCAATCTTTCACTAATTTTCTTTACAGATCTTAGCTCACTTCTTATTCTTTCATTGATTTGTCTTTGACTCATGATTTCTTCATTTGCATTGGAAATTTGATCTATAAGATCATCATGCTGAACGAATTGGTTTTGAATCTCATTGTTTCTTTTATCCATTTCTTCTTTCATCTTTTTCCTTTGCTCCAAGATTTCACATAACCTTACTGATTGAATTTCTTTTTCTCCTTTGAGCTTTCTTATTTCTTCTTGCAGGGAACCATTCTTCCCTAAGAGTTCTTTGATTGCATCATTTGCTTCATCTAAATTGCTTGAAGGGAAGAGATCTTCAATCCTTTCTTCAATGTACTGGTGATCATTCATTTGATTTGCAAGTTCTTTCCTTCTTTTAAAGGATTGGAAAAGTTGCCCCTTGGCTTCCTCGAATTGTGCAATGGCCATTTCTAGATATAGCTTTTCATTGTGAATTGCTTTATCAAGTTTGAAAATCTCCATTCTCCTTGATCTTTGTCAAGCTATCAAACTTTATCCTAAGAACCATAATGCTCTAATAATAATTGTTGGAAATATTCAAGACTATGCTAGGTTACTGAGATGGGAGGGATGAATCAGTAACCTTGAAAACTTTATTAAATTTAGATCTTAATTATAATAATCCAATAATCATTTAATTCATTAAATCAAATCTAACAACTGTATATGAGCAATGTTAGTATGCTAATAGAAACCAAATTTAAATAAAGCTTCTACAAACTAAACAAAATTCATAAACTTCAAGATAGACTAAGATGAGCTCTCAATTGAAAATATGAGCCATTCATAGGCTCTCTCAATGAGAAGCTCTCTTGTTGAGTGGCTTTATCTAAATGGATAGGATGTATGCTCAATATGCTTCCAAAGGCTTCAATGGATGATTGTGGATTTTTGGTGTGGATAGATGGCTTTAGTATGGATTTGGCTCTCAAAATAGCATTATAACTTTACTTCATGGATTGTGTTAAAATGGCTTGGGAGAGGATTCCTTAAATAGGCAAAGTGCTTGAGGGATCAAGGGCTAGGATGCAAGGATGGGAAAAATCTTATGGAAGGTTTAGATTGAATGAGAGGAGAGCACATGGATTGTGCTTCCTTACAACCAATCAAGGAGTGACACATGTCACAAGGTCATTGGTTAGAGCAAGAGGGGTTGAGGGGTCAACAAAGGAGGCTCAAAGCTCATCAAGACCCTCATAATGGCTAGTAAGAGCAATGAATGGGCTTGTAAGAGTCATTTATGGCTTTGTAAGAGCATTCATTATTGGGTGGTTGGGATATTTTGGAGGGAGTTGAGATTGTTGACTTTGCTTGGCTTAGGAAAGTCTTAAGCTTGCTTAAGGAATGTGACAAGGTTAGGAGGGGGATTAGAGGTGATTTAGGATTAGACTAAGCTTGTTAGAGATGTGCAAGTGGATGGCATTAAATGAGGGTGGGTGAGTTAGTAGCTAAGCTTGGTTAGTATGGGTGGATGGGGTGGATTAGGCTAAAATGAAGGTTTAGAGATAGGCTTAGGAAGAGGATAAAGTCCTTCTAGAAGAGTCTAGAACTTCATAAGGTTTTGAGGATAAATAAAGTTTATTTATCTCAAGGGTTTGGGTTGAGGAGATATTTATTAAAACATAATTAATAAATATGAGGGTTAATATTTAATCTTAATTAAATATTTTGAGTTGGGATTAGGGGTAGGAAATGATGGGATTAGCCTTTAATCGAAATTAAAGAAGGATTAGAAGATTTTGGAAGAGGTTATTGGTCTCAAGGAGATTGGCCAAGTTTTGGGCAAAAAATAAAATTTTAATTTATTTTAGGATTTTTGGTCAATTTATTAATTAAATAATTAATAAATAAGGAAATAATGTTTAAATAAGATTTAAACATTTTTGGGAGGGATTCCTTAATTAAATATTTTTAATTAAGGTAAAGGGATTTAATGGCATAAAAATAAATAAATAAATTAATTAATAAATGATGATGTCATCAGAGATTTTTCAAAAAATAAAAATACTTTATTTTCTAAAAGATTTTTAGGTGTCTACATTTTTCCCCTCTTTGATGTGATGCCGCAAGTGGCATGGCATCAAAGATAAGAAAATAAGATGCCCAAGGCTAGAGCAGAAGAGGAGAGAATGGACTGTGAGATGCCCCCTCAAGAAGGTAGCGGGGAGAGAAAGTGAGGCTCAATGGCTTCTTGAAAAATACAAGAATCTGGGATGAGCAAGGAGACTCAGATTGGTTTAAGAGAAGAGGTTTAGTTAGCTCAAAGTCTCACTATGGGAGAATGATAAAGGGAGAATCAGAGGCACAAGAGGAAGCAAGCTTAAGATCTCAAGGATTGCAGAGGATGAAGGAGCAGAGTGCTATAAAAAAGAATCCAGGATAGGGAGATGGATGATAGGATGATAAAGCTGATGCAATAGGATTTCAAAGAGTCAGTTTGGCAGAAGATGGGTTTTGGAGATCCCTAGGACTAGGATTGTAAATCTCAAAAGATGAGCCTTGGTGGATTGATTGGATTGGTGGATCCCTAAGAATAGGATTGTGGATCCCTAAAGCTAAAAGTGCAGATTGATTCAAAGAGATACTAATGCATAAGCTGGGGTAGGAGAGATAGATGCTAGATATGGATGGGGCATAATGGAGATGAAGGAAAACCATTTGAAGCTTTTTGAGCGGGGGGATACTTCAAAGAGAAGTACCACCATGTAGTTGAGCACTAGATTTGCTATAAGACTGTTGGTTAATTGCCAAGGTTACCAAGAACATCAAGGCCTTTTCACCAACTGTCCAGAGGACTGATGGACTGACTCAAAACAAACACACAAGGATTTTCCTAGCATCACACATGAAACCTAGAGGAAACAATGTGGAACTGACACTGGGTAACCCACAAGAAAAAAAGAAACAAATGAAAGACTTGATCAAAACCATACGCTCAGAGTGCCCCATTCGTAGATATGGAAGATTGTGGCAACCTTGAGGAGGGAACAAAAAGATTGTTTGGAAAAGATACTTCAAGACCCAAAAGGGAAGATTCCAAATCAAAAGAAAGTGAAAATCCAAAAGAGAAACATTTGCCAACGAGATGGGTAGGACGAGGTACTAACGGACCAAGATCAGACATGAGGAAAGCTATATCCTACAAGGATCTATCGGAGAGCACCTAAGTTGATGGATCTAGATGAGTGATGCATCTGGCAAGCTAAACTAAGAAGGATAACACTTTGGTGATAGGAGATCTAGCTAAAGGATGTATTAAAATAGCTAACCAAGGGTTGTGCGATGTGTGCAAGATGCTGATCAAGGAGGAATGAACACAAAAGTTGGATACAACGGTACTAAGCTAAAGAGGATGTATAAGCTAATAGACCAAGATATTTACAAGCAGGCTAATCAAGATATGGTACAAGCTAACAGACCAATGATATGTATGATACAAATGGATAAAAGCTTAGGATGAGAGGATAGTGGGATAGCTCGATTTTGGGTAAGATGCAGAAGCTAAGGATGAGGTGATAGCAGAAGATATGGATTTGGAAGGATGCATCCAATGATGATGATAGATGTGCGACCAAGGATGGGGACAATGCTAAGGTTGGTGGTAGCTGAGCTGATAGACAGTGCTAGAGTGAATGGCTAATGAGAGGATGACATTGGATTTGCATGAGGATAGCCTAGAGCGAGGTACCAATGACAAGGGAGGATGGACAAGATAAGATCTCCAAGGAATACAGTGCCCCCAATTAGAAGATGACATGCAGAAGGAGGTCTTATGATGGATGTGATAGGATTGAAGCTAGGATGGAAAATCTGAAGGCACTAGGGAGATGGATGATAGCTACGATGATGGGGTGAGGTTGTAGAAGATAAGTGGATAGTGATAGATAAAAGCTGGAGGATGAAAGATAGGTGGATAGTGATAGATAAAAGCTGGAGGATAAAAGATAGGTGGATAGTGATAGATAAAAGTTGGAGGATGAAAGATAGGTGGATAAATTAGAAGATGGAGCTGGATGGAAAGATGTGACCAAAAGCATGAGGATTATAGGCTAAGCTGGGGATGGCTAGATTATGCATGACGCATGTTTGCCAAATTTTCATCATGGTACTTGTCCAAGGCACTTGAATTGCCAAGTTTTCACCAGTGGACACTTTATTTTTCTTTATTATTTTTTTTGACTTTTTGACTTTGGACTTAGCTGGAATGATTTTGGCTTTCTTCAGTTATTTTTGGCTTTTTTAGGATTTTTCACTAGCTGTTGGAATGTTCAATTTTGTTGCTAGTTGTTGGTATACTGGATGTGTGATTTATGCAATAGATTGGATTAGATGGGATTGATGGTAGGAGATGGAGGGATGAAAAGGTCAGAAAGGAGCATGAGATGGGAATTCTTGCAAGAGCAACATTGGCACATGTTGGGATGGGTGTGAAAAGAGCATATGGGGGATAGATGGTAGATGCGAGCTTGATGAAGG
Organism: Cupressus sempervirens; assembly: GCA_028749045.1. NCBI lineage: Eukaryota > Viridiplantae > Streptophyta > Pinopsida > Cupressales > Cupressaceae > Cupressus > Cupressus sempervirens. The sequence goes on from CM053789.1 coordinate 56,288,752, forward strand.
ATTCGTGGAAGCGCGCTTGGGGATATAGGCACCCAAGATGGAGTTAGGAGATGGGGGACACAAGTCATTGGATGGGAGACTAGCAATGGTGGATGCCATTATGCATTGGGTTTCAACTTTTTTCTTTGGGATCCACATGGTTTTGGATTTTCTTTTCATAGGCTTTTGCATTGTTTTGCATTTTTTGATTGGATTTTTTCTTTTTGGAGTATGTCTTTTAGAATAGACATATGATTGCCTAGGATGTGGATTTTTAGCTTTATGCATTTTGAAGTTGGCATTTACATTGTTGTGGTAAGCTTTGGGAAGATGGTTAGGAGAAGCTTTGTGAGATGGAGAGGATATGAAAGAGCATGTAGGGGGATGATGATGGATGATGTGCCCTGATATGTGCCTTTGTTGATCTTGCATAGGAATGGATGGAATAGGATTTTTATGATGGTTGATAGGAGGATGGAGGATGGTAGATTTTGGGACATAGGGACCCAAAATGGATTTAGCAGATGAAGGGGGGATATGGTAGGTTGTTTTAGTTTTCAAAGATGGTGGAGGGGGGATGACATAAGATTTCTTGAAGGAGTGATGGGAGGCTAGCATGGTGGGCTTGGAGATAGGCTTGGTTTGGGGGTGTGGTGTACCAACACATTTAGATGGTGAGCCTTTGGATACATATCCAAGACCATGAAATCCTAGATTTTTTTGTGCAATAATAGGCTCTCTGATTCCTTGCTCTTGTGGTCCTAAACCTTGACCTTGATAATGCCATCGATTGAGCATTTGAACAAGCTGAGGAAACTTTTTGCTTGCAGAAAATGGTAGAAGTGATTTATTAGGTGTATTGCAATGGGGAGATACTATTCTTAATTTTTCTGCTAAGAGAGGGCCACCATGGATGAATGTAAGTAAACCAAGAGGGTAGATTATAGATGGTGGAATAGCTTGGATATGTGGTAAGATGGAAGCATGGAGTGGGGGAGATGGAAGGATAGGATCTTGATGTAGCTGGTGGGATGACAAGATATCTTGTAGTGGAGGAGATATGGCTTGAGGTTTTGGAGATGGAGGAGATGGTGACTGCACTATGGATGGAAGACATGGTACGATGATATCTTCATTTATGTTTTGGGGGATGTCAACATGCTTTTGGGTAGGATCTTGATAGGATTGGTTTGGAGTGGATGGTATGATAGGAGGTGAAGGGATGGATTCTTCAAAGGTAGCGAATGGATAGATGGGAGATTTAGTAGTGGAGATGGGTGAGTAGAAGATGGATGCATAAGGGTCATTACGAGAGATTTGGAAAATGCTTGGAGGCGATGTGGATAGGATTTGGAGGGATTTGATAGGTGGTGGGATTTTGATGCTTGCGGGAAGTGGAAGGATTTTAAGCAATTTGATGGATGGTATGGGAATGATAGCTATGGGAGATGGAGGTGATATTATAGATGGGGAAGCTTCATCACTAACTACTTCACATGGTTGGATTAGATGACATGGCTTATCGACTGTTGGAGGCAACTTTTCTTGTATTTCCTTTAGGAGATTCCTTGGAGACTCGTGTGTCGAAGGTGGAGGTGGATTGATAGGAATAGCTAGTGTGATGGGTGTGGAAGATTGGAAGCTTGGTTGATGGGGTGATGGAGGGGAAGCTAGGATATCAGATGGCATGACTAGATAGTTTGGAATGACTTTTGAATTTTGGGGATGGTTGGCGAAAGGTTTCTAAGGCTTTCAATATACCCATCATAGTCAACAAGATTTTCATCATCATTAGAATAGAGGTGGCGGGAGCAAGGACAATGTGACCAAACACATCATGATAGGATTGGTACTTCATGCTTTGATGATGAGTTTGATGGGGATGGGGTCTTGCATATGGATGAACACGGAAGCTCATGGTTGGATTTGGATTAAGCACAGATTTTGGATTGGCTGATGAAAGATTTCCTAGGGAGAGTCAAAGCTGTATGAAAGACCTAAGGAGGATTGGCTTGAGATTTTTGACTTTCTTGTGGGTGGAAGACTTCAAGGGTATGCTATCAAAAAGTGAGATTTTTGCTTTCCTATGCACTGGATTTGGTGGTGGCTATGTCAACTTGAGGATAGACTAATGATCCTATGGGCATGACACAAGATTGACCACTTGTGGATCCCAATCTTTAGCTCAAGGTGATGAGGGATACAAGTGACAAAGTTAGATTACCCTAGACAATGCTCTGTCAGAGGGATAAACTTGGTGAGATTGGTTGATTGGTAGGTTTGATTGGATAGCAAACTCCAGTAGAGTAACAACAACTCTTTAAAGGCTTGGGTGATTTTGGATTGGGTTGCTAGCTAGCTGGGGGGATGATTTGGATGGACTTTGGATTTGGGATTGTTCTAAGGCAAAGAACTAGATAGATTCGGTTGCAGTGGGGGAGCTTGGATAATTTTCTAATAAGGCAGTGACTACGCTAAGTATGCCTTGAGCTGGGAGATTTCTGCTTTTATGGAATTTCGACCAAAATTGGAAAACATTCATTCAAAAGCTATGAACAAACAAGCAAACAAAAGTTTTGAGCAAGCACGTCAAACACACCAACATCCTAGGAAGCTTTCTACAAGGATAAAATTTGGTTTAGCTAAGGAGTCCTTGATATACGCAAGGTACATGAGGCCCAAATCTGTAGATGAAACCAAAAAGATGTCACATAGCCGAGAGGAGTAGTAACCCACTTCTCCTCTTTCACTTCTCAAGGGTATAAAGTTCCTTGAGGCTTAGCCCAAGTGACAAAATTTTGATCCCAAGAGAGGTGTCTTTGGATTCACCTCCCAATCATTATACTCTGCCGAAATGCTGGAGTTGAGGTCGTCCCAAGGGGTGATGAAATCCCCAAGCAGGCCTCCTAAAAGGCTAAGACAAGATTTTGGATCCTAATCTTATGCACCCAAGATGGCCTCGAAAGACGACAAGGGGAGAGAATACTTGGATGATCTTGGGCTAAAAAACACGCTTGTTCTTTTACCAACTGATGCTAAAGTTTTCTGATCTAGACTTTGCAAGCACTCATGTTTAAGATATAATGTTTATTCCAACTTTGAAGCATTGACAAAAATAAAATCGATCGAAGAATGCAAACAAGAAGAAGAGTTAGGGTCAACAAGAAAGTAAACTCGTGCGCTCAAAGGCCCTCCACATCAAGTATCGATTGATTTTTCTTTAAGGCATTCAAGATTGAGTGTGAGTTTATTTTAAGCCCAAAACAAAGGTGTGTGAGATTCGATTTCAAGTGCACGCCCATAGGCCCTCCACGTCAATAGTTGTTCAATTTTAGTACCCAAATGAAGTGTGATCAATTTAATCTAGATTTTTGGTCATTTAAGAATTTTGATAAAGTTAAAGCAAACGTTTAAAGACCAAGTGAGTGAGTTAGATTGTGGAACATTTAACACCTTTTTCAAGTAGACCCATCCCCATGAATACCACTGAGATTGCAACCAATGGTTAATATTTGATGGGTGATTAGAAAAGAGGTGAGTCCAAGGAACTACTCAAATTGATTTTTGTAAATTTTTGTTTAACTTAACGAAGTTTGTTAAATGTCCAAAAATCAAACTTTGCCAAAATTGCATGTGGAAAAGAGATTTGTTTTGTTCAATTTTAAAAGCTCCAAATGAAATGTTTGATATTGCAATGGTTAATTGATCTTTGGAATTCAAGATTGGATTTTTTATTTTAATCATGCATTCAAGAAAAAATTGATTTTAATCCATGGCATTCAAGAGTGTGTTTAGCAACATGCATTCAAAGACAAGTGATTAAACATTCAAGTTTTTTTTTTCTTTGAGCATTCAAGATTGAAATTTTATGTGTTTTTTTAAGAAATTTGAAGTGCTTTGTTTTAACCTTAGATCATTCAAGATTGTTTTTGGACTAAAAAATGAAAATGACTCTTTGGACTTTGCTTTTCATTCAAGATTTTGTGTTCTAGTTTGCATGTTTTAAGCCCAAAAATGATATTTCTAGATTGTTTTGATGCATGAAAAACCTAAGAAACATTCAAGATTTTGCAACAAGACATTTGTTTGGAACAAATAACAAAACTTATAGGACAATTTTTGGCAACCATTTAGGACTCTTAGTTTTCATGAGATTTTTAAAAGAACTTTAAAATATTTGAAAATGAGGTTCATTTTATCCTTGATTGATGCTTTGAGTTTGATTTAGAATTTAGTGTGCACTTAGTGTTGATTTTGAACCTTTTGAAACGAAAACTTGAAGTTCTTTTTAAATTCTCAAAAATGAAGTGTTCCTAACTTTTCATGAATGCATCTAAAACCTTGATGTTGCAAGGATGCAAATGATTGGATTGGTTTAGTTTCACTTGTTAAAAGATTTTTTCTTTTTTGCAAATTTTTAATTTTTAATGGATTTAAGTATGATTTGGGGGTTCATTTTAAGCACTAAAAAGAAGTGTGTATGATTTTGCTTCCTTAAAAAAAAAATGGCCAAGATCTCCCACAAGAAGAAGAAGAAGAAGTAGATGGAATATGAAGAATATAGACAAGAAGAGGAAGAAGAATTCCAAGCGCTTTGTCCACCTATAAGCTTGAAAAATCTGCAAACACTATGAGATAGACTATGAGTTCCTTTGTCTTCTTCATGCTCATGTGAACCTACAAAACCAATTTATACAATCCTACCTATCACAAAAATAAGCAAAATTAGCCAAAATTAGCAAATGACATACAAAACTTGACTAAAAAAACTAATGAAGATGACCCATGGGAGGTCCCACCGAGCGTGCCAAAATGTATATGAGCAATGTTAGTATGCTAATAGAAACAAAATTTAAATAAAGCTTCTACACACTAAACAAAATTCATAAACTTCAATATAGACTAAGATGAGCTCTCAATTGAAAATATGAGCCATTAATGGGCTCTCTCAATGAGAAGCTCTCTTGTTGAGTGGCTTTATCTAAATGGATAGGATGTATGCTCAATATGCTTCCAAAGGCTTCAACGGATGATTGTGGATTTTTGGTGTGGATAGATGGCTTTAGTATGGATTTGGCTCTCAAAATAGCATTATAACTTTACTTAATGGCTTGGGAGAGGATTACTTAAATAGGCAAAGGGCTTGAGGGATCAAGGGCTAGGATGCAAGGATGGGAAAAATATAATGGAAGGTTTAGATTGAATGAGAGGAGAGCACATGGATTGTGCTTTCTTACAACCAATCAAGGAGTGACACATGTCACAGGGTCATTGGTTAGAGCAAGAGGGGTTGAGGGGTCAACAAAAGAGGCTCAAAGCTCATAAAGACCCTCATAATGGCTTGTAAGAGCAATGAATGGGCTTGTAAGAGTCATTTATGGCTTTGTAAGAGCATTCATTGTTGGGTGGTTGGGATATTTTGGAGGGAGTTGAGATTGTTGACTTTGCTTGGCTTAGGAAAGTCTTAAGCTTGCTTAAGGAATGTGACAAGGTTAGGAGGGGGATTAGAGGTGATTTAGGATTAGACTAAGCTTGTTAGAGATGTGCAAGTGGATGGCATTAAATGAGGGTGGGTGAGTTAGTAGTTAAGCTTGGTTAGTATGGGTGGATGGGGTGGATTAGGCTAAAATGAAAGTTTAGAGATAGGCTTAGGAAGAGGATAAAGTCCTTCTAGAAGAGTCTAGAACTTCATAAGGTTTTGAGGATAAATAAAGTTTATTTATCTCAAGGGTTTGGGTTGAGGAGATATTTATTAAAACATAATTAATAAATATGAGGGTTAATATTTAATCTTAATTAAATATTTTGAGTTGAGATAAGGGGTAGGAAATGATGGGATTAGCCTTTAATCGAAATTAAAGAAGGATTAGAAGATTTTGGAAGAGGTTATTGGTCTCAAGGAGATTGGCCAAGTTTTGGGCAAAAAATAAATTTTTGATTTATTTTAGGATTTTTGGTCAATTTAATAATTAAATAATTAATAAATAAGGAAATAATGTTTAAATAAGATTTAAAAATTTTCGGGAGGGATTCCTTAATTAAATATTTTAAATTGAGATAAAGGGATTTAATGGCATAAAAATAAATAAATTAATTAAATAATTAATCAATTAATAGATGATGTTGTCATCAGAAATTTTTCAAAAAATAAAAATACTTTATTTTCTAAAAGATTTTTAGGTGTCTACAACAACATGCATGAGAAACTGAAAACATAAACATTCATGACACATGAACACAATAATTTGGTGACCCAGAAACTTCTCGAATAGAAAGTAAAACTGGGGTGGGGATGATACCCACAAATCATCAATACTGCAGCATAAAGTTGGCTTGTTAAGGCCTATAATGATCACTATTGATGATCTACCCTATTAGGAGCAATTAAGACTACTAGGTCCACCTTGTTAGAGGTTTTACAAATATACAATAAAGTATGTACTTGGTAAAGAGATTTGACAAAAGACTGTTAAGTCTACCTTGTTAGAAGATTTTGGACTAGTTCACCTATTAGAATGAAATAGTAGATCTCTGACCTATAACTTGTTGATAGATATTCTTTGAACTACTAATCACCTTTATGTGATAAATATGACTCTACTGCCCCTTTGTTGTTATGACCTTATAATACATTTGTTGCTGATTCACATTCACATGCTTCTTACATATTCTTCACTCTTGCTTTTCATTCATGCATACATACATCTATATGGATATGATACAATACATACATACATACATACATACATACATACATATATATGTCAATCCAATTTTCAAAATTACAAAGTCCGCCAATATACAAGTTAACACCAATATTACAAAGTTGGCTCAAATGAAGACACTAAAGTTCTAAAGACTAACTTAGTGAAGTTTTGATACATGAAATCCACTATCATTACTCAACATCATCATGCATTTGGTAGAAGTGGAAGCTCGGTCCATACTAATCATCTTAGAGTAGTTTCAAACTCAGTCTACACTAGCAACTCGGTAGATACTGTATAACTTGGTAGAAACTAAATTCTACATTTATCATACCTAAACTCGGTAAACACTAATCATCTCATCACTTGGTCAACACTAACTTTGCTTTAAATGAACTGATGGATCGATAGAAACTATGAATCTTGGTAACCATTGAATTGCTCGGTAGAAACTGTAGGACTTCACACTACCTAAATTTACTTGGTAACTAGTGGAAATGCTCCACAGCAATTGTGAAGCTTGGTGGCTACTGAATTACATGGAAAAAACTGTAGATTTTTAATGAGCTCAATAGGCATACAAAATCTGAATAAGTGTTGTCACTAATTAAAATCATGAATTAATATCAATGGCATATTTGTTTCTTCTATTACATACATACTGCATCTGTAGCTCTTGATGGTGGATATGGAGACATAGCGATCAAACCTAGTCATCCTAAGTTGTAAGTAAATTTGAATGTATGTATGTTATTATTTATTTAATTTATACACATGGTCATGAAATATTTATTCTTATATTGGACACAAGGTTTGAGATTTTAGGTTAGTTGATCACATCATGGAGCGAGATAGAATCATGTTTGATATTCATATATGCCATATACATGAGTTTGGCTCATATATTTTAGATGTTGGATATTTATTTACCATGATATCAATTATATATTTATAACTATGGTACATTTTACATTTCCAACACACTCATATTTGACATATTTCATATTTTCTTGAGTTATGTGACCATTTACATAGTTGATATATTTTATATTTACATTTATAGAATAAATTTTACTTAAATGTGGAAACATGTTTTTAAAATCTCTATACACTATTTTTAAGACGATTGTTAATATGTAATAAATTTGTGTGCTTTATAAATTAATGAAAATATATCTTACACAAATTTCTAGGTGTGTTGTAAAAGTGTATAGAAAAATGTAAATATAAATGTAAAAGTAAATAGAAATAATTACATTAGTTTTATTTAAAGACTTATAGAAACATAAAAATAAAAATATATATAAATTTATGTGTTCTATAAATTAATAAAAATATGACTTACATAAATTTCTAGGTGTGTTGTAAAAGTCTATAGAAAATGTAAATGTAAATAGAAATAATTACATTTTTTTATTTCTAACACTTAAATCAATGTAAAAACAAAAATATGTATAAATTTATGCATTGTATAAATTAATAAAAATATGTCTTACATAAATTTCTAGGTGTTTTGTAAAAGTGTATAGAAAATGTAAATGTAATTAGAAATAATTACATTATTTTTATTTAGAAAATTAAAGCAATGTAAAAACAAAAACATGTATAACTATTGAAAAAACACCTAAAGTAATGTAAGCAAAAAAAGGTCAATTTATGTATATATAAATTTGAAATATTTTTATGAATCATTAAACCTATCTATCAATCAAAAAGTTCTTGATACATATGGTCAAGATCCTCTCTATCTTTAATAATCTAACACAACTTTTCATGATCCTCAATATCTAAGCTCCACTTTGGTTTGCTATATCCTTTTTGGGCACAATGCCCAACTAAATCTTTGTGGCTAAACCCAAATGGTTTTAATGAAAATCTTTTTGGCTAGGCATGTATTCAACAAATTGAATACCATTATGGTCAATTTTCTTTTGCTGATAAAAGGTGCCTTAAAAAAAGTACTTAATTGAGTATACTTAATATTATAGAAAAGAAATAAAATTTTAAATTAATCTTTCACTCTCTCATTACTTGTATACATCTCATAACTTGGGATAATCTATACCTTCTATAGCAGTTGAACTACTTAAATATGGCTAGTTATCATCATCTATACAGAGTGCAATCAACCTAATTTTCACTTGTGTACATCTAAGTAAATAATAGTTGACACCTTCCACATTTTGAAGGTCTATATACATAGAAAATATATCACCTAAAAAAAAAAAAATGGAACCTATAAACAAATTAATATGAAGACAATTAAATACATAAATTAAACATGTTTGCAAAAACTCACCTGGAACAACTAAATCAAAAACATGTTGATAATCATCAGAATTGGTTATTCAAGGTCCAGATGTACAAATAAAACTTTTCACAATTTAGTGAACCCATCAAACATTCTTAGCCATGCATGCATTCATTGTGTATCAACTAATTTTTCTATGTTACTAGCAAATCAACTTGCAAAAATATAAAGCATGAAACACAACACATTCATCAACACATTTAACACAATGATTTAACATGCTACTCCATTTTTTCTCTTCTAAAGTGATGCCTTGTTAAAGGCCAACCTTGTTAAAGGTTACAGTACACACTGTTAAATGTGACTTGATTAAGGGATTTCAATCACCCTACTATAAGTGAGACTTGTTAGAGGAATTTAATCCATTCATTTGGAATGCCTCCCTATTAAAGGATTTTCTAATGACTATTAAGTCAACCTTACTCCTAAGGATTTACCCTAAACTAATACAACTGTTAGAAAGTAACAATAGAGTTTTGATCTAATACAACTTACAAGCTTGCTTGTAGATTATAGATCTCTATTTAGTACTCAACTCTACTTGGCTTCCATTCTTTGTAGCTCTAATAGCTTGTTCACCCTTCAAACATTCATCATCTTAAGCCTTCTTTCTTAGTGCACCATTGCAAACTACTTCATTTGGGTCACTTGATGAAGAAAACCCCCTTTCCTTCTCCTTATCATATTTTCACATCAAAACTCTCTAACACTTTGCTTCATGAGTATAAATTCCTATATATAGGAAATTAGAACATTTTCCTACTCATTATCCATCATCAATATTAGGGTTTTCAATGGATTAGGTAGGATACAATGTATCTACCCCATATCTTGTCTTCTCTAGAAACTTCTCTTAGAATCCACTTGAATTCACCTCCAAAATTGTTTACATAAGATTCTATGCCATTAGCTCATCAATCTTATCTTTGATCTTTGTCATAATGCAACAGATTGGCATCATCAATCTTCTAATGTTTGGCACATACTATATTAGTAGGCATCAACTATAAAATCACTTGGCATCAACTAGATTTTAGTGGTGCTCAGCATCAACTAAAAATTACTTGACATCTACTAACTTGCTCAACATCCACTTGAATTTTTTTCTACTCAGGTCCAATTGGCTTTTTGCTCAACTTGAACTAACTTTGCTTAGCGCCTACTATCCACTTGTTAAAGGTTGGCAAATGAACTTTGTTTAACTTTATTCTTCTAAGCTTTCTAAGTGTAGCCAGTCATTTTATAACCTTAAGTAGATCATCAATACATTATGTTATTACTATCTTAACTAATTCTTGTACTTGATTATATAATTATAACTCAACCTTTCCTCTAGGTACTTTTGTTACATCTTTTTGATCAAATCCTCCTCATAATTCAACTAAGTGATAGTACTTGAAACATATAAGCAGTTGTCTTACCAGAAAATAGCAAGTTTCACATCAATGAAAAAATAATAATTGAAACACACAGTCTTCTTCAACAATATTTCTAATCAAATGAACTTTTCAATGAAATATCAACAATCTCCCTCTTTAGCATTGATGGCAAACCAAACTGATTAGCCAAGTCAAACAAATGATGAACATCTTGTTCCATCAAACTCACTAGGTTAAAACAATAAGACAATACCAAAAAGAAATGTTGTATTTGAAATTTCTCCCTCTATTAGCAACTTCCATGTTTTGATTAGGTTATAAAATATAACTCCCTCTGAGTTCTTTCTGTATCTTTTCTCGCTCATACTAAATTGATCAATAGAATATCTCCCTCTTTTTTCTTTTTCTTTTTGATCATTCCTCTGATTGCTTTCTACTTTCTTCCTCTTTCTTTCTTTTGATCTTCAAATCTTCTAATGATATATTCTCTCCATTTTTCCTCTTGCACTTGATTAGTTTAATGTACTTTCTCTGACTTTGACAACAATGCAAAAGACATATACTCAACACTTGGCATCTTTGATATATGCAAATATAAGTTTTGTAGGTTCTTTAATGTTCTCCCTCTTTTACCTTGCTTGTGACTAATTTGTAATTTTAGTTCTATAATTACTTTATGGAATTCCTAAATTAAGATCCACTGCATCAATTTGTATAAAATAAGTGTCAGCTTGCTTGATGCAGGGCACTCCCTTTGTCTTTTACATAGCCTTTGATAGGGGTATCACTCCTAGTTTAGATCTTAGATACTCTTAAGCATCCTTAGATTCTAGGATGCATCCTTAGATACTCTTAACTTGTGATTCTAGGATAATTTTAGTCTTTGAGGTTATCAATATTTCATCTAGAAATGAAATGCATCCTCAACAATCTAAAAACAAATACTATGGAATTTTGGATGATATAATTGAGTGCAACTTCAATTCCTTCAAAAAAGTTCTATTTGGTGTCAAATGGTACAACTTATGACTAAATCAAAATTATCCTAATAGAACTATTATTGAACATGATAATAGATTTACAAAAAATAATACAAGGTCATTTGAGGTAGTTGGAAATGAGCCTTATGTTCTTCCTAGCCAATGTGAGAAAGTATTTTACTTTGGCATTCCACATGAACTGGGTTGGTCATTTTTCATTAGATACTATCCCAGAGGAAGATCAATAAAGTATGATGTGATTGAAGAAGAAGATTCCAAAGAAGTGGAAGATAAAGTAGATGATGATGATGGTGAAGTTGAAGAAGGAGATGATGATGCTAATGATGGTGAAGATGAAGAAGGAGATGATGGTGGTTGTGGTGGTAGTAGTGGAAATGGCTAATATGATGGTGATGGTGATGGTGATGGTGATGGTGATGGTGATGGTGATGGTGATGGCGATGATGATGATGATAATGATGATGACAATGATGATGATGGTCATAGTGATGATCATGATGTTGACAATAGTCATTCTAACAATTTGGATGATGAGATGGACAAAGAAGATGATCAATGGAAATGTATCAGGTTAAAATATTTGTTACGATGCTCAATTCTTGATGTTGATTACTTATAATGTGTTTTTATTGTAGAGGTAACCAATTAAAAAATATATAATGTTTTTTTTTTTGTTATGTATGCATATTTTTTGTGTCATGTTCTATGTAATGTGTAGCATAAGTTTTGCGTAATTTGTAACTAACTTAAGAAGAATTATTTACATATCCTAGAAGCTATACATATTTAATGAGGATTGTACAAAGTGACATTTATTGGGAGGTATACATTTATTAGATGCTTATTTTAACTTTATCTTCAAAATTAACTATAGGCAAACTTTATCAATATTAGCCTCATTTTATATAGAAATATTTTGTTCCTTCAACTATATCTCTCATTTGATGGGCTACAAGTACCATCAAATAGATATCTATCATATTTTTTTTCCTTGAGTGAGGGAAATGCATGAATAGAAGAGGATAGTGAGAAATGTAGTAGGCCTATGAAAGAGAGACAAAATAGAGGTCAAAATATTAAAAGAAAATTCAATAAATGCATGCAACTTTTCCTTGCTCAAGGGGGGTCATGTTCTTATGATGATGAGATAAAGGGCGACATCAAGGTTCCCTTCAGGTACACACATCTTGAGAAAGAATGGGTACCCAAGGATGTACCTCTAATTAACACTAATTTTTGTGTTCATGAGAGGATATATTGCATAGTTCCATCATCATTACATGATTTGGGCATATTTTCCATAGATGGCATAAAGGTTAGATATAAAAAAAAATTGAATTGATGGAGTATGTAGGACCTTGTTAAAGTTTCAATAACTGGATGCAGATAGTTCAATATAAAAATAAGTATGCTTAAGTATGCACTGTTAAAAAATTATCTGCAATGGAAAGAAAATGATCAAAGTATAGAAGACTTGTTGTGTAAATTAATAGAAGGCAAAAAGAAATAGGGAACATTGTAGGTTTTATAAATAGTACACGTCTTGAGTGAACTAATAAGTGATCGAATTGCATTTTTGAGGGACTAAGGGAAATCATGTTTTTGTATGTGTGATAAAATTAGTAAGTTCAAGGGAAGAGTTGTTAATAGATTATAATTTGAATTACATAGATACAAAGAAAGTTAGTATCATGGGACTTGTAAGTACTATATATGTAATATTTAAATTAATTACTTCCAATTAGAATTCCAATATACAATGTACCATTTTAATAATAATTTTTTTTGCTAAGTCAACTATTCCTTTCATTATGTTGATGATTTTATATAAATTCTTTGTCATAGGGTAACATGATTGATCCATCGAATCATAGAGGTAGGGATGTTCCTCCCACCCCTTCTCCAGCATAGGTAAACCTTTTGTATAAAAAATTATACAGTTGTAATCTTACAAAATGTCATATTATTATGTTACTTTTGTTAAGGTTTTGAACTTTTTTATTATTTTACTAATGTTTTTGTGACAATTTGATTCTTATAGAAAGGGAAAAGAAAATCTTACAGGAGAGCAATTACTTGTTGATATGGTAGCTATAGTATTATGCAATGATTACATCACATATAGCAGTGACCCTATAACCTTGTGTAAAAAGATCTTCCAAAACATCAATCCAAAAATTCTTGGGCTTTTGATGGATCCAAATCCAAAAAAAGAGAAATAGGCTAAAAGAAATGAATTGTGTTTTAGAGCACACTGTCTTGAAGGAAGCAACAATGAGTATTTTTCTAGTACTATAGTTCAATAAAACTTTATGTTTGATACTAATTTATGGATCATGAACCACAATATGTATGTTTTGTTATAAGATTTCTTGAGATCACATCGAGTTGTTCCACCTAATGAAGGTATTAGTGTAGGTCCTACAGGTATGTGATTTCAATTCTCAATCATCAAAGGGACTATTTTCTTCTTGATTATTCTTCAAAATTTTATATTACTGTTGTCATTTTTTTTGCAATATATATTTTTAAAAGACAATAAATTGTATGTATATGATTATTTTTCATCTGTTGATGATTTCCATATGCCTACTTCCACAAGGCTTGCCCGCACTCCAAGATTATTGACTATAGGATTAACAACAAGGAGCTTGGAAACAACCACACTTACTACAACAACAGTTGGTAAATCCCTATTTTTCTACCTTTTATTATATGTTAAATGTAATTTGGTCTTTACTTTCTTGTTCATTTGAGTATAGTATAATATTTATTAACTTTGTATAGGGATGCATACACATTCTCATGATGATAGAAATGATACCCATACTGGGGATAATTTACTAGCCTTTATTGGGGCAACCCATGTTGCTTTTACTAGATCTTTGAAGGCATAATTGCTAGTGGCCGATAAAGATATGATTCCCTTAAAATTTTCTAAGCTTTTGAGTACTTTAAAATTTTAATTATTTAGAGTGTAATTTTACTTTACTTATTCATAACTCATTTTTGACTAATTGTCTCATGATGGTTTTGTAGGAAACGATATTTTTTATGAAACTTTTCATGATTTAACATTGAATATATTTGGGCCCACATTACATTAAAAGTATGTAGCATAATATAATTGGTTGCTACATTCTTCCATTCATCCATTTGTTGTAACATATTTAACATATATAGCTTGAAATAATTCTTTATCTAATTATTATTTTTGTTAAAAGGGGGAATGAGAAAGTCCTTGAATTAAAAGACCAGCTCATAAAATCTATGGAGGAGTTCTTTGGTCAAAATATTTTTAACAGAGCCCAAATTCTAAAAAAATATTTCAAACATCTAAAGACTATGAGAGACTAGTACAGAAGGGCTTTAAAGCGCAAACCAAAGTATGAGAATCCTCCTATGGTGCCACAATTGGAGTGGAATGAAATCATTGAAGATGGAAAAAATATGAGACTAAGAATAAAGGAATTAATCAACCAACTAACAAAAATGGGTATGTTGTAGTATTAATACAATTATACACAAATTAGTGATCTCTAGTTAATCATTAAAATGCTTGACTTGATTACAATAATAGTAATTGTATATCTAACATGTATAATATTCTATGTTAGATATTCACCTTTAAAAAATATTCTAGTTATATATCTAACATGTATATTATTCTATGTTATATTAAAATGTATAATATAGGAATTTTTCAATGATGAGAAGATGATGTATCAATTAATTTGTATTCATACCCTTGAGTTCATAATCTACTTCTAAGCAATTCCTATAAAGGAAATTTGAATCATGAAATCTGAAAGTGACATTTTATAGACCACCTTTTTGTAATCATGTAAAGCAAAAGTATATATCAATTACACCTCTAGAGAATCGAATAGTATTAGTTGACTTGGTAGAGCTAGAGTGTTAAGCATATTTGATACAAAACATGACGAATCTCTAATAAAGTAATATAATTCATCCACAATCATCTTTGTACTACTACCAACATTACAACAACTAATTAATTAGCCATGTTATCAGATACTCTAGGACAACATAAGTAAGCATTGGAAAACAATCCTATTTTATGCATGAATATCAAATCATTACTCAATCTAGTACCAAGAGAAAATGAATTTGCACATTCAAATTTCAATCACACATAGATATTTTCAGCTCATTTTATGCACATTTGTATATGTTGTGGTCAACAGTTTACTAGAATTAAATGATACAATTTCACAAAACAATGATATTGCGTATCATGAAACTCTCAAATGGTTGTGTTGTATATTGTCTTTGCTAGTTAGTAACCATCTAACTATTGGTCAATTAGTAATTGTGTAACTATATGTTCATTGTTTACATTCACCTCTTAATAGTTGAAAAGATTGTCCATTTGAATTTGATTGAATCAACAAGTTAAATTTCTTTTTTTTTTAGCTTTTATTGTCTTTATGTAGTATCAAACTATTATGGGTTGTTGAATGTGCAAAATAGTGTTTTCTCCTTAGCACCTCTATATTTTTAGGAGCATGCCATAGTGAAAGAACTTATATTATTAAAATTTAAAGTAGATATGGTGTAGGTATTTGTTGAACCAAATGAGGTTGGAAGTCAAACAACATTGCAATGGATTAAATTTAAATTAATGGTTCCTATAATTATAGATTATAGAGTAACCCATTGATATGAAATTCATGTGTTTAGTTTGAAGAGAAAAAATATACTATGAGTTTTGCATTGCCAATAGGATGCAAGTCATCAAGAGTCATCTGTGATTACCTAACATTGCTGATTGTTCAAAGCACTACTAGTCATTATGATTGTGAAGAATGTGGAAGATGATTGTGAAAGCAAGGCATGAGTATAACTATTGGAAATGATTGAAAAGATCATGAATGAAGAGAAATGGAACTAGTAAAGAATGTTTCAATCATTTTTTTTTCATTGATGTCAAACTTGCTATTTGCAGGAATGACAATTGCTTTAGTGATCCAAATAATATCGATTGGTTGATTGACAAGGAGGTGGCAATCAATAAGATGTAACTAGAGTACCTAGAGAAAGGTTGAAGTTATGATGTTGTAATGAACTATAAGGATCAACTAAGCCATTGATGAAATAGTGCATTGATGACATACTCTAAGATATAGAGGATGGACACACTGAGACACATGATGTAAGGATTAACTAAGTCCTAGTTAGTGCCGAACATATTCTCAATTGAAGCCAAGTAGCCTTCAAGTGTCGAGTGAAGATCAAGTGCCAAGAAGCCTTTAGGTGCTAAGTGAAGATCAAGTGGTGAGCAAGATATAGCTGTCGAGCAAGATACAGGTGTCGAACACCAATAAATAATATTAAGAAGCTGAGTCACACAAAAGGTGTCAAGCATCAATAAACCAATGATGTCGAGTTCCTACATTATTTTAAAAAGTCAAAGATTCACCAGATCTAAGCTGACATGGTAGTTATCTAGAATTTTGTGAACCAGATAGAAGATAACAATGATGAGCTAGTGGCACAGAACACTATGTAAAACATTTTTGGCAAGTGCTAATGGATTTATCATGAAGTTTCCAGATAGAAATAAGATATGGGACAGATACATTGTATCCTACCTAATCCATTGAAACCCTAAAGTCGGACAGGGAGATTTGAGCAGAATATTAAGAAAAAAACTTCTTTATAAGGAGTTATAGGTGAAATATTAAGTGTGCATGCATGAGAGGGAGTTGATCATAAGTGTAATCATGTGAACAAGCCAAGAGGAGTTAGAACAGAGCATCAAGACTCTGAATTAATTGAGTAACCAGAGAGCATTGGCATAAAGAGTGGAAGAACTAAAGGAGATAGATCTTGAAGGGTGAACAAGCTATCAACACTGCAAGGGAGGAAAGTCAAGCAAAGAAAAGGACTGGAGAGCGATATAAAATCTGCAAGGTTGAAGTTGCAATCTATATCAGGTCAAAACACTTCTAATAATTTTACCATTATATGAGATATTGAAACCCTACATTGCTAGGTTAGCTTAATAGCTAGGTGGATAAGCCTCAGGAAAAGATAAAGAGATCCCTAGGAGAAGGACAAAGAGATCCTCAGGAGAAGGATAAAGAGATCCTTAAGAGAAGGATAAAGAGATCCTTGGGAGGAGGATAGGAGATCCTTAGTGAGGGATGAAAGATTCTTTTGAAAAGGTGATTGTAAATCCTATGGACTTGGGTGAGCCTAATAGCTCTATGTAAATCCTTTAACAAGGTGACATTCCAAGTTGAATGTTCTTAAATCGTTTAACAAGGTCACATTTGACAATGTGTTGTAGCTTTTAATAGGGCATGCCTTTAATAGGGTAGACCATCAAAAGTGGTTTAAATCAATTGCATAGTTATTTTGTGGGTATCATTCCCACTCCAGTTTTACCTTCTTATTCCTTGAGGGTTTATGGGTTATCAAATTCTTAGTGTTATGGTATGATGCATATTTACTTTTCATTATTGTTTAATGTTCAATTGCATGCATGATAATTTCAGTTAAGTTCCATTAAGGATTTTTAGAAAAATTTGAATAGGAATCATTGGACCTTGGATAACTAATTCACCCCCCACTCTTAGTTATTCTAAAGAATTATAACAATTGATATTAGAGCTCACTGCTGATTTGTTTCAAGGTACTAGCAGCAGGAAGATCAAGATGTCGAAGAGAGAAGTTTCCAAGTTAAAAAAAGACAACTTTGTTGCATGGCAAAGTCCGATGAAGCTACACCTTGGATCAATAGGTGACTATGCACACACCTCAATGATAGTTGATCATGTAGACCCTGCATGACCCCTTACTACAGATGAAATGAGCAAGAAGAAGGAACACAATCAAGCAATGTTAGATATTGCTTCAGCACTAAGCTATGCTGAGAATGATTACATCAAAGGATGTGATACTTCATATCAGATGTGGAATACATTATCAAGAATCTATGGAGGAGATTTCAATGTCAAGAGAGCCAAAAGAGAAGTCCTAAGAGGAAAATTTGATGATATGAAAATGGAAGGAGAGAATGCTGCTCAATATGGTGCAAGAATGAAGGAAGTAGCAGTGCCATAAGAAGCCTAGGAGGATAGTTAGCAGAAGAAATAGTATGCAACAAATACTTGAGAACTTTGCTTCCCATCTATGCTATAAGAGTATTAGTCATCCAAGAGCTAAGGTGTGTACTAGGAAACACGGTGACATTTGAAGGAATAATTGGAAGACACACTGCCTTTGAGCTATCCAACTTTAACAACTACAAGCTATAAATTCTTTAATCTACATTCAAAGCTAAGATGACAATGAAAGACAATGAGGAGGTTCAAACAAAGAAAAAGAGTAGAAAAGGAAAGTATGTATCCAGTGATAGCAGCATTGATGAAGATGATGTGGACCAATTGGAGGCATTACTAGCAAGAATATTTCACAGAGGAAGAGGCAAATTCAAAGGTAAGCTACCAATAATTTGTTTCAATTTTAATGAAGTTGGTCACATTGTAGCCGGATGCACACAAAAGAAAAATTACAAGGATGGAGGCAACTTCAAGAACAAGAAAGAGGAAAACAAGGATTACAAAGGTAGAGGCAAAAGATGCTATATTGTTGAAGAAGACTCTGACAAGAATGATGATGAAGTAGTCTATGTGGCTATGAAAGATGAATCAGATGAAGATGAAGCAATTGCACTGGTAACCTACATGAACAAAAATGACAAATGGATCATAGACAACAGATTCTCTCATCACATGACTAGAGACAAAAGTAAGTTCATTACCTTTATTCAATATGAAGGAAATAGTGTTAGATTTGGTAACAACGTACCATGTCAAATCAAAGGGAAAGGTAGTATCAAACTTACAGAAAGGATATCATGTGATAATGCATACTATGTTGAAGGATTGAATTATAACTTGTTAAGTGTCTCACAGTTAGGCAACATAGGATGTAAGGTTGAATTTGAAAAATTAGTTGCTAAGATTTATGATTCTCAAGGAAGTCTATTAGGAAATGGTGATCAGACTAAGATTAATTTGTTCTACCTAGACATGGAAGATGCTTCTTGTCTTATTGTTCAAACTGATGATGTATGGTTGTGGCACAAGAGGCTATGTCATGTAAATTTTGACAATTTGATAACCATAAAAAAAATTAAGAAAGTCAAAGGTCTACCAAATTTGAAGAAGCCTGATAACATCATGTGCAAGAAATGCCAACTAGGAATGATGACCAAATCAACTTTCAAAAGAAAGACTTATACTTCAAATGAAGTATTAGAGCTAGTTCATACTAACTTATGTTGTCCTATTGAAGTACAAAGCTACAAAGGTGACAAATACATAATGCTACATAATGTATAAAGTATTAGAGCTAGTTCATACTGACTTGTGTTGTCCTATTGAAGTAAAAAGTTACAAAGGTGACAAATACATAATGCTATGATGATGTACATAATGCTATTTGTAGATGACTATTCAAGAATGATGACAGTCATGTTCCTAAAACAAAAATTAGATGCATTCCAAATGTTCAAATGGTACTTGGCCAGAGTTGAGAAAGAAACTAGAAAGAGCATAAAATGTCTCAGATCTGATAGAGGAGGTGAATTCACATCAAGAGAATTTGAAGAGTTCTACACACTCAATAGAGTTTAGTCAAGAAAGGAACAAATTGAAAACCTTTTGAATTATGGTATGGGTATTCTCCTAATGTAAAACATTTCAAAATATTTGGATGCAAATGCTATATATATAAAGAGTCTAAGAATGGAAAGTTTGATGCAAAGAGTGAGGAAGGCACATTTCTTGCTTATTCAACTAGAAGCAAAGCTTATAAGTGCTTGAATGGTAACACTAACAAAGTAGTAGAAAGCACAAATGTGAAATTTGATGAGCTTGCAGAAGTTCATAGTGTTGAGAACACTAAGAAAGAAGAAGAATATAAGACCTTTGTATACTTTTATGAAGGTATACCTAATAATGGTGAAGTTGCAACTCAAAATGACAATCGACAACAAAATTTAGTATTTGGCAAGTCACAGACAATGAATGTTGAACAATAGACACATTTAGAAGCTAAGCTACAAAATACAAAAAATATTGATTTAGATTCTAAGAATAGCCAACAAGAAGAAAATGAACAAATACTTGATGAAAATATGCATGAGGATACAGATTCTGAAAGAGACAACATGCAAACAAGGAAAGAACCTGTATTGGCAAAGTATGTAAAAGGACATCATCCTACAGATCAAATTATTGGAAACAAAGAGGTAGGACCAATGACAAGTAATAGACTCAGAAATGAAACATTTCTGCTCAGCAAAATGGAACCAAAAATAGTAAGTGAGGCCATAACAGATGATGATTGGTGTAATGCTATGAAAGAAGAAATAGAACAAAACTAGAAGAACAAGACATGGACCTTAATCTCAAGACCAGTTGATAAGAATGTGATTGGAACCAAGTGGGTGTTTAGAAACAAGTTAGATGAAAGTGGTGAAATCACAAGAAACAAGGCAAGATTAGTTTGCAAAGGATATTCACATGAAGCAGGATTGGATTATGGAGAAACTTTTGCTCCAGTTGCCAGAATGGAAGGAGTAAGGACCTTACTGGCATATGCAGCCTTCAAAGGATTTAATGTCTATTAGATAGATGTAAAGTCTACATTTCTGAATGGTATACTTGAAGAGGAAGTCTACATAGAGCAACCATAAGGTTTTGTTGATGAAAAAAACAAAAATAAGGTATGTAAACTGCATAAGACTCTATATGGATTGAAGCAAGCCCCTAGAGCTTGGTATGAGAGACTTCACAAGTATTTGGTGCAAATAGGATTTGAAAGAACTAATGATAACAACATGATGTACATAAAATTAGAAGAAGGTAAGGATATTGTTGTATTTGAAATATTTGTGGATGATATAGTTTTTGGAGGAAAGGAAGTACTATGCAAAAGTTTTGCTAACAAAACGAACCATGATTTTGAAATGTCTATGTTTGGAGAAATCAAGTTCTTTGTAGGATTACAAGTGCATCAACTAAAACATGGTATATTTGTGACACAATCATAATACATCAAGGAGATACTCAAGAAGTTTGGATTAGAAGACTCCAAACCTATTAGCACACCAATGGAAATAGGATGTAAGCTATCTAAAAATGATGAATCAGTTGAAGTCAATCAAACAATTTATAGATCTATGATTGGAAAACTACAATATGTTGTACATAGCAGACTAGACATAGCACTAGCAGTTGGAATAGTGGCTAGATTCTCTACCAATCCTAGAGAAAATTATCTCATGGTAGTAAAAAGGATAATGAGGTATCTCAAAGGAACCAATCATTTTGGCCTATATTACAAAAAGAATGAGAAGTTTGAACTCAATGCATACACAGATGAAGATTGGGGAGGAAACATTGATGACAGGAAAGCACAAGTGGAGGAGCATTATTCTTATGTAAAAGGCTAGTTACTTGGACTAGCAAGAAACAAACTTGCACATCTCAGTCCACTACAGAAGCAGAATATGTGGCAGCAGTAGTCAATTGCACAAACATTGTGTGGCTCAAACATCTATTGAAAGGAATGAAAGAAGAGGTAACTCAACCTATGATATTGTATTGTGATAATACAAGTGCTATAAACATATCCAAGAATCCAGTAATGCATGCAAAAACCAAGCATATTGCAATCAAGTATCACTATGTCAGAGAATTGGTGGAAGATAAACAAGTGAAGATGGAGTACATTCACACAAAATAACAAATTTCAGATATCTTCACCAAACCATTTCCCAAGGATGCTTATAAATATCTTAGAGGAAAGTTGGGGGTAATACCCCTAACTCAAGCAGCCTAAAGCAATATAGAAGTTGTCCTGCATCAATAGGAGTAGATCATTGAAATATTAGAAGAATGATGTAGAGGATGACAACAAGAGCAAAAACTCTAGATCAGTCGCAAGCATGATGATAGAGGGAGAAAAACATGAAGATGCAAAGCCTCTATATAGCATGTTAAAGTAGCTACATCTTTAGAATTTATGTCAAAGAGGGAGATATATGAGAAACATATAAATACAAAGAGGGAGATATATATGAAGGATCAAGGATACAAAGTAAATAAAAGCAACAATCTAGAGGAAGAAGCAGAACAAAGGATTCAGTTTGTATCAGCCAAAGAAAATGTATGTAATTTTGGTGGTAACTAAGTTGATCAGCTTAATCATTTGATCAGTTTGGTTTTCCATCAATGCCAAAGAGGGAGATTGTTGGAAATGATTGAAAAGATCATGAATCAAGAGAAATGGAACTAGAAAAGAATGTTTTAGTCATTTTTTTGTCATTGATGTCAAACTTGCTATTTGCAAGAATGACAATTGCTTTAGTGATCCAAATACTATCAATTGGTTGATTGACAAGGAGGTGGCAATCAATAAGATGTAACTAGAGTACCTAGAAAAAGGTTGAAATTATGATGTTGTAATGAAGTATACAGATCAACTAAGCCATTGATGAAATAGTGCATTGATGACATACTCTAAGATACAAAGGATGGACACACTGAGAGACATGATGTAAGGATTAACTAAGTCCTAGTTAGTGCCGAAAAAATTCTTAGTTGAAGCTGAGTAGCCTTCAGTTGTTGAGTGAAGATCAAGTGCCAAGCAAGATACAAGTCTTGAGCACTAGTAAATAATATTAAAAAGTTGAGTAACACAGAAGGTGCCAAGCATCAATAAACCAATGATGTCGAGTTGCTGCATTATTTTGAAAAGTCAAAGATTCACCAAATCTGAGCGAACATGGTAGTTATCTAGAACTTTGTGAACCAGATAGAAGATAAGAATGATGAACTGGTGGCATAGAACACTATGTAAAACATTTTTGGCGAATGCTAATGGATCAAGACCAGAACTTCTTTATAAGGAGTTATAGGTCAGAGATCAAGTTTGCAAGCATCAAAGGGAGTTGGTCATAAGTGTAATCATGTGAGGAAGCCAAGAGGAGTTAGAAAGGCATTGGAATAATGAGTGGAAGAACTGAAGGAGACAGATCTTGAAGGGTGAACAAGCTATTAGAACTGCAAGGGAGGAAAGCCAAACAAAGAAAAGAACTGGAGAGTGATTTGAAATCTGCAAGGTTGAAGTTGCAATCTGTATCAAGTCAAAACACTTCTAATACTTTTACCATTGTATCAGATATTGAAACTGTACACTACTAGGTTAGCTTAACAGCTAGGTGGATAAGCCTTAGGAAAAGGATAAAGAGATCCCTAGGAGAAGGACAAAGAGATCCTTAGGAAAAGGATAAAGAGATCCCTAGGAGAAGGACAAAGAGATCCTTAGGAGAAGGATAAAGAGATCCTTAAGAGAAGGATAAAGAGATCCTTAGGAGGAGGATAGGAGATCTTTAGTGAGGGATGAAAGATTCTTTGGAGAAGGTGACTATAAATCCCATGGACTTGGGTGACCCTAACAGCTCTATGTAAATCCTTTAATAGGGTGACATTCCAAGTTGAATGTTCTTAAATCCTTTAACAAGGTCACATTTAACAATGTGTTGTAGCTTTTAATAGGGCAGGCCTTTAACAGGGCAGACCATCGAAAGTGGTTGAAATCAATTGCGCAATTATTTTGTGGGCATCATCCCCACTCTAGTTTTACCTTCTTATTCCTGAAGGGTTTCTGGGTTATCAAATACTTAGTGTTATGGTGTGATGCATATTTACTTTTCATGATTGTTTAATGTATAATTGCATTCATGATAATTTCAGTTATGTGCCATTGAGGATTTGTGGAAATAGTTGAATTGGACATCATTGGACCTTGGATTACTGATTCACCCCCCTCTCAGTTATTCTAAAGAATTATAACAATAACTTCAACACATGAATTTAGATAAATAGGTCATTTAGAATTTGATGTAGAATTCATACTATTTGACAAAGAGTAGTAATCGAATAGCCTCCCAACCCCTCTAGAAGAGTCTGTGATTAGGAAAGTGGTGGGTTCAAACAAATTTTGGCATAAGGCATATAAAAAAGAAAAAATATCAAAAATATTTGCAGCACATTGATTATAATTTTGAATAAGAAGAAATCAAAATAATTGAATGAATTAAATGAATGAGAAAAGAAATTGTCTATAGAAGTTACAAAGATGATGTTTCTATAAATATACAATCATAAATTAGAAACTATCTAATATTTACATAAGTTACAATACTGACCAAGTTGCCTAAAAAGTTCTATAATACTATCAATAATCAAATATTCTTGTGACACTAACAACATTTATGAAGCATTAAGTACAGACTGCAACATGAAATTTGTACCATGTTTGTATCACCCTAATATCAACATAGTATGGAAACAATAGCGTGTTTATTTGGGTTGTGGATTTTGGTAGATTTTTTAAAAGTGTGATTGTGGATTTATATAATCTAACATATTTCAAAGTTTACATCTATAGGCTAGAGGACACATCAAAGGTGACTCAAGCTAGGAAAGAGATGGTTGGTCAACACCATCTTGGTTCTAGTTTAATGAAATACTTATAAAATTAAAAAAATGTTTAGAATAAAACCCATTTATTTATTATTGCAAAGGCACATCAACCTTGACCTCAAAAAAAGAAGAGGAAGCCTCATGTCATAAGATCAAAACCACAAGAGCCATAGCCATAGACCCTCAAGCTCCTATTCTCATTAGTCATTTGGATGCAAAATGCCAAGTTTACCAAACCTATTCTTCCTCAAAGATTTGAACTCTAAACTTTAAGCCTAAAAGAGAACTAATTCTGGGTGAATGCCTTAAAATGGCCTTAAAAATAAAGCTATTGGGATGTTCATTTCTAGGTATTGATATGTATATTAGAGATTGAAGCTTCATTCCACATTCAACTACAATCGTCCACCTCTCACCTATGTGTAACACAATATGAGCTTCAAAAAGTGATAAAATTGAGTGGTGTTGAAATGATAAATGTCAACAATGATGTTATTATAACAAAAAAAAATAAACAATCATTAATGTCTAGTAGTGATGTTACTAGCCTCTTATTAGCCTCATATACAGGGAGATTATTTGATTATTTTTTGAAACTCTAGCTATTGTTGATATTTCAACATGGCTTGCTTTTGATGGTATGACAAGGCCTTCAAATCATCTTTTTGGATATTGTTGATATTTAATGCATCCATATGTCAATGATATGAAAAACCTGACAAATCTTATCTAGAAAGAGTTGATATTTTGATGTAGAATACAATTGATGGTATGAAAAATTGGTAGAATCATCTCTGGCTACCATTGATATTTTAATATTTTCAACTAGATGTCTAATGGTGCCATTGTATATAGATGGGAATGATTTATCAATAGAATGGTCCATTAATAAATTTATAGTCATAGAGTGTGTCAAAATTTTGACAAAATTCTAGCGATATTTTTTGACATTGAATTGTCAAACTTTCAACCACTATACATTGAAAAATAGGTCCAAATTTACTAGTGTCCAATTTTTCCTTGACTAAGAGGGCCACATGTGGATGCATCTTTCTCTTTTTTTCTTAATAGGTTTGACACTAGGAGAAATTTGTAAATGGTACATAATTAGATCTATGTAAAGACTCGTCATATCTGAATAGGTCCATGCAAAATTGATTTTTCATTTTTTGAAATCAATTGGCAAAAATCTACTTTTCTTTAGTTGATAGGGATTGAGCTACATGAATAATTTTAGGAGATTCCTTTGTAAACAAGTTGAAAGGTTTTTTGGGTTCAACGAGAGCCAAAGATCTATCCAAAAAATAGCTTGGTAGACTATAAAGTACTTCATCTAGAGGTGGCTCAAGGAGGTTTTCACCATTGGATGTCTTTATTTTTACTCTTTTTGGATTCAGATACCACCACAAAGTGGTTTTTTCCATCTAACCACTTGTTTTCTCTTTTGATTTTTTGACTAAAGTTTTTGATATCTACTTTTATCATGTTAACAACATGTTCATTGGTGGAAGAAATCACAAGTTCAATGGCACTAAGGTAGAAAGTGATCTTATAGTCATTCTAGAAAGACAATATTTTAGGTTTTTGATATTGAGCTAACCAATCTATGAGATTAGGTTGAAAAAAGGAAAGAGAGGTCAAAGCTTCAAGGTTATGGATAAAGAAGGAGTAATCTCTGGTGACATGAGAAGTTGAGCCTATAGTGAATGTTGCAAAGGAATCCAAATCACAAATAGACATAAAGAAAATAATGTGGTCCACTAAAGCAATTTTTAATCCAAACACATCTAACCCTAAACTAGACTCTTTAACCACACTTAGTTGGGTAGCATAGGTGTGAATGACATCCACCCCTAATTCAAAAGATGCATTTCAGAGACTTTCCCATTCATACTCACCAGATTCTATACTCTTGTTCTTAGCAATTAAGTGAGCAATATTATCTCTAATCCTTCCTTTGTTTGGACTCTCATGGTTAGATTCATCTTTCTCATGTTGTCTGGAAGTCAAACTTCAATATTATTGTGGATAATTATTGGTTCTCCTCCCCAAAGGATAGAAGTGAGAGGCTTGAAATCTTTACCTTGTGGAGTGGTTGAAACAAAGGGTGGATCATTGTCCTTTGATTCACTAAACATGGGAGCTCTTCTATGAATCCTAGGTATTTTTTCTTCTAGTCCAAAACCTAGGCCAGTAGTATCTCAAGTGTTGTGACCCTCAATATGAATTAAGGGTTTGACAAGAGATTTTTTGTTACCAGTTAAGAACCTATAGCCCTAATAGCCCATGTTTTTGAGAAGTTTATATCCTTTTTCATAGCACTTAGGAGAGATGGGAGTAGTGATAGTAACTTCTTCTTCATATTCCTCTTCCCTATATATCTAGTCCTTCATTGCTCGTTCTTCATTTCCTACTTTGAGGGGAACAAAAGTACCAAAAATGGTCATTGTAAAAGCTAAAGGCTTTGATTTGGTAGAATATTTCCCTTAAGATCTAGGGGAAACTAGCAAAGAAATAATAAAATATAGAATGTACTCACCCATGCCTAGGCTCATCATTTTCAATTTATGTTTGCACTCTCTAAAAGATGGTTTTAGCTTGTGAGAAGAGAAATTGTGAGGAACCAATGTTATTGTAGTAGATAGTGTGTTTATATTCATTAATTTGTCTCTAGGGACAATTATCTCAATATTGGTGAAAGGAACATTTATACACTAGTGATATGTGGAAGGTACTACTTGCACATCATGAATCCAAACCCTTCCTAGAAACAAATTATACACAAGTGGTATATCTAGGACTTGGAAGAACACATTTTTTCAACTAGATAAACTTAGATTAGAAGCACAATGAGACCTTTAGAGGGTATTTTGAACTCATCAGAGGCTTTGATAGTGATCTCATACCTAGGGTCAATGGAAAATTTAGACATGCCCAGTTGTTGGATAACATTTAACAAGATAATGTCAACCCTACACCATTGTCTATCAAGACTTAGTGAATGTGAGTATGGAAGATTTGGACTTCAATATGAAGGGAAAGATTATGGGGATGATTGAGAGCTCTATCATCTTCTTTAGTAAATAAGAGATAATGAGGTAAATAAATGTTGTTCACCATAGCTTGGAATCACTCAAAATCAATATCTGTGGGGATGTTGGAAAAGGACAAGGATTTTTTGAGAATGTCCTTGTCCAAATGGGATAATTTTAACAACTCAAAGATGGATATTTGAGCTGGGGTTCATTTCAGCTAGTTGACAAGGTCATAATTGGAGATTGCTAAGGTAGTTAGTTGTTTTGATGATGAAGCATTTTTAGGATCATCAACAACTCTTAGAACAAATTTGGATTATAGCCTCGTGATAGCATTAAGTGCCTCACTCTGTGAGGAAGAGGATTCTATTGCTCAAAGTAATACCTTGGATTGAATGTTCTTATGTTGTTATTGAGAATTTTTCATTTTGAGGACAACCTTGGATCCTTCATCCTTAGCCTCATAATTGGTTTATTTGTCTGAATTAGAACTTTTCATGCACAGATATTCAAAAAACTCAATCATATTTATAACATTTTTGTGTCAACATAAACATAATTAATCTTAGTATCATGATCTTTCTTATGAACCTTGGAGGATTTTCCTTTCTCATGCTCTAGCAATGGTTGTTTAAAAGCTTTGTGATCAGAGTTTCTCACTACGCCATTTGTGACAACTTTGTGAGCATCTATCAGATCTTGAATGACATATTTGAGCTTAAAGTAGTGATTTTTTTTGTGGCCTTTGCTTCTATGATAGTTGCAAAAATGATCCTCTCTCCACCAATCAGGCATGATAGGTGGGTCATGGGGGTAAGATTTCTTAGAAAACTTGGTTTTCTTGTCAGATGTATTTGGTTTCAAACCCTCTTGTTGTTTTGCAGTATAAATGACATTGGAAAGGTTGAACATAGATTCCTTGGTCTTAGGAGCAACCACTTCTCCATGATTGACAACATATTTTTTTTTTTCCAAGGTTTATTTTTGCCTTGCCATTTCCATTTCCATTCTTGTCTTTGTTCACAATAATGTCACCTTTCTTGATAGAAACATCCTTAATATGATATAGACTTTCAACAATGGCATCAAAGGATGTGAAAAAATATTTTTTCAGATCAAAGTAAATTTCTAGTACAAGGATATTGAAAAAGCTTCCAATCTTCTTCATCTTAGAAAATTGCCAAGGGTATGTAGATTGTAAAGATCTCAATCGTTGAAGATATGTTGCAAAGGCTTCTCCTAGTTTTTGTTTGATGCTGAAAAAATCCAAAATAGTGATAGGATGTTGAATGTTATAGGAGTATTGTTGAATAAAATTTCATGTAAGTTCATTGAATTTTTTAAGAGGGGGTGTCAATTTAGTAAACCACTCCATGGCTTGTCTTGTTAGACTCCTATGAAACAATCGCATTAGATAGGTGTCTTCATGAGTTAAATACATGCTAATAGTATAGAAATGCCTCATATTATCATGAGGGTCACCATTTCCACCATATGTGTCATACTTAGTATCCCTAGGAAATGGGAGCATGTAAGGACTCCTATCAAAGGGGAGAGAAGATATTGATTTGACAAAGGAAGTTTTCAGTTGCTCTTTGGAAGATTGTAATTGTCCAAGTTGTTTCCTTAGTTCTTGCATCGAAGATTTTGGCTTCAATGAGCTCTCATTTTTTGATTATTCATTGTACATCAAAGTCTTGAGGGAGTTTCCATCCCTTTGTTGTCATATATTGAAAATATTGATCCCCATTCTACTCCAAATCTTTAATCATTAATGTTGGGTGATCTCATCTTGTTGAAATCTTATAATGTCTTCACTGGTGGTTTCCTCATCACTCTCATGATGGTGGGAATAGCCTCTCCTATTTTCCTTATTACATGCATGAGTATCAGTTTCATCTTGTTGATAATCTTTTTATTTAGTTCTTATAGCCTCTTTGTGTCTCCCATTTTCTTTGACTTGTACTTCTAAGCAACATTTGATCTCTTCAAGATGCATGTTGATCAAGATGTTGTCTTCACCTGTAGGCATATCAAAGGGTGTACCAAATGGGTTTTTTAAGTTGTAAAGTGGATTATTCCATATATTGGTTATTGTGTTTGATTAGAGTTAGGATCTAGGTGCAGTTTGTAGTTGTGCAAAAAATTAGAGAGGGATGACTACCATTCCTAACTTGGAACCTAGTTGTGATTGGCATGTAAGGATATATATTTTCTTAGTAGGATGAGAAATGTGTTTCATATTTCAAGATTTTACAATCAAGAATAATCACTTGTCAAAGTAGAATAGATGGCTTTTCAAGAGTGATCAAGAATTTACAAAACTAATAACTTAAGTTGAGAGAGAGACAATGAAGCTCAATAGCATGTACCTATCATAGAATGATAACCAAGTTTAGAAAAGTGATCATTAGTGACCTTTTGTGAATTATATCTACTAGAGTAAACTAATTTTTAAACTTAGGACAATACCTAGCATAAAGGTTTGAAACCAAATTTAGGAAGGAATGAAGTGACAAGACCCTAGATTAATTAAAATGGACTGTAGATTCTTTTTTCGAGGAAAAACAACTTAGGTGATATTTGTCTAGAAGCTAGAAAATAGTAGCACAACAATTTGTATCATATGATATAGTTCAAAGTAATGAAGTGACACTTTTCTTATAGGGATACTTTCTTTTATTGAAGATGACATATTTAACTATAACCAGGTGATAGAAATTGAAGTAACCAAGTGATACAATTTTGGGAAAAAAAGTATTATCTAATATTTCTATATAGATGGTATGATAGCATGCTAATGAGCTATGGAAAATGATAGTTTTTACTCAAAAATTTTGTGTTTTGGTTTGACAATTGATTAATTTTCTAATTAGACAATTTAGGACTTTATTTTGTGTCAAAGAACAACATGGTTTGGCAATAGTAAGGGTGCTTTTCATGTCTCAGTCAATTAAACAAGGGACAAAGAAACCTTGCCAACACACATTTGTGATATCATAATAAAATTATATCAATGTTAATGATATGTTTGATGTGAGACAAAGTTTAGTCAGGTCAACACATTCAAAAATACTTTCCAAGCATATCTACCTAGGATTCATGGTTCATTACTCAACAACTTGGCCCACACTAAGCACTCCTTCACCTCACACCAAGTGGTTTACCACAAGACATATTAGCTTTTTCATGGAAATTCTATGAGAATGACCAAGGGAACATAGATGATGAGTAAAATCTTAGGGTGATCTGATTAGTCAACTAGATTGATCCTTGCACTAAGAAGTTGAGCAAAAAAATAGGGTAGTTACTAAATTAGAGTGTTTAGAAAGGGCTTCCATTCATAATAATCTCTTCCACCCAATTCAGGGACACTCCACCTTGTGGAAATTAATGGACCTCATGGCTACAAGAACATATTTAGTATTATTTCCTAGCATTTTCCTCATGGTCCCAATCATATTGGTACTCAGACTAAGTGAAGACAAGCACTGCGTCTACCAAGTTTTTGTTTCCTTGATAGCCTTGAGATTATAGTGGGTTGGAATAGTTGAGTCCACTTGTCACCACTTGGCTCATTCCTCTTGGTTTTCCAAGAGAATACCCTCTAAAGGACTCTAACTACAATAAATTGGATCCACTTTCAAGAGTCAATATTTCTTATTCACCATATGGGTGAAGAGCATAGTCTTTTATCTTGATCATTTCTCCCAAACAAGCCAAAGAATTTCAATTAATCTATTTTTTTTTAAAGTGCAAAGGTGGGTCAAGATTTGTGATTCACCACAAGGGTGAAGAGAATACTCTCCTATCACCAAGGGATTTCAATCACAACTTTATTATTCCTATGAAATAAAAACAATGAGTAGAGTGTCACAAATGGAATAAAATAAATACAAGAAATTGTTTAGTTTTTATTTTTTGGGCACCCCTACAAAAAGATGTTAGTAGCCCTTGTACATTTGAATCTTTGACATACATTCTTTTCAAGATAAATATGTAAGTGTTTTAAGGCAACACCCTTCAAGAACAACCATTAGTCCACAACATGTTAGTCCTAAAATAACATAAAATCTATAAATAAACCTTTTTTAGATTGTAATGAACCTCTCAAACAAAAAAAATAGATAGAAAGAACCTAGAAATTGATAAAATTCCCCAAACAACAAGCAGTTTAAAGCTTGGCGATATTTTTTTGCTAGAAACATATCATATGATACTTTTCAATATACCTGTGTGATACTTTTCCTTCGTGTAATATACCTCCCTAAGCCATGCAATGCTACGTACTATACCTAGGTGATATATTTTAGTAAGGGCACACAATAATTTTATTAGAAATCTATAACCCAATAGGATAAGAAAATATTGTATGATACTAGAAAAGTATCATGCAATACTTGTGATTGTAAAGAAAATAAAGTATATATATTATGTAGAAAATGCAAGAAAAATAGTAAGATAAGGAGAAACACTAATATTGTGGCATACTCTAAACCCTTCTATCTAGGTGATTCCTTGAGATTAGAATTCTTAAATGTTAGCTTGAAGCTCCCTAGTCATCAACTGCAAGAAGTGTGTCTTAAGCATAAAAAGGGCTCTTAGTGGAGCCTTAGAGACACATTCCTTGCTAGTAAACCATGCAATAGGAGGTTGTTTTAGACAAGAGAAAGAATGAAAGTTACTATAATGAGCTCCTCAAATATGCAATGCAAATATATATTAAACTAATATGAATATGCAAAATGTAGCTATATTAAACAAGAATGAGAGTGTTACAATATCCAAACTAGTTACTATGTGAGCTAGATTATTACAAAATGGAAGCTATACAACATGAATCTAAAATAGAGTTCCATGAATGATACAATGATACAAGGAATTATAAGTTCTCCACAAAGATCTCAAGAATTCAAATGATAAACCTACATCATAATAATACTCAAGAGTGTAGATCCTTTGAGAAGGGAAGAGCTCTTTCATCAAAAGATGTGCAAGTGGTGGAGATAAAGATCAATGGATGAAGGATCAAGGGTGCAAGTTGAGTTTGGCATGATCCATGTCCAAGAGAAAGTCAATCAATGAGAAAAGAGTCAACTTTGCATGTGAGACAAAAAAAACCTATCTTTTAATTTTGAAATATGAATAATGTTTTGTGTGTACATTCAGTGGGTTAGAAGAATGGGGTCTTTTATTTAATTAAAAGGGCACATGTTTTTTAAATCAAATAATGAACTTAGGATACTATAGTCAAATTATATGTTATAATAAAATTACTTGATTTTTAGAAATTTAACCTAGATAAATGATTAGTTAATTTAGCCAAAATGTTGACAAGGGGGTTAATGATCTAGATGACCATTTTTAGTTAATTATAGGTACCCACAATATGGTTCACTAAATAAAAGAATATTGTCAAGGATATTGACCTTGTTAAGAGTCTATGAAATACATATAGTCTCTTGGGTCCTTGTTAGAGGAATAAGCCATGTTAAAAGCCTCTACCCTATTAGAAGTTTCTTCATCCCTATTAGGAGTTGGTAGAACAAATACAATATATGCAAGTAGAGCCCACTTTCCTAACATGCAATTATAAAATTTAATTTCTTCACAATAATAGGTATACATGTACAATATTGTCTTACTATTGTATCTCACATTTTCTCTTATCATACCTCAAATTTCACATCACATAAGATTTACACATGATATAAGTTTTCTTCTCAATTTTTTGCATCACATTCACTTCACCACATATCATTTTCATTCACATCATATCTACACAAGATATGATCTTTACTTATATCTTGCAAACTAATAAATCTCTACTTGGTCAGCCTTAATGCTTTCACATGCTTGATCAAATATAGGGTGTTTTTTAGTGGTGAATATTCATAATTTTGTGAAATTTAGATAATTTTTGACATTAATTTGGCTGATAATTTAAGATTTAATGCAACCTAAATCGCCACATTTTTATTAAATTTAGTTCTAAAATATTTAAAATCACTCAATAATTTATTTTATTATAAAATTTAAACTCAAAGATTTCCTGAAACATTCAATACATGATTAGATTTGATTTACATAAATATTATATATTATCAAAGAAATTAAAATTAATTCACCAATAATTATCATAATTATTAGTTACTTTAGGGATTTTTGGCGAACAGATTGTCTTTCTAATTACACAATGATAATTTTCTCTATGCATAAGACTTGGAAAGTACAAAAATGTTCACAACAATTGAGAAAACTTAATGTTATTCATTTTCTGTCTATATTTATAGGTACAACTTCCTTTAAAAGATTTATCAATGAATCAAAAACCAATTTTGCACTTGTTCCTGAAAGCACATGAGGACTCTCACATACTCCTAGGTAGTGAGGTTGTATTTCATTCATATAATAAAGATAAAATAACTCATAATATTTTCATCATAACCATTTATTCAAATAAAAAAGGATGATATAGAAATTTCATAGTAATCATTCAAGAACATTGATTGGCATAAACTATAGAAGAGATAGCGACATATATCTTCAAAACAATAATCAAATGTTCGCAAAGTAACAATGATTTAAGCACTTCAAACACTGAGTTTCAAAGTGAAATCAAAGATGTTGTGTGTGTGTGTGTGTGTGTGTGTGTGTGTGTGTGTGTGTGTTTGTGTGTTAAATCTTCTTTCCTATGCATGGTCATTAAAAAAGCCAACATATATATATGCTATCTTCTTATTGCTATAAAATTATCTATTTATCAAATTATTTTCTAGCTTTCTATTCTAACTCATAATTAGTTCAATGCCCCAGCCTTTATAGTTTTATTACAAATCTGAAAGGCCTCCATTAAAGCCCATTCATTTTGGTTTAAACAATTATGATAAGAACAAAAATAGTTTTTAAAATGATTTCCTAAAACATCACCAGAAGTAACTATCCCGATTGGACTTCATCACCAGTCTTTTCCTCTTTGCCCAGAGTTTTCCTTACCAATTTCTATATTTTCTAAAGGTGTTAATGAATTCTTGCATTGCATGGGAATGGGGGTTATTCAAACTCATTAGCTTAGTCCTACAAGCATCTTTTTTCCATTTAAATTCTTTGATTTTCAAGCTTTGTCATGGCATGAGATTCCTATTTACACATAACATGGATTCAATATTTGCTAGTGTGGTGAAATCACTAGTAGTAGGAAATTCATTATCCTTGATCTTTTCAATAGAATCATTGAATCTCTTTGTTAATGCTTCTGAATCTATGTTACCATCATCAAACTATAGAATTCCCATAGGGTTTACTATATTCATATCTTTAAGAAGCTCCTCATGCATTCTAGCAATTTTGTTTTCAATTGATTGCATATCTTTAATAGCTTCTTTGTAAATCAATTCTTTCCTACCCATGTTATTTTTCATAATGAAAAACATATAGGAATCCACAATTTTCATAGGGTTCTCACTTAGAAATTTAAGCACTCTAAAATTTTCAACTTTAGTCACTTGAAACACAATAGCCTGACATCAACTTTATTTGGTTTCCTATCATATAATAAGAGTTTAATCTCTCCCAAGAGCATTTCCCCTTTATCATACATAGTGGTGAATTCTAGGATAAACTTATTACCTTTCTTGATAATAGAATTCACCCAATCTAGCATTGCATTTGAGAGTAGCTTAATTTTTTTGCACCTGTTTTACTAGTTGTTTGTTGTCTACAAAATTAGGATCAAAAGATTGAGGGGATTCAACAATTGGTAAGGCTCTGAGATTCATCAATGAATCAATATAAGAAGCCATGGTCACCATTAAGGCCTTGAGTTCCTTTTTCTCCTTGCTATCTTTTTCCAATTGGGTTAACATATGATCAACAAAAAACTTAAAGAAGTTATTGCCTATATTTTTAGTGATGGTCCCAAGTTCAACTGAATTAACTTTGAAGCCTTTGCTATCAATTTCTCAAGATTTAGATTTTTGCTTATACGTGGCCAGTTCTATTGTGATTTTCCTAGTCACTAGATCTTTAATTAAATGGGCATCAATTTTTACTTTTTAACTTTGGAACCATGTGCTACATATTTTGTTACAATGTCTTTTATAGACATACATATTGGCTACAAATTTCTTTTCTTACTGATGAAGCTAGATAGCCAAGATGGGACAAAGGGATTAGTAGACATTTCTTGAGTATCCTAGGTAGGAGTCATGAATTTAGGCTAGCCTTTGCTAGGAGCTTCAATAAATTGCACATCATCATTAGGATTGTCTAAGAAACCAAAACCATCACCTGAATCCTATCCTTGGGTTAGCATCTTTTCATTCCAAAGTTCTTGTTGCATGAGGGCTTTAGACTTGGTTTTAGATCTAGTTCAAGGAGCCATGTTCTATGTGGGTGCTAGTTCCTTTTTCTACTTACCAAAAGTTGACACACCACCTACAACAAGAGATGAAACTTGGATGTCAAAGGTCAGTGGTTCAGATAAAGAAACCATTTTTGGAGATAATTCAATGACTACTTTCATGCTCTACATCCTTAGCCAATTGTCTGTATGAGTGAGAATGGATCTAGTTCTCAGATTTATATCATTCTCTTCTTTCTAATTCTAATCCACTTCTAATTATCTTGATTCACCGGCTTCCTCCCACCTAGGTTCAACAATGTCTAAACCATCTTTAACTGCTCCTTCAAGTTGAAATATCAATTTGAGGGAATTGATTTGAAGTGTTAAACTTGAGTGGTCTCTTTTTAACACTTCTTCATCATGTTTATAGTTCTACAATAAATCCTCTAGGTCTAGGATTATGGATAACTAACCCTTCAAACCAAGAACTCAAGATGCAAATCCTTTACTATCAAAATATTTTATTCCTTGGTAAGACCCAAAACCAAAGCCAAGCAAATTGCTTTGTATGACTAAAGTTTTGATCATGTTGCTACAAGTCAAAGGGCCAAGCTTGATAGGAAACACTAACTCCCAATTCTCTTGTGGTAGAATATCCTTAATGATAGAAAATAAATACCTCCAAACCTCAACTAAAACAAAACAATCAAGTACATAACATGGTAACCTCATTAGCTCATCCTCAAACCCACATATTCTTAAATAGGTGAACTTAGGGAACTATATGTAATAGCTTCCATAGTTTTGAATTAGTCTCTAGGCCTCTAAGGAAAATATGGGCATGGGTGCCCTTTTCAGAGATAAATGTACACTTTCTACAAATACATCATGCACCTTTCTAAAATTTTCTAACACTTTATCTTTTTGAAGTAGGGGACTATGTTTATAGATTGTTATTTCCTCATTCCAAATCTCAAGGGAGTAGGGAAGTGAGGTTACTGACACAAGCAATGTATTATGTAAGATAAGAGGCCATATAGAAATTCTCCTTAGATTCCTTAACATGTCGAAGCTATGTTCTTAATGAGTTAGCAATTACTTTTTCCCAATCCATCCATTGTTCTCCTTTTAAAATATTTCAACATAAAAAAACATCTATTCTTCAAAAAGGAGGACATTAGCCAAACCCTTGACTCAATGTATGAGTGCTACAAGATCATGAATATGGGGTTTTAGGTGATCTTTGATGACTATCTTTGTAAGAATTTGGCTTAGGGTAGATTTCACCCAAGACCAAGGAACACAAACACAAGTACAATAGTAGACCAAAGAGAGTATATGATTAAAATGATGATATATTCATTCAATATGCCATAAAAAACTACACTAGGAGTGCCTATATATAAAGGCCTTTGGAGAGCTTCTAGAATGCATAGAAGTTAGCATCATGATAAGTCATACAACCAGGCACATGTCCATTAGATAAGGGTTATACTCCATTAAGCATGAAAGTAAGTGTGATGATGAGAGGATAAGCCTACAATGGTGTATCACACAAATTAGTGGTGTAGACAATATGTGCTAAATTAGGAGTGCAAATAACTATGTTTTCTACATGACAACATAGTGAATGATGCAAAATCTAGTGTTGAAGACATCATGTGCTGAAATAAAGTTGTGTACTTTTGTGTTGTCAACATCATTACTCATGAGAGTACACAATCTCCTAAGTGTCTCACCTAAATAAACAATAAAATAATGCAAAATAATAAAATAATGCATTAACCTAAGTAAACTTAAGTAAGTGTAAATAGTAAATACTTATTTATACCAACATCCCCTCGCCCCTTAGGTGCAACTTTGGGGAATTCCCTTAAGCTTACGAAAACTAAGATGAAACACATGATGGGTCCTAGCTATCAGGCCATGTTAGGTATCCATGTACATAATGAAATGAAATCTCTCATAAAGAAGATACAGATGAAAAACCTCATTGAAAAAACCCTCTCCCAAAAAGAGAGATAAAAAATACATACGATGTATGAATGGATGGAGTAATCAAGACCTCACCATTACGATAAACATATGGTATATACATAAGAGAATGATGAGAAGAAGAAGAGAGATAGGATAGGCTCCCCCCCCCTCCCCAAAGAAGAATCATGTCAGTGACTACTCAGATGAAGAAGTTGATCCAAGATTGCAGAATGGTGTTCCTTCTCTTAGGAAGAAACAATGCCAATGGTACAAATGAAATGCATCTGCTATGTGTGAAAAGAATCCCATGGATAAGTGATGTCTCTAAAACCTACTTAATAGACTGAAGAACCTATCTTGAAGAACTATCTATACCCTCAATTGATGAAGAATTCTTCTGCAACTACTAATCATAAGTATCCGCAATCACTTCAACCTATAATGATCAATCATGTAGAGCATGAACAAGATGGTTAGATGGAGCCCTCATGACAACTAAAGAAGGTGCTTCTACATATAGAAGAAGAGGTAGATTATCAATACTATCCCCCAAATCTATCATTGAAGCTAGACCTAGAAGACTAGATGTACCCTACTATCTTGGACCTATCACTGTGTCTATGTATGCATGTGGACTGAATTAATGTAGTAACCTCTCGTTGTAATTTTCTATAGAACCCCACATGTCTAAATCTATTGAAGCACTATTTCTAGTGTCACTATTAGTTTCCACATGGTATAATGTGTAGAGAGGATTAGAGGACAAGCTTGGTGAACTTTCCTCAAAGTGTACATCCTTCTCCACAAAAATTTGATGTGTCTCTAGATCCTATAGTCTACATTCTTCCACACTATTTTCATAACCAATGAAAGTACAAGGCCAAGGTGATTGTGTCTTGCATCCACTAGAAGATATATTTTCTCATGTAGGACAAGAAAAGACTCTAAAGTGTGTCATAATAGGGTTTCTACCACACCATGCCTCAAAAAGAGTCTTGCCATCTAAGGCTAGATGAGGAGACCTATTAAGAATGTGAGTGGCACTACTAATTGATTTGACTTCAAGTGATGGATCTAGAGACTTGGCTTGTATCATGCAACTTGCCATAGATTTAAGAGTTCTAATCCTCATAGTTGCAACATCTATCTTGTGTGGATTGAATATTGGTAGATTTTGAAGATCAATTCCCTCAAGTCTACAAAATTCTGTAAGCATTATGTTCAAATACATGCTTCCATTGTCCATTCCTAGAACTTTGATGGATTTCTTGGATTTCTTCTAAACATGATTCTTGAAGGTTAGAAATTTTTCTAACACTTCATTCTTATTATGAAAAAAATAGACCCAAGTGTATCTTGAAATGTCATCAATGAAAATTAGTATGTAGTGACCTTGGATTACTACAAAAGGGCCTGCTAATACCATGTGAATAATCTATAGAACACCTGGTACACTTGAATAATTCCCTTTCTATAACTTCCCCTCTAGATGCATACCCATTGAATCTATTAAACAATCACCATGGGAAAAGTTGATTTTGGGTAGAAATTGGACCATTCTGTTTGTGCAAAGTTGATAAGGATACCAAAAGGAAAGATGACCATATTGCTAATGCCATAATTGGATTTGAGAATTGGATTTAGATAACAAGGCCTTTGAATGAGACTTGGGCACAAAATGGGATAAAGAGTACAACCTTTTGTTATGATTCACTTTCCCCATTGCAACTAAGCAATCATCTTTGAGAATATGCACCTATACTAAGTCTAGAAGAAACTCAACTCTATGTCCATCTATAAGGTGAGTTATTTGGTAGATAGAAAGGAGATTTGAACTTAGGTTTGGAACATAGAGAAAATCTTGAAACTATCCATTTTCCATCTCCACATTTCCTTTTCCTTCAAATCCCATTTTAGTATCACCTCCCACAAAGATGTGTTGTACCTTTGATAGCTTCATTGAAGAAGAATCCTCCTTTGAAGAACCCATGTGATAAGAGGCACCAAAGTCAAAAATCCATTCCTTTGAATAATTTGAATTTTCCATGAATGCTTGTTTTCCCTTTTAATCTAAAGAAGACCCTTTCTCCTTATAAGCATTAGGCAATGGAACATTATGTTTCTTCATGATCTTGGTCAACTCATCAATCTTCTTAAGATAACACTCATGTTCTTCAGGACCCATGTTCTTCCAATAGGCACACTTTTTCTTCTCCTTATTATTAGTGTCCCCCTTCTTATTGGAATTTGAGGAAGACATGCCTTGTTGATTGGATTTTGGTGTTGTCTTTTTTGCATCCTCTTATTTGTTCTTCCATTTCTTCTTCTTACCCTTTCCTTTATTTGAAGATTGTCGAGCTAAATTTTGAGAACCATCATTGTTGGCCACCAATGCTTTAGACTTAGGTAAATTGAGAATCCCCATTGATTTCAACTTCTTTTCTTCTATATCCAATAGGTTAGCATATTCATCAAAAGTGACTTTCTTATAGGTAGACCCTAATGTAGTCTTTGATGTTTTAAAAGAAGAAGAAAATGTGGAATACTTCAATGATAGTTTGCTATGAATAAGATAGATCAGTCTATCATCTTTGATAGAAGCCACACAATTAGTAAGCTTTGTCTTAGTTCATTCACCTTGATGATGAAATCCTGTATAGAATCAAATGACTTAGGATCTAAGTAGACAAGCTCATCTTCAATTTTGAAAACATCCTCTTCAGACACTTTACCATCTAGGTTTTTGAGGATATCCCAAGCTTCCTTGGAAGTAGAACACTTCTTAATTTGATACATGATCTTGTCATCAACACCAAAACATATATCACCTAGGGCTTTCCTATCCATTGCTACCCAAACTAAAATATAACTTGTTGATACATTATCAACCACTACTTTAGGAATAGTACCATCTACATATTCAGAAACTCCATTATGGATTCAGTGATACCACATTTTGATGGACCATGTAGCATATTTATGTGTAGTTAATTTTGGAAACATAAATTTCCCTAATGTTGAAAATGAAAGAAAATTGCAGAAAAGAGAGAACAAAACACCAAGAACATGCCCCCTTTTCACTAAATCTAGAAACCCTCCCAAAACACATGCTTTTGGCACTTTACTAGTCATGTGATTATAATAGCCACTTGCCAATTTTGGCCTTCATGGACTTCCAACTTTGCTTGTTACAACCTCTTGAAAGATTACAAGTCTTGAACATTATAATGTGTTAAAATTTTGAAGCATTACAAAGCATGAAAAGGCCCTATTAATGAAAGTGATACTATTGTCCACATTTGACTATAGATCTGGAAAGTAGGCAAAAAATAACACACTTTCAAAAAAAATAGAACCTAATTTCGAGTCTAGATGTGCCCTGTATGGAGTGTTTGAAGTTGCGAAATGCAAGATTATGTAGGTACAGTCACCAAAAAACACAAATTTTGACATATCTATGCACCAAAACTAAAAAAAAATTGCACCACTAAATTTTTTTAGGAAATTCTACCTAATTTCAAAAAAAATTGCACCTAATTTGGAGCCTAGATGATTGAGATATGACCTCCCAAAGTTGGACTACAAAATCAAAAATCAATTTGGAGAGGGATCAACAAAAGATGATATTAAATTCGATGGTCATATGGTCATTGTAGTAGTTCTAATTTTCCCTAGAATGATTGTCAAATAGCTATCAAATTTGGACTTGTCGATTAGATGATGTAGGTGAAAAGATTTCCCCTTGATGATGTCAATGTAATGTCATTGGTGAACTTTGAGTGGATGGCTAGTATGCAACCATGTGGCCTTTGGGCATAGGTAGGTGGAGGATGAGGATTGATTATAAATTGCCATGTGGTAGTGCCAAAAGGATACCATGTGATGCAGTTGCAACAAGGCCAAAAAGAGCAACAAAGTCATCATAGTATATGCTATGATTGTCATAGGGAATGGAGATGAAGTTACCAGTCAGTGAAGCAGGGGTGCTAGTTTCTTAACTACTAGTTTCGTATCAAATTTCAGTGAAGTGGGTTTTATACCAAATTGAGTGCTAGAAAAACTCTGTGGGTATTTAAATACAAAGGCCTGTGGCTATTAATGCAAAGGAAACCCATCAGATGTGGGGCTCTCGCTAGGTTTTTTGAAGGATGTGTCGCCAAATGTTGCATGGAAAATTGATGCAAAAAATTTTAGTACGGCCCACTAATTTGTGATACCAAAATAATGCTAGAATAAATAGAATATTCTTGTGCAATAAATATAAAATTCCTCCAAAATTGCACAGCCAAGATGTGACTGTTCAATTTTGCAAAAAAAAATTCTCTGACTGGCCAACTAGTCAAAAAAATTCTAAAAATAAAAATTTGAAATAATAATGTAGAGATAAAATTAAATTAGATCTGAAAAACAAATAATTAGATCAATTAAATGACCATACCCAAACTACAAATCGGGGCCTCTAGGTTCCAATTTGCAAAAAAAAATTCCTTATGATCAACTTTTACCCAGCATAGGCAAATTTATAGTCGATCTTCATAGAATTGATGTTCTAGATACAATGGTGAGGTCAAATCTAGCTCTAGATGCTCCCAATTTCTATAGATTCTCTAAATTTAGGTCGAGGTGCTAAAGAATGAACAATCTTGAATGGCTATGTGTAGAGAATCACCTCGAGCTCTGATACAATGTAAGAATTTGGCTTAGGGAAAAATTCACCCAAGACCAAGGAACTCAAACATAAGCACAACAGTAGACCAAAGAGAGAGTATGATCAAAATGATGATATATTCATTCAATATGCCATATGAAAGTACACTAGGAGTGCCTGTATATGAAGGTCTCTAGAGAGCTTCTAGAATGCATAGAAGTTAGCATCATGATAAGTCATACAACTAGGCACATGTCCACTAGATATGGGTTATCCTCCATTAAGCACAAAAGTAAGTGTGATGATGAGATGATAAGCCTACAATGGCGTGTCATGCAAATTAGTTGTGTAGACAACATGTGCTAAATTAGGAGTGCAAATAACTATGTTGTCTACATGACAACTTAGTGAATGATGCAAACTCCAGTTTTTTAGACACCATGTGTTGAAATAGAGTTGCATACTTTTGTTTTGTCAACATGATAACTCATGAGAGTACACAAACTCCTAAGTGTCCCACCTAAAAAAATAATAAAATAATGAACTAACCTAAGTAAACCTAAGTATGTGTAAATAGTAAATACTTATTTACACCAAAAATCCTTGGTAGCCTTGAACCTTTGCCATAATTAGTCACTGTCCACTTTCAAGCTATGATGTTATGATATTCTCTTAGGGTTTCTTGGTATTCAACTAGGCATTAGATGGGAAAAAATGATGCAAATGTACTTTCTAGTAGATGCAACACTGAGGCAATAGTTTCCCTAGATATTGATAGAACTAGTTTTCCATCTTTATTTAGAATACTTTTACTCCTTACATCATAATGGTCAATGCAAAGTTGGAGGAATTTAGGGCTTAATAGGGCAGGCGAGAAAGTTGCAGCTTCAATCAGACCACTAGTCAAAATTTTCATACAACCATTCAATTCATCAACTTGCTCAAGGAAATTCAACTATAATTTTTCCAACCTATCACCTTCTAAATTGGTATCACAAAAAATGGGTCTCTTTCACTCCAAACCTGACACATTCCCAAAGAAATGTGACATAGATCTCATCTTAAACAAGGAAAACAAGGCTCAAATTGATTCTATTCTAAAATGTACACAAATGGTAGAACAAAAAGAAGCATTTTTTCTATATTCTAACCTACAACCTGCTGAGAAAAATAACCTATTTTCTTGTCCCTTAATAGCTCCTTCAAATCTCACTTTTGCATGATAAACAAAAATAAAAACTCCACTCTTTTTAAGGGAAAGAGAACATACATGCAAAAGTACAACCTCATAATGAGGCATTCATGATAGATCAACTATGGCTAAGCTTGCACATTCAAAATCTTTTCACATGACCTTTTATTAAATACATCCCTTTGTAGTTGTACTGACAATTATTAACTTTATCTAACACCCAATCCTTCTTTTTTCATGAAAAGATTTTCCTTAAGTAATGATGGAATTTTCCCATGCTTGAAATTAAGGCATGCTTTTGAATTATTACCTCCTAATGTGGCAATTTATGTCATGTAAAAGTGGTGGCTTCACCAACTTGCAATCAATTTCTGCTGGAAAATCTTCATTATAGAACTACTTTGAACTACTTCAAACCAAGATTCAAAGGCATTC
This sequence comes from Cupressus sempervirens, assembly GCA_028749045.1. Lineage (NCBI taxonomy): Eukaryota > Viridiplantae > Streptophyta > Pinopsida > Cupressales > Cupressaceae > Cupressus > Cupressus sempervirens. The sequence goes on from CM053789.1 coordinate 56,333,289, forward strand.
AAAGTATTGCAAAAGAAGACTTTGAAGTCTTGCATGAATTACCTGCAAAAAACAAAGGTCAACATAGAAACCTTTGATTGAACTACTTTGAACTTCTTTGAACTAAGATTCAAAGTGGTTCAAAGAGGTTTGGAAAAACACAAGGAATGATAGGAGGCTTTAAGAGAGTTTATACAATGTTTTCAAAGATTGAGAGAGCATGAAATGACAATAAGAAGCTTTGATGAGTAGATGGGCAATTTAGGAAAAGTTCAAAATATGGCGACTCATAATATGACTAACAAGGATATATTATTAATATTTAGTTTTCACTATTGATTAAATTTTTTAAAATATAAATTAATTATCCTCATAATTTCCATGAGATAAAACATGTTCAATTTTGATTTGTTGATAAAAACAATCTTTTTTTTCCAAAATAAAGAAAGATTCACTAATAATTTATATCTTTTTTGGAGCGGTGTTTCTTAAAGTTTACCCTAATCAAATATAAAAATGACTTAGAGTAAACATCTAGGATGTTGGACCATCATAAAGTAGTAACTATTTTGTCAAAAAAATAATTACTTAAGTCGTACAATCTAATTCTCTAATATGCTCTATTATTTTATGTTAAATACTTGAATTGGTATATGTACAAGTTTGGACACTTACGTACATCATCACCATGTTGTCATCTATTGATCCTTAACTATGCATGTCTTAACTCAAACTCAGTCATCTATACATGGTATATCTGTCTCTATACTACTACCATCTGCCTAACATTTAGGCAATTTGGTAATTTTGATTGCATAAATGAAATACTAATTACATGTTGCCATAAATGACAATACTTCAAACATCTAACTAGCAATATTACCAACAATCTCACCCTTTGGTAATTATGGAAAGATTTAGGAAAATTGGCTAAGTCACAAAATAATGTCATACAAAAACGAATACAAAAGGTAACTACACAAAAAATTGCTTTAAAATAGAAAATATTTTAATCATGTTTTTTGATTGAGTATTGCATTCTTTATCACTCCTTACAATGATATATAGGTGTACTCCCACTTACATATACATATATACTTCTCCTCTATACATATACAATTTTCTTTACATATACTTCTCACCCTTTGACATCAATGGAAAATGTGTCAAAAATTGTGTTTCCTCTTGTTGATCAACTTGATGTTTTGTATATACAATTTCCAATGCTAATTTTTAGTCTTCTAGTCCTCCTTGACTATGTCATATATAGTTATGAGTGTGTAGTGTGCATACAATTCTACTTCTCGCATGCTCAAGTTAGTATAGGAAAACTTGTCATTGGAGGCCTTAGCTACAAGACATTCCTTCAATTGCCTCTATAAAATATTGATTTAAGGTGAAATTTTTTCTCTAAGAGTAGGAAACATTTTGATTACCTATTCCTTATCATTTTCAATGTCCAAGATAGCATTGGGAATGTTCTCCATTTCAATTCCAAGATCTTTAACGCTTTCCTTAGGTCACTATAATAGGGTAGTGAGTGTTTGAAGCTCACTTATTTGGCCTTCAATATTATTGTTAAAATCTAATAAGTGTATAATAGTGTGCACTGTCCATATAACGTCTTACCTTCATCAATATTCTTCCTTAATTCCTTGATATTTTTTCATCTAGTGTCTTTTGAAAATATAATAGATAAGTGTATGATAGTGTGCATTTCCAATATAAATTCTTACCTTCATCAATGTTCTTCCTCAATTCCTTGATATTTATACATCTAGTGTCTTCAGATCATTTATCGCATTCATTCATATTCTATCAAGTAGTGATGCATCATGATTTTCCTATTCTTATAAGTTGACCCTACTTGAGACAAGGTTGTGAATTCTTCATCAAAATATTTCACCAATTCTTTTGCCTTAGTTTGCAAGTCTATATTTGTAATAGTTGTGTGAAATATCTTTTGTATCTTATCCAAGACTTCTAGAAGAAAATTTTTTCTCCAAAGACCTAATTTATTTGCTACTTTGAAGTAATTTAATCAAAGAACTCATATGTCCTTTTTGATCATCATCATCAGATATTGTTATTGTTGCTACTACTGGAGTTGTTTTAGGAATAAGTGTAACATATTTAACCTCTACACTCTTCTTTTCTTCTTCAACCTTCTTCCTCTCATCATCTCATCTTTCTTTTTGTTTCTCAACTTATTTTCATTTATCCTCTTCTTTTTCTTCTTATACTTTCTTTTTTATTTCCTCTTCTTTTCTCTTTCTACTTCTTCTTTCTTTTCTTATTTCTTTCTTTCCTCTTTCTTCCTCAAGATTCTCATCTTTTTTTGTTCTTTCCTCTTCTTTCCTCTTCACTTCTTTTTCATCTAATCTTTTCCTTTTTGTAATCCTCTTTCTTTCTTCTTCTTCATCCTCATTGTTAGTACTGGTGTAGGTAGTAATATTGCCAACAATGTTTGTTCGATATTCAATAAATGGATTTTCTTTTACATTAACATTTATATGTGTAGTGTCCACTTACATGGATTTAGTATCAATAACAATGTAAGGAAGTGATATGGTTTGATGCACTTCTTCAACTTCTTCATCATCACATTCCTTAGAATCACTAATTTGCAATGTTTTCTTCTTGTCTTAGATCTAGTGGCAATTTTCTTGACCCTTTTCTTTGAAGGTAGTATAGGTTCTTCTTTAACCTTTACCAATATTCCTAGCCTTATCTATGCAATTGGTATATCAACCTTTGATTGCTTCTTTTTCTAACCACATTGTACTCTAATTGGTTGTAATTACACAATTGTTGCATAAGGTGCAGTAGGTGTTCGTGTGGTAGGTCCTACAACTATTACATCTTTACGTGGTGCTACAATAGAAATAGGTGGATCTTCTAATATCTCACACTATTTGCTAGCTTTCATCTCCACTACTATCCCTTTGATTTCATTAAGTTATTCTCTAGTCATACTAGATTCCTTGAGAATGGAATCTATCCTCTTCTCCACATTTGTCTTAATCGTCTTTCTATGAAGTTCTATAAGAACTTCTCTCATCTTTTCCTCATAAGTACCCCATATAGTGATTATTTTGTCCTTCTCTTACTACAATATGATCTACATATAATCCTCAATGAGTTCTTCACTCATTTAATATCCCATGGGTTCAATGAATTTCACCTTAGGTTCTACTACTTCTAGAAAAGAAGTACTATTTCTACTATGGAAATATATCTCATCTTTATACTTTTCCACCATGGAGGGAGGGATTATGTATCTCAGTTTCATCTCTAATTGAAAGTTCTTCATCAATCTATAAATGTCCCTATCTCTAATATTCTCCAATCTTGCCCTGTAACATTTTGTTACCAACTTCATAGAGCATTCATCACTTTCCCAACTTTTCATGCAAAGGAATTTCATGTTAACATAAAAGAATATATGTATTAAAAAAGATTCAAATCTATAGCCTTCATTCTTAGTCTTCTTTAGCTTTGTAATATTGTCTAACACCTATGGTCTAACTATCACACATAAGGTTAGCTTCCTTTTATCAATTGCCATAGCATATGATGCATGCATGAATCCTACTAGCATAGAGTTCACTCTAGAAATATGATGCATCTATTATCCCAAAATTTTACTAAACACTTTGACTCCTTTTTTCTAAATCATGTAAACTTTGATTTTCCTTCCATCAAACCTAGTATTCAAGTTTGTCTCAACTATCTTTCTTACATTTCTATTATTTACTAGATTATAACCTTGATTAGTTAGACCCATGACCATATGAATTAGGTCATTGCAAATTGTGACTAGTGCATCACCTATCCAAAACATCTCTTCATGAACTCTACTCAAAATAATTTTGGTCCATTCATGATTGTCAAATGTCATTTAGAACATTTACCTAATCAAGTTCAACTCATTTAGGTACATGTATTCATATTGTAAATGTAACTTCTAACATCTTCTATGTGAAGTACATTTGGTAGGATTTGAGAAAATGCTCCTAACGCATCATCTGTGAGAGAAACGAATGGGTTTTTCTTGAACTTGTATATGGGTCTATCACTTAAATCACTTGCTGACTAGCCTACCATGCTACTTACAAAATATACTAGAAATTTCAATCAAAGCTTCATAAAATACCAAGTTAATGTCGCATTTTAGGGCTTCTACAATTTGCACTACAAACACCTTTCTTCACACTTGAATTCATTGTCAAATCACTCATATATCACTCCAATATTTTTACACAAACAAAAGGTATTCATAATCTTTCTCAAAATTCTTAAATTGCTTCAAATCATAGAGTAAAAGTACAAAGTTGTGTCACCTTTTAGGTTGACTTATCAGAATGACTGAATTTGAGTATTTCTATCTAAAAATCAATTGTGTTTAAACATGTGATCTTGGTAAATTTATTCTAGTTAAGTTATATATGGTCTCACACTTATCTAATTGGAAATGTCTATTAGATGCATTTTTTATAGTAAATAGTATCCAATTACTAAAGAAATAAAATTATTTCAGAAAAATGACATTTTAATAGCTCTTACTATATTTTAGTATTATTTTTAATAACATATAATCATGAATTTATAGAGCTCAAATTAATGAATATTCTTATGTAGAGTTCATAGTGTTTTAATTAGATATAATTTATTACAATTAAAAAACTCCACAAGTACATATTTTAACACTTGATAAGATGTCAATTTTGAGAAAGAAAAAAATATTAAATCATATCAAGAAAATTAAAAATTTATATGACATTCTAGAGGAGAGAGTCCTCTTCTGGAATCTCTAATTTTTCTTTTAGTTAGAATACATTTATTTTGAAAAATGTGATGGGAGATGAAAACTATCGATTTGAATAAGTTGAAATTTGATTCATTATAAAAGAGAAAATATAGGTCTAAAGCTAATTTTTATTTTTAATTTTTCTAGCAGCATATGTTATCTATAACATAATCTAAGATCAAAAGGAAATAGGTTTATTTCCATATCATTTTGTGGTGGGAACTAGACCCCTAATTTTTAGCATCTTTTAGCAACTAAATAGTTATCTTTAAAAATAGGAAAATATATCATTTCTTGTTCCAATTAAATATTAAATCATATAATCATAAACTTCATCCATTTCTGCACATTTCATTAGTTTATTTTATTTTCAAATTCTAACTAATAATACCAATTTTATGTCATTAAAGGTGAAAAGTTATACTTTTGTTAGCCTTTTCTTTTGTAAAAGGGTAACATAAGTTTGTAATTTTACCCCTTACTCTACATTAAATGCATATCTACTTCTACTTCAAAAAATTGTCACTAATTAATAGTGAACTTATTTTCTTTTGTACAACTGACTGTAATCACACAAATGCTTTCACACTTGATCATAGCTTCCACTCTATGTCCTCTGGCTTCTAATAACTATGCAACTTCTTATTTGCAATATCATATCAATTCTGATCAACTGATATTCTACCTCTACTAGATTTTTTTAATTCAAATTAGATGAGTCACAAATAATTTCAGACTTTAATTTCTCATTAGGTGCACCAAAACATAGTTCCTTGAAACCTATATAAGAACTTTCTGAATCCTTAGCTTTTGCAAATACTTCTTTAAATTCCTCAACATGATATTTTATAACTTCTTTCTAACTATTATCATTGTTATCATTCCTTTTGTAATTCTTGTTATTGTTCCTTCTATAATTGAGATTTTGATTGAATTTCATTCTTTCCATTCTACAAAATCTTTCTACGTGTCCAAAGTTATTACATAACTAACATAGAGGTGCATTTCTTCTTTGGTTAGTTCCAATCTAATTTTTAGGTGCTCTGCAATTCCTTGCAATATGTCCAAGATTGTTACACTTGTAACATACATGTTTCCTTTTTCTATTAGATATTTCTTCATCATTAGATCTTCTTTGGGATCTTTCATTACCTACAGGATTAATATTCCTAAACATTCTACTATTTGTATTATTACTATCAAACTTAGGTTTCTTACAATCTACTACTTTATGCCTATAACCATGACAATTATAACAATACAAATTAGTAATAGGTTTAAAATAATTATCTATAAAACCTCTTTTCATATGACCAAATTCATTGCATATGAAACATCTACCTTTGCATTCATCTTTAACTTCCTTGGATGGTTCATCTTACTTAGGTTTATCAACTTGCTCTATTTTCTTTGGTTCATAATATTTTGTAGAAAAATCAACTATTTCAATCTCATTAGATACTTTGGTAGTTGTGATTGATTCAATTGTACTCAAATCAAATTCTTTAGGGGACTCTACAATTGGATCTAGTTCTTTTCTAATTTGAACTTTTCTTTTCTGACTTTTCTCCAATAAGATATCCAAGACTCGTCTTGTCATGTGAAGGTCTCTGGAAAAATATTTTCTCATCAATTTTCTTACTACTAGAATAATTTTTTTCTAAATGCCACTTAGCTTGTGTGAATACTCCTATCACAATGGCATTGTTCCTTTGTATTTCTATATACTCAATCTTGATAGAATCTAATTTAGATGTTTTTGATTAGATAAAAAGGTTTTAGAGGGAACCTGAAATCCTAAAGTTAGTACAAAAAAAGGCTGATAATAAGCATGAAAGCCCAACCAAAAAAGTATAAGTTCATAGGCTGAAAATAAGCATTAAGCCCAGCCAAAGGAAAGAGTTCTGAGAAAAGACCAGGAAAAAGAAACAAGCAAATTCACAGCCTAAAGCCAAAAGACAATGATAAACAAAAGAATATGTGAGAGTTATTCCTCATTCTTTTTCTCCAGATCATGCATCACTTGAGCAGCCTCAAAGGCCAGTTGATTCTCCTGCATTTCCATCTGTTGTGCCCTTTGATTCCCCTAGTCCTGAGCAGGAATGGAGTTGTCCTTTGTAGAGTCATCCTCCATTCTAGCCTCATCCTTGTCTTTTCCATCCTCATCTTCATGCATTTCTCTATCTTTGATCCAACCCATGAGAGAGATGATGTTGTTGTTGATGGAGCTTAACAAGGAAAACATCTGATTCGCAAGGCTGTGATTGTAGTTTTCCAAGTTGTGTATCCTTTGTTCTGCTAGGCTAAGCCTGTCAGCCAAATCCATCCTCCTGTTGGCATCCATTCTCAAATTTTAGATCAGATTCATTCTTACTCTCATATTTGTTAAGACTCAACTTAAGTTCAACAATTTTCAATTTATGTTTCAAAATCTCATTTTATTTCTTTAGAATGCCTACTTCATCATTGTCACTAGTCTATACATTTGATTTCTTGCCATATTTTAGATCATCAATCATGTTTTTTAGTTTAGCAATGTTGACTTTTGCATCCTCATACATATCTTTCAAGTTGTCTCTTTCTTCTATAAGAAGATCAAATTTTTCAAGAGCTTCTTTAAGGTTTCTTTTCAACTATTCCATATATATAGAGATCTTACTCGAGCTGTTAAGCCTCTTCTAAGTAATTGTGGTTTGATACTAATTATTAGAAATAGATAATACTAAGAGGGGGCTGGGAGTGAATCAATATTCTTCAAACTTTTTCCCACAACTAAATATTGTTAACTACTTTATAACTTTTATATGAAAGTAAATTAAGAATGTTGAAAAATAAATATAACTATGCATAAAGAGAACTCATAACACCATTACTTAGTAACTAGGGAAACCCTAGCTAAGGGAAAACCCCAGTGGGGATAGTACTCACAAGATGATTAACTCATTAAAAAATCTTGTTAAGGATATTAACCCTATTAGGAGTCAAAAAAATACATATAATAGATCTTGATTCCTTGTTAGAGACTAGGTCATGTTAAAAACCTTAACCCTTTGATATAGTAGTGTTACTCGATAAATATTGAATCCTGTGCTTACCTTTCTTCCACTTAGTAAACACTACACATCCATCACTTGGTAGACACTGGCTTCACATCACACAAACTGATGACTTGGTAGACACTACAAAGCTTGATGACCACTACCTACTTAGTAAACACTGCTAGATTGTACACTCACTCAATGATGTGAACTACTTAACTGATGAACTTACTTGGCAACCACTAAATGCTTGGTATAAACTATAGACTGAGTGATGAGCTTGGTAACTATATAGAATTGAATAAGTGTTGTCACAAATGAAAAATATAACATAATGCCAACAATCTCCCCCTTTGGCATTAGTGAAAAAAACACTTATAAGCCTTATGTACATTGACATACTAATTTTTTGATTATTCAAAATTGATTTTTGTAAAGCTGATGTTCTTTGTTAACATGTCTTTTCCTCTATATTCAAAAGTTTTTCCCATCAAAAGGTTCAGTTTTATTGAGGAAAGATACCCCAATTCTATATCAGATTAATGATTTCATTACTGAAATGGGTATAAATTTTGATAGTATTATGGACAATTACTTTGAAGACTTCAAGGAGAAGATTAACAATAGGTTCAAAATTCCTCCCAAGCTTATTGATGACTATAAAGATGATGTGTGTTTAATGGTTGATTGTGATAGAGTGTATAACTAGGTAGTCAGGCCTAGAATTGCATGGGTGAAACCTCTTCCATATGAGTTTAACATTGATGAAACTAGAGATATCATTGAAGCACTAGTGAATGAGCTAATAGATCCTAAGCTACCTATTTTTGGAACCTATGAAGAAGCCAAAGCTAGAATTGAGCTTGAAATTAAGCTTCACCAGGCTATAAGCAAAGGAAAGAGGAAGGTTGCCAAGTTGAAAAATGTAAGTGGCCCTCCCATGCTTATTGAAGGTAAAGGTGAAGATATTGAGGAATCTAAAGAAGAAGAAGAGCAAAAATCTGAGAAGGAGGAAGAGCCAGTGATAAACAAAGGTAAGGTAATCATTACCAAGCTAACCAAGGCTTCCACAACTATTTTTACAAGAAGATCTAAAAGGAAAGGAGATAATGAAGTTGTAATTTTTAAACCTCCTCCCACATTTCAAGAAAGACTCAATAAATTGAGAGTAGGTGTTGGAATTAATAACTTCAAAGCACTCAAGTATGAATCCATAACTCTAGTAAAATAGAAGGAAGTTGAAGATCTAATCATGGACAAGCTAGGAAGATGGATATTCTCTCCTAATTATTTTGCTTCACAAATCCCTACAATATTACTAGACAAAGTCAAGGTTAGATGGCAATCAGTTGAGTAGACAACTAAAGACATATTTGAGCAATCCTTGAGAAAACTACTACATAATCTTTCAAATGCAAAAGTTAAGGCAGCTATGAAAAAGAATGAAAAAAAATGATGATGAGATTTCATACTTGTTTGATTTTGATAAAGGAAATTGAGCATGTAGTCAAGGACGCCACATATATGGGTATGTGCAAGATCATGGTATACTAAACTATGGCCTTAAGAGGCAGTGAAAAATTTACAAATTAGGGTTATGTCAACTTGACGCATAATTTTAAAGTGGTTATGGACTTTATATCAAAAAGTTATAAAAAAATAATCTCTAGAAAATTTAATGTAGTTTCTAAACTACTAGGCCTTATTATGAGAAGAAAAAAATTTATTGGTCAAAACTTTGGATTTTAATGTAGTACTACAAAAATTTCAAGGCAAAAATAAAAAGTAGCTATATGCCTGACCACCTTAATCAAAATCAAATGATAATATTTTTTTAATATAACTATAGATATAAAAAGTAGACTCATGCCCAGATGTGAGACTTATTTTTTGGTAATTTTATTCCAAATAACTAATTAAATATGAATTTTCTATCACAACTTTTTTCAAAAAAAAAACTACTGGGTTTGACCACTTTAACTAATAGAAAATTTTACTGAATTTAATTTTTATTTTATTTTTCTTATACTAGGAGAAGCATAGAATGTGACACAACTTTTAGATTTAAAAAATGTTATACCGTTTGAAAGTTATAGCTATTTTCCAATCAATATGTCAATTAACACTTTACAATAATCTTCATTGATAAGTAACTAAAAAACACTTATCAAACTCAGAATTTGATAGCAATAATATTGATGGAATCTTGAGAGTGATATTAAAAGACCTTTTCGTTTCATTCAATTTCGATCAAAATAACATTGTCAAATGGCTACTTGAAGTCTGAGTGTCACTAAAACCCTCCACAAACATGTTTTTTGAGTTGACCAGGCAAGCTTGTTAAATATCAGGCCTAATCGAATATCTGATCTCAAATTGGACATTCGATATGGCTGGGTGACTTCCCATCCATTTTTGGAGGGAAATTTCAAAAGGGAATTTTTTTTAATTTTAAATATGGAAGGAGAAAAATTTAAAGGGAAATAAACATAAAACAATAACTTTAGACAATTTTAGAAGAAATTATATATTTCGTGAATGTGTGAGCATTACTATTATAATTATTATTACATTATACTAATATATATAATAATTATTATTAAATATAATATAGTTTTAAATATAATATAGTGATATATATGATATATATTATTATTAAATATATATATAATAGTATTATATGACAAAATTATTTATATAATAATATATATTGCTATTATTATTAAATCTATAATCTAGTAACATATATGATTATTATTGTTATATAATCTAATAATATATTATTATTATATTAAAATATACAATATAATATAATTATTACATATAATATTGACATGTAATGGGTCAAAGGAGCTCATAGGTCACCCTATGACCCCTTTTGACTCGTAAGAATGATTCTAATATGTCCCTAGGGGTCCTAGGCCCCTAGGGACATATGTAATCATGTAATGGCTCGAAAGGGGTCATAGGTCAACCTATGACCCCCATGGACCCATAAGAATTATTCTAACATGTCTTTATGGGTCCTAGGACCCCTAGGGACATATGTCATCATTTAATGGGTCGACCTATGACACCCTTTAACCCATAAGAATGATTCTAATATGTCCCTAGGGGTCCTAGGACCCCTAGGGACATATGTTTTCATTTAATGGGTCGAACGGGGTCATGTATCAACCTATGACCCCCTTCGACCCATAAGAACAATTCTAACATGTCCCTAGGGGTCTTAGGACCCCTAGGGACATTTGTCATCATGTAATGGGTTGAAGGGGGTCATAGGTCAACCTATGACCCCCTTGGATACATAAAAATATTATAAAATGTCCCTAGGGGTCCTAGGACTCCTAGGGACATATGTTATCATTTAATGGGTCGAAGGGGGTCATAGGTCAACCTATGACCTATGACCCCCTTTAACCCATATGAACGATTCTATTATGTCCCTAGGGGTCCTAGGACCCCTAGGGACATACATCATCATTTAATGGATCGAAGGGGGTCATAGGTCATCCTACGACCCCCTTTGACCCATATGAATGATTCTAATATGTCCCTAGGGGTTCTAGGACCCCTAGGGACATATGTCATCATTTAATAGGTCAAAGGTGGTCATAGGTCAACCTATGACACCCTTTGACCCATATGAATGATTCTAATATGTCCCAAGGGGTCCTAGGACACCTAGGGACATATGTCATCATGTAATGCGTCGAAGGGTCATATGAACCCCTTTGACCCATACGAATGATTCTAATATGTCTTTAGGTATCTTAGGAGCCCTAGGGACATATGTCATCATGTAATGGGTCAAATAGGGTCATAGGTAACCCTATGAACCCCTTGGACCCATAAGAATGATTCTAATATGTCCCTAGGGGTCCTAGGACACCTAAGGACATATGTCATCATGTAATAGGTTGAAGGGGTGTCATAGGTCAACCTATGATTCCCTTTGACCCATAAGAATGATTCTAATATGTCCCTATGGGTCCTAGGACCCCTAGGGACATATGTCATCAATTAAAGGGTCAAAGTGGGTCATAGGTCAACCTATGGCCCCCTTCAACCCATATGAAGCATTGTAATATGTCCCGACAGGCCTTAGGACCCCTAGCGACATATGTTATCACGTAATGGGCTAAAGGGAATTATAGGTCACCCTATGACCCCCTTTGATCCATAAAAATGATTCTAATATGTCCTTTGGGGTCCTAGGACCACTAAAGACATATGTCATCATGTAATGGATCGAAGGGGATCATAGGTCAACCTATGACCCCCTTGTACCCATAATAATGATTCTAATATGTCCCTAGGGGTCCTAGGACCCCTAGAGACATATGTCATCATTTAATGGGTTGAAGGGGGTCATAGGTACACCTATGAACCCTTTTGACCCATATGAATGATTCTAATATGTCCCTAGGGGTCCTAGGACACCTACGGATATATGTCATCATGTAATCAGTTGAAGGGGGTCATTAGTCACCCTATGACCCTGTTTGATCCATAGAAACAATTCTAGTATGACTATCGATGTCCAAGGACCCCTAGGGACATATGTTGTCATGTAATGGGTTGAAGGGGTCATAAGTCAACATATGACCCCTTTGGACCCATAAGAACGATTCTAATATGTCCCTAAGGGTCCTAGGAACCTTAGGGACATATGTAGTTATGTAATGGGTAAAAGGAGGTCATAGGTTGACCTATGACTCCCATTAAACCATAAGAATGATTCTAATATGTCCCTAGGGGTCTTAGGAGCCCAAGGAACATATGTCATCATGTAATGGGTCGAAGGGGGTCATCAGTCAACCTATGACCCCCTTGGACCCTTAAGAATGATTTTAATATGTCCATAGGTGTCCTAGGACCCCTAGGGACATATGTCATCATGTAATGGGTCGAAGGGGATCATAGGTCAACCTATTACCCCCTTCGACCCATATGAAGCATTCTAATATGTCCCTAGGGGTCATAGGACCCCTAGGGACATATGTCATCATTTAATGGGTCAAAGGGTTTCATAGGTCAACCTATGACCCCATTTGACCCATAAGAACAATTCTAACATGACCCTAGGGGTCCTAGGATCCCTAGAGACATATGTCATCATTTATTAGGTCAAAGTTGGTCATAGGTTCAACTCATATGAAGCATTCTAATATGTCCCTATGGGCCTTATAACTCCTAGGGACATATGTCATCATCTAATGGGTCGAAGGGGGTCATAGGTCACCCTATTACCCCCTTTGACCCATAAGAATGATTTTAATATGTCCTTAGGTGTCTCAGGACTACTAGGGACATATTTCATCATGTACTGTGTTGAAGGGGGTCATAGGTAACCCTATGACCCCTTTGGACCCATAAGAATGATTCTAATGAACATATGTCATCATTTAATGGGTTGATGGGGGTCAGAGTTCAACCTATAACCCCCTTTCACCCATATGAAAAATTCTAATATGTCCGTAGGGGTCCTAGTACCCCTAGGGACATATGTCATCATGTAATGTGTCGAACGGAATCATAGGTCATCCTATGATACCATTTGAGCCATAAAAAAGATTCTCATATGTTCCTAGGGGTCCTAGGACCCTTAGGGACATATGTCATCATGTAATGGGTTGAAGGGGGTCATAGGTCAACCTAGGACAACCTTTGACCAATAAGAATGATTGTAATATGTCCCTAGGGGTCCTAGGATCTCTAAGAACACATGTCATCATGTAATGGGTCGAAAGGGGTCATAGGTCAACCTATAACCACCTTTGACCCATAAGAACAATTCTAATATGTCCCTAGGGGTCCCTAGGACCCCTAGGTACATATGTCATCATGTAATGGGTTGGAGCCTTGCATCCATAAGAATGATTCTAATGTCCCTAGGGGTCGTAGGACCTCTAGGGACATATGTTTTTATGTAATGATTTGAAAGGGATCATAGGTCAACCTATGATCCCCTTCGACCCATATGAAGCATTCTAATATACCCCTGGGGACATATGTCATCATTTAACTAGTTGAAGTGGGTCTTAGTCAACATATGACCCCCTTTGACCCATAAGATCGATTTTAATATGTCTCTAGGGGTCCTAGGACTCTTAGGGACATATATCATCATTTAATGAATTGAATGGGGTCATAGGTCAACCTATGACTTGCTTCAACCCATATGAAGCATTCTAATACGTCTTTAGGAGCCTTAGGACTCCTAGGGACATATATCATCATGTAATTGATCAAAGGGGGTCATAGGTCACCCTATTACCCTCTTTGTCCCATAAAAATGATTCTAATATCTTGCTAGGGCTCCTAGGACCACTAGAGACTTGTGTCATCATGTAATGGATTGAAGGGGCTCACAGGTCAACCTATGACCCCCTTGGACCCATAAGAATGATTCTAATATGTCCTTATGGGTCTTAGGACTCATAGGGACATATGTCATTCTTTAATGGGTCGAATGGGGTCATAGGCCAGCCTACAACTTCCTTTGACCCATATGAATGATTTTTGTATGTTCTTAGAGGTCCTAGGACACTTAGAGACATATGTCATCATGTAATGGGTCAAAGGGGGTCATACGTCATGTTATGACCCCGTTTGACCCATAAGAACAATTCTAATATATCCCTAAGGGTCCTAAGACACCCAAGGACATACGTCATCATGTAATGGGTTAAAAGGGGTCATAGGTAAACCTATCACCCCCTTTGACCCATAAGAATGTTTCTAATATGTCCCTAGGGGTCCTAGGGCCCTTAAGGACATATGTTGTCATGTAATGAGTCGAACAAGGTCATAGGTTGATGTATGATACCCTTTGACCCATAAGAACAATTCTAATATGTCTCTAGTGGTCCTAGGACCCCTAGTGACATATGTCATCATGTAGTGGGTCAAAGGGGGTCATAGGTCAACCTATGACCCCCTTGGACCCTTATGAACAATTCTAATATGTCCCTAGGGATCCTAGGACCCTTAGGGACATATGCAATCATATAATGGGTCGAAAGAGATAATAGGTCAACCTATGACCCTCTCCAACCCATATGAAGCATTCTAATATGTCCCTAGGGGTCCTAAGACCCCTAGGGACATATGTCATCATTTAATGGATCGAAAGGCATTGACCCATAAGAATGATTCTAATATGTCGGTAAGCGTCCTAGGACCCCTAGGGACATATGTTGTCATTTAATGGGTCAAAGGGGGTCATAGGTGAACCTATGACCCCCTTTGAACCATATGAAGTATTCTAATATGTCCCTAGGGGATCCTAAGACCACTAGGGACATATGCCATCATGTAATGGGTCGAATTGGACCCATAACAATGATTTTAATATGTCCCTACGGGTCCTAGGACCCCTAGAGACATATATCATCATTTATTGGGTCGAAAGGGGTCACGGGGTCATAGGTCAACCTGTGACGCTCTTTGATCCATACAAATGATTCTAATATGTCCCTAGGGGTCCTAGGACCCCTACTAACATATGTCGTCATGTAATGGGTCAAAGGTTGTGATAGGTCACTCTATGACCCACTTTGACCCATAAGAATGATTCTAATATGTTCCTAAGGGTCCCAGGAACCCTAGGGACATATGTCATTATATAATAGGTTGAAGGGGGCATAGGTCAACCTATGACCCCCTTCGACCCATAAGAATGATTCTAATATGTCCTTAGGGGTCCTAGGACCCCTACGGACATATGTCATCATGTAATGCATCGAAGGGGGTCATAGGTCAACCTATGACCACCTTTATCCCATAAAAATGATTCTAATATGTCCCTTAGGGTCTCAAGATCCTTACGGACATATGTCATCATGTAATGGATCGAAGGGGGTCAGTGGTCAACCTATGGCCCCCTTGTTCCCATAAGAATGATTCTAATCTAACCCTAGGGGTCCTAGGACTCCTAGGGACATATTTCATCGTGTAATGGGTTGAACGAGATCATAGGTCAATCTATGACCCCCTTTGATCTATATGAAGCATTCTAATATGTCTCTAAGGGTCCTAGAACTCTTAGGGACATATATCATCATTTAATGGGTCGATGGGGGTCATATTTTCCTTTGACCCATAGGAACAATTCTAATATGTCCCTAGGGGTCGTAGGACCCCTGGGCACATATTTCATCGTTTAATGAGCCGAAGCAGTTCATAGGTTAACCTATGACCCCCCTCAACCCATATGAAGCATTCTAATATGTCTCTAGGGGCATTAGGACCCTTAGAGACATATGTCATCATGTAATGTGTTGAAGGGGGTCATAGGTCACCCTATGACCCCATTTGACCCATTAGAATGATTCTAATATGTCTCAAGGGGTCCTAGAACCACTAGGGACATATGTTGTCATGTAATTGGTCGAAGGGTGTCATAGGTCAACCTATGACCCCCTTCGACCCATAAGAATGATTCTAATATGTGCCTAGGGGTCCTAGGATCCCTAGGGACATATGTCATCATTTAATATGTCAAAGTGGGTCATAGGTCAACTTATGATCTCCTTTGACCTATATAAAGGATTCTGATATGTCCCTAAGGCTCCTAGGACCCCTAGGGACCTATGTCATCATGAAATGTGTTGAAAGGGGTCATAGGTCATCCTATGACTCCCTTCAACCCATATAAACGATTCTAATATGTCCCTAGGGGACCTAGGACCCCTAGGGACATATGCCATCATGAAATGTTTTGAAAGAGGTCATAGGTCTTCGTATGACCCCCTTTGACTGATATAAACAATTCTAATATGTCCCTAGGGGTCCTAGGACCCCTAGGGACATATGTTGACATGAAATTTTTTTAAAGGGATTATAGGTCAATCTGTGACCCCCTTTGACCCATATAAATGATTCTAATATGTCCCTAGGTGTCCTAGGACCCCTAAAGACATATGTCATCATGGAATGTGTCAAAAGGGGTCATAGGTCATCCTATTACCCCCTTTGACCCATTTAAACAATTCTAATATGTTCCTAAGGGTCCTATGACCTCTATGGACATTTGTCATCATGGCCATACATTATCCTATCACTCCCTTTGACCCATATAAACAATTATAATATGTTCCTAGGGTTCGTAAGACCCCGAGAGACATACATCATCATGGAATGTGTCAAAAGGTATCATAGATCATCCTGTGACCCCCTTCAACCCATATAAATTATTCTAATATGTCCCTAGGGGTCCTATCCACATATGTCATCATGGAATGTGTCGAATGACCTATGACCCTGTTCGACCCATATAAACAATTCTAATAGAAATAATATAGTAAAAATAATAATAGTATAGTATAGTATAATAATCATATATATATTATATTTAGAGATTATAATAATAATAACATAATATATTATTATATATTAATAACATAGGTCATAATAATAACATATATCAATAACACATATATATAATATATTACATTATTATATTTAATAGAAATATAGTAAATATAATAATAATATAATATAATAATATATATTATATTTATAGATTATATATTATATCTTCACATATTTCATAATTCAAATTAGTCATATAACTCCCAAATTCATTTTTCCCTCCAAATTTTCTTTTTCCCTCCAATGTGTTTATGCTACCAGTATCAGATATCCAATATGACATCGGATATCCAATATCCGATCTCATATCAAGTATCCGATAAGGCTTGAACCTTACTTTCTAGGTTTGGTACCTGCATAGGTGAAAAAAAGTCAAAGAAAATTTTGAAGTGCTTTTAGATGTCTTCAACTTTTGTGTTTTCACATTGCCACTTTTTAGCACACCATGATCCTGCACATACCCCTATGTGGAAAAACATCTATCATCTACAAAATCCCAACGAAGATCTACTAGAGATCCAGGATGATGATGACGATAATGACAATGATGAAGAAGATAACACTCCATGTGTTACTTTTGATGTTGAAGACTATCAGGCATTAAAGAATGATGATGAAGAGAAAGAGGTAGAAGCTGAAGAGGAAGACAAGGAATGAGATGATGAGAGTGATATAGTGAGAATAGCAACACAAATTATAGCTTCCCTTTGTCATTCTCCACCTAAGACTACTATATCATCAGGGTTGGAAAAACTTTAGCAAATGTGACCACAGCTACAATAGACACACCATCTCTTTAGTGACTATTTTCTACCTCACAACTCTAGGTATTGACAATGGAAGTGTATAGCACTTCATCTATTGAGCATCTCTCCTCTTCATTAGCTCCTGAGCTAGCAACATTAGCAGCACCTAGTTCCACAATTGTGTCAACTTCAACAATAGCATGTATAGTAATTTTACCACCATGTTCTACAATTTTGACTCCTATAACTCTTTTTTTTTTGTTGTAAGTACTTCAATTTGTGCCCCACCTATTGTTACTTCAATTTTGGATAGCACATCAATTTTTGATCTAGTTAGCACTTCTTTTAGTTTTCCTTCAGTTGGACCCATTCAAGTCTTTACTGTAGGTCTAGCTATTTCTACAATTATTTTTGTTTCTAAGTCCAAGGAAGTAAGGTCAAAAATAAAACCAAGGACACCCCTAGAACTTGTACTTACTGGTAAGGAAATTGATGAAGACATTGATTTGGACAACGAGATTTCAATTCCCAAGTTGGATCTAGATACTGCTACAATTGATGAAATGAGACTAGTTAGTTAGCTTTTGGAGCAAAAGGCAAGTCAAAATTAGCTTAGAGATAAAAGAGATAGAGTTTACAATAATTGAGAATGCAAAGAACATAATAATATAAGCTATAGGTGTTGATGTGGACTCATCTCAACACATTTTTCCATAGTTGGAAGAAGCAGTTAATAAGTTCAATGAAGACACATCTAATCAAGAAAAGCTAATTGAAAAGGCAAACAAAAAGTTTGATAATAGGTGCTTGAGTACATCACTTAGCACATTGCTATTAATCAAGTTGAACTATCTTCAATTTTGAGTAGTCTTGAACAATCCTTCACCAATGTAACATCTCTTTTTGGAAAAATTTGTGATGTTCCCAAGTATACCAAAAGAAGAAATTGAATAAGATTTATATTGATATGAAGACCAGCGCTCAAAGGTTGTCACTTGACCCTAGTATAAGCTCAACACATCACATCAAGGTGATATTTTTGTCAGATATACAAGTAGAATTGCTAAGAGAGGAAGCCAGGATCAGGTCCACACTGATAGATATACAAAACATGATCCTTCTACTTATGGACATAATGTAGAAACATATTGCATACCCAAAAACATTGGTCCAGGATAACAATTTTTCTATTGCAGATCATATGATTAAGCTTTCAATAGAAGTACAAGTGGCACTCTCGACGTGCAAAATTTTTCAAGACAATTGGGATAAGACTTTAGCTCTTATTCTCAAAGTACACTTAATTCTCTCACATTTTGGTATCTCTATTTGAATAATTTGCATAACTCTTTGGCATTATTGTCAAAAAAGGGGAGTAAGAGATGATAAGAGACTTGTGGAGACAATAAGGGAGAAAATAGATTGATATTTGTACATAATAAAAGGATAAAAGACTATGTATATATTATGACTTATGTATGGGGGAGATATGAGAAAAATTTATTTACAACAGCTTTACAAAGATCAATTTTGAAAAATAAAAAAAATCAGTATGTCAATTTACATAAGGCTTATAAGTATGTTTGTCACTAATGCCAAAGGGGGAGATTGTTGGAATTATGTTATATTTGTCATTAGTGACAAAAATTATTCAATTATGTATAGTTATTGAGCTCATCATTTAGTCTACAATTTATACTGAGCATTTAGTGGTTGCTAAGTAAGTTCATCAGTTAAGCAATTCACACTGAACATTCCTAAAGCTACTGAGTGAATGTGCAGTCCAATAGTGTTGACTGAGTAGATAGTGGTCACTAAGGTTTGAAGTGTCTATCGAGTCATTATTTTGTGTGATGTGAAGCCAATGTCTATCAAGTGATGGATGTGTAGTGTTTACCGAGTGGAAGCAAAGTAAACAAAGGATTTAGTATCTACCAAGTAACACTATATCTATTGAGTCTCCAATAGTTACCAAGTTTGAAGCTACATTGTGTGATTAGTATGGACTCAGCCTCTACTTCTACCAAGTGCGTGATGATGTCAAGTAATGTAGTGGACACTAAGTATCAAAAGGTCACCAAGTCAGCTTACTGAACTCCATTTTCTACTATTTGGCCGACTCAGTAATATTTTGTTTGCTTGTGTTTTAGCTGACCTTGTAATTGTAAATATTGGAATGATATATATGTAATGTATTGTATCATTTTCAATGTATGAATGTGAGATCAAGGAGAGGATATGTATTGTTTTGAAAAAAATGAATGTGAATCAAAAGCAAAGCAGAGTATTCAACAAGGTCTATAAGGAGCAGTAAAGTTATATCAATCATAATATGTGATTTATACTTCAAGGATGTAATCAACAATCAAGTTGTAAGTCAGATCTACTATTTCATTGTGATAGGTGAATCAATTTTCTAAATCCTTTAATAGGGTAGACTTAATAGTCTTTCTTCAAATCTCTTAACAAAGTCCATACTTCATTGTATGTTTGTAAATTCTCTAACAAGGTGGATCTAGTAGTCCAAATTGCTCTTAATAGGGTAGATCATCAAAAGTGGTCAATATAAGTCCTAAAAAACCAACTTTATATTGTAGTAGTGAAGTTTTGTGGGTATCATTCCCACCCCAATTTTACTTTCTATTTGGAAGGTTTTTGGGTCACCAAATTTTGTGTTCATGTGTTATATCTTTTAGTTTCTATTGCATGCAGTAAAGTAGATGAGTTAATGGTGAGTGATTTACATTGATAACATATTGTTGGATATAATTGTTCAATTATGTGTTGTCTTTGATGTTACACAAATGTCATATCAGTTATCAGACAGAGTCTATTGAGCTGAGTTGGTCGGTAGGGAAATTCTCAATGTCTACCAAGCTTGGTCGATCATAAAAGTGAATTAAAAAGTCTACCAGGCATTCTTGGTAGTTACACTATGGAGATTCTTTCTACCAAGCTCACTTGGGCATCAAAGGTTTCTATGGTAGAAGTCAATTTCTAACAAGCTCACAAGGTTAGGGAAGGAAAGTCATTGTTTATCAAGTTCACTCATTCTCCAAAGAATTTTGTTGAATTGGCAATGTTTATAGAGCTTCTATTGGTTAACAGTGGAAATCATTTTTGGAGTAGTGTTTACTGAGCAGGGTCAGCTAATGAAGAATTTCATTGTTTTGGAAAATAAAGTTTAATTGTTTCATGTAATGTTTGTAGCCGAATAACGTATTAATTATTGGTAAATGTAACTTGCGAATGAGTTGACTTGATAATTTGTAAGGTATAAATAAAGGGTCAAGTTGTGGATTCAAAAAGGTGTATGAATGGATGAGTTGTAATGAGTGAGCATGCAAGTGAGTTAATTGTGTGAAATTTTTTTGAGGAAGGATCAAATATCCTTGAGGAGCAACAAAGGTGTATTCAATTAGAGAGGATCTAGTGAAGCATAATAGAGATCTATAATAGAAAGATTAGTTGCATTTTATTCAAGTCACTCATTATTTCTCACAATTGTATTAGTGATTTCCTAAATCTCTTAATAGAGTTGGCTTAATAGCCATTTTATAAATCTTCTAACAAGGTGGCCAGTTATATTAAATCATTCATAAGTCCTCTAGCAAGGCCACTCCTAGCAGGGTGATTAAATCTTCTAACAAGGTCACACCTTATAGTGTGTTTTGTAACCTTTAGTAGGGTTGGCTCCTAATAGGGCTCACTTCAAAAGAGTGAAAATTTGTAGCTAGTTACTTGGTGGTTTTTCCCATATTGGGTTTTCATATTAAATCTAGTGTCTCTTGTGTTGATGTTATTTCTTTTATACATGCATATTAAATCTTTGTAAATGCTTAAAGAACAGTAATAAGTTATTATACATCTACCAAGTTATAGCATTTTTCTATGTGGCTACAAAGTGATAGTAGTATCTAACTTTTAAGGCATCTAAGGGATCTATGGATTTATTTTTGTGGTAACTAATTCACCCCACCCTCTTAGTTACTCCATCTATATTTACAATAGTTTGTATTAGAGATTTTGGTGCTTGTAGAAAGGATTTCAAGGATCTAAGCTAAAGATCATGATGTCTTACAAGAGGGAAATTCCAAGGCTTAATAGAGATAACTTTTCAGCATGACAAGGTCTCATGAGACTCCATCTAGCTTCCATTGGAGATACAGTTTTGAAATATCTTGACCAAGAATATTTGACTCCTTTTAGTACATTATCTATCAATGACATTTTTGAGATGAAGACTCATAGCACCATGTGATAGACATTGGATCTACCCTAAGCTATGAATAATTTAATGATATCAAGGACAGAAATACTGCCTTTGAAATGTGGAACAAGATGAAAGATATATATAGAGGTGATGGCAATGTGAGGAGGACCAAAGCAGAAAGTCTAAGAGGAAAACTTGATCAGATGAGGATGAGAGAAGATGAAAACATTGCCAAATATGTTGAAAGAGTCAAAGTAGTTGTCAGTGAAATCAAGGCTTCTAGAGGAGATATTGAGGAGGAAACAATTGTAAGTAAAGTTCTTAGAAAATTACTTTCCATTTATGCAATTGGAGTTTCTACAGTTCAAGAAAGATGTGAAGCAAATCATAAGATAAATTTTGAGGCCATAGTAGGAAGATTGACTGCATTTGAGCTAGCTAACTATGACAACTATGTTCTAGCTTCCAAGAACATTGAATTAGCATTTGAAGCCAAGCTTTCATTGAAAGAAAAAAGGCAAGAAAATAAATGATTCTCAGTTAGAAAGTGAAGAAGAATCAGAATATAATTCTAATAGTGATCTTGAGGTGGTTGAAGTTCTGCTACCAAGGAAATATTCTAAAAAAAAAGAGAAATACAAAGGTAAGGTTCCTCTAATCTATTTTTCATGTGAGGAAATTGGACATATTGCTACTAGGTGCCCAAACAATAAAAATAAAGATGAGAAGAAAGGTCACAAGTGCAATGGGAAGAAAGATTTCAAATCATTCAAGGATAAAGGTAAGAAAACATGTTTCATGGCTAAGGATTCTAATGATTCTAATGATGGTGAAAATGAGATTGTTTACATTGTTGTGAAAGATGGATCTGATAATGATGAGGAAGATAAAATGGCACTTATCTCTCATGTGAGAAAAAATGATACATGGATCATAGATAGTGGTTGATCTCATCATATGACTGGTGACAAGAAAAAGTTTGAACATTTTGAAGACTATGGTGGTGGTAATGTGAGATTTGGTAATAATGAACCTTGTTGCATAAAAGGAAGAGGAAGAATCTCACTAACCAAGGAGCTTTTATGTGATAATGTGCATTGGGTTGAAGGACTAAAACACAATCTGTTGAGTGTGGCATAGTTACTCAATATTGGAATCAAAGTCGAATTCATGCATGGAAAAACAAGAATGCTAGATGACAAAGGAAAGCTGATTGTATCAGGCATACAAACAAAAGGTAACTTGTTCTATCTTGAATTTAGTGAATATTCATGTTTTATTACTCAAGTTGAAGAAAGTTGGTTATGGTACAGAAGGTTATGTCATGTGAACTTTGATAATTTGGTGAAAATAAGAAAATTTAGGAAAGTAAGAGGCATTCCTAGTATAAAGAAACTTGATGTTGGTCTATGCAAGAACTATCAAATTGATAAGATGGGAAAGACTAGCTTTAAAAGTAAGAATTATTAGTCTAAAGAAGTTTTGAAAATTTTGCATACTAATTTGTGTGGACCAATTGGAATTGAGAGTTATACTAGAAAAAAAAATTCATTCTTTTTGTTGATGATTACTCTAGAATGATGACTGTCATGTATTTGAGAGAGAAATTAGAAGCATTTGAGAAGTTCAAATGGTATTTGGCTAGAGTAGAGAAGGAAACAAAGAAATTTTTTAAATCCTTGAGGTCAGATAGAGGTGGTGAATTCATCTCTCGTGAGTTAAATAACTTTTGCACTAAAAGAGGAATCAAAAAATAGGTATTAGGCCATAGAACTCCTAAGCAAAATGGAATAGCTAAAAGAAGGAATAGATCTATCATGGACTATGCAAGAACTCTAATGATTAAAAAGAACATTGCTATCAAATACTAGAAGTAAGCTATCAACACTGTAGTTCATACCTAGAACCAAGTATAGTTGAAGAAGGACTCATTCAAAACTCCCTATGAGTTATGGTATGGCTATAAACCTAATGTAAGTTACCTAAAAGTATTTGGTAGTAAATTTTATGTTATAAAAAAATCTATAAAAGGTAAATTTGATGTGAAGGGTGATGAATGCATATTTTTGGGATATTCTTGCAAGAGTAAAACATATAGATGTTTGAATTTTTCTACTCACAAAGTCATAGAAAGTGCACACGTGAAAGTTGATGAGTTTGTAGAAAGGACTGAAGAAGAAAGGAAAAAGGAACCAGAAGGTTTATAGAGATTTATTTTTTTTGAACTTGATATAGTGCCAGATACATTTGTCAATTTGGAAACTTCTACTCCTGAGCCTTCAGTCATCGAGTTGCAAGAAGTTCAAACCAAGCTATAGGAACCCAAGTCACATTTAGATGCTACCAAGCCAATGCCTAATGAGTCTAAAGGACTCGAACAATAGACAAAGTAGCAAAAAAATGAATTTTAAATACAAGAGGATGACAAATCAATTCATTCAAAAGGCAAGGAACCTATATTAGAAAATTATGTCAGGAGACATCATGCTCTAGATCAGATTATTAGAGACAAATCTGAAGGTACAATGACAAGAAGTAAGCTAAAAGGTACTTGTTTACTTGTTTATTTTGAATGTAGAAATGTCAAAGATGCATTAGAAAATGAAAGTTGGATTGAGGCTATGAATGAAGAGATAGAGAAAAAAAAAAAAAAAAAAACATGGACTCTTGTACCCAGACCTAAAGATAAAAATGTGATTGGAACTAAGTAGATATTTAAAAATAAGTTGAATGAAGATGGTAAGGTGTCAAAGAAAAAAGCTAGACTGGTATGCAAAGGTTACTCTCAAGAAGAATGAATAGACTATAGAGAGACTTTTTCTCTTGTTGCAATATTGGAAGGTGTCAGGACCTTACTTGCATATGCTACACACAAAGGATTTAAGGTATATCAAATGGATGTCAAATCTACATTTCTCAATGGTATTCTTGATGAAGAAGTCTACATTTAATAGCCTAAAGGTTTTGTTAATCCAAACAAGAAGGACATGGTCTGCAAATAACACAAAGCGTTGTAAGTTATGAAACAAGCCCCTAGAGCATGGTATGAAAGATTGCATAACTATCTTATTTAGATTGGTTTTCAGAGAACTAATGATAAAATTAGCTTGTATATGAAGGAAGGATGAGATAACAAGATTGTTTTGGCAGAAATATTTTTGGATGACACTTTGTTTATAGGGAATGATGATTTACGTAAAGAATTTTCAGAGAAAATGAATAAGGAATTTGAGATGTCAATGTTTCTGAGATTAAATTCTTTTTTGATCTTCAAATTCAACAAACTAAAAATGGTATCTACATCACTCAGTCTGAATATATCAAGGAGATACTCAAGAAATTTGGTATGGAAGATTGTAAACTAGTTGGGACTCCTATGTGCACTAGACTAAAGCTTAGCAAGGATGATGAGTCAAAGGAGGTAGATCAGACATTATATAAATCAATGATTGGAAAGTTGTAGTATGTAGTTCATACAAGGCTAGATATTACTCTTACAGTTGGTATTGTAGCAATATTTTCAACAAAGCTAAGAGAAAATCAGATGATGGAAATCAAAAGGATCATGAGATACTTGAAAGAAACTGAAGATTATGGATTGTATTACCATAGTGCCTGCCCTTAATTTGCATTTTTGCTATCATTGTTGAACTCTTTTAGGGATAGTTTTATGTTGATGATTAATAGTGGCATTGTTTTGAGATTATAGATATTGTTTCAGATTCAGTTGATATATAATGAGATTACTTGGTACTTTATATTTCATGTATGTATGATGATTATTACAATATTTGCAGTTATTAATGATGATTAGTTAGATGATTTATTATCATATGTGTTTTCTTCTGGATACTTACCACATACTTGCATGTTTATGGTGTGTGTGTTTGTTCTCTTATTGTATGGCATTTTTGATGTGGTTAAGGAAGGGAGTCGTAGTCACTTGCTAGTCGAGATCTACATGATGCACCACTTCCTGCCATTGCCTATTTAGCCTAGCATATATATATATATATATATATATATATATAGAGAGAGAGAGAGAGAGAGAGAGAGAGAGAGAGAGAGAGAGAGTATGTACATGCATGGTTTTTATGCAAGTTGTAGGTACCAGATATCGACTTCCCTAAATTGTCGGGATGAGCATACCCTATCACATTATCTCAATGGTAAGAGAGGGGAGATAAATTCTCAAGTCCAAATCCCAACCCTTTAAGCCATTTGTCCTAATTGGAAATTAGGACAAGTATCTGAGTTTAGTACCCTTTGAATGCATCAGATGACGTAATTTGTGATATTAACCCTTTTGGTTTGATTTTGCATGTGATTTTCTATAGTGGGTTTTTCGTATTTTATTTTATGAGTCTTTGGTGTATTTCTATTAATTAAGCCTAATTAAAAGATTTAATTAATGGTTTAATTTAATGGAAAATTAATATGGTATTTTAATATTTTATTTTATTTAATTAATTGAAAAATTAATTAAATAAAAAGAATTAAATTTGAAGATAAAAGTTATAATTTTAAAGTTGGAATGTGATAATATTTATTTAAGTTAATAAATATTTTAGCAATTAAGTTACGAAAATGAATTTAATAGTGGAAAATATATTAAAATTATTAAAAGATTATAGGTTGCATGATGTGTGCATGTGATTAAAATGTAAATATAAAGATAAAACAAGTGGAGTTATTAAAGTGAGTGCATAAAAACATAATAAGTTAAATTGAAAAGAGTAAAGTGATTATTAAATTAATTAATGTGTATTATTCTATTATTTGTTCACATCGAAGTTTGTGAGTTCTTGGGAGTTGTCATGTAGACAGCACAAGAGTTTGCACTCTAGTTATGCACGTGTTGTCAACAACACAGGAGTTAGTGCACAAATTAAGCACATGGTTTCTACAACCTTATGACTCATCTAGAAGGTTGGAAAAGACTCATGCTTGGTTGTCAACACGCTTTGGTTATTTCTAAAGACATTCTAGGTGCTTCCT
The DNA here is from genome assembly GCA_028749045.1 of Cupressus sempervirens. Lineage (NCBI taxonomy): Eukaryota > Viridiplantae > Streptophyta > Pinopsida > Cupressales > Cupressaceae > Cupressus > Cupressus sempervirens. The sequence goes on from CM053789.1 coordinate 56,360,451, forward strand.
AAGAGTTTTTTATATTTAGGCACTCCTAGAAGCTTAGGGAGAGCATTTTGGAGAGCGCATTTAGAGGACTCGAGAACTTTGGAGAAGGAAGGAGCTTGCTCTACGAATTCTGAGAAGTGATTTAGCATCAGCGTCTAGGTAGACACTTGTGATTTTGGCATATGATATTTTGCTTCTTGCACTTCCTGTCTTCTTCGTGTCTTCTGAATGCTTTCTAAGGATTTCTTATCTTGGTTGTATGCATTTTGTCCTGGGTAGTTAAAGAAATTTCCATATGCGTAGATCTGAGGAATCTATGGGGTTAGGGTTTTCAGATGCGTATAGACAAACTTATTAGAAGGATCAATAAGTAGATCTAGAGATTAATCATTATAGGGAGAATTCCTAATTTATAAAATTGAAAAGCCCTATTTGTTTAAAATAAATTACTATATTTATGCTTGAAGACATTATTGTAAATGTTTTTCTTTAAGCATATATATGTATACATATATATGTATATTGATCAAGCGCTGCTATAGTATTTGGATTTATAAATATTTAAAAATTTGGAATGCATATGTTAAAAATGTTTTATAAAAATGTTATAATAATAATAAAATGTTATTAAAAAATGAGTCATTGTCAAACGTTTTAGTGCGCAGGGGAAAACATTTTATTGAAAATGTTTAATATTAAAAAAAATTCATTGAAAGTTGTGGGGGAGATGGACCCACACCCCATACCCCACAGTGTATGTGATGCTGACGGACATCTGCTATGCAGGTACCTACATTAGCAGGCCTGCGACAGCAGAGGCCGCATGGCCAAGTCGCATGGCGACTATCACACTAATGTGTGCTTAGTATTGCCGCAACTATTATATTGCAGATACAGTTTATTAGAATTTATGTTATATGAAATCGATATTGAATAATTTGATTTTTTTAAAGTATGATGAAGTTATTGTTGGAGTTGAGGAAAGCCAACTCCGAAGATGCCCAAGATCACCTGCATGTGAGAACCTATCAAAGAGAAGCCATAGAAGGGGAAGAGCATGGAGCAAGGGCAAAACCCTAAATGGACATGACAGCCAAAAATGCAAACACAATAAGAAATGTATTTACAATAAGAAATGGCTTGATATGATATTATGATGAGAGAGGCCACTTATAAAGAGCTCATAGAAGCTTGTAGAACAAGCTAGAAGGTGGTAGAGGATAAGAATGACAACTCAGCACATATCCACAAAAAAGTGGAACATGCTAAAAAGAAACAAACTCCCGTGTTGTCAAAAACTAACCACAACATGAATTAAATACAAAAGTATTAAATAAATGCATGACCTAAGTAAGCTTAAGTAAATAGAATAAATAATTAACAATTAATTATTTACTCTAACACCCCCCCTTAAGTGCAACTTAGGGAAATGCCTTAAGCTCACAAAGCTAAGATGAATGCATAATGGGTCCCGGCAATGAGGCCATTTTAGGTACCCAAGTACAATGCAAGAAGATGCAACTTTTGTAAGCGGGGAAAGAGAGAAAACCACATGGGAAAAAACCTCCACCAAAAAGAGGTAAGAACCTAGTAAGGCACTAAAGAAGTCTCCAACTAGGAAAATTGTCCGCTAAAACAGGAACAAGAAGTGATCATGAAAAGCAGCATCACTGAAGCATGAAGAAGCCGCAAATCTGTCAAACTACTGATTAAAAGAACCTCCATGGAAGAAGAAGGCATGAACTGAGCATGTCTATATGGTAGATGATCCATCTCACCGAAATGCATAGGTAGCCAGCCACTGTAATCACCTTGTACATAGGATCAACCACTGAATACATAGTTCACACTTATCGAACCATCGAACCAAAGATGCATTAGAACAATAGCATAACCCCCCCTTAATGTAGACAAGGTGTGATGACGGGAAACTAAGAAGGTGGGTCAAAATCTCCTGCAAACGAACCAAGAACGAGGAGAGAGGGAAAGAGGTACAGACACAGATAAAGACACGGTCTAACTGACTCTGCACGGGGCTAATGTCGTGGAAGGGACACTCACTTGACAAAGGGAGAATGCCTAAAACAACAAACAATAATCCCCCCATGGTGCTTTATGAAAATAATGCAAGTACAACTGACTCAAAACAACGTTCATGATCCTTGAAATGCAAAAGTGGCACTTTATCTCAGTGCGATACATAAATGTGCTTCAAAATGATAGCTACAATGATCATAATTAAAAAAGAGCTAAACCAAAAGAAAGTACAGCAAAAAAGAAAGCAAACCATGATAGGAAAACAATCCTCGGGCCTAAAACACTCAAAATATCCACCATATAACTAAAATGCCAAAACTATGATAGAAAGAGCAGAGGCCAAAACCTAAGAAAAAGGACTACATTTCTAAAAAGTAAACAGAACAAGCTTTCCAGAAATATAAAGTTTTCAAAAAACTGACATGGGATGCAAAAGAAATGCGCGCCAGAGTGAAAAATAGGACTTTGAACTTCAATAGAAAAATGGTCAATGAAAAATCATCAAAAACAAAAAATATCTATACCAAAATCTCTGTCTCGGAACCAGCTTTTCGGCGCTTCTTTCGGATCAGAAAAATACCTTTGTATGCAAAAGTTATGGCCAAAAAATTGAAGGTAGGTCAAAAATGACCCAAGGAGAGGTGCATGCAAGGATGGATGATGCAAGGATGACATCATGCTGACATCAGCAGAACCGTCATTTAAAATTGATGGCCTGTGGCCCGTCGCAGCAAAAAAGAGTGCCACGTGGTAGATCCACGTGGCAATGTCGACATGATAGGGGTGACGTGGTGGGTCCACGTGGCAAGGTGCCACGTGGTGCCCAGGCCACGTGTCACCCCCGCAGTGGCTGCAAATGCGCTGAGTGATCTGTAGAGCTGTCGGAGCAGAGGTGGCCATAGGGCAGCAGACGGGAGGCAGCTGGGCCGCGGTGGAGCTCGGGCAGCGCTGCCAGCTGCGGGCTGCACACGGGTGGCACGGCGGCAGCATGCCCAAATTTGATTTTTTTAAAAAAAATTTAAGCCCTGCATCCGTACGATCCGTATGGCAGCGACTCTGGAACCTTCAAAAAAACTTCAAAATTGCCCTGTGTCCAAAAACAAAAAGCTTTATATGAATCCTGACTGCAAACGGCCTTTCGGATCCAATGGTGATGTCTGTTTGGGCTAAAAGTGCTCCAAAAATATGTTGATCCCGTGATTTGAAAAAAATTACACAAACAAACTAGGGTTTGTGATTCCAAATCATGGCTTCAAAATTTCTTCAACGAAATAGTAGCAGGAAGGCTCTGATACCATGTTAGAGTTGAGAAAAGCCAACTCTGAAGACGCCCAAGATCACCTGCATGCGAGAACCTGTCAAAGAGAAGCCATAGAAGGGGAAGAGCATGGAGCAAGGGCAAAACCCTAAACGGACATGAGAGCCAAAAATGCAAACACAATAAGAAATGTATTTACAATAAGAAATGGCTTGATATGATATTATGATGAGAGAGCCCACTTATAAAGAGCTCATAGAAGCTTGTAGAACAAGCTAGAAGGTAGTAGAGGATAAGAATGATAACTCAACACATATCCACAAAAAAATGGAACATGCTAAAAAGGAACAAACTCCCGTGTTGTCAACAACTAACCACAACATGCATTAAATACAAAAGTATTAAATAAATGCATGACTTAAGTAAGCTTAAGTAAATAGAATAAATAATTACCAATTAATTATTTACTCTAATAGTTATTGAATATTAACTATTATATATATATATATACATATATATATATATATATATATATATATATATATATATTTATATATATATATAGATACATATAGATACATATATATATATACATATATATATATATATACATACATATATATATATATCTATATATCTATATATATATATATATATCTATATATCTATATATATATATAGATATTTATATTTATATATACATATATATACATACATATATATATATATATATATGTATGTATATATATACATACATATATATATGTATATATACATATATACACACATATATAATATTAATAAAATTTTATTTAAAGTAATTAATCAAGTCAATAAAATTTCAAACAAGTAATATAGTTAGAATTTATTAGAATGAGTTAAATATTTAATTTAACCAATTACTTTATGGTTCTCGAAATTGTAAATTGACTAATTGAAAATGATAAATGATTTAAAAGTATTAATAATAATTTGTCAATTATTATTAAAAGTGGAGATATATTAATATGGTTTTATATATTAGAATTTAATAATTAACTTAATTAATCTAGTTTAATTAAGGTTAATCATAGAACATATTATAAATCAAAATTTTTGAATTATGCAATTATTTGAGTTCATTAGAATTGCTAATTGATTATTGGAATTCAATGAGTAAGTTATTTTATTGAAGATCGAAATTAAATGGGGGGTTAAACTTATTTGATTCAACTATTTAGATAGGATATTCATAGGGTAGTCACTTGATAATAATCATTGAATTATTAGTTATCATATTAATAATTAAGTTATGTGATAGAGTCTTAATTGAAATGATTATCGATAATACGAATTTGTTAAGGAAATATTGGTATTCATTGAAAAGATTTACGAATGTGGTCATTATAGATTTATTAATAAGAATTCCAATATAACTTGTTATTAAATAATATCAAGTCATTATTGAACTATTAATATTGGAGATTTAGATTATAGTTGACATTTAACTTACAAATTATAGTTAGTTATTAATCAACTGATATTCATTGGGTTGTTGGTATGGTTATGTAATTATTAATTTAATTAATTAATTAGAGTTAATTAAATTTAAATAATAACTAAGTTATGTAATAGAGTTTTAGTTGATATGATTGTTTTAACGAAGTTGTAAAGTATTTACATCAAAGTTGATAAGTTTAATTCTAATGACTTGAATTGATGGGGACACAACCCAACTACAGAATGGACACAATAGAAAAGGGGAGATTGTATTAACTGGGAAAATAAGCTAGTACATATAGTACAGAGAAAATAAACTTCAAAACATGTCCTAAGGGCTTACAATAGCATAAATCTGGAGATAATTTCTCCTTTCAGTACCTCCTCTCAAACTCTACTCCGAACTGCCTTTTACAATGCCAGCAATCTCCTTAAATAGACCTCGAAGGGTTAAGGACTAGGAATAAATTCTAGAAAGTACTAGTAGGCATCCACCGACCAAATAGAAGTCTCCAAAAGCTATGTTAGAAGTCAACACAAATCTAGAAGAATCCAGAAAAGGTAACCGAAACTTCGGAAGGCATAACTTTTGAACCATAGCTCCAATTGACAAACAATTTATATTTTCAAAAACCTCTCAAAGCGCTCTACAGCCCTATGGATAGCTTCACTCATCTCCCATTTTTGGCCCTTTTTGAGGTCATTTAATGCCCCTAACCTGAATTTTAAGCATTCTGAGGAGGTCTCCAAAACTCAAAAAATTGTAATAACTTTCAAACCATGGGGCCTTTTGACCTGATTCTTTTTTTGGAATGCTCTAAATTACAATTACATTCATCTGGTCAATTTACACCTTCTAATTTACCAAAATGATGGTCCATTTATATACTCCTATTCTTTTGGGATTTATACGTATGCCAAGGTGTTCAAATACTCTATCCTAGAACATTAATAGTGGAACTTTGAGAGTTGGAACCTTTATTTGACCCAAATGGGTATCCAAAAATGAAAACATATGAAACAAAAAATAAGTCTAAGTACATTTTTTTGGATGACAAAGGATTTCCCTTATACCTCTAGATGCTTCTACACTTAGTAGGACCCTTTCATTTACCAAGGTCTCTCCTCTTTTTGCATCCTTTGAATGTGATGATTGTGCATCCTCATCCACATGAGCAACCCTAGCTTGACCCTCAGCTCTCCTATCTGTCCCTCCTTGTCATTAAGGGCATTCAAAGGCATGATGATCTTCTTTATTGCAATGGAAAGTGGTACCATGGAAGCCTCCTCTTCCTTGTCCATGTCCTCTTTGTCTTCCTCTAAACCTTTTATTCAACTTCTCTTCAACTCGTAGGGTAGACTGGTATGCCTCTTCAACGCTGGTCATTCTTACCAGACTTAATTCCTCCTAGATGTTGGGTCACAACCCACTAATATAATGAGCAACCTTCTCCTTATTTGCTTCTAGATGTCCTGCTCTAATCAAGAGTCGGTAAAACTCCTCTGTATATTCTTGGACTGATCTTCCTACTTGTTTTAACCCATGCATCTTCTTAAACAAATCAAGCTCATAGTCCACAAGAATGAATTGCTTCTTTAATTTGTCCACCATGCAATCCCACCTTGTGATCTTCTCCTTTCCTCTTCTGTTTCTTTCCAACTGAACCTCTTGCCGCCAGATTTTGGCATGACCTTTCAGTTTGGCCTTTGCAAACTTAACTCTATCTGGGTTCCTAATATCTTCATACTCAAAGTATTCTTCCAGTTCATTGATCCAATCGATCAACTCATCTGGTTTCAGATTTCCTGAAAATACACCCACTTCAATTGTAGGTCTTTTTCCAAACTTAGTAATGGCCCTAAAAAGCCTTTCCTCTGCATGATTCAAAACTTCCTTGTCAAATTCCCCTTCTGGTCCAATTTCATTTTCTTCATTTTTAGCTTGTTGTAAGTACCAGCTGGAAATCTTTCTTTTCATAAGTGTACCATGACTAGATCCCCTACTTGGAATTCCTTATGTCTTCTCTTTTGATTAGCCCTAGCTTTATACTCTTGATTCATCTTGGAAATGTGTTCTTGAACCTCCTCATGTAGACGCTTGATATGTTTAGCAAATTCCTCAGCTTTAGCACTTGTCCTCTCCCTTTGCTCTATCTTCCTCAATTCTGGTGCAATCCTTGGGCTACTTCCATATACAATTTGGAATGGTGATTTTTCAGTACTCCTATTTATAGAATTATTATAAGCAAACTCTGCCTGTGGTAGAATAAAATCCCATCCCTTGGGCTTATCCCCAACTAAACTTCTCACCAAACTACCCAAACTTCTGTTTACCACTTTTGTTTGGTCCTCAGTCTGCAAGTGATGTGTGGAACTAAATTTTAAGTTTATTTTCAATTTGTTCCACAATGTCCTCCAGAAATACCCCACAAATTTTTTATCGCTATCAAAAACTATACTCCTTGGGAGACCATGTTGTCTCACCACCTCTCTGAAAAACAAGTCTGCAATTTGGACATCATCATGAGTTTTGTTGCATGAAATGAAATGTGCCATTTTGGAGAACCTATCAACCACCACAAATACTGAGTCATTACCCCTTTGTGTCCTTGGCAATCCAAGAAAAAAATCCATACCTATGTCCTCCCATGGCTTTGACGGAAAAGGCAATGGCTGATATAGTCCAATATTATGGCTAAATCCCTTGGCAACTTGACAAACTTGGCAACTCTGTACAAACTTTTTCACATCCTGTAAAATTTGAGGCCAAAAATAATGTTCTCTAAGAATGGAAATGGTCTTATCTTGACCAAAGTGGCCTTCCATCCCTCCACTGTGTTTCTCCTTAATCAAATTTTCCCTCATGGAACTCCTTGGAATGCATAATTGACTGTCATTGAATAACATACCATCCTAAATCAGATAGTCTAACCACTTAGTTCTATCTATAGCAATAGGCTCTTTACAAGCTTTCCATGCTTCAACAAAATTAGGATCTTTAGGATATAGATTCTTGAGTTCATCAAACCCAACTACTTCAACCTGCACTACGGTAAGCAACAACTGTCTCCTACTTAGTGCATCTACAACCCTGTTAGATTTTCCACTTCTATGCTTCAACACAAATGTATAGCTCTGCAAGAACTCTACCCACTTCATATGCCTTTGATTCAATTTACCTTGGCTATTTAGGTACTATAATGCTTGGTGATCAGTATACAAAACAAATTCCTTTGGCAATAAATAATGCCTCCATTTCTTTAAGGCCTAAACTATTGCACAGAACTCTTAATCATAAACAGAATACTTCTTCTTTGCATCATTCAATTTTTCACTAAAATATGCAATAGGCTTAACTTCTTGGCTTAATATAGCCCCTATAGCATTGCCACTAGCATCACAATCCACCTAGAACACTTTTCTAAAATCTGGAACTGCCAACACAGGCTGTTTTGTCACCTTCTTCTTCAGCAATTCAAAACTTCTCATAGCTGTTGCAGTCCATTTGGACTCTTTTCTATCCCCTCTTATTGTGTCAGTTAGGGGTGCACATATGCCACTAAATTTATTTATGAACTTCCTATAAAAACTAACCAAACCATGAAATGATCTTACCTCAGTAGCAGACCTTGTAGTAGGCCATTCCAAGATGGATTTTATCTTCTCTGGATCTATTTTAAGACCTTCAAGTGATATAACAAACCTCTTTGCAAAGATACACTTCTTCAGATTAATTAACAGTTTCTCTTCCCTTAGCCTTTCAAGGACACTACGAATATGCAATAAATATTCTTCCAAAGTCTTGCTGAAAATTAAAATATCATCCAAATAAACAATAACAAATTTTCCCAAGAACTTCTTAAGTACCTCATTCATGAGCCGCATGAAGGTGCTTGGGGCATTTGTCAATCCAAAGGGCATGAGTAACCACTCATAAAGACCCTGCTTGGTCTTGAAGGCTGTTTTCCACTCATCTCCTTCTCGAATCCATATCTGGTGATACCCACTCTTGAGATCTATCTTTGTGAAGTACTGAGCTCCACTCAAGCAGTCCATAAGATCATCCATTCTTGGCAAAAGAAACTGGTACTTGATAGTTATCCTATTTATAGCTCGAGAGTCTGTACACATCCTCCACTCCCCATCCTTCTTTGGTGCAAGTACTGTAGGTACTGCACATGGACTTAGGCTCTCCCAAATCAAGCCCTTCCTCAATAGCTCCTAAACCTATCTATTTAGCTCCTCTATTTTAGTAGGAGTCATCTTGTGAGAAACCTTGTTAGGAAAACTAGCTCTTGAAATCAAATCTATCTGATGAATGATTTGCCTGAATCGTGGCAATCCTTCTGAAATATTATCAGAGATAATATCTCCAAACTCTCCTAGTAAATCTGAAACTTCAAGTGGAATTTCAATATTGCCTTCTTTATCTTTCCTAAGAATCAAAGCATAGCACATATGCTTGTGTTTCATGCCATCTAAAAACTTTCTTCATCAACAAGAAAAATCCTAGCACTGCTACATACCTTTTCACCTTCCTTTTTCATGGGCTTTAGTTTGTGGCAAACTCCATCCTTTGTTAGAAAGTATGTGTTTGCATGACCATCATGTACTGCATGCCTATCAAAGTACCATGGTCTACCCAACAATAGATGGAAAAAATCCATTGGAATAACATCACAGAGAACTTCATCATGGTAACCCCCAATTTTGAATTTCACTAAAAATTCCTCACTTACCAGGACTTTATGATCGTCTTTCACCCAGGCAATCCAATAGGGCTAGGGATGTCTCTCCCTCTTGAGCTCCATCTTAGAGACCATCTCCTTTGACACCAAGTTATCTCTGCTACCACCATCAATGTTCATGTCACAACATTTATCCTCACACTTGCATCTGGTACGAAATAAACTCCTCCTTTGTCTTGGCTCTATCTCACCACTTAGTAGGACCCTTTCATTTACCAAGGTCTCTCCACTTTTTGCATCTTCTAAATATGATTATTGTGCATCCTTGTCCACATGAGAAACCCTAGCTTCACCCTCAGCCCTCCTATCTATCCTTCTTTGTCATTGAGGGCATTGAAAGGCATGATGACCTTCTTCATTGCAATGGAAATAGGTACCGTAGAAGCCTCCTCTTCCTTGTCAATGTCCTCTACCTCTTCCTCTCTAATTTCAAAAGTTTTGATCACAAGAGTTGTTGAAACCCTCATTCCTCTGGTTCTTGCTAGTACCCACATCTTCATTTTTCTTTTGGGTTTTATTGCATCCTCTAGATGACCTACCGCTTCCCCTTCCTCCTTGACTGTGCCCTCTTTATCTTCCTTCAAACCTTTTATTTAGCTTCTCTTCAACTCATAGGGCAAATTGGTATGCCTCTTCAACATTGGTCATTCTTACCAAACTTAATTCCTCTTGAATGCTAGGTTGCAACCCACTAATATAATGAGCAACCTTCTCCTTATTTGCTTCTTCATGCCCTGCTCTAATCAAGAGTCGATAAAACTCCTTTTTATATTCTTGGACTTATCTTCTTGCTTGCTTTAACCTATTCACCTTCTTAAACAAATCAACCTCGTAGTCCACAGGAATGAATTGCTTCTTTAATTAGTACACCATGTGATCCCACCTTGTGATCTTCTCCTTTCCTCTTCTGTTTCTTTCCAACTGAACCTCTTGCTACCAAGTTTTAGCATGGCCTTTCCATTTGGCCTTTGCAAACTTAACCTTATCTGGGTTCTTGATATCCTCATACTCAAAGTATTCTTTCAGTTCATTGATCCAATTGATCAACTCATCTGGTTTCAAATTTCTTGAAAATACACCCACTTCAATTGTAGGTCTTTTCCCAAACTTAGTAATGGCCCTAAAAGGCCTTTCCTCTGAATGATTTAGAATTTCCTCATCAAATTCCCTTTTTGGTTCAATTTCATCTTCTTCATTGTCATCCTCACTTTCATCACCTGCGGCCACAGTTGTTCCTCTATAGAGATCCTCCTGCAATGCTTGTACCTGCCTTTGGAGGGCTCTAACCTCCTCAATATTAATTGCTCTGGCCCTTCCACCATGCTCTCTTCATTGAGGCATCTTCTAACTTGAACTCACAACCACAAAGTCTTTGTACAAATTGCCTCACAGTCAGCACTCTGTCTACACACTCAGGAAAACCTACTCTGATACCACTTGATGGGGACACAACCAACCACAGAATGGACACAATAGAAAAGGGGAAATTGTATTAAATGAGAAAATAAGCTAGGACATACAGTATATAGAAAATAAAATTCAAAACATGCCCTAAGGGCTTACAATAGCATAAATCTGGAGATAATTTCTCCTTTCAGTACCTCCTCTCAAACTCTACTCTGAACTGCATTTTACAATGCCAGCAATCTCCCTAAATAGACCCCGAAGAGTTAAGGACTAGGAATACATTCTAGAAAGTGCTAGTAGGCATCCACTAGCCAAATAAAAGGCTCCAAAAGCTACATTAGAAGTCGACACAAATCTAGAAGAATCCAAAAATAGTATTCGAACTTTTGGAAGGTATAACTTTTGAACCGTAGATTCGATTGACGAATTGTTTACATTTCTGGAAAGCTCTCAAAGTGCTCTATAGCCCTATATAAAACTTCACTTATCCCTCACTTTTTGGCCCTTTTCAAGGTCATATAATGCCCCTAACTTGACTTTGAAGCATTCTTAGGATGTCTCAAAAACCTAAAAAACTCTAATAACTTTCAAACCGTGGGGCCTTTTGACCTAATTCTTTTTCTGGAATGTTCTAAATTACAATTACATTCATTTGGTCAATTTACACCTTCTAGTTTACCAAAATGATGGTCCAATTACATACTCCTATTTTTTTGAGATTTATACGTATCCCAAGGTGTTCAAATACTCTATCCTAGAACACTGATAGTGAAAATGTGAGAGTTGGAACCTTTATTTGACCCAAATGAGTATCTAGAAATGAAAACATATGAAACAGAAACTAAGTCTAAGTACATTTTTTTGGGTGACACAGGATTTCCCTTATACCTTTGGATGCTCCTGCACTTAGTAGGACCCTTTCATTTACCAAGGTCTCTCCTCTTTTTGCATCCTTTGAATTTGATGATTGTGCATCCTCATCCACATGAGCAACCCTATCTTGACCCTCAGCTCTCCTATCTATCCTTCCTTGTCATTGAGGGCATTTAAAGGCACGATAACCTTCTTCATTACAATGGAAATAGGTACCATGAAAGCCTCCTCTTCCTTGTCCATGTCCTCTTTGACTTTGTTCAAACCTTTTATTCAACTTCTCTTCAACTCATAGGGCAAATTGGTATGCCTCTTCAATGCCGATCATTCTTACCAGACTTAATTCCTCCTGGATGATGGGTCGTAACCCACTAATATAATGAGCAACTTTCTCCTTATTTTCTTCTGCATGTCCTGCTCTAATCAGGAGTCAGTAAAACTCCTCTCAATATTCTTGGATTGATCTTTTTGCTTGCTTTAAACCATGCATCTTCTTAAACAAATCAAGCTCCTAGTCCACAAAAATGAACTGCTTCTTTAATTTGTCCACCATGCGATCCCACCTTGTGATCTTCTCCTTTCCTCTTCTGTTTCTTTCCAACTGAATCTCTTGCCACTAGATTTTGGCATGGCCTTTTAGTTTGGCCTTTGCAAACTTAACCCTAATGAGTCCCTGATATCTTCATACTCAAAGTTTTCTTCTAGTTCATTGATCCAATCGATCAATACATCTGGTTTCAAATTTTCTAAAAATACACCCACTTCAATTGTAGGTCTTTTCCCAAACTTAGTAATGGCCCTAAAAAGCCTTTCCTCTACATGATTCAGAACTTCCCCATCAAATTCCCCTTCTGGTCCAATTTCATCCTCTTCATTTTCAGCTTGTTGTAAGTACTAGTTGGAAATCTTTCTTTTCTTAAGTGTACCATGACTAGATCTCTTGCTTGGAATTCCTTATGTCTTCTCCTTTGATCAGCCCTAGCTTTATACTATTGATTCATCTTGGTAATGTGTGCTTGAACCTCCTCATTTAGATGCTTGATATGTTCAACAAATTTCTCAACTTCAACACTTGTCCTCTCCCCTTGTTCTATCTTCCTCAATTCTAGTGCAGTCCTTGGGCTACTTCCATATACAATTTGGAATGGTGATTTTCCAGTACTCCTATTTACAGATTTATTATAAGAAAACTCTGCCTATGGTAGAATCAAATCCCATCCCTTGGGCTTATCCCCAAATAAACATCTCAGCAAGTTGTCCAGACTTCTGTTTACCACTTCTGTTTGGCCATCAGTCTGCGGGTGATGTGTGGAACTAAATTTCAAGTCTATTTTCAATTTCTTCCACAATGTCCTCTAGAAATACCCCACAAATTTTGTATCTCTGTCAGAAACTATACTCCCTAGGAGACCGTGTAGTCTTGACACCTCTCTGAAAAACAAGTCTGCAATTTAGACAACATCATGAGTTTTGTGGCATGGAATGAAATGTGCCATTTTGGAGAACTTATCAACCACCACAAATATTGATCCATTGTCCCTTTGTGTCCTCTGCAATCCAAGAACAAAATCCATATTTATGTACTCCCATGGCTTTGATGGAACAAGTAATGGCTGATATTGTCCAGTATTGTGTCTAAATCCCTTGGCAACTTGACAAACCTAGCAACTCTGTACAAACTTCTTCACATCCTGTGAAATTTGAGGCCAAAAATAATGTTCTCTAAGAATGGCAATGGTCTTATCCTAACCAAAGTGGACTTCCATCCCTCCACTGTGTTTCTCCTTAATCAGATTTTCCCTCATGGAACTCCTTGGAATGCTTAATTGACTACCCTTGAATAACATACCATCCTAAAATAGATAGTCTAACCACTTAGTTCTATCTATAGCAACAAGCTCTTTACAAGCTTTCCATGCTTCTGCAAAATCAGGATCTTCAGGATATAGATTCTTGAGGTCATCAAACCCAACTACTTTAACTTGCATTACTGTAAGCAATAACTATCTCCTACTTAGTGCATCTGCAACCCTATTAGATTTTCCACTTCTATGCTTCAACACAAATGTATAGCTCTGCAAGAACTCTACCCACTTCATATGCCTCTAATTTAATTCACCTTGGTTAGTTAGGTACTGTGATGCCTGGTGATTAGTGTACAAAACAAATTCTTTTGGCAATAAATAATGCCTCCATTTTTTTAAGGCCTGAACTATTGCATAGAACTCTTGATCATAAACAAAATACTTCTTCTTTGCACCATTCAATTTTTCACTAAATATGCAATAAGCTTACCTTCTTGGCTTAATATAGCCCCAATAGAGCTGCCACTAGCCTCACAATCCACCTAGAACACTTATCTAAAATCTAGAAGTGAAACCACAAGCTATTGCATCACCTTCTTCTTCAGCAATTCAAAACTTCTCACAGTTGCTGCAGTCCATTTGAACTCTTTTCTATCCCCTCTTATTGTGTCAGTTAGAGGTGCACATATGCCACTGAATTATTTTATGAGCTTCCTGTAAAAACTAACCAAACCATGAAATGATCTTACCTCAGTAGCAGACCTTGGAGTAGGCCATTTCAAGATGGCTTTTACCTTCTTTGGTTCCATTTTAAAACCTTCAGGTGATATAACAAACCCCAAATAGACTAACTTCCTCTTTGCAAAAATACACTTTTTTAGATTAATTAACAGTTTCTCTTCCTTTAGCCTTTCAAGGACACTACGAGTATGCAATAAATGTTCTTCCAAAGTCTTGCTGAAAATTAAAATATCATACAAATAAACAATAACCAATTTTCCCAAGAACTTGTTAAGTACCTCATTCATGAGCCGCATGAAGGTGCTTGGGACATTCGTCATTCCAAAGGGCATGACTAACCACTCATAAAGACTCTCCTTAGTCTTGAAGGCTATTTTACACTCATCTACTTCTCGAATCTATATCTAGTGATACCCACTCTTGAGATCTATCTTTGTGAAGTACTGAGCTCCACTCAACCAGTCCATAAGATCATCCATTCTTGGCAAAGGAAACCGGTACTTGATAGTTATCCTATTTATAGCTTGAGAGTCTGTACACATCCTCCACTCTCCATCTTTCTTTGGTGTGAGTACTACAGGTACTGCACATGGACTTAGGCTCTCCCAAATCAAGCCCTTCCTCAATAGCTGCTGAAGCTATCTATTTAGCTCCTCTGTTTCAGTAGGAGTCATCCTGTGCGTAGCCTTGCTAGGCAAACTACATCTTGGAATGAGATCTTTCTGATGACTGATTTGCCTTACTAGTGGCAATCCTTTTGGAACATTATCAAAGATAATATCTGTTAGTAAATCTGAAACTTCAAGTGGTATTCCACTGCTACCTTCTTTATTTTTCCTAGGAATCAAAGCATAGCAGATATGTTGGTGTTTCATGCCATCTAAAAACTTTCTTCCATCAAAAAGACAAATCCTTGCACTGCTACATACCTTTTCACGTTCCTTTTTCATGGGCTTTAGTTTGTGGCGAACTCCATCCTTTGTTAAAGAGTATGTGTTTGTATGACCATCATGTACTGCATGCCTATCAAACTGCCACGGTCTACCCAACAATAGATGGCAAACATCCATTGGAATAACATCACAGAGAAATTCATCATGGTAACCCACAATTTTGAATTTCACTAAACATTTTTCACTTACCAAGAATTTATGATCATCTTTCACCCAAGATCTTCGATAGGGCTAGGGATGTCTCTCCCTCTTGAGCTTCATCTTAGAGACCATCTCCTCTGACACCAAGTTATCTATGCTACCACCATCAATGATCACATCACAACATTTATCCTCACAGTTGCATCTGGTAAGGAACAAACTCCTCCTTAGTCCTACCTCTATCTCACCACTTAGTAGGACCCTTTCATTTACCAAGGTCTCTCCTCCTTCTGCATCTTTTGAATCTGATGATTGTGCATCCTCATCCACATGAGCAACCCTAGCTTGACCCTCAACCCTCCTATCTGTCCTTCCTTGTCATTGAGGGTATTCAAAGGCACGATGACCTTCTTCATTGTAATGGAAATAGGTACCATAGAAGCCTCCTCTTCCTTTTCCATGTCCTCTACCTCTTCCTCTCTGATTTCCAAAGATTTGATCATGGGAGTGATTGAAATTGGGTTTCATTGCAGCCTCCAAATGACCTACCGCTTCCCCTTCCTCCTTGACCATGCCCTCTTTCTCTTCCTTCAAACCTTTTATTCAGCTTCTCTTCAACTCGTAGGGAAAACCGGTATGCCTCTTCAATGCTGGTAATTCTTACCATACTTAATTCCTCCTTGATGCTAGCTCACAACCCACTGATATAATGAGCAACCTTCTCCTTATATGCTACTGAATGCCCTACTCTAATCAAGAGTGGGTAAAACTCCTTTGTATATTCTTGGACTGATCTTCTTGCTTGCTTTAACCCATGCATCTTCTTAAACAAATCAAGCTCATAGTCCATAGGAATGAACTGCTTATTTAATTTTTCCACCATGCGATTCCACCTTGTGATCTTCTCCTTTCCTCTTTTGTTTCTTTCCAACTCAACCTCTTGCCACCAGATTTTTGCATGGCCTTACAGTTTGGCCTTTGGAAACTTAACTCTATCTAGGTCCCTGATATCCTCTTACTCAAAGTATTCTTCTAGTTTATTGATCCAATCGATCAACTCATCTGGTTTTAGATTTTCTGAAAATACAACCACTTCAATTGTAGTTATTTTCCCAAACTTAGTAATGGCCCTAAAAAGCCTTTCCTCTGCATGATTCAGAACTTCTCCATCAAATTCCCCTTCTGGTCCAATTTCATTGTCTTCGTTGTCATCCTCACTTTCATCACCTGTGGCCATAGTTGTTCCTCTATGGAGATCCTCCTACAATGCTTGTAACTCCCTTTGGAGGGCTCTAACGTCCTCAAGATTAATAGCTATGGCCCTTTCGTCATGCTCTCTTCATGGAGGCATCTTCTAACTCAAACCCTCAACCACACAATCATGGTGCAAACTACTTCACAGTCAGTGCTTTGTCTACACACTCAGGAAAACCTGCTCTGATACCACTTGATGGGGACACAACCCAACCACAGAATGGACACAACAGAAAAAGGGAAATTGTATTAACTGGAAAAATAAGCTAGTACATATAGTACAGAAAAAATAAACTTCAAAACATGCCCTAAGGGTTTACAATAGCATAAATCTAGAGATAATTTCTCCTTTCAGTACCTCCTCTCAAACTCTACTATGAACTGCCTTTTACAATGCCAACAATGTCCTTAAATAGACCCTAAAGGGTTAAGGACTAGGAATACATTCTAGAAAGTGCTAGTAGGCATCTACCGACCAAATAGAAGGCTCCAAAACCTACGTTAGAGGTCGACGCAAATATGGAAGAATCTAGAAATAGTAACCGAACATTCAGGAGGCATAACTTTTGAATCGTAGCTTCGTTTGATGAATTGTTTACATTTTTGGAAAGCTCTCGAAGCGCTCTATAGTACTATGGACCAGCTTCACTTGTATCCCATTTTTCAGCCATTTTTGAGGTTATTTAATGCCCCTAACCTAACTTTGAAGCATTCTTGGAAGGTCTCCAAAACTCAAAAAACTATAATAACTTTCAAACCGTGCAGCCTTTTGACCTGATTCTTTTTCTAGAATGCTCTAAATTACAACTTCATTCATCTGGTCAATTTACACCTTCTAGTTTACCAAAATGATTGTCCAATTACATACTCCTATTTTTTTGAGATTTATATGTATTCCAAGGTGTTCAAATACTCTATCCTAGAACACTGATAGTGGAACTGTGAGAGTTGGAACCTTTATTTCACCCAAATGGGTATCTAGAAATGAAAAGATATGAAATAGAAACTAAGTCTCTCTACATTTTTTTGGGAGACAAAGGATTGCCCTTATACCTCTGGATGCTCCTGCACTTAGTAGGACCCTTTCATTTACCAAGGTCTCTCCACTTTTTGCATCCTCTGAATGTGATGATTATGCATTGTCATCCACATAAGCAACCCTAGCTTGACCCTCATCTCTCTTATCTATCCTTCCTTATCATTGAGGGCATTCAAAGGCACGATGAAATTCTTCATTGCAATGTAAACAGTTACCACAAAAGCCTCCTCTTCCTTTTCCATGTCTTTTTTGTCTTCCTTCAAACCTTTTATTCGGCTTCTCTTCAACTCATAGGGCAAACCGGTATGCCTTATCAACATTGGTCATTCTTACTAGACTTAATTCCTCCTGGATGTTGGGTTGCAACCCACTAATATAATGAGCAACCTTCTCCTTATTTGCTTCTGCATGCCCTACTCTAATCAAGAATCGATAAAACTCCTCTGTATATTCTTGGACTAATATTCCTACTTGCTTTAACCCATGCATCTTCTTAAACAAATAAAGCTCGTAGTCCACAGGAATGAATTGCTTCTTTAATTTGTCCACCATGTGATCCCACCTTGTGATCTTCTCCTTTCCTCTTCTATTTCTTTCCAACTGAACCTCTTGCCACCAGATTTTGGCATGGCCTTTTAGTTTGGCCTTTGCAAACTTAACCCTATCTAGGTCCCTGATATCTTCATACTCAAAGTATTCTTCCAGCTCATTCATCCAATCGATCAACTCATCTAGTTTCAGATTTTCTAAAAATACACCCACTTCAATTATAGGTCTTTTCCCAAACTTAGTAATGGTCCTAAAAAGTATTTCCTCTGAATGATTCAGAAATTCTCTGTCAAATTCCCCTTCTGTTCCAATTTTGTCTTCTTCATTTTCAGCTTGTTGCAAGTACCAGCTGGAAATCTTTCTTTTCATAATTGTACCATGACTAGATCCCCTCCTTAAAATTCCTTATGTCTTCTCCTTTGATCAGCCCTAGCTTTATACTCTTGATTCATCTTGGTAATGTGTGCTTGAACCTTCTCATGCAGATGCTTGATATGTTCAGCAAATTCCTTAACTTCAGCACATTTCCTCTCCCCTTGTTCTATCTTTCTCAATTTTGGTGCAGTCCTTGGGCTACTTCCATATACAATTTGGAATGGTGATTTTCTAGTCCTCCTATTTACAGATTTATTATAAGAAAACTCTACCTCTGGTAGAATCAAATCCCATCCCTTTGGCTTATCCCCAACTAAACATCTTACCAAATTGCCCAGACTTCTATTTACCACTTCTATTTGGCCGTCAGTCTACGGGTGATGTGTGAAACTTAATTACAAGTCTATTTTCAATTTCTTCCACAATGTCCTTCAGAAATAGCCTACAAATTTAGTATCTCTGTCAAAAACTATACTCCTTTGGAGACCATGTAGTCTCACGACCTCTCTGAAAAACAAGTCTACAATTTGGACAATATCATGAGTTTTGTGGCATGAAATAAAATGTGCCATTTTGGAGAACCTATCAACCACCACAAATTTTGAGTCATTACCCCTTTGTGTCCTTGGCAATCCAAGAACAAAATCCATACTTATGTCCTCCCATGGCTTTGATGGAATAGGAAATGGTTGATATAGTCCAGTATTGTGGCTAAATCCCTTGGCAACTTGACAAACTTGGAAACTCTGTACAAACTTCTTCACATCCTACGAAATCTGAGGCAAAAAATAATGTTCTCTAAGAATGGAAATGGTCTTATCTTAACCAAAGTTGCCTGCCATCCCTCCAGTGTGTTTCTCCTTAATCAGATTTTCCCTCATGGAACTCCTTGGAATGCATAATTGACTACCCTTGAATAACATACCATCCTAAATCAGATAGTCTAACCACTTAGTTCTATCTATAGCAACAGGCTCTTTACAAGCTTTCCATGCTTCAGCAAAATCAGGATCTTTAGGATACAGATTCTTGAGTTCATCAAATCCAACAACTTCAACCTACATTACTGTAAGCAACAACTGTCTTCTACTTAGTGCATCTACAACCCTATTAGATTTTCCACTTCTATGCTTCAACACGAATGTATAGCTCTGCAAGAACTCTACCCACTTCATATGCCTTTGATTCAATTTACCTTGGCTATTTAGGTACTGTAATGCCTGGTGATTAGTATATAAAAAAAAATTCTTTGGAAATAAATAATGCCTCCATTTCTTTAAGGCCTAAAATATGCATAGAACTCTTGATCATAGACAAAATATTTCTTCTTTACATCATTCAATTTTTCAATAAAATATGCAATAGGTTTACCTTCTTGACTTAATACAACCCCAATAGCTCTGCCACTAGCATCACAATCCACCTACAAACTTTTCTAAAATCTTGAAGTGCCAACACAAGCTGTTCTGTCACCTTCTTCTTCAGCAATTCAAAACTTCTTGCAGCTATTGTAGTCCATTTGAACTCTTTTCTATCCCCTCTTATTGTGTCAGTTAGGGCTGCACATATGCCACTGAAATTCTTTATGAACTTCCTGTAAAAACTAACCAAACCATGAAATGATCTTACCTCAGTAGCAAACCTTGAAGTAGGCCATTCCAAGATGGCTTTTACCTTCTTTGGATCCATTTTAAGACCTTCAGGTGATATAACAAACCCCAAATAGACTAACTCTCTCTTTGCAAAGATACACTTCTTTAGATTAATTAACAGTTTCTCTTCCCTTAGCCTTTCAATGACACTACGAATATGCAATAAATGTTCTTCCAAAGTCTTGCCAAAAATTAAAATATCATCCAAATAAACAATAACAAATTTTCCCAAGAACTTCTTAAGTACCTCATTCATGAGCCGCATGAAGGTGCTTGGGGCATTCATCAATCCAAAGGGCATGACTAACCACTCATAAAGACCCTCCAGGGTCTTCAAGGCTTTTTCCACTCATCTCCTTCTTGAATCCGTATCTGGTGATATCCACTATTAAGATCTATCTTTGTGAAGTACTGAGCTCCACTCAACTAGTCCATAAGATCATCCAATCTTGGAAAAGGAAACTAATACTTAATAGTTATCCTATTTATAGCTTGAGAGTCTATACACATCCTTCACTCTCTATCCTTCTTTGGTGCGAGTACTATAGGTACTACACATGGACTTAAGCACTCTCAAATCAAGCCCTTCCTCAATAGCTCCTGAACTTGTCTATTTAGCTCCTCTATTTTAGTAGGAGTCATCCTGTGAGCAACATTCTTAGGAAAACTAGCTTTGGAATCAGATATATCTGATGACTAATTTGCCTTACCGGTGGCAATCCTTCTAGAACATTATCAGAGATAATATCTCCAAACTCTCTTAGTAAATCTGAAACTTCAAGTGGTATTTCACTACTACCTTCTTTATCTTTCCTAGGAATCAGAGCATAGTACATACATTGGTGTTTCATGCCATCTAAATTTTTTTTTCCATCAACAAGAAAAATCCTAGCGCTGCTACATACCTTTTCACCTTCCTTTTTTATGAGCTTTAGTTTGTGGCAAACTCCATCCTTTGTTAGAGAGTATGTGTTTGCATGACCATCATTTACTGCATGCCTATCAAACTGCCACGGTCTACCCAACAATAGATGGAAAACATCCATTGGAATAACATCATAGAGAACTTCATCATGGTAACCCCCAATTTTTAATTTCACTTAACATTGTTCACTTACTAGGACTTTATGATCATCTTTCACCCAAACAATTTGATAGGGCTGGGGATGTCTCTCCCTCTTGAGCTTCAGCTTAGAGACTATCTCCTCTGACACCAAGTTATCTATGCTACTACCATCAATGATCACATCACAACATTTATCCTCACACTTGCATCTGGTATGGAACAAACTCCTCCTTTGTCAAGACTCTATCTCACCACTTAGTTGGACCCTTTCATTTACCAAGGTCTCTCCTCTTTCTGCATCTTCTAAATGTGATGATTGTGTATCCTCATCCACATGAGCAACCCTAGCTTGACCCTCAACCCTCCTATCTGTCCTTACTTGTTGCTGAGGGCATTCAAAGGCACAATGACCTTCTTCATTGCAATGGAAACTAGTACCATGAAAGCCTCCTCTTCCTTGTCCATGTCCTCTACATCTTCCTCTCTGATTTCCAAGGTCTTGATCACGGGAGCAGTTGAAACCCTCATTCCTCTGGTTCCTACTAGTACCCACATCTTCATTTTTCTTTTGACTTTTATTGCAACCTCCAGATGACCTACCACTTCCCCTTCCTACTTGACCATGCCCTCTTTGTCTTCCTTCAAAAATTTTATTCAGCTTCTCTTCAACTCGTAGGGCAAACTGGTATGCCTCTTCGACGCTGGTCATTCTTACTAGACTTAATTCCTCCTAGATGCTAGGTCGCAACCCACTGATATAATGAGCAACCTTCTCCTTATTTGCTTCAGCATGACTTGCTCTAATCAAGAGTTGGTAAAACTCCTCTATATATTCTTGGACTGATCTTCTTACTTGCTTAAACCCATGCATCTTCTTAGAAAAATCAAGCTTGTAGTCCACAGGAATGAACTACTTCTTTAATTTGTCCACCATGCGATCCCACCTTGTGATCTTCTCCTTTCCTCTTCTATTTCTTTTCAACTGAATCTCGTGCCACTAGATTTTGGCATGGCCTTTCAGTTTGGCCTTTGCAAACTTAACCCTATCTGGATCCCTAATATGCTCATAATCAATGTACTCTTCTAGTTCATTGATCCAATCGATCAACTCATCTGGTTTCAAATTTCTTGAAAATACACCCAGTTCAATTATAGGTCTTTTCCCAAACTTAGTAATGGCCCTAAAAAGCCTTTCCTCTTAATGATACAGAACTTCCCCATCAAATTCCCCTTCTGGTCCAATTTCATCTTCTTCGTTGTCATCCTCACTTTTATCACCTGTGGCCACAGTTGTTCCTCTACGGAGCTCCTCCTATAATGCTTGTACCTACCTTTGGAGGGCTCTAACCTCCTTAGGACTAATAGCTCTGGCCCTTTTGCCATACTCTCCTTGTGGAGGCATCTTCTAACTTGAACCCACAACCACACAGTCCTGGCAAACTACTTCATAGTCGGTGTTGTCTACACACTCAGGAAAACTTGCTTTGATACCACTTGACGGGGACACAACCCAACCACAAAATCGACACAACAGAAAAGGGGAAATTGTATTAACTAAGAAAATAAGCTAGTACATATAGTATAGAGAAAATAAACTTCAAAACACGCCCTAAGGGCTTACAATAGCATAAATCTGGAGATAAGTTTTCCTTTTAGTACCTCCTCTCAAACTCTACTTCGAACTGTCTTTTACAATGCCAACAATCTCCTTAAATAGACCCTGGAGGGTTAAGGACTAGGAATACATTCTAGAAAGTGCTAGTAGGCATCCACTAACTAAATAGAAGGATCCAGAAGTTGCTATAGAAGTTGACGCAAATTTAGAAGAATCTAGAAATGGTAACTAAACTTTTGGGAGGCATAACTTTTGAACCGTATCTCTGATTGACGAACTATTTACATTTTCAAAAAGCTCTCAAAGTGCTCTATAGACCTATGGAAAGCTTTGCTCATCCCCCATTTTTCATCCCTTTTTGGGATCATTTAATGCCCCCAACCTGACTTTGAAGTATTCTTAGGAGGTCTCCAAAACTTGAAAAATTATAATAAATTTCAAACCGTGGGGCCTTTTGACCTGATTCTTTTTCTGGAATGCTCTAAATTACAATTATATTCATCTACTCAATTTACACCTTCTAGTTTACCAAAATGATGGTCCAATTACATACTCCTATTTTTTTAGGATTTATACGTATCCTAAGGTGTTCAAATACTCTATCCTAGAACACTGATAGTGGAACTGTGAGAGTTGGAACCTTTATTTGACCCAAATGGGTATCTAGAAATGAAAACATATGAAATAGAAACCAAGTGTAAGTACATTTTCTTGAGTGACATAGGATTTCCCTTATACCTCTGGATGTTCCTGCACTTTGTAGGACCCTTTCATTTATCAAGGACTCTCCTCTTTTTGCATCCTCTGAATGTGATGATTGTACATCCTCATCCACATGAGCAACCCTAGCTTGACCCTTAGCTCTCCTATCTGTCCTTCCTTGTCATTGAGGGCATTCAAAGGCACGATGACCTTATTCATTGCAATGGAAACAGGTACCACAAAAGCCTCCTCTTCCTTGTTCCACATCCTCTTTGTCTTCCTTCAAACCTTTTATTCAACTTCTCTTCAACTCGTAGGGTAAATTAGTATGCCTCTTCAACACTGGTCATTCTTACCAGACTTAATTCCTCCTGGATGCTGGGTCGCAACCCACAGATATAATGAGAAATCTTCTCCTTATTTTCTTCTACATGCCCTGCTCTAATCAAGAGTCAGTAAAACTCCTCTATATATTCTTGTACTAATCTTCCTGCTTGCTTTAACCCATGCATCTTCTTAAACAAATCAAGCTCGTAGTCCACAGGAATGAACTACTTCTTTAATTTTTCCACCATGTGATCTCACCTTGTGATTTTCTCCTTTTCTCTTCTATTTCTTTCTAACTGAACCTCTTGCCACTAGATTTTTGCATGGCCTTTCAATTTGGCCTTTGCAAACTTAACCCTATCTAGGTCCCTGATATCTTCATACTCAAAGTATTCTTCTAGTTCATTGATCCAATCGATCAACTCATCTGGTTTCAGATTTCCTGAAAATACACCCACTTTAATTGTAGGTCTTTTTCCAAACTTAGTAATGGCCCTAAAAAGCCTTTCCTCTGCATGATTCAGAACTTTCCTGTCAAATTCCTCTTTTGGTCCAATTTCATCTTCTTCATTTTCAGCTTGTTGTAAGTACCAGCTGGAAATATTTCATTTTGTAAGTGTACCATGACTAGATCCCCTGCTTAGAATTTCTTATGTCTTCTCCTTTGATCAGCTCTAGCTTTGTGCTCTTGATTCA
Source organism: Cupressus sempervirens (assembly GCA_028749045.1). NCBI lineage: Eukaryota > Viridiplantae > Streptophyta > Pinopsida > Cupressales > Cupressaceae > Cupressus > Cupressus sempervirens. The sequence goes on from CM053789.1 coordinate 56,385,147, forward strand.
TCTTGGTAATGTGTGCTTGAACCTCCTCATGTAGATGCTTGATATGTTTAGCAAATTTTTCAGCTTCAACACTTGTCCTCTCCCCTTATTCTATCTTCCTTAATTTTGGTGCAGTCCTTGGGCTAATTCCATATACAATTTGGAATGGTGATTTTTCAATAATCCTATTTACAGAGTTATTATAAGGAAACTTTTCCTGTGGTATAATCAAATCCCATCCCTTGGGCTTATCCCCACCTAAACATCTCAACAAATTGTCCAGACTTCTATTTACCACTTCTGTTTGGCCGTCAGTCTATAGGTGATGTGTGGAACTAAATTTCAAGTTTGTTTTCAATTTCTTCCACAATGTCCTCTAGAAATACCCCACAAATTTAGTATCTCTGTCAGAAACTATACTCCTTGAGAGGCCATGTAGTCTCACCACCTCTCTGAAAAACAAGGTTGCAATTTGGACAACATCATGAGTTTTGTGGGATGGAATGAAATATGCCATTTTGGAGAACCTATCAACCACCAAAAATACTCAGTCATTACCCCTTTGTGTCCTTGACAATCCAAGAATAAAATTCATACTTATGTCCTCCCATGGCTTTGATGGAATAGGCAATGTTCCATGTCCCTTTTTCAAATAATTAAAAATAATAATCTTTCCTAAGGCAAGCAGGCCCAAAAAGATGTTGTCAAACCTATGGAGAAGGAGACCCAAGAATGGGAGTTTGTAGGTTTCTAGGAAGGCTAAGGATGGGAGTTTGAAGCCATTCCATGTGCATGCTCATGCAGAGTTTTCCTTTGTTTTGAATAGTGTAGATTTGTGAGTTTTTTTCTGTGTTTTTTGTAAGAGTTCGGTGTTTCCGGTTGAGTATTTCATATCAGTTTGGGTTGCTGCTGTATTTTAGAATTTTAGATGTTAAAATAGAGCTGAATATATGTATTTGATCATGATTATACTTTTGGGATAGATTATTAGTTTTTTTGTGGTGTTTCCAAGCTATTCTGTGTTGTTTTCAGGAGCCCAATGAGCATTGTTTTTATCCTCCGTTTGGGAGCTGTTGTGTAAATTTTATATAGATCTAAAAATGTCATTTTGTAGGCTATTATTCTGCTGAAATTTCTTTAAAAATTTCCACTTTCAGATTTATTAATAATATGTCAATTTGTAAATTTTTTAGCACTATTTCGGACATACCCGATTTGGGGTTTATTGAGAAATTGGTGGATCTTTGTAATATTGGTTGTTTGATCTTAAAGATATGATTAGAGGCTTGAAATATCATATAAAAATTAGAAAAGAGACATTTTAGTGGCATCAAAGCTATGATCTTGCCAGCTTGAGGGTTTGTAGAAGTTTGCATGTCAGTTTTGAGAACTATCCAAATCTTGCATGTCATAATTTATGGTTGCATGTTGCTTCTAATTAGCTACATGTCAAAATTTATGGTTGAATGCTACTTCTAATCATTTGAATGTTAGTTCTTAGTGAATTTGGTGGTTGCATATTTCTTCTAATTAGCTACATGTCAAAATCTATGGTTGCATGCTACTTCTAATCATTTGCATGTTAGTTCTTGGTAAATTTGGTGGTTGCATGTTGCTTCTAATCAGCTGCATGTCAAAATCTATGGTTGCATGCTACTTCTAATCATTTGCATGTTAGTTCTTGGTGTTTGAAGAAGTTATAACCTATTGGGGTTACACTCTACTATATCTAGAATGGACAGGTATAGTACAGAGTCTTAGAGGACACGATCTTGGACAATTGATATCCAAAGTCAGAATAGTAGAAAGGATGGTTATTTAGACATTCGAGATAAACTTAGGAAAATAAGCCATGACCTATCTGAATAGTTGGTTTAACACCACCATATGATGAATGACATGTTTTTTGACCCAGCTAAGGTGGATAAGTTGACTAGATTTCTATTTGGTAGATTTTCTCACAAGGTAGATGGCACAATTACCAAGAACTTGCATGAGGAGTTTGAAAACTAGCTTATAGCCAGGCAGAGGTCTTAGATTCTACTCTGCCATAGGAGGTAGTGGGTTTAGATGATGATTATGAGGATGTTATTGTGCATGATGGTGAGCTACCTGATAGAGATGAGCAAACATTGAGCATTCATGACTTTGGTGAGAAAGAGTACCAGGCACAGTTAGATGCTTCATCACATGAGGTTGAGGCTGGTAGTACTTCACATGATTTGTCCAGCCAACTGAAAGTGAACAAAGATAGTATTGTGACTTCATTATCTCATCATGATAGGTATGTGAAGTTAGTTGGTATTGGTCATATTACTCAAGTGAGGAGTTTTCTTGAGTTACCAGCTGATTCTAGTTTACGAATATGGACTCGAGATTGTTATATTGGCATTTGAGATTCAGTTGACTGGAGATCTTTAACACTTTTTGGTAGCAGTGTTTGTTTGGGTGCTATCATGGATTTGATTAGCAGATTACACAATGTTGTCTTTTCTTGTGCTAGCAACTTGTCTGATATTGGTATTAGTTTTTATACACTAGTGTTGGACTTTGTTCATATATCTAGTCGACCATACTTTCTAGAATGTGTTGATGTTCTTTCATATTTGGCAGTGTGTACAAATGAGTCCTAGGATCATATTGGCATTGATGACATCCAAGAGGATGCAGTGGGCAGTTTTGAAGACTTAGTTTCCTTGGCAGATTCTTTTGGTACAAAGGAGTTAGAAAACAGTGCTATAGTTTTTGATACTTCGTATGTCGATATGAGCTTTGGATTTGATTCATAGGATATGGATGGTAATACTCTAGAGACTAGTAACTTTGAGGATATCCTTTAGAAAGTGCATCAGAGGAGGTTTGTAGGAGATAGTCTAGACAGTGTCATCATGTGTCTAATCAGTTGAGAGTTAGTGAGCAAGACATTTCTATCACTTGCCAGCATTTTGACACTGCTCGTGAGTTGTTAGTAGTTTATGGATGGGGTTCTCCTACTAGTGATGAGTAGGGAGGCAGTTATCTTTCCTTGATAGGGTTCCACTCTTTATGGGAGGCTATCCAAATTTTGAGACAAAATTATATGCAGTTCGTAGCCGATAGAGATTATCTTATGGAGTGGGGGAGTACAACATACGACGCATTATTGGCCAAGGAAGATGAGGTGAGTGAGATTACTCAGCAACTCGAGGTGACTTCTGAGATTCTTGAGAGTACATAGTTGGCTTTTGAGGAGTCATTTGTTTCATTTGGCTTTTGAGTGACTATAGTCTTTACTTGATTCTATGCAGTCACAACCTATGGTGTTTGGTGATCCGAGGATGTCCATGGTCGAGATTGTTAGAGACAATGGAGATGGGGATGCATCCATCCTTGATACTAACATTGGAATATTAGGTTCATTCCCACTAGAGTCAGGTTTAGTTGAGTTGGCTGCTATAGCAGATTGTTGTATGCCTGACATGGTGGTAGCCTCTAGTACTGATGGCACGGAGGCTAGAGATGTATCAAAGATCATGTGTAATGTTGGTGAGTCAGCAGTTGGCATGGTTCTTGCTAGTAATACTACTCCCTTGGTGATATCTTCAGAGGTAGTAGTCAGTACCAACATGGTTAATGATTGATTGTAGTTAGTTTCATCTAGATTGCAGTCTAAGACACTGACTAAGATTGGCGCATTCTATCAACATTACATTGTGAGGTATGCTCATCAATTCACCTTTGATGACCATGTTGATGAGATGATGATACAAAGATGTATTTTAGTTCCTAGTGCTTATCATCAGTTATGGGATAGTTTGACACCTCAGGATGAGAGTTGTGATGAGCATGACATGGTGATAAGTTATGTAGTTGATAGCTTGATAATACATGACTTAGAGCAGGAGTTTTGGAGTGATGCTTCAGCGGGTGTTGCTATTGATTCTACTCCTTTGGCTATGAAATCTCCTAACTTAGCTGGTGATCAGTCACAATGGGTTGTATCACTTTTTCATGGTGAGCTGTTGACTGAGTTTGGTTTTTTTTATCAACATTATATTGAAAGGTATGTACATCAGTTAGCATTTTATCCTTGTGTTGAGGAGTTGATGGAAGGAAAATTTGGTTTGGGTTCCATTTCTTGCTATATATTTTATAATGTCTTTTCACCATCAGCAGTGCATGGGAGTTATGGTTATGAGATAGTGGCCGGTGATCTGCAGAGTTGTGTTGAGTGTAGGAGTTGTACAATGTGTGGATTCTCCATACACGGTATAGTTTCATTCAGGATCATTCACCATTGTTGCAGAGTTGGATTGTACATTCCATATAGGCCAGTGGGATGTGTTGATGGTATTTACTATGTTGGCAGTTTGATTTATCCACTTCACTTGGGTTCTGATGCTCTAAGAGTTTGTGTCTCATGGGTTTTTGACTATGGTAGTGTTGATTTTGGAGTTTGGTTGAGCTATAATTGTCAGTTTGGTTATGGATTCCTCTTGGTTATATTGCAGAGGGTATTGCAGGAGCCTGTGTTAATTGATAGTATTATAGTTCATGACTACATTTGAGATCCAGGTGGATTGATTGGTTTATTGTTCAGCAATTGCTTGAGGACAAGCAATATTTGGGAGGGGAGGACTTGTCATGTCCCTTTTTCAAATAATTAAAAATAATAATCTTTCCTAAGGCAGGCAAGCCCAAAAAGAGGTTGCCAAACCTGTGGAGAAGGAGACCCAAGAATGGGAGTTTGTAGGTTTTTAGGAAGGCTAAGGATGGGAGTTTGAAGCCATTCCATGTGCATGCTCATGCAGAGTTTTCCTTTGTACTAAACAGTGCAGATTTGTGAGTTTTTTGGTGTGTTTTTTGTAAGAGTTTGGTGTTTCTGGTTGAGTATTTCATATCAGTTTGGGTTGCTGCTATATTTCAGACTTTTAGATATTAAAATAGAGCTAAATATATGTATTTTTTCATGATTATTATTTTGTGATAGATTATTAGCGTTTTTGTGGTGTTTTCGGGCTATTCTGTGTTGTTTTTGGGAGCCCGATGAGCATTCTTTTTATCCTCCATTTGGGAGCTATTGTGTAAATGTTATACAAATATAAAAATGCCATTTTGTAGGCTATTATGCTACTGAAATTTCTTTAAAAATTTTCACTTTTAGATTTATTAATAATATGTGAAGTTGTGAAGTTTTTGGCACTATTTCAGACATACCCGATTTGGGGTTTATTGAGAAATTGGTGGATCTTTGTAATATTGGTTGTTTGATCTTAAAGATCTGAATAGAGGCTTGAAATATCATATAAAAATCAAAAAAGGGACATTTCACAATGGTTGATATAGTCCAATATTGTGGCTAAATCCCTTGGCAACTTGACAAACCTGGCAACTCTGTACAAACTTCTTTACATCCTGTGAAATTTGAGGCTAAAAATAATGTTCTCTAAGAATGGAAATGGTCTTATCTCGAAAAAAGTGGCTTACCATCCCTCCATTGTGTTTCTCCTTAATCAGATTTTCCTTCATGGAACTCCTTGGAATGCATAATTGACTTCCCTTGAATAACATACCATTCTAAATCAGATAGTCTAACCACTTAGTTCTATCTATAGCAACAGGCTCTTTACAAGCTTTCCATGCTTCAGCAAAATCAGGATCTTTAGGATACAGATTCTTGAGTTCATCAAACACAACTACTTCAACATGCATTACTATATGCAACAACTGTCTCCTACTTAGTGCATCTATAATCCTATTAGATTTTCCACTTCTATGCTTCAACAGAAATGTATAGCTCTGCAAGAACTCTACCCACTTCATATGCCTCTGATTCAATTTACCTTGGCTATTTAGGTATTGCAATGCTTGGTGGTCAGTATACAAAACAAATTCCTTTGGCAATAAATAATGCTTTCATTTCTTTAAGGCCTGAACTATTGCATAGAACTCTTGATCATAAAAATAATACTTCTTCTTTGCACCATTCAATTTTTCACTAAAATATGCAATAGGCTTACCTTATTGGCTTAATACAGCTCCAATAGCACTGCCACTAGCATTACAATCCACTTGTAACACTTTTCTAAAATTTTGAAGTGCCAACATAGGCTGTTCTGTCACCTTCTTCTTCAACAATTCAAAACTTCTAGCAGCTATTTTAGTCCATTTGAACTCTTTTCTATACCCTCTTATTGTGTCAGTTAGGGCTGCACATATGCCACTGAAATTCTTTATGAACTTCTTGTAAAAACTAACCAAACCATGAAATGATCTTACCTCAATAGTAGACCTTGGAGTAGGCCACTCCAAGATGGATTTTACCTTCTCTAGATCTATTTTAAGACCTTCAGGTGATATAAAAAACCCCAAATAGACTAACTCCCTCTTTGCAAAGATACACTTTTTTAGATTAATTAACAGTTTCTCTTCCCTTAGCCTTTCAAGGACACTACAAATATGCCATAAATGTTCTTCCAAAGTCTTGGTGAAAATTAAAATATCATCCAAATAAACAATAACACATTTCCCAAGAACTTCTTAAGTACCTCATTCATGAGCTGCATGAAGGTGCTTGGGGCGTTCATCAATCCAAAGGGTATGAATAACCACTCATAAAGACCCTCCTTGGGCTTGAAGAATATTTTCCACTCATCTCCTTCTCGAATCAATATCTGGTCATACCCACTCTTGAGATCTATCTTTGTGAAGTACTGAGCTCCACTCAAGCAGTCCATAAGATCATCCATTCTTGGCAAAGGAAACTGGTACTTGATAGTTATCCTATTTATAGCTCAAGAGTATGTACACATCCTCCACTCTCCATCCTTCTTTTGTGCGAGTACTCCAGGTACTGCACATGGACTTAGGCTCTCTTGAATGAAGCCCTTCCTCAATAGCTCCTAAACTTATCTATTTAGCTCCTCTGTTTCAGTAGGAGTCATCCTGTGAGCAGCCTTGTTAGGCAAACTAGTTCCTAGAATTAGATCTATCTGAGGACTGATTTTCCTTACTGGTGGCAATCCTTTTGGAACATTATTAGAGATAATATCTCCAAACTCTCCTAGTAAATCTAAAACTTCAAGTTGTATTTCACTACTACCTTCTTTATCTTTTCTAGGAATCAAAGCATAGCACATATGTTGGTGTTTCATGCCATCTAAAAACTTTGTTCCATCAACAAGACAAATCCTAGCACTGCTACATACCTTTTCACCTTCCTTTTTCATGGGCTTTAGTTTGTGGCAAACTCCATCCTTTGTTAGAGAGTATGTGTTTTCATGACCATCATGTACTGCATGCCTATCAAACTACCACGGTCTACCCAACAATAGATGGAAAACATCCATTGGAATAACATCACAAAGAACTTCATCATGGTAACCCACAATTTTGAATTTCACTAAACTTTGTTCACTTACTAGGACTTTATGATCATCTTTCACCCAAGCAATCTGATAGGGCTGGGGATGTCTCTCCCTCTTGAGCTTTAGCTAAGAGACCATCTCCTCTGACACCAAGTTATCTGTGCTATCACCATCAATGATCATGTCATAATATTTATCCTCAGACATGGATCTGGTACGAAACAAACTCCTCCTTTGTCCTGGCTCTATCTCACCACTTAGTAGGACCCTTTCATTTACCAAGGTCTCTCCTCTTTTTGCATCTTTTGAATGTGATGATTGTGCATCCTCATCCACATGAGCAACCCTAGCTTGACCCTTAGCCCTCCTATTTGTCCTTCCTTGTCATTGAGGGCATTCAAAGGCATGATGACCTTCTTCATTGCAATGGAAACAAGTACCATGGAAGCCTCCTCTTTCTTGTCCATGTGATCTACCTCTTCCTCTCTGATTTCCAAAGTCTTGATCATAGGAGCGGTTAAAACCCTCATTCCTCTGGTTCCTGCTAGTACCCACATCTTCATTTTTCTTTTGGCTTTCATTGTGGCCTCTAAATTACCTACCACTTCCCCTTCCTCCTTGACTATGCTCTCTTTGTCTTCCTTCAAACCTTTTATTCAGCTTCTCTTCAACTCGTAGGGAAAATTGGTATGCCTCTTTAATGCTGGTCATTTTTACCAGACTTAATTCCTCTTGGATGCTAGGTCACAACCCACTGATATAACAAGTAACCTTCTCCTTATTTTCTTCTACATACCCTACTCTAATTAAGAGTCGCTAGAACTCCTCTGTATATTTTTGGACTGATCTTCCTACTTGCTTTAACCCATGCATCTTCTTACACAAATCAAGCTCATAGTCCATAGGGATGAACTGCTTCTTTAATTTGTCCACCATGCAATCCCACCTTGTGATCTTCTCCTTTCCTCTTCTATTTCTTTCTAATTGAACGTCTTGCCACCAAATTTTGGCATGGCCTTTCAGTTTGGCCTTTGCAAACTTAACCCTATCTGGGTCCGAGATATCCTCATACTCAAAGTATTCTTCCAGTTCATTGATCCAATTGATCAACTCATCTGGTTTCAGATTTCTTGAAAATACACCCACTTCAATTGTAGGTCTTTTCCCAAACTTAGTAATGGCCCTAAAAAGCCTTTCCTCTGCATGATTCAAAACTTCCCCATCAAATTCCCCTTCTGATCCAATTTTGTCTTCTTCGTTGTCATCCTCACTTTCATTACCTGGGGCCACAGTTGTTCCTCTATGGAGCTCCTCCTGCAATGCTTGTACCTGCCTTTGGAGGGCTCTAACCTCCTTAGGATTAATTGGTCTTGCCATTCCACCACGCTCTCTTCATGGAGGCATCTTCTAACTTGAACCCACAACCTCATAGTCTTGGTGCAAACTGCCTCACAGTCGGTGCTCTGTCTACACACTCAAGAAAATCTGCTCTGATACCACTTGATGGGGACACAACCCAACCATAGAATGGACACAACAGAAAAGGGGAAATTGTATTAACTAGGAAAATAAGCTAGTACATATAGTACAGAGAAAATAAACTTCAAAAGATGCCCTAAGGACTTATAATAGCATAAATCTGGAGATAATTTCTCCTTTCAGTACCTCCTCTCAAACTCTACTCCGCACTGCCTTTTATAATGTCAACAATCTCCTTAAATAGACCCCAGAGGGTTAAGGACTAGGAATACATTCTAGAAAGTGCTAGTAGGCATCCACCAACCAAAAAGAAGGCTCTAGAAGCTACATTAGAAGTCAATACAAATCTAGAAGATTCCAAAAATGGTAACCGAACTTCTGGGAGGCATAACTTTTGAACCGTAGCTCTGATTGACAAACTATTTACATTTTTGAAAAGCTCTCAAAGCGCTCTATAGCCCTATGGACAGCTTCCTCATCCCCCATTTTTTGGCACTTTTTAAGGTCATTTAATGCCCCTAACCTAACTTTGAAGCATTCTTAGGAGGTCTCTAGAACTTGAAAAACTGCAATAACTTTCAAACCGTGGGGCCTTTTGACTTGATTCTTTTTCTGGAATGCTCTAAATTACAATTACATTCATTTGGTCAATTTACACCTTCTAGTTTACCAAAATGATGGTCCAATTACATACTCCTATTTTTTTTGAGATTTATACGTATCCCAAAGTGTTCAAATACTCTATCCTAGAACACTGATAGTGGAACTGTGAGAGTTGGAACCTTTATTTGACCCAAATGGGTATCCAGAAATGAAAACATATAAAATAGAAACTAAGTGTAAGTACATTTTTTTGGGTGACACACAATTGCCCTTATACCTCTAGATGCTCCTGCATTATGAATAATGACTTTAGATATTTTAATGGTTATTGGTGATGATTTAATTATTATAATGATTAAATTAAGAGACCTAAATTTTATTAATATCTAGTTAAGCTGTAATTAAGTATTGTTAGAATGATGAAGAGTCATACCTATGTTCATTATTAATTGATTAAGATTAATTAATAAAGCGAATAATTTTAATTAAGGAACAATGAAGATTAGTCTAATGAGTAAATATTTATCCTTCAGTTATTCTTAGAATGTAATTTTAAATAATGAAAGAATAATGCTATCAAGGGAACAAACGGGTTGATGTGTAGGTCAAATGATAAATCTTATATACTTGAAGTATACTTGCAAACAGAAATAGAAACTTCCATACTCAATTCAATTATGTAATTTTGGGAAACCAAAACATATGTTTGCATTGTGTTTTCTCTATGCTCTTTGTTTTGGGTTTTTGGGTTGACTAGTGTTGACCAGTTATAGGACATCTACTAGAGGCTCGAGGGTTATGATTGTGATATCATGATGATGTCTTTTGATCTTGATTCTTTATAAACCCAACCATGGTAATGTGATGGCATGCTCTATGAGATGTTTGTAATTATTGATTGTTATTTCTTATCAGTCTTCTTGGATGAAGGTAAGTTATATGTATCTGAGACACTTGACTTAACCATTTTTGAGTCATCGATCAATTATACTTGGATTACTTTCCAGTCGTTTGATGGAATTGAATTGTTAACTGATCTTGATGATGTCATGTTGTGACACATTTTGATTCGACCATTTTGGAGTCTTTGATCAGTATTATTTTGAGATGCCTTTTTGGTTGCTTGTTAAGAACTAATGATTATTGTGATTATTAGTGATACCTTCAGTTGCCAATAAAGAATTGTTGTGGTCATGATTATCTATGGATGCTTTTCATTTTCTCATGGATATTTGATGCTCTTTTTATGGATTATCTTTTGGTATTTCTTTCCAGTCGCTTGTATAGGACTGTGGTGATTTTGAGATTTATGATTCCATGAGCTTAGGGTAGGTTATCTACTTGTAGTATCGAGAAGTGGCTTGCAATGGGGATCGGGGCACTAAGTGGCTACCATGGTAACTCATTGTAAGTTATTAATAAGTGAAAACACCTACACTAAATGGGGATTAAATCAACCTAATAAGATAATTGTATGTTCTCGCCCATGCCTTGAGTGCTAGTATAGAATAGGATGGGAGTAGATAGAATGCTTAGTTGTGACCTTGCATTTCATAGTATGCCTTGTCTGTATGAGAGGATACTAGTAGCCGCATAGAGATCACTAGGAGGTCGAGGTCTATTAGGAGACTACTAGAGTAACTCTAGCGTGATCCGTGTGATGACACTTTCTCGCTTGCATAGTAGGTTTCTTACATGTCTTTGTGTGCCTCTGGGATTGGATGTCAGTTTGTGATTGGAATCTTTGAGTTAGTATAATTTTAAGATTCTTAGACTTATAGAGTATTTATGCTATGTGATTTTGATAACTTGTTTGGGACTTGAGATTATCTCCTCGGTGTGGTGGGAGTGGACCATTTAGGTTCCACGCGGTTGGGTGGTAGCGCTTTTTCACTCTTACCATTTGAGATCCATCCATAGACATTGTGGTTGGAGCATCCTTGGTTGGTATTTATCTTCATTATGTTCTTGGATCATTATGATAGATGATATACCTCATGATGGATGTATTTACTGGTATGTTTCTTATATTGATGATTTGCATATGTTAGATGATGTTATCTTATTTTTTACTTTGCATGTTACATTGCTTTCTGCATATGATGTAGTATGATTTAGGAGTGACATTCTTATTATGTTAATATCGATGATCTCTTTAGTGATTTGGAATGTTATGCACAAAGGGATGGCTAGGATCCATGATGGTCTAATGATGCTATTTACAGTTGGGAGGAACCATTCACTTAGTTAATTATGTTTGTGAAAAATTGTTACCCTTTATGATGTTTCTATCTTCTATGATGATGTATCATGTATGATTTGTGGTTTCATTTATGTTATTGCATCATGGATTAGAGTTAGTATGATGTACTACTTAATTTCACTTATGTATTTTTTTAAAGCCTTTCATACCCTATGGCATGTATAGTGGATGATTGAGCAATTTAAAATGTAATTTAAGAATGTTGGACTTTTCATTATTATTTCATGTGGATGTAGTATTAGATGGAAACATAATTAGTTATGTTAGATGTGATTCAAGATTAAGGGATCCTTAAGAATGTAACCCTTTATGTATGTATGTTATAATTTACTTTCAGTTGGATATTATTATTGCTTTTGCTACTTTGTTATGAATGGTTTTACTTTCATGTTTCAAAAAAAAAAAAAAAAAAAAATGCTACCAAACATAGTGAAACTTTAGGTTAATTCTTTGGATCCTTTGGCAGGGCATTACAATTACAAATTTGGGGGTAATTTGGATTTGAAAGTGTTTACTGATGTTTCTTGGGTAGGAAACATTGATCATAGGAAAAGCACAAGTGGAGGAGTATTATTTCTTGGAAAGAGGTTGGTTTCTTGGAAAAGTAAAAAGAAAAATTGTACATCCCAATCTACAGTAGAAGTAGAGTATGTTGTAGCAACAATGCATTGTTCTAATATTGTTTGGTTCAAACAATTATTTGAAGGCATGAAGGTGGAAATCAAAGAACCTGTTGTTATTTTTTGTGACAATACAAGTGCAATAAATATATCCAAGAATCTAGAGATGCATTTTAAAACTAAGCACATTGCAATACAATATCACTTTGTTAGAGAATTGGTGCAAGATAAGGAGATCATATTGGAATATGTCCATACAAAGGAACAAATTGCTAACATATTCACCAAGTCATTACATAGGGATGCATTCTTGTATCTAAGAGGTAAGTTAGGGGTCATTCCCCTATCTGAGGCTCACTAAAATGAATTTTTAGTGATGCATCAACAGGGACCAAGTTGAAAATCATTCAGTTGATGTAGCATAGTCATAGAAACATTGTATATGAATCAATACTCAAGGTACATTGCTACTTATTTGATTTGTGTTGTGTTGTCTTTGGCATGTGTTGTCAAAGAGGGAGAGTATACTGTCATATCTTTCTAAAATTTGAATGCATATGAGGGAGAGTTTACTATTTGGAAAGAAGATATGAATCCTTCACAGAGGGAGATTTTTGTATTTGAGAAGTTTGTGGCATAAAATCTAAAAGAGGGAGAAATATTCTATCATAAAAAGACTTGTTTTCAAATTTTATTCTACTATGACATGTTGTGTTTCCATCAATGCCAAAGAGGGAGATTGTTGGATACAATTGTTCAATTGTTTGTTTGTTTTATGTTACACAAATGTCATATCAGTTATCAAATAAAGCCTACTGAGCTTAGTTGGTCAACAAGAAAATTTTTAGTGTCTGCCAAGCTCAGTTGGTCAGCAAAGCAAATTACAGAGTCTACCGAGTGTTCCTAGTAGTTACATTGTGGAGATAGTTTCTATTAAGCTCACTTGAGTGTCAAACATTTCTATGATAGAAGTCAATTTCTACTGAGGTCACCAGGTCAATGAAGAAAAGTCAATGTTTACCAAGTTCACTCAATCTCCAAAAGATTTTTCAAAATTTATAGTGTTTACCAAGCTTTAGTTGGTTAACATTGGAAATCATTTTTGGAGCAATGTTTATTGAGCAGGGTCGGCCAATGAAGGATTTCATTTTTTTGGGAAATAAAATTTAATTATTTCATGTAATGTTTGTAGTTGACTGATGTACTGATTATTGGTAAATGTAACTTTTAAATGAGCCGAGTTGATAATTTGTAAGGTATAAATAAAGGGACAAGTTGTGAATTTAAAAGGGTGTATGAATGGATGGATTGTAATGAACAAGTGTACAAGTGAGTTAATTATGTGAGTGAATTTTGAGGAAGGATCAGCTATCCTTGAGAAGTAGCAAAGTTGTATTTGATTAGAGAGGAACTAGTGAAGTAGAATAGAGATTTGTATTAGCAATTTAGTTGCATCTCATTCATGCCACTTCATTTTACTTTCTCACCATTGTAGTAGTGATTCCTAAATCTCTTACTAGAGTTGGCTTAACAACCATTTTGTAAATCCTCTAAAAAGGTGGACAATTCTATTGAATTTTTCTCAAGTCCTCTAGCATGGCCACTCCTAGCAGGGTGAGTAAATCCTCTAACAAGGTCATACATAATAGCATATTTTGTAACTTTTAATAGGGTTGGCTCCTAATAGAGCTCACTTTAGAAGAATAAAAATTGGTAGCTAGTTACTTGGTGGTTTTTCCCATATTGGGTTTCCACATTAAATCTTGTGTCTCTTGTGTTGATGTTATTTCTTTTATGCATTCATGTTAAATCTTTGTGAATGTTTAAAGATCATCAATAATTTATCATACATCTATCAAGTTATAGCATTTTTCTATGTGGCTAATAAGTGATAGCAGTATCTAAGTTTTAAGACATCTAAGGGATCTGTGGATTTTTTTTTGTGGTAACTGATTCATGCCCCCCCCCCCTCCCCCCTCCTCCTTAGTTACTCCATCTATATTTTCAACAATTAACACTATTAGGAGTCAGCGAAATACATATAATAGATCTTGAGTCCTTGTTAGAGATTAGGTCATGTTAAAAGCCACAACCTTGTTAGCAGTTGGTAGAACAAATACAATGTATGCAAGAAGATTCCACTACCCTATCATGCAATTATATAAATTAGTTTCTTCACGAGGGTAGGTATACATATGATGTTGTCTTATTGTTGTATCTTGCACTTGCTCTAATTATACATCAAATTCTATATCACATCAAATTGGCATATCATATAAGATTTCTTCAAAATTATTCACATCATATTCACTTAACTACACATCACTTTCATTCACATCATATCTGCACAAGGTATGATCTTTACTTATATCTTTCAAACTAATAAATCTATCCTTAGTTGGCCTTAATGCTTTCACACAATTGATCAAATATAAAACTGACTTAGTGTAAACATCTAGGATGTTGGCCCATCATGAATTAGTAATCATTTTTTCACCAAAATAATTCTTTAAGTCATGCAATCAAATTCTCTTATATGCTATATTTTTTTCTATTATATGCTTGAACTGGTATCTTGAGTGTAACGTGCATTGTATCATATTCATAGCTCTGTGCACTTACCTACATCATCACCACATTATCATTTATTGATCCTTTACTATGCATCTCATAACTCAAACTTCCTCATCCATACATACCATATATGTCTCTATACTACGTTATTTTGTCTAACACTTTAAATTTTTTTAACTATGATTGCATAAATGAAACATTGAATACATGTTGCCATAAATGACAATACTATGGACATCTAACTAGCCATATTACCAACAAGATGACCTAGATGTCTAAATTTTACTTGTTCAATGTGGCTCTTAGAAAGAGTAACACAAATTCAACACCAAATGATGTCCAAAATCTAAATGAAACCAAATTATTTTATAAACCTTCAACTATGACTCTTACCATATCTTCTTCCATCTTGACAAGTCAGATAAATGACTCAAAATGTTATGACAACTTTGACACAAGATGAATAGATTGATTTACAATTATTTTCACATGTCTTTCTAATTTTCCAAATCAACAAAATAATATTTTGGCATATATATATATATATATATATATATATATATATATATATATATATATATATATATATATATATATATATATATATATATCACAATCAACTTTTAGAGAATACTAAACTATATTCTAGTTTTTCTTACAATATCTTGATTGTTGTTCTAATTCCTAGAAAGGTTGTGTAGTATCTTGTAAAGTTACAAGTAGACAAATTTAGAGATATATGGTTTCATTTTTATCTAGATGCTTTCCTCCCAATTTGTTTAACTTCTACAAAGTAGCAAGTATAAATGATAATTAATTTCATAATTGTTTTATTTGTGTTTACAATTACTAATTTATAATGAAGTGGGAAATATTTCCTCCAAATAGCTTTAGCAGAAGTTAAAAATTTGAAATGCACCTATTTTCTTGCTAAAAATTTAGTCGCACTTAATAATGTAAACTACTCAAACAATTTCCCTTCGGTCATACGATATGATGTAAAGTACTAAAACACTTTCCCAAAAACATTTGTAATTCCTTTAGATTTGACATTATTTTATGTCAATAAGTTTTCATTTATTTTCAATAAATAAAAATAGAAAACATGCATGAAACATCATCATTTAGGAAGAAAAAACTAAAGAAAACAATCAAGATCAAACTAATAGATTCAAATAATTAGTCTGGTTTAGGTAGGAGACAATTTCCATTTCCTCTACTTGGCAGCTTGATAGGATAAAGATGCCTCAAATCAATGATGACAAGGATGGAGTATTCATCAATGAAAATGCTCAAAAATCCATTTTTTCCTCTCTAGATTGAGCCACTCCCTACACACTTTTCCTATAGAAAAATGAAGTATTCCTTTATGTATTGAGTCACTCCCTGAACTTGAGCATATTTAAACTTCTACCACAATTCCATTAGAAATGACAAGCCCACTAGTGTCTAGTAGCCCACTCAGCCCATTCTCCATTTAGATTGACCTTTATTGGAAACCCCATAGCTAACCCATCCTCAAATCACTACAACACCACAAATAATAAATCAAAACCACCCACCTTAGGAATAGCTATCATGCTTTATTGTTCTTTCCAATTTATCTAATGATAGGGGATAAATCATATTCATTAGCACCATACTATTTTTTAGAGCATTTGGTAAAAATTATTTAAATCCGTAGATCAACCAACTCCAAGTTTGACATAGCACCAAACATTATTTCAATCACCGAAATTATCTTTACCTCTCATGTGGCTATGTTTTTCTTTATGATTTTCAAGACCCCATGCTATTAACATTGACACTATATCAATGTCCCTATGCCTTTACCCAAGCTTCTACAAATATTCTTCTAGCACCTCTAGCTCAATCTTGACCTATTATGTTAATTTCAACTAATGTAAACCCAACATTAACTCTTTTGTAATAGGCCCTAGTATCCCAATCTATTGTATTCATTTGTATACAAAAAATATAGTCTCTATTTAAAACTCATGGGAAACCCAATGCCACTCTCAAATCCCAATATCACTAACAGTATAGATACTCCTAACTAGAAAACCACCATTGATCAATCATTAAATGAGAACACAACTAATTAAACTTTATTAGTCACAATTCTATATTAAACTATTTCTAATGTCATCAAGTATAAATATACCAACTTGATCAAAAGATAGAGTGCAATCACTTAAGTGAACTCACCAGATGAACACACTAGTCTAGCTTGAGTGACTGGATTTTTAGATCAATATGCATTTCAATAATATAAAGAAATTAGAATAATATAAATTAAAACATATCTACCTACTACATAAATGAGGATCATGTATAGGGATGAAGATAAATAGGGTGAAATCAAATTCAAAGTCAAGGATAAAATATGAGGATACATTTTTTTGCATTTATAAATATGGTAACTTTCTTTTCCTTGGACATTGCATCAAATTTTGGATGGGAACTCTACCAAATGGATTGGTAAACTACATTTCTCATTTGAGACATGGAGCAAGTGTATATTACTCAACTATAACAGTTTGAATTTTAGTTAAAGAACACATTGTATGTAAAATGAATCATAGTGTCAATTAGGTCTCACATGATTGGTAGATTACAAGTAATATCCCTCTTACTATATTTGGGCTCAAAATCATACTCAAGGATGTAAATCTATGTCAAGCTACCCTACAACAATGTAGTTTAAAGTTTGATCATTTTAACCTCATGTGAATCAATTTTCTTAAATTAAAATTTTATATAATATACAAAGGGATGACCAAGGGCTTTCATCTATATAAATATGTTTTATGGAAAAAATGAAAAAAATAGGGGCTTTGACTTTCATTACATCTCTTGATTGACTTTTGTTCAATGCTCAAGTCATAATTTATCAGTTTTTTTATGAATAGACATTTTATATTAATAAATAATATACTAGTTTTAATTCACAAAAAAGGGGTTGGGGGATATGAGATCACCCTAGGAGAGTTCACATGGCCAAAGCCAAAATCAACAACTATTCATTGAAAAAAATATTAAACAACCCCTTAGGCTGCCAAAGTAGTGCCAACTAAAGGGGGTGGCTCATCATGATCATGGAAACCCCATTCATTCCTGGGATTGGTAGGTGGTTTGGGAACAATCCAACCGTCAATAGCATCATTAGAGGCCTAGTCTCCATCTTTTGTGTTAGCTCATGGGGTTGAAATAGCCAACTCGAGCCAAAAAGGCCATTAGCTAGAAACCACACAAGGAGTACTAGGAGGGAAAGGCACTAGACCTAGGGACCAACTGTAGCCATGATGAGGAAGATAAGTCAAATGGTGATGCCAACCACCATCACAACCACTAGGAGAGCAGTTGTGGGAAGCCAATGAGTGCGGCATGTGAGGTTGATAGGTAGATAAGTTGCACCCCTAACAACCCACCCTAGGAAGAGTGTGATCTATTGAGACATCAGGACGCACTTTGGTAATTGTACATGGAGCATTACACTAATGATTGAGTAGATCTTGAAGGTGGGCCACCTCCAGAACCACCTGATTGGCTTGGACTTGAATATGTATCATTACATTGTTACAAATGCATGCTTTAGTAAACATAGCAACATTTATGACAAGAAAATTTTGAGTGAAATAAATAGTATTCTTATCTTTCCATAAAGTAAAAAAAATCTCCATCCTAAAAGTATCCTAGGTCTAGGTAAATTTTCTAAGGAACTTGGAGAAATCATCCAAAATAATGATATGCCAAGAAAAAGGTTCAGGCCAAAATGGCTTAATGAAATCATCAATCTACTGCCAATAGTTTTGAGCACATCTATAGAACCAAAAAATATGTAAAAAGTCTCTAGTTGCCCACAAAATGAATATTGGGGATCCAAAACCTCAATATTCTTAAGCCAAGGCCCAAGGGTAAGACCTTGAAAAATTAGGCACAAAGAAAAATGTGCAATCTTGGGCTCTATAATGCCACTCCAAACAGTGTCAAAATGCTTTCTCCACTAAGAAAGGGAAGACTGCAAATGCTAGTACTAATTGAGGGTATCCACCATTGGCAAATGGGGATAAAACCATCAATACCCCAAACTTGGTTTGTAGCTACCAAAGGGAGTGGTAGGATACCACTTCTAGTCTATCCATCTAGGTCAAGTAGACTAAATACCCACCTTATGAATTAAGTGATTTGGAATTAAAGAAACCAATAGATAAAAAGTATGTTGATCTAAATGGGTAAGACAAAACTAGACTTGCATATCTTCCCATGATCTAAGGCTCATAGAAATCCTAGAAAAGATATCCTTAGGTGTCCTGATGCCATGCTTGAAAAAATGTAGAGCACTAGCACCTTGAGTCTTGGCCAGAGGAACACCCTAGATGGCAAACAATTGAAGACCACCAAATGTTCTACTAATTCAAATAGAGCCCATCACAAAACCCATGACTATACTAGTGAAGCTAAGGCTTCACAGCTTCCCAAGCTTTCCATATGCTCTTGATAACAAAAGATCCATGTATGTGGACAAGTTCCCACATGATGAGAATGGTTTGAAAGCCAATCCCCTTCCATGCAGGCCTATTAATAGGAAACCTAGAAGAACTACAATTCCAAACCAAAACTTTCCAAGCTTCAACTCTAGTAATGGCACATATAATTCATTTGGCACAAAGAGTGATGTCTTGCATCTATGTGGAAAGAAGGCCAAGGCCACCAAATTCTTTGGGGAGACAACAAAAATCCCAAGCCACTCTATGAAAGCCATGATGGTCACAACTAGAAGCCCAAAGAAATTCGTAGAGCAATCAGTCTAATTTTAGATAAGAGGCTTTGGAAAGAGCCCAACAAGAAGAATAATAAACATGCATAGCCATTAGGATTTTTGGACAAATCTAAAATTATGCCACAAGACAAAGGGGTTTAGTAAACCAATGGTCAAGCTTCTTTTTAATATTAATAAGCAAAACATTCTAAAAATCAGCTTCTAATGCTTGAAAGGGAAATGGGATGCCCAGAAAGTGAAAGATTACCCTGTGCATGACCCATTTCAATTCAAACAAGTCAAGCCATGGTAGAGTTGGAAGAAAAGATTACTGACAACAAAGCATTTTGTGCCATTGAAGATTTGAGCTAGAGGCTTGACAAAAGGTTCCAAGCATTGTAAGGCATTAGTGATGTTTTCATCATCCTCCAAATAAGTGAGAAAGGAATCATCGACAAAGGGCTCATAACCAAGAGGAGGAATCTCGCAAGGAAATGTCACAAACTAAACTAGAAGAAATGGAGTGGGATAGCAAGTGTATGCACCCTAAAATGGTTTCTTAGACTATGGGTTCCCATTTATTAATTTATCAATTTCTTGAATCAATGGTTTGCAATATTTTATTAAATCAATTCAAACCTATTTGCTTGATCAAATTCAATTTTTTCAATATTTTCCAAGGTTGATCATTTTATCCTAAGTCTTATTTAATTAAAAGAAAATCTCCCTTTTAATTAAATAAAATATGTCTGGGCCATTTAATTAAAAGAAAACCTCTCTTTTAATTAAATAATTTATCCACATTTAATTAATTAGGAGAAAAATCCCTCTTTTAATTTAATTAAATATTTCTTATTTAATTAAAATAACTTGCTCCCTTTTAATTAAATAAATCCCCACTTAAAGATAAAATTAAAAAATTAAAAATTAAAAATTTCTCTGCACTTAAATGCACATATTTCTAACTGGGATTCCATTTAATTCTTTTCCTATTTTCTCATTTGTGGATCTTTATCTCACATGAATCAGTCTTTCTCCACCCTTGATTAAATCTTTTTTCCTCTTAATCTTGATCATCCAATCTTCTTTATAAGGGAGAGCCCTCTCCTCATTTTACAAGTTGGAGAGCAATTTTTGAAGAAGGAGTTTGAATAATAAAGCTTTTTGTACAGAACTTATATCTTCTTCTCTCATGCATCCATGGCTTCCATTATCATATCTCATCCATGCATTTTCATATTAGATTAGATCTTGCATTGTTTTGCATTGTTATTATTTAGATAAGCTTGCATCTTCATTTATATGCATATTTTGATTTTTGAATCTCTCATTTTATGGTGTACTTGCATGGACATAAACTAGGTCAAACTAAGGGCCTCCATTACAAACCCTTATACTCCATGAATAAAGACCTATGAGCTGCCATTTGAGACCTCATTCTTGGGAAATCTTGGATATAATGACTCATAGAAGTGTGCTCAGATTTTAGGCATACATTTTTGGAAGAAGATGGAGTAGAAGCCTTTGGAAGCTTCAATGCAAAATTTGAAGTATTTTCAATATTCAAGTCTTTCAAAAGAGACTTGGGAATCTATATAGCTTTAGATTCTTCTTTTCCTTTAGATGTTTTAGAATGCATTTCTTCAATGATGAATTTGGGAACCCATTTTTGCTTTGATTTAGCTCTTTGGGTAGTAGATCTTTGTGGTCTCTTGAATAATTTTTCTTTCTTTTCATTCACATGTCAATTAGATGGGACAGAGAAATATTCATTTTTAAAAAGATTTTTATGTTTGTTTTTAAATTGATCATCCAAATTGTTTCCAAAAGACTTGGGATTTGTGGATGAATAATGATTATATGACTAGTGCATATGGATAGATTAATGGGAATTGATCAAGGATGAGTGTATTTATTGATCTCAAGGTATGATAGAAGAGCTAGGAGATGAAATAGGAGTGAAAGTAGGATATGGAGGAACATAAGGTCCCATATAGATGGAAGGTATGAAGGCTTTATCTTTGACAGATAAGGACCAAGGATAGATTTAGGAGATGCAACGGGATAGTGAATAGGGATATTAGCATCTTTAGAGTGAGCAATGTGACCAAGGCTGTTAATAGACTCATGAGTATCGTTAATATGAGAAACACCTTTAATAGGAGTATTTGAAGCTTGAACATAGTTTTTAAGTGAATATGGAGAAGTAGAACAAGAAGATGGAAGACTTTGATCTTGAAAAGTTTCTTTGGACAAAATAGGGATAGAACTTTGGTCACAATTTTTTGTAAGCTCAAGGAAAATAGCGGAAGTAGTTTTTTCATCATACCTATGAGCTAGATAAGACATAGGATATGGAGGGATGACACCATGAAGGAGATGAAGGGATGCTTGATCTTGATCTTTCTTGACATCTTTATTTTTATCTTTTTGAGAGTCCTCTTGACATCGATCCACTTCTAAGGACAAGGGAGTATATGAGGTTTGCATGATAGGATCTTGAAGGGGTAATGAAGGACTAGCTAAAGTGGGCATAGTAGAAATAGTGTCACATGAAGGTTGAGGATATTTACTCTTAGAAGAATGAAAAGGGTTTTTAGTCAAGTGTAGATTGAACTACATGAAAAGCATTAGGGCCTTGTTTGATGGAATAATATTGGATAGCTTTGAAGCTTTGGGAGATGAATAAGTATTGGAAGAAATGGAGGTATCAAGGAAACCATCAATAGACATAGGTTCATCAACATGATCTTTCTCAAGAGAAGAATCTTCATTACATAGCTCTTTAGGAATTTCAACATTAATGATTCTGTCATCAATAAGATCTTGAATTATACATTTAAATGCAGTACAATCTTCAGTTTTATGACCTTTGTATGTATGATAGCCACAATAATGATCATCTCTCCACCAATAAGGTTTTACCTCAGGTTCATAAGGTGTAGGAAATTTGTATGGTAAAGTTATGATCTTTTTGCAACTAAGGTCTCAAGCAACATGTCATATGAAAATCCCTAAGGAGTAAAATTTCTCTCAAAAGTATATCCAGGACCATTTTTGTCATTATCATCTTGATCAGAGAAGGCTCATCATGAAATATTGATGTATTCTCAAAGGAGTTATTCTCTCTCAGGAGGTCTTTGGATCTATAAGATAAAGACAATTGATGTCTTGGAGTAGAAGATGTAGACCTTGAAAAGGAGAAACTAGAAAGTAAGTCTAGATATTTTTTAATGGTAGAGGAAAACACATAATCATTTAGACTTGATTGAGGTTTGGTAGCACAAGGTTTGAAGTGCATAGTGGTTTTGAAAGAATATAAAAGGAAAGAATCCTTAAGGCTCAATTTGATGGATGTGTCCCTTTTTTTTCAAAGTGGGGAAGGTTCTAAACACTCAAGCACATCAAACACACCAACAACCTACTCAGATTTCTATAAGGATGCACAAGCTCAACTAGGGGATGTCCTTGATATATGCAAGGTATGTGAGGCCCAAATCTATAGACAAAAGAGAATACTATGAAATAGTTGGGAGGAAATAGTAACCCAATCTCCAACTTCACTTCCAAATGGTATAAAGTTCTTTGGGGCTTAGCCAAGATTGATAATATTGCTACTTCTAAGAGACCTATCTTTAGACTCAAAGCATACTATTTATACTTTGTCAGAACATAAGAGTTGAGGTTGTCCCATAGAGTGATCACTTCTCTAGGAAAACCCCCTAAAAATATATATAAATAAAGATCCCTTATTTAGGTTCCCCTCAAACTCTTTAACAAGAATGCAAGAAGAAAAAATCAATAAGAAAATCTTGGGGATTAAAAGACAAAAGGGGTTTCTTATTTTAAGCTCAAATCCAAATGTGAATGATTCATTTTAAGCCCTTTTCTTCAGTGTTGGGAAGACACACTAAATAATCTGAAAAAAGAAATAAAATTATTGGACAATGATAAAGAAAACAATGATCACTTTTTATAATTTAAATGAGAAGGTTTGGAATGTGTGCACCTTGATTTCACACTTTCCAATTATTTCCATTTTTTGATCTTTAGACCTCCAAATTACCTTCAAAAACTTCAATCAGGTGCATGAAATCATGAAGAAATAGGAAAATTCATATGAAAATACATTGAGCTATTTGATTGCATGAAAAATGAGAACTCCTATCCTGCATTGAAATTTGTACAAATAAAGTGCAATTTAATCATGATTTTTAACCTAGTAAAAAAGATTGAACCTATATGCTATGAATTTAGAAACCCTAAATGAAGAAAAAAGACCCATATCAAAAATAAAAGAAATATCCAAAAATGTTAGAATTTTGAAAAGATCTTTTCATTTGTGCCCTAGAGAGCCATTTTGTCAAAATAAACTAGTTTTTGCAAATTGAATTATTGAGCCTTAATATTACCACTAAAATTAAAACACAAAGAACTAACCCTATGTTGAATTTAGAGGCCTTTCCAAAAATGCAATTTTTTATAAAAAAAATGCTAATTTGTTCCCTAAAATGATTTTTCATGAAAAATAAAGAAAAAATTATAAAAAATAGAAAATACCTTGGAAAATAATGAAAATTGGATTTCAACTTCTTTGATATGTTGTCAACTTGAGAAACAAAATCCAAATCAAGACACCAAACTACTTGGGACATATGATCAAATCTTTTAGATCTAGGGGTTTTTTTGTCTCCAAACAAATCTATACAAGGGGGTTAGATCCAAAAATGTCTAAAACCAAAAAGTCAAGGTGGGTTTGCCCATGGTGGGTACCAAAAATGTATGCTTAAAATGTGAGCACACTTCTATGAGTCATTATGTCTAAGCTCAAGAATGAGGTCTTGAATGACAGCTCATAGCTCTCTATTCATGTAGTGCAAGGGTTTGTAATGGAGGCCCTTAGTTTGATCTAGTTTGTGCCCATGAAAGTACACCATAAAATGATACATCCAAAGATCAAAATATGCATGCAAATGGAGATGGAAGCTAATCTATATGATATCAATGCAAGATCTACTCTATGAATGCAAAATCTAATTTGTGAAAGCAAAATATAAGCTAATATGAAAATGCATGGAAGAGATATGATAATGGAAGCCATGGATGCATGAGAGAAGAAGACAAGAAGGTAGAAGCTCTCTACAAAATGCTTTAGTATTCAAACTCCTTCAAAAATCACTCTCGAAACCTACAACATAACAATAACACAGAGTGTGTGCATGTAAAATGATGAGATGGATCTCCCTTATAAAAATGATTGGATG
The DNA here is from genome assembly GCA_028749045.1 of Cupressus sempervirens. Taxonomy (NCBI): domain Eukaryota; kingdom Viridiplantae; phylum Streptophyta; class Pinopsida; order Cupressales; family Cupressaceae; genus Cupressus; species Cupressus sempervirens. The sequence goes on from CM053789.1 coordinate 56,410,037, forward strand.
ATTAGGATTAAGAGGCAAAAACATTTAATCAAGGGTGGAGAAAGAATGATTCATTTGAAATAAACATCCACCAATGAGAAAATAGGAAAAGAATTAAATGAAATATCACTTAGAACTATGTGCATTTAAGTGTAGAGAAATTTTTAATTTTTAATTATTTTATTTCCTCTTTAACTGGGGATTTATTTAATTAAAGGAGAGAAAGTTATTTTAATTAAATAGGAAATAGACAGTTTGATGAGCAAGTTCTTTAATGCATTTAAATGCTTTTAATGACTTAAAGAGCTTGGAGAGAAAGTTCCCTTTACTCCTCCTTTAAGGAGTAGGTGCAAAATAGTCTAGGAGAAGACTAAGCTCATAAGAGATATATTGATAGAGTGTGTGTCTATGAAACCATTGGATGCTCATTTTCCCCATTCTACTCAATGATGATAATTCTCTCATGGAATATTAGGGAGTTGAATAGCATCCCTAAACAAAAGGATATTTAGAATTTGGTGGTTGATCATTTTTCTAATGTTTTTTGTATCCAAGAGATGAAGGTCTCTATGGATTCTATGGTCCACTGTGCCTCTAGTATTTTCCCTCATGGGAAATTCCAATGTGTTGGGGGCTATGGGAAGTGCTAACAGTTCGGATATCTTTTATTATTTGTGGGAAACTTCTCCCCTTGGTTGGGTCTCTTCTTGCTAAGCTCTTTCTATGTTGGCTTCTTCTTTAGACTCAGGTGAGTTGATCATGATTACTAATGTGTATGCACCTATTGATTTTGTGGGAAAGTAGGAACTTTGGAGGCATATTCAATATATTAGAAATTTTTACTCTTTTCATCCTTGGGTGTTAACAAGTGACTTTAATTCATTTTTATGTTTGGAGGAGAAGTAGGGTGGTTTGGCTCAATTCAGTACTTCTTATGCTCTTCATCGCTACATAAATCTCTTGCACCACTATGATGTTAAGCCTTTTAACGGTCTCTATGCTTGGAATAATAGAAGGACTGGGGTTGATGCTATTTTATAAATTTTGGATAGATTTCTTGTTTCCTACTTCTGGGCTAGTGGCACCCTTACTCTCTTTTCATAAGTTTTAGACTGGAGGGGTTTTGATCATTAGCCAATTAAATTTTTTGCTATAGGGGTTATTATTCTAAATCCTCCTCCTTTAGAGTTATAGTTGATGTTGCTTTGTGAATCCACTCTTCATGGTATTACATTTTGTTGACCTAGAGAGATAGAGCTCCTACATATGGTATTGCTATGTTTTCATTCTTTTAAAGGCTTAAATATGTTAAAAGGCATCGTAGGATATGGAATAGAAAATTTTTTAGGAGCCTTCACTCTATGAAGAGGATTTCTTAGGTCTCAACATCATTATTGAAAATAGTTGATCAATTGTGTATTCTCTTTAATGTTACACAAAATCTCATATCTTTACCAGTTAGTGTATGTCAAGCTCCCTCAAGAAATGAAGATAGTTTCTTATGAATATCAAACATTCTAGTGTTTTCCAAGTTTAAAAGATACTTTCAACCAAGTTCACTCTAGTGTCAAAGAGAAGTTAGCAAAATATGAGTGTTAACAGAGCTCACTTGGTTAAGGAAGGAATGTTGGATGGAACTAGTGCCAACCAAGCTCACTCGATTATCGAAGGAAGTTAATGAAGATGCAATGTTAACTAAGTTCACTTGGTTAAAATAGGAAAATAATTTCAATGCTAGTGTCTACCAAGAAAGGTCAACTAACACAGGATTTTCTTGTTTTGGCATATTTAGTTTAATGGGTTTGTTTGTTGGTTCTAGCAAATTGAGGAGATGAATATTAATTATTCTAAGTTTTATTCAGCCAACTTGAGAATTTATATGATATAAGTATAAGTTAAAGTTTAGGATTGAAGAAATAAGAGTGTGGAAGATAAAAAGATGCTTAGAGGAATTGAATTGGAAGAATAAGCATAATATCCTTGAGGAGCTGCAAAGATACATTTGAATAGGAAGGATCAAGTATTCTAGCTATAATTGAGATCTAAAATTAGAAATATGTTTAGATAAGAAATCAATTCATATCATTGTTACTCTCTAGCCATTGTAGTAGTGTATCAAATCTCTCAATAGAGTTGGCATAACAACTATTTGCAAAATCCTCTAACAAGGTGGTATTTCTACATTGAAGTATTAAAAGACCTCTAACAAGGCCACTCCTAATTGAGTAAGTTAAATCGTCTAATATGGTGACACCTAATAGTGTGTTTTGTAACCTTTAATAGGGTTAGTTCCTAACAAGGCTCAGTTTAGAAGAGTGAAAAAATCTCTAGATGCAATTAGTGGTTTTTCCCAAATTCAATTTTTACATTAAATCTTGGTGTCACTTGTGTTCATGCTATTTCTTTTATGTGTACGCAACTAAGTTAATCATTGTTAATCAGAGTTAATATCTTAAAATATTGATGTTAAGTATTTCTTGAGTAATAGTTGTCATTTCAATGGTTACCAAGTTATAGCATATTGTTAGTATTAACCAAGTTCTTGTGTGTTAATTGAGTAACAATAGTTTCAGCAATGTTTATGTTTTTTAGTGACATCTAAGGGATCTATGATTTTTTTTTTCATAATTGATTCACCCATCCCCTCTTAGCTACTTCTTTTATATTTGCAACAATTGGTATCAGAGCTTTTGGTGCTTGCAAAGAAAGTTTCAAGGACCTAAGCTAAAGATTAGGATGTCTTACAGAAGAGAGATCCATAAGCTAAAAATAGATAACCTCAATGCATGGTAGAAACTTATGAAGTTACATTTGGAAACCATGAATGACTCAGCTCTAAAATAACTTAATGCCAAGCATGTGACACTTACTAGAACAATGATTGTTGAAGAAAAATCATAACATTATGATGATTGATATTGCTTCAACTCTCAACTATGTCAAATTTGATGAAATAAAAGACTATGGTACTACTTATTAGATGTAGATCAAGCTAAAAGCCATTTATGGAGGATATGATAATGCAAGAAGAGCCAAAGCTGAAAGTCTTAGAGGAAAATTTGATCAAATAAGGATGAGAGAAGTTGAGAAGATTGCAAAATATAGTGGTAGAATCAAAGCCTCAATAGAAAAGATTTAAGATGAGATAGTGGTAAGTATGTTTCATAGAACACTTCTTCCTATTTATGCAATTAGAGTTTGAGCAATCCAAGAGATGAGATGCAATCAAAAGAATGATATAACATTGGATGTAGTTGTTGGAATATTGACAACTTTTGAGCTAGATAATATAATAATTATGTTTCTAGTTCTAGCAATCTTGAGTTTTCATTTGAAGCCAAGTTGTCACTCAAGAAAAGAGCTGAAAAGTCTAAAGGAAAACAATCTAAAAGTGAATAGGAAGACAATTCTAGTAGTGATCTTAAAACCATTGCAACATTACTTTCAAGAAGGTATTCGAAAGGCAAAGGAAAGTACAAAGGTAAAATTCCTTCAATCTACTTTTCTTGTGAAGAAGTTGGTCACATTTCTCCAAGGTGTCCAGACAAAGAAGAAAAATATGAAAAGAAGAACAACAAGTACAAAGGCAAGTAGGATTTCAAAAGCTACAAGGACTACAAGGATAAAAGTAAGAAATTTTGTTTTATGGCTAAAGATTTAAATAGTAGTAATGATGATGAAATGGTCTATATTTTTGTAAATGATGAATCTAATGAAGAAGAACATAAAATGACACTTATTTCTCATGTCAAAAAAAATGATATATGGATTATTGATAGTGGTTGAATGTATCATATGAATGGTGACAAAAAAAAGTTTGAACATATGGAACACTATGACAGTGGAAGTGTAAGATTTGGAAATAATAAACCATGTTGCATTAAGGAAAAATGTTGTATCTCACTAACCAATGAACTTAGATGTGATAATTCTTATTGGGTTGAAGGAGTGAAGCATAATCTATTGAGCATGTCATAGTTGAATAACAATGGATTAAAGGTAAAATTCATGAATGGGAAGGCCAAGCTACTGATGGAAAAGGAAATTTAGTTGGGCTTGGTAACCAAACAAAAGGTAACTTATTCTACTTAGATCTTAGGGAAAGTTCATGTTTGATTGCTCAAGTAGAAGAAAGTTGGTTATTCCATAAGAGGTTATGTCATGTGAACTTTAATAACCTACCCAAGATAAGAAAAACCAAAAGAGTGAGAGCTATCCCTAGTTTGACGAAACCTGATATGGGCCTATGCAAAAATTGTAAAATTGGTAAGATGGGCAAGACAAGTTTCAAGAGAAAGAACTATCATTATGAAGAAGTCTTAGAGCTAGTTCATATAGACCTTTGTGGACCTATTGGAATTGAAAGCTACAGCAAAGATAAGTACATTATTCTGTTTGTTAATGACTATTCTAGAATGATGACTACAATGTATCTAAAAGATAAGTCTAAAGCTTTTCAAAATTTTAAGTGGTATTTGGAAAGAGTAGAGAAAGAAACAAGAAAGAAGTTGAAATGTGTGAGATCATATAGAGGAGATGAATTCATTTTTAATGAATTTAATAAATTATGCATTGAAAGAGGGATCAAAAGATGAGTATTAGCCCCTAGTACACTATAGTAGAATGATATAGCAGAAAGAAGGAACAGATCAATTAGAGATTGTACAAGAACCTAGATGATATAAAAGAATGTTGTAGTCAGATACTGGAAGGAAGAAATCGGTACAATAGTGCATACCTTGAACATAGTATAGCTAAAGAAAGACTCAAATAAAACTCCTTATAAATTATGGTATGACTATAAACCTAATGTAAGTTAGTTAAAAGTATTCAGTAGCAAATTTTATATTTTGAAGGAGATTTAGAAAGGTAATTTTGATGTCAAAGGTGATGAAGGCATATTCCTAAGATATTCCAACCAAAACAAAGCATATAAATGTTTGAATCTAATGACACATAAGATTATAGATAGTGTACATGTGATAATTAACAAGTTTGGAAAAAATAGTGAAGAAGAGAGTAGAAAAGAATCATGTGATGCATACCAAGACCAAGAACATTGTAATAAAATATCATTTTCTGAGAGAATTAGTGAAAGACAAAGAAGTGAGATTGGAATATGTGAATACTAAGGAACAAATTACAAACATATTCACAAAGCCATTAAACATAAGGATGCATTTTTTTATTATCTAAGAGGTAATTTAGGGTTTATTCCCCTATATAAATCTCACTAAATGAGGTTTAGTGATGCATCAACTAAAGAATGTTCAAGAACACTCAAGTTGAAGCAATAATGAAAGGGTAGAATGCATATGAATCCATACATTAGGTATGTTGATATTCATTAAATATTATCTTTGGCATAAGATGTCAAAGAGGGAGAGTTTGGCTATCATATCATAGAAATTTTCTAAAGACAGAGAGTTTTCATATCACATAATTTTTTTTTGAAGATATCAAAGTGGAAGAACTTGGTCTAATACCAAAGAGGGATAGTTTGCTATCAAAAAAAGATGTTGGAGAGAGATTTTTCTGACAGAGGGTGAAATTAAAGTTAGAGGGAGTTCAAACTAATATAGGGAGTTCTCATGGATGAGAATCAAAATGAAACTAAGGATATTTTCCTCACTATTATTTTTCTCTAAAATATCATTGTATTATGACATGTTGTGTTGCCATCAATGTCAAAGAGGGAGATTGTTGAAAACAATTGATCAATTGTGTATTATCTTTGATGCTACACAAAATGTTATATCTTTACTTGTCAGTGTATGTCAAGCTCACTTGGGCAATGAAGACATTTTCCTATATCTACCAAGCATTCTAGTGTTTGCCAAGTTTAGAAGACAATGTCTACTAAGTTCACTTGGGTGTTGAAGAGAAGTTAGTAGAAGTTGAGTGTTAACCAAACTCACTTCATTAATGAAGGAAAGTTGGAGAGAACCAGTGCTAATTGAGTTGATTCAATTACCAAAGGAAGTTAACAAAGATGCATTATTAACTGAGTTCACTTGTTTAACACAAGAAAATCATTTCAGTGTTAGTGTCTATCAAGAAGGGTTAGCTAACAAAGGGTTTTCTTGTTTGGAATAATGAATGGACTTTTTTGTTGGTTCTAGTTGACTTTGGAGATGAATATTATTTATTCTAAGTTGTATTCAAGCCAACCTGATAATGTCTATAATATAAGTATAAGATCAAGTTTAGGATTGAAGAAGTAAGAGTGTGGAAGATAAGAAGATGGTTAGAGGAAGAAAATTGGGAGCATAAGCATAATATCCTTGAGGACCTACAAAGATACATTTGATTAGGAAGGATCAAGTATTTGAGCTAGAATTGAGATCTCAAATAAGCAATCAAGTTATATCAACAATCAAGTCATATCATTGTTACTTTATAACCATTGTAGTAGTGTCTCAAACCTCTTAATAGAGTTGTCTTAATAACAACTTTCCAAATCCTCTAACAAGGTGAAATTTTTAGATTGAAGTGTTTAAAGACCTCTAACAATGATGTAGGAGCATCCTAGGTTTCCTTGTTATCCTACTCATTTTTGTTCATTCTATAGTTGGTGCCGAGTTACTGTAGCACTCTTCATGTGCCAAGTTACTATAGCACTCTTCATGTGCCGAGTTACTATAGCACTCTTCATGTACTGAGTTACTGTAGCACTCTTCATGTGCTAAGTTACTATAACACTCTTCATGTGCTGAGTTACTATAGCATTCCTTCATGTGTTGAGTTATTGTAGCACTCTTTATGTGCCAAGTTACCCAGTGTATGTCGACTACTAATTTTGGAACAGTTTCTTTTGCCGAGTAATCTATATCTAGTTCCTATTTGGACCAACTTTGCTTGTATTTAATTTTGGTATAGGTAGTTATATTTGATGAGATCCAACTTGTGGCTTCTCCATGTTCTAGAATATTTTGTAAAAAGTTTTGGCAAGTATATATAGAGTATTTAGGCTTAGATTTAGGCAATTTTTTGGAAGAAGATTAGAGAGCAGAACTGAAAGTGAGAATTTGTAGTTGGATCCTTGAATGTGAATGTATTTGTAATTGGTCGTAACCTAGAAGGCCTTATAGCTAGGCATGTATGAAGATATATTGATGAATCAATAAAAGTGTTTCACTCTTCTTCCTCCTTTGGTTTCTATTCTTTGTGTTTTTTTTCGTTGTGTTAACTCTTGCAGGGTGGTGTGGATAGTTGGGTGAGCCTTTGGCCCTAGCTATTCACCCTCTTGCCTGCATCAAACAAGGCCACTCCTAATAGTGTGAGTTAAATCCCCTAATAGGATCACACTTAATAGTGTGTTTAGTAATCTTTAATAGGGTTCACTTCAAAAGAGTGAAAAATAGTAACTAGTTGCAATTGGTGATTTTTTCCAAATTTGCATTCCACATTAAATATTGGTTTCACTTGTGTTCATGTTATTTCTTTTATGTGTATGAAACTAAGTTAATTAAGGTTAATCATAGTTAATATTTTGATATTTGCATGTTTAGTATTTTTTGAGTAACATTTTTTATTTTAATGGTTATCAAGTTAAAACATATTATTAGTGTTGACTGAGTGCCTATGTGTTAACCACATAACAATAGTCTCAAGAGAGTTTATGTTGTGTAGTGACATCTAAGGGATCTAGGATATATTTTTGTGGTAACTAATTCACCCCTCCCCTCTTAGTTACTCCCCTTATATTTCCAATAGTCATAACCAGGTAGGTTAAAGATTGAGGTCTTTCTAATGATCTTGGCAAGGTTGAATCCCTTGCTTTTGGAGTGCTAGAAGAATGGGAACTTTGAGAGGAATTTTTTTGGAAGAAAAAGGCTAGAGTTGATTAGCTCCAAGAACAAGATAAGAAAACTAACTTTTCTATAAAATTGTGCAATCTCATTGGAATTAGAGCAATATCCATTCATTAGTTACTTCTGAAGGTATTCAACTATCTTCCTTGCCAGCTTTGTTCCAGAAGGCTACTTGATACTTTTCTACCCTCTTCTCTTAGGACCTTCCTCCTATTGATAATGAAGAGAATATTATTTTTTCTTGTATTCCTTCCCTTATTACCCAGGACATGAATGATTATCTTATGTGACTGATCTCGTTGTATGAGTTGGAAGAAGTGGTCTTTGGCATGCCTAAGGGGAAAGCTCCTTGTCCTTATGGCTATCTAGTTGAATTCTTTCAAGAATTTTGGGAAATCAAATTAATTATGATTTTTTGGAGGTGGTTAAATATTCATATTCTAGAAAGCAGATGCTTTAGGGATTGGATTCTACTTTCTTGACTCTTCTTCCAAAAAGAGAGAGGGATTATCAACTAGAGCTTTTTAGATATATTGCTTTATGTAATGTGGTTTACAAAGTCATTACTAAGTTCATTGCTAAGAGACTTAAAAAGTGGCTCCCCATTATTATATTAGACGAGCAAGGTAGTTTTATTTTTGGACCATTTTTTTTTGGATGGGGTGGTTATTGCTACTGAGGCTATTCACTCTATGGCTAGTTCAAGGGAGTGATCTATGTTTGTTAAGCTAGATATGGCTAAGGCCTATGATAGAGTTAAATGGAGTTTCCTAAGGAGTATTAATCTTACCTTTGGCTTTATCTTTGACTAGATTAGTTGGACTACAAGTTGTGTTAGTTCTACATCTTTTTCTATTATTCTTATGGTCAACCTTCCCAACTATTTGATGCCTCTAGAGGTCTCTGCTAGGGTGATTTTTCTCTCCCCCTATCTTTTGATCATTATGGTTGAAGGCTTGAGCAGATTTAGTAAGTATTAGGTGTTCTAGAAATGTATTTAGGGGTGGTAGTGGGGTAATGGTTTACCTACTCTCTCTCACCTTCAATTTGTTGATGATTTATCTCTTGCAAGATTTGTTCAGATAAAGAAAACTGAAGCCTTTCAATAAACTTTTGGATATTTATTTGGTAGCATCAGCCAAAAAAGTTAATCAGCACAAATCTTCTATTTACTTTTTTAACACTCTAAATCTATTCACGAAAGGACTGTAAATTTATCCTATAGTTTAATATTGGGTCACTTCCTTTCACATATCTTGGCATCCCTATTGTTGTTTCTAGGAAGCCATGGATCTTCTGGCAGAATTTGATTAAGAAGTTTCATGAAAAGGTAAATCATTGGACTCATAGATGTCTCTCTATTATTGGTTTTGCTACCCTTCTTCAATCTATTATACAAGCTATTTCTACTTATAGAAGCATGGTGTAGGCTACTCCTATTTACTTTCTCAAAAAGTTTGATGCTCTTTCTTAGGAATTCTTTTGGAGTGGTAATTTATATATCTCTAAATAGGGATTGATTCACTAGGAAACTATTTATAGGGCTAATAAGGAGGGTGGTCTTGGTCTTTGATCAACTATCTTGAGTATTCAAGTGTTGGTTGTTAAGCTTTATTGGTGATGGTGCTCTAGAAAACATCAACTCTAAGCTCATATTATTACTCATAAATATTTTAGAGGTGTTGATCCTTGCTTTGTTTCTGCACTTCCTCTTGAAGGTTATGGCTCTATGGTATGACATACTCTTAAGATTGGTGCACATTTAGTTAAGAGGCATCTTTTTTGGATATCTAAGGGAGGCTTAGAGGCTTGTTTGTGGTCTAGTTCTTGGGATGTATTTCTCTCCATCCTATCCTTGTATCCTCATCTTTAGAGTCTCTTTGATTCTTTTCTTACTCTTGGATAGGATAAATTGGCTCATTACAAGTCTCCTTATCAGTTGGGACCTATTGTAAGTTATGCATGGAAGAACTCTTTAGATTGGCCTCTTGGAGGCATAGAGGTGAATCATGAAGATCTTTCTCATATTTTGGCCTTTAGGACATGTTTCTCATTCTTAGGACCAGATGTTTTGGCTTGGGCAGGTACCTTATATTATAAATATTCTGCCTTTGTTGGGTATTAGGAGATAGCTAGACAACTATTAGGGGATGTTGAGGTCCCTTTGTGGAAACAAATTTGGAATAATTTTTCTTGGTCCAAATGAAATTTTTTCATGTGGCTAGTAGCTCACAACCATTTTCTTACATTGATTAATCTCTATTAACATCGACTTTTAGGGCCCCTCATTTTGTGTTTTTTGTGCTAATGGGGAATAATTTTCCTCCCATCTTTTCTTCCATTGCTCCTTTTCTACTTAGTTATGACACCTTTGGTGGAGTGCTTGGGTTTCTCTTGTTGGCATGCTTCCTGTTTGCTAGACCTAGGCCCACTTGGGGAGAGATCTGTCCAATTCTTCTCCTCTCCATGCTACTTGGACTAGTGGCCCATCATTCATTCTTTGGCATACCTTGTTGGAGAGGAATCAACAAATCTTTCAAGATGTCCAAATTGGTGTTATGCATCTTTGGTGGAAGATCATAGATTCTCTTCATGAAACTATTCAAGTAAAGTGTGAGCTTGATGGGGGAATAGATCCATTTGATCTTTCTATATGCAATTGCCTCAATTTTCATCTCTAGGATAGGGCTAGAATTCAATGGTATCAAAGAGCACCCAAATAGGCTCTGCGATAAGGGAATGGAAAGGTGAATCGGAAGGGGAATTGCACTCATCTTCCCAGATTGTGCCATCTCTTGTATCATTTGTAATTATATTTCAAAATACATTGGGGTGGTGGACGAAAAAATTGGCAATAGAGAATGCTCTTTTATTATTAAATAAGAGAGCTAGATGCCAAATATAAAATTTCAAAGTATTAAAGTTGTTATTGCATATTATCTTTATCCTCTATAAGAGAATAAAATTAATCATCAAAAAAAATTCCATAAATAAGCTTCTAAGATGAATTGAAAAAATAAATCTCATAGACATGTCTAGCTAAAATGGAAAGCATAAGAAAGAAATTTAAACTCTTAGCACCTAAGAGTTATGAGGCATAGGCTAGAGGATAACCTTGGTATACTAGTCTATGAAAACCAAAGGTGGAAAATTTATTATCACTTATTTTACTAAAATGATTCATATCTTGAAAAAGCATTTGAATAGAAGAAAAAAGAAGATTAAAACCTAAAAAGAAGGACCAAGAAAGGATAAAGCACCATTCAATATGAGCATAGGGTTTCACAAAAATTAATTATAAAAAATATAGCTAGTTGGCCAAGTTGATGAGACTATTCCATAACCCCCTACAAAACAATGATATTATCAAGGATCGATTGGTATTGAATAAATCCTATTTGTTTGACTTTAATAGTTTGGGAAGTAGAATATTTTCAAAGAAAAAGTCTTAATTTTTTTTGTAGAAATTATTAATCAAGGTGATGGGATGCCAATCATAAATATCCTTAGCATCACTAGCTTTATGGTTGAATTTAATATTTTCTTTATTTATTTCTATCCCTAATGTGAGAGTATGAAGAAACCATAAATAAGCATTGTAAATATCATTTTGTATGTAATGAAAAAAGTATTTATAAAATTCATACATAAAATTATCATATCCCTAGGATTGGTCATCAACCATTGAAAATAATTACCTCCTTATGACCTTGAAGTGACAAAGTTTGGTTACAAAAAAATTCTTGGAGGTTGGAAATATGATGAGGATAGAGGCTAAACACTCCTGAAGAGACTTTTAAGAGGCTAGATTGGGATCATTATTAGTACATACATATTTTTACTAAATGAAAAAATATTATAGAGCATCTAGAAGATTCAAGAGCACTGAACTACCATCTCTAATCCTTTTAATCCTAGATTTAGAATGTAAGGGTTTTATCTATTTGAAGGAATATTTAGTAAAATAATATTCCTCATTTAAAAAAAGGAAACGTGTCTTCAGTTAATCTCCTCTACTAGAATTAACTTGTTAGAAATCTATTTTGCATTATGAATTTCTACATCTTTAGCTATAATTTTATTGAGAAATGATGAGCTACCACAATTAAAACTATTTCATGCAAATCATGGGTGTTTCTAGAATATGTGTACATGAAGATGAAAAGGTTCATCTATTTCACCTTAAGGCATAGCAAAAAAGTAGCTCTGGTGAGTTGAGTATTCCACTTAGAAAAAAAACCTATTAATTGAGTGGGACTAAGTTGAAGGTTCAAAAAAATTATAATGTGGGCTAGGGTGATAAGTGATTAATATGGTATAATAAATTAGAAATCATGTTGGGAGGAGCATAGCATGTGGGCACATTATTGAATAAAGAATTTATTGGGATAATTTGTTGGAAACTACAGTTGCAACAATTGTCATGTTTTCATTGATGTCAAACTTGATGGTAAGATAGTGTCAAACCTATTCGAGAGGCATTTACTAATAGTGTAGAGTGCCATATCATTTGATTCATGAAGAGGATTTAAAAAGAAGAAATATCAAGGTGAGCTAGTGTTGTTGAGTGATCTAAAGTTAAGTACTATGGAATTAAAATGGGAACTTGATAAGTTAGTCCTTTACAAGACTTTGTTTTGTTTAATCATTACATGATGTGAAGAGTCTAAGTGAATTGAAGTATGAAAAAAATGACAAGAGTTGACTTAAAATCTAAGATAGAGAAAGTATTAGTATTGATTGGTCAATGAAGAAATATGTCTTGTCCCTAGTATAATATAGGAGGGCTATTTTTAGAGTATAAACAACTCATTATATGAATTTTATGGGGGTCTAAACTAGAGGACACAATTATGGACAAAAATGCTACTCTTGGAGTTACAAATAACAAGTGGGTAACATGTGACATGGTTGTTGTGCCCATGGTTTTGGCCCATGGTTTTGTAAGATAAAAAATGGTTTCTAAGTTGTAAATCACTCTAAAAGTGGGGCTTGGGGAAGCATTTGGACCATTGAGTTCTATTTGCAAGACTAGGTGCTAGAAGGAGTCTCTCTGATTCTGAGTCTAATTTTAAGTTGTGGTGATGTGCTCCTATAAGAACTTCCATTGCAAGTGTATTGTAGTCTTCATGATTTAAGAATACATTACATGAGTTTTAAAGGGTGGAGTTTTTCTCCTAGAAGGGTTTCCCCATAGTAATGATTATGTAATCCGTTCATTGTTATTTTGATTATGTTATTATGCATTTCTTGATATCTCTGCAATAGTTAGTTGAATTTTCATAATAATCCTCTTAAGATTAGTGTAGGAAGTGATTCCACACACCTTTGATTCCTTACAAGTGGTATTAGAGTCTATCCAATTTTGGTTCAATTTGTTGGGTACAAGGTTTTTTGAGCTAATCAAGGTTTGATTGAGAGCTTGTGTAGAGGTTTTTGTTTCTATGTTGCAAGATTGTGAAGATGGAAAGTATATTAGGGAGAATTGATGTAAAGAAGTTTTTTGGCACAAACTTTGAGATTTTGAAGTTGAATATTGAAGATCTATTGATTGATCAAGATCTATGGGATACAATTGATGAGAATAAGTAGAGGCTAGAAGATTTGACTTCGTCACACAATATGATGTGATAGATAGAAAAGATAAAGGTCTCATTAGATTGCATCTTGTAGACTTGATTCTGATTAATTTCCATGAAGAACCTACCAAAATTATGCTTTTGAAGAAGCTAAGTGAGATCTATCAAGAAAAATCACTTGTGAATAAGATTTTCTTGAGGAAGAAATTGTATTCCTTGAGAATGGAAGAAGGTGGATGAATTTCTAAGTGTCTCAAAAGGTTTAATATGTTGGTGACTCAGCTAACCTCTATTTGGTTGTTAATGGATGAAGAAGAAAGGTACCAAATCTTGCTATGTTCATTACTAGACTCATGGGATAGCCTTGTCATGGACATAGGGAGAACTTCAGTTCTCTTGAAGATGGAGGATGTTGTTGGTTCTCTACTTTTTGAGGAGATGAGAAGGAAGGTGTCTCTGAATGCTAAAGGGGCTTTGATTGTTTGAGGAAGACCAAAAGAAAGAGGTAAGAAAAAAAAATAACATGGTCATTCTATGTCCAAGAATTTGGGGGGATCAAAGGTGATTTTTTGGAATTATGGAAGCCATAGATACTTCTAAAAGGACTACAATAAGGAGAAGAAGAAAAAGAAGAAGAAGCAAGATTTTGATTCTACATCAGAGAAGGAAGATGGTGATGCTTTCATTTCTACCTTGGCCACTCATGAAGGTGACAATGCATGGTTTATAGACTCAAGTGAAACTTTCAGATGATTCCCAACAGAAATTAGCTAGGTAATTATGAGAAATTTGATGGTGGTAAGGTGTATTTGGTTGATAACTCAGTTCTTGATATTGGTGGTAATGGAAGTATTTGTATGAATTTTTCTAATAGAAGAATTAGAATATTTGATGGTGTCTTGCATATCTTAAGACTAGCAAAGAATTTTTTATTTGTTAGAAAGATAATAGATGTAGGTGTGCATGTATAGTTTTCTAAAGTAGCTATGAAAATGGTGAGAGGTGCTATGGTAATATCAAGAGAAAGAAAATTGGGTACATTGTTCCATCTTGATGCATGCATGGTTGAGTGCAATAGTACTTCTGATAAGATTGTGAAGAGGACTACTTTGTTGAAGAAGGAGAGGGTTTATCTTTCAAAATATGGTCATGGTTTTTGGGTACCCAAGGGTGCTCTATCTACTAAATCAAAGTTGCCTATAGAGAAGACTATGTCATGGAACTAGAGACTTGACCACATAGGTGAGAAGGGTTTACAAACCTTAAAAAATAAAATCCTTGTTAATGGGTTGAATGACTAAAATCTTGAGTTTAATTTTTGTTAGCATCGTATCTATGGTAAATAAAAATGCATTCAGTTTTACTCAAGTTCTCATAAGTCCTCATGTATTTTAGATCTAATGCATTTGGATGTATTTAGTCCAGTTTATGTTCCTTCTATTGGTAGATCAATTTATTATGTTTCTTCCATTGATGATTTTAGTAGAAGAACATGGATTTATTTTGGTAGGAGTAAAGATGAAGTTTTCAATAATTTCAAAGAATTTAAAGAAATGGTTGAGTTGTAGAATAGAAAAATGATAAATCATTTGAGAACTGATAATGGTAGTGGAAATTTCTCTAATGACTTAGACACATTTTATAAATATTGTGGTATTAAAAGAGAGAAGACAACTTTGTATTTTCTACAACACAATGGAGCTATAGAAATAATGAATAGGACCTTGATGGAGAAGGCTAGGAGTATGCTGAGTGGAGCTGGACTGGAACAAAATTTATGGCCTAAAGTTGTAGCCACTACCTAATACCTAATTAATAGGTCTCCTACATCAACTATTATTGATAAGATACCAATTGAAGCATGGTAAGGCCATAAGTCTTCGCTTAGACATTTGAGAGTTTTTGGTTGTGATCATATGCTCATGTGCCAAAGGAGAAGTGGAAAAAATTGAACAATATAATTGTCAAATGTATCTTTATCCTATATAGTTATGGTGTTTAAGGATACAAGATTTGGGATCCTATGGCACAAAAGGTATTTTATTCCAAAAGTGTTATTTTTAGAGAAACTAAGCCTTCTTCTATTATAGTACAACTAGAATAGATGGAAGAAAAGAAAAATGTAATTCATCTTCCTACTACACCTAAGAAATTTGAATCAAGACCCTTAGAGAGACAAGATGTTGAAGAGAGCTCTATGAGTTCTAAATCATCAGAGGAAGAGAAAGAACCTGACCATGAATCTGAACTTTTAAACTGGATCTTGTTCAAAATTGTAGATAGAGGAAAGCACTAGAAAGGTATAGATAATCTCCTAATGATTGGAGGTGTATATTTACTTTGAATGCTAATATTGATGAACCAAAATCTGTAGAAGAGGCTCTTCCTATGAATGATTCAGAGTCCTAGAAAATAGCCATGGAAGAATAGATGACAACTCTTAAGAGGAATGACACATGGGACCTTGTTCCATTGCATTAAGGATAGAAGCCTATTGGTTTTAAATGGGTGTTCTAAAGGAAGATAAGTTTAGATGGAACCATTGAGAAGTATAAAGCAGGATTGGTTGTAAAAGGATACTCCTAGGTTGTAGGAATTTATTATGGTGAAATTTTTTCTCCTATAGAAAAAATGACATCCATTTAATTTTTAGTTTCTATTACAAGAGCTTATGATCTAGAAGTTGAGAATATGAATGTGAAAATAACTTTCCTTCATGGAGATTTGGAGGAAGAGATTTATATAATACAACCAAAGAACTTTGTGGTAAAAGGTAAGAGTCATTTGATTTATAAATTGAAGAAATCCTTGTATGGTTTAAAACAAAGTCCTAGGATGTGGTACCAAAAGTTTGATATATATGTATTGAGTTAGAGATTTGTGTGATCCA
Source organism: Cupressus sempervirens (assembly GCA_028749045.1). Taxonomy (NCBI): domain Eukaryota; kingdom Viridiplantae; phylum Streptophyta; class Pinopsida; order Cupressales; family Cupressaceae; genus Cupressus; species Cupressus sempervirens. The sequence goes on from CM053789.1 coordinate 56,426,299, forward strand.
AATCTGATCACTGTATATATTACAAGTCTAATGGTGGTTATTTCTTGGTTATTTTCTTATATGTTGATGACATGTTTATTAGAAAAAGAAAAGGTTTGATTGCAAAATTAAAATCTTACCTCTTAGAAAAGTTTGAAATGAACCATCTTGATGTAGCAAAGTACATTTTGGGAATGGAGATTATAAGAGATAGGAAAAACAAAATTATTTGGCTAGGCTAGAGTACGTATGTTGGTAATATTCTAAGAAGAATCAATATGTAGGATTCCAGACCATTAAGTGTTCATGTTACTATGGGAACACAACTTTCTAGCTCACGGTGTCCTTCATCCACATTGGAAATGGAAGAGATGAGTTGAGCACTGTATACAAGTGTTGTTGGAAGTTTGATGTATGCTATGGTTTGTACAAGACCAGACATTGTCCAAGTAGTGTGAGTACTTCCTAACTACATGTCTAATTAATGAAGACAACATTTTAATGTAGTAAAAAAAGTTTTTAGATACTTGCGGGGTACCTTAGAGTACTCTATATGTTTCCACAAAATAGGAAGTGAGAATTCCTTGGATATTCAAGGCTATGTAGATTTACACTAGGCTAGTGATGTTGATAGAAGAAGATCCACCAGTGCATATTTTTTTACATTATTTGGTGGTGCAATTAGTTGGATGAGCAAGCAAAAAGATCTCGTCACTTTTTCCACTACAAAGGTAGGCTATATGGAAGCTACTCATGCTTGCAAAGAAGTTTTCTAGATTAAGAGACTATGTTCAGATATAGAGTTCAGATAGGGTATAGTGACAGTCAGAGTGTAATCTTCCTAGCAAAGAACCCAATACTTCATACTAGGACCAAGCACATTGATGTACAATATCATTTTATGAGAGATATAGTCAAGGACAACAAAGTGAAGCTAGAGAAGGTAGAAACTTTGGTGAATGTTGTTGATGCATTAACTAAGCCCACAAGCATAGAGAAATTTAGATGTTGTTCAGAGTCTATGGGCCTCTTGGCCCCTATAAATTAAGTCCATGACACTTTGGATCCACTAACTCTTGCAAGTTTTTTGATAAGTGGGAGAATGTTGATAATTGTGTCCCAACCTTGCAAGCTTTTTCCAAAAAATTTAAGAATTTGTTTGTGGTAGTTTTCCACATGTTTATGAGTTTGAAAAAGGTGCACAAGTTGTTAAAAACATGTCTTATTCCTAGTACAATATAGGAGGGCTATTTTTAGATTATAAACAACTCATTATATGAATTTTATGGGGGTCTAAACTAGAGGACAAAAAAATGGACGAAAATGTTATTCTTGGAGTGACAAATGAGAAGTGGGTAACATGTGGCATGTTTCTTTTGCCCATGGTTTTGGCCCATGGTTTTGTAACACCACAAATGGTTTCCAAGTTGTAAATCACTATAAAACGAGGGCTTGGGGAGGTGTTTGGATCATCAATTTCTATTTGGAAGATTGGGTGCTAGAAGGAGTCTCTCTGAGTCCAAGCCTGAGTTTGAGTTGTGGTGATGCATTCTTGTAAGAACTTGCAGTGCAAGTGTATTGTAATCTTCTTTATTTTAGAATACAATGTGTGAGTTTTGGATAGTGAGGTTTTTCTCTTGAAAGGGTTTCTCCATGACAATCATTATGTTATGCATTCATTATTATTTTGATTATGTTGTTATGCATGTCTTGAGATCTCTCCAATAGTTAGTTGAATTTTCATAATCATCTTCTCAAGAAGTGTAGGAAGCGATTCCATGCACCTTTGCTTCCTTACACATAGTTGGAGTTTTGGATTATTTGTATTGCATGGATAATAAGAATTGTTGAGATGTATTATTTAATGTATGCAAAGAGTTTTTTATGCAATCAAAGGAAAGGGTTTGATCAAAAGTTTCTAGATGAAGAAGGAAAAGAAAATGATGCAATGATTCAGTGAATCTAGCTAAATCCTATTATCTATGGTGATGTTTATGTGGAAAGAGATCAAAATTACTTATTTAAGGAGGCATAAGAGATTCTTTCCATGGTTGGTTTATTGTTGATTGTTGATTATAATAAGAAGCTATAATGAGTAGTGTAGTAGAGGAGAATTGTGAAGTGTTTGGTGAGTGTGATTTCTTGAATGGATGCCAAGTAGATCAATGATGAAGATGATAATGGATGCTATTAAATGAACCATAAATGATAAAGTTGAGATCTTAATTTTTTAAGTGAGTTGTACTTTACAAATAAAAGCTACTATTACAATCTAACCATTGTGGTAGTCAAAATCCTTTAATCAAGTTTCACCTAGCAATCATTTCCTAAATCCTCTAGAAAATGTGATATTCTAATGGAATGATCCAAATTCAACTAACAAGGTGACCCCTAATAGTGTGATAAATTCCTTCAAGAAGGTGACATTCAACAACATGTTGTATAACCTTTAATAGGGTTGGCTTTTAACAAATATCACTTTAGAAGAGTGGAAAATTGGCAGCATGTTGCTTGGTGGTTTTTCCCAAATTGAGTTTCCACATTTAATCATGGTGAAAAAGTGTTATTTATATGTGCGGATATTACTTTATGCATTCTATTTTTATAGATGTTTATTTGAATATTGTGTAAAAGTACAAAGTTGTGTCACCTTTTAGGCTGACTTATCGTAATGACTAAATTTGAGTATTTCTATCCAAAAATCAAAATTTCTCAATCATATGATCTAGATAAATTTATTCTAGTTAAGCTATATATGGTCTCACAATTTTTGAATTGGAAATGTCTATAAAATTCATGTTTTACACTAGTTTGTATCCAATTACCAAAGAAATAAAATTATTTTAGAAATTTCACATTTCAACAAATCTTACTATCTTATATGATATTATTTCAGTAAAATATAAACACCATTTTATAGACCTCAAAGTCAAGAATATTTTCATATAAAGTTTATAGTGTTTTAATTAAATATAGTATATTTTACTTTAAAAAATCTAAAAGCATGCATTTTAACACTGGGAAAGATGGCAATTTTGAGAAACAAATAAATATTAAATCATATCAAAAAAATTTAAAATTATATGGCATTCTAAAGGAGAGAGTCCTCTTTTAGAATGTATAATTTTTCTTTTGGTTAGAGTAGATTTGTTTTGAAAAATGTGGTAGGAGATGAAAACTATCAATTTTAGGTTAGTTGAAACTTGAATACTATAAAATAGAAAATATAGGTCTAAAATCAATTTTTATTTTTGATTGTTCTAGCTATATGGGTTGTCTATAACATAGTCTGAGTTCAAAAGGAAATAAATTTATTCCCATATAATTTTGCACCAGGAACTAAAACCCTATTTTTCAACATTTTTTAGCAACTAAAAAATTGTCTATGAAAATAAGGAAAATTTATCATTTATTATTCTGAATAATTATAAAAAAATTATAATCTTAAACTTTAACCATTTCTACATATTTCATTAGTTTATTTCATTTTCAAATTCCAAATAATAATACCAGTTTTATGGCATTGAAGTTGAACAATTATAATTTTGTTAGTCTTTTCATTTACAATAGGGTAACACAGGTTTGTGTTTTTACCCTATTAGCTTACACAAACATAGACAAAATGGAGAGTTAAAGAATGTTAAATCATTGATGATATGTTATATGGGCCAAGCTATTTTGTGAGATCAGTTAGGTTGTTTAAATCTCTTAAAAGTGTAACTGTTACATCTAGACCTAAGGATAATTGAGTCAACCCCCAAGTTTTTGTAAATTATTATAATAATTGGTATTAGAGTTGTGGTGCTTTTAAGTAAAGTTTGAAGAAGCTCAATTCAAAGATCAAGATGTACAAGAGAGAAATGCCAAAGTTGCAAAAGGAGAACTTCCCAGTTTTGAAAAGACTAATGAGATTACACTTTTCTTGTATTGATTCCACATTATAGTACATTGAAAATGAGTACATTGAGGTAACAAGACCTATGATAGTTTAAAAAATAAAAGAGAAGCAAGAGCCCAACCAAATGATGATTTGACTGTTAGTAGCCCTTAGTAATGCAAAATTTGGCGATGAGAAAGATTGCACTACTACAAAGAAAATATAGACAAGATACCACAAATCCATGCAGGAGACATAAATGCATTGAGATCCAATGTATAAATGTTGAGAGTTAAGTTGGATGACATGAGAATGAAAAAAGATGAAACTGTTGCATAGTATTATGGTTGAATCAAAGAAGTGGTGAATGCTATATATGATGAGACTATGATAAGTAAGGTATTGAAGAATTTAATTCATACATGTGCAATTAGAGTATTTTCAATTTAAGAACTAAGATGTACACTTAGGAATAATTTGACCTTGGATAGTCTAATTGGTAGAGTCACTATATTTGAATTTTCAAATTTTGATAAATATTCCCCTACAAGTGTTGAATATGCATTTAAGCAACAACTAAGCCTTGATGGATGTAAAAAGAAGAAGAAGAGAAATTATATAGAAAGTGATAGCAAATCAAATGATAATCTTGATGAACTTGAAGCATTTTTAGCCAAAAGACTACTAAGAGGAAAAGGAAAAAGAAAATACAAAGGTAAGCTCCCTTTAATCTATTTTACATGTAACAAAGTTATTCATATTATAGCAAGATGTCCTAATAGAGATGACAAAGAGAAAAGAAAAGGTTCCAGGAATGGAGGAAGGAGAGATGGACAACCAAGGTAAGAAAGATCACAAAAATTACAAGGATAAACGTAAGATATTACATTGCTAAAGAAGATGGTTTTGATAGTAACTATGATGGTCATCATGAAGAAGTTGTTTATGTTATAATGAAAGATGATTTGAATGAAGATGAGAAATATGCATTGATTTCACATGTGAGTAAGAATGATAGATGGATAATTGATAGTGGTTTCTCACATCATATGATTGGTGATTCGAGCAAGTTTGAGAAGTTAGAATATTATAATGGAAGTAGTGTTAAGTTTTGTAATGATTAAGCATGTTATGTGAAAGGTAAATGATCAATTAAAATGAATTATAAGATGAAATGTGATAATGCATATTAGGTTGATGGTTTAAAATATAATTTTTTGAGTGTGGCATACTTGATTAGTTTGCATTATAGAGTTGACTTTCAAAACAACAAGGAAAAGATCTATGATGCTTTTGGTCAACTAGACCTATCTGAAGATACTTGTCTATTTGCATAATTTGAAGATATTTTCTAATTGCATAAGAGGCTATGTCATGTGAAATTTTTTAATTTGGTAAGAATTAGTAAGATGATAAGAGTTAGAGGGTTACCAAGATTAAAAAAACATTATAAAGTAATGTGTAAAAAATGTCAAATGGGATAAATGGCAACTAGTTTCAAGAGAAAGACCTATTCTTCTCACAATATTTTGGTGTTAGCTCATACTAACTTGTGTGATCCTATTGGAGTGTAAAGCTATTTTGGTGACAAATATTTCATTTTTTTTGTTGATGACTTTTCTAGAATGATAATTGTGATGTTTCTTAAAGAAACATTTGATGTATTTCAAATGTTTAAGTGGTATTTGGCTAGAGTTGAGAAATACATAGGAAAGAGTTTGAAGTTCTTGAGATGAGATAGAGGTGTTGATCCTTGCTCTATTTTTGCACTTTCTCTTGAAGGTTGTGGCTCTATGGTATGGCATACCCTCAAGACTAGTGCACATTTAGTTAAGAGGGTTATTTCCTAGATGTCTAAGGGAGGCTCAGAGGCTTATTCTTGGTTTAATTCTTGGGATGGATTCCCCTCCATCCTATCCTTGTACCCTCATCTTTAGACTCTTTATGATTCTTGTCTTTATCCTGGATGGGATAAAGTGGCTCATTAAAAGTCTCCTTATCAGTTGGGACCTACTGTTGGTTATACATGGAAGAAATCTTTAGATTAGCCTTCTAAAGGTGAATCTTCCAAAACTTTCTTAGATTTTAACCTCTAGGACATGTTGCTCGTTGTTAGGACTAGATGTTTTTGCTTGGGGAGGTGCCTTGTCTGGTAAATATTCTACCTCTCTAAGTATCAGGAGATAGCTAGACAACTATTAGGGGATGTTGAGGTCCCTTGGTGGAAATAAATTTGAAATCAATTGTCCAAGTGCAATTTTTTCATGTGGCTAGTGGCTCACAATCATTTTCTTACATGGGATAATCTTTGTAAATGTGGATTTCAAGGCCCCTCATTTTATGTTTTGTGTGGTAATAGGGAGGAGTTTTCCTCCCATCTCTTCTTCCATCAATCTTTTTCTACTTAGTTATGACACCTTTGATGGAGTGGTTGGAGTTTCTCTTGTTGGCAAGCTTCCTCTTTACCAGACCTAGGCCCACTCTAAGAGAGCTTCCTCCAAAGCTGCTCCTCTCCATGTTTCTTGAATTGGTGGCCTATCATTCATTCTTTGGCATATCAATCTAGAGAGGAATCAATGGATCTTTCAAGATGTCTAAATTGGTGTTATGCATCTTTGGTGGAAGATTACACATTCTCCTTAGGAAACTATTCAAGAAAAGTGTGGGCTAGATGGGGGAATGGATCCATCAGATCTTTCTATATGCAATCACCTCAATCTTCATCTCTAGGATGGGGCTGCAACTCAATGGTATGAAAGAGTGCCCAAATAGGCTCAGTGATAGGGAAAGCATTACACTCATCCTCCTAGGTTGTACCATTTTTTGTATCAACCTTATATGTATTTTTATATTTGTTGACATCCTTTTTTAGTTTTATTCCAAATAGAGTGAGATAAAGTGCTACTCTATTACATTTCTAGATCTTGTGCATCTTTGTATTTTTTTGTACTTGTACTACATTATCAAATGTACTTGTACTTGTACTTGTATTTCCATCTTCCTTTGTCAAGGGAGTGTTCCTTACATGACATTAGCCTTATGATGTGTTGACAAAATGTGTCATTATATGTGTTTATATTATTTTGCACTCTTGGTGTTCCTAGTTCTTCTTTCTACTAGAGATATTGCAATCAATTTTATTATTCATATCTTACCTCTCAGTATTATACGGGGTAATGTTAGTTTTATTGATCTCTTGGTTTGATGGAGTGAGCTATGTATTCAATATTTGATCCTATGTACCAAGCAATTTCAGTGGCTAAATACCTATGCATTTAAGTTAGATGGACTATTTACCATATAGAAATTCTTTCATGCCTATTTTTTGAGGTCATGAAGATACCTTCCACTTCAATTGATCATCTCTTTAGAGTTAGGCTTATCTACCTAGTCATTTTTTATACAGTGGAGGTTCTTTAGATCAATAGTTTGGCAGTGTTTGTAGCTTCATGCTTCAATAGTGTTATTCATGATCATATTTTGTTCCTATCTTCTAAGATATTCTCTAGTTTAGAGCTTTCTTCAATCCTTCACTAGTTCTTTTTAGAATTATTTTCATCTCTTTTTGAAGTAGGATTTTTCCCATGCAGTTTTCTCTATTTCTCCTCTTTTCAAAGAGTTGGCTGTGCTTTGATACTTCATCAAGCTTTGTTCTCATGACCCAAATTTACTTTCATTAGTAGTTTTTAGGTTTTTAGGCACTCCTTAAGTATATCTTAAGGAGGGGGGGTGTTGTTACGGTAATAAAGTTTTTATTATTAATTAAAGTATATTGATTTAATTATTAAGTCTCTTATTATCTCTAGTTTTCTTAAGCTGAACTTTAGGCATATAATAATTAATTATTGTATTAACTATTATCATGCAACCTGGTTTTTACCTTTTAGGGTTTTGTTCTCCTTTACAAGGATTGATCTCTTTGTAATAATTTATTTATTCAATACAATTTGCAATTCTTTTTTGCACATCAAGAATGTCTCATTTGTGGATTTCTAAATTTCAACCTCCATAGCTTTTTCTTCTCTCTTTTTGTGACAAGTGTTTGCATGCAAGTGATTCTTGGGAGCTGTGGGGTTGAACTTTCATCAACTTCAAAGTCTATAATTTATAAAAGACATTTCATGTTGGAAATGATATATACATATATAATCATTCATATTGCAATAGTAATGTAAATAATATATTTTTCAAAAGGTAGCCAACGAGTTTTTTTAGGGACCTTGGAAAACCTGTATAAGAGAAAAGCTAAGTTTTATATGACATGGGCCAAAGAATAACTTAAATTTTGACCCAAAAAAAAAAAACTTATAAGATAGTTGGATAATTTGAAAGATAAGTTGTTGGAAACATTATAGAGTCTAAATTGTATTTATGAGGTAGTTTTTTTCATCAATTAAATCAACTATATTGACTTATATGATTATTGATTTTAGTCAAGTTCAATTATTGTATGTTTTTATTTTTATTTTTATTCTGATGAGGAATTTCTTATATTTTTCTTTTCTAATAACCTCTTCATTACTTCCCCCTACTTCTTGGTTATGTAATAGTGTCTATAGTTATTTTCTAGACATACCCATCAATTTGGCTGAAACTTCTTTAAAATTTGTTGTAAATATAATACATGTGTGTCAAAATATAACACCTAGGCCTACCTACCAACCTAAATAATAATATAATAATGATAACAGGATTTAATGAAGGATTAAGATAGCCACAAATTGACTATTCATAACCCTATATACACCAATATTAAAGGCATAGCACAAGAAAAATAATTTAAAGTGAAGATTTAATGATGAATTCACACCTCTCCATGTGTGACCATTCCATACCTCTAGGACTTTGAAACAAAAATATAAAACTATTTCTATAAAAGAAAAAGATAATAGTGAGTATAATCAAATGAATAGTTTAGTTAGTAGATTAAATCAATAGTTGACACTTTACACTAAAGATAATACACAATGATGGAAACAAAATAATGAAGATCAAATTTAAACCAAATGAGTATGTTAAATACTTTTAAATACATGATTCATTCTCATATTATTGGTCCTTTTAAATACTTTGTGAATGTGTTTAGAAGGGATAGTTGAGCAAAGGAAGAGATGCATCCCTCATTTTCGAGGAAAACCCAAATAATCCAAAAAAAATAGACAAGATTTTTTGGAAGATAGAAAAGAAAAACATATCAATCCTAAAACAAGTCGATAAACCTCATTTCCAGATGAGTAGATCAAAACAATAAATAAATATGGAAATAAAATAATTGTAAAATAATTCAATAAAGTTTTTAGTTGATATAAAGATGATTCCTATTTATTATTTTAAAATTTTAAATATGTTATATTATTAGTTCAGAAAATTAAAGATGTGCATGATAGAAAACATGACAATTCTACTACAAGTCAATAAATCTCTTTGTCTAATAAGTAGATCATGACCACCATTAAATAAAAATGAATAACCATGAAATTTGCCTTCCTCAATCTTTGCATCAAACTTTCCATTTCTAGACTCTTTCTATATATAGCATTTGCATCCAAATATTTTGAAATGTTTTACATTAGGAGAATGCCCATACCATAATTCAAAAGGTGTTTCATTAGTACCTTTCTTGACATGAACTTTGTTGAATCTGTAGACTGCTATACTTATAGCTTCTCTCTAGTACTTGAGTGCAACATTTTTTTCCATCATTAAGGTCCTAACATAGTCAATAACTAATCTATTCCTTCTTTCTACTATACATTCTGAGGTGGAGTCCTAGGTGCTGATGTTTGCCTTTTGATTCCTCTTTCATTGTAGAACTCTTCAAATTTTCTTTATGTGAATTCACCTCCTCTATTAGATCTGAGACATTTTAGGCTCTTCCCAATCTCTTTCTCTACTTTGGCCAAGTACTATTTGAACATTTGAAATGAATTTGAGTTTAGTTTTAGGAACATGACTGTCATCATCCTTGAATAGTCATCTACAAATAGCATTATATATTTTTCACCTTTGTAGCTTTACACTTCAATAGGACCACACAAGTCAGTATGAACTAGCTCTAATATTTCATTAGAAGTATAAGTTTTGTTTTTGAAAGTTGACTTGTTCATCTTCCCTAGTTGGCATTGTTTGCACATGGTGTTATCAGGCTTCTTCAACTTTTGCAGACCTCTAACTTTCTTCATTTTGATTATGCTTATCAAATTGTCAAAATTTACATGACATAGCCTCTTGTGCCATAACCATACATAATCAGTTTGAACAATGAGGCAAGAAGCATCTTCCATGTCTAGGTAGAACAAATTACTCCTAGTCTGATCACCTTTTCCTATTAGGCTTCCTTGAGAATCATAGATCTTGGCAATTCCATTTCCAAATTCAACCTTGTACCCTATGTTGCCTAACTATGAGACACTTAATAGGTTATAATTTAGGCCTTCAACATAGTATACATTATCACATGTTATCTTTTCAGTAAGATTGATACTACCTTTCCCTTTGATCTAACATGGTGCATTGTTACCAAATCTAACACTATTTACTTCATATTGAGTAAAGGAAATGAACTTACTTTTTTCTCCACTCATGTGATGAGAGCATCCACTATCTATGATCCATTTTTCATTCTTGTTCATGTAGGTTACTAGGGTAGTTTCTTCATCTTCATCTAATTCATCTTTCATAGCCACATAGACTACTTCATCATCATTCTTGTCAGAGTCTTCATCAACAATGTAGCATCTTTCGCCTTGACCTTTGTAGTCCTTGTTGTCCTCTTTCTTTTTCTTGAAGTTGCCTCCATTGTTGTTATTTTTCTTTTGTGTGCATCTGGCTGCAATGTGACCAACTTCATTACAGTTGAAACAAATGATTAGCAGCTTACCTTTGAATTTTCCTCTTCCTCTTTGAAATCTTCTTGCTAGTAATGCCTCCAGTTGATCCACATTATCTTCACTAGTGTTTTTGTCACTGGATACATACTTTCCTTTTCCACTCTTTGTCTTTTTTGCACCTCCTCATTGTCTTTTATTGTCATCCTAGCTTTGAATGCAGATTACAAGTTTTCTAGCTTGTAGTTGTCAAAGTTGGATAGCTCAAAGGTAGTGAGTCTTCCAATTATTCCTTCAAATGACAATGTGTTGCGTGGTACACACCTTAGCTCCTGAATGGCTGATATTCTTATAGCATAGATAGAAAGCAAAGTTCTCAAGTATTTTCTACATACTATTTCTTCTGCTAACTGTCCTCCTAGGCTTCTTATGGCACTTACCACTTCCATCATTCTTTTATGTCATCATACTCAGCATAGCTTAGTGCTGAAGCAATATCTAACATCACTTGATTGTGCTCCTTCTTCTTGCTCATGTCATCTGCAGTGAGAGGTCCTACAGGGTCTACATGATCAAATGCGATTGAGGTCTATGCCTAGTCACCTATTGATCTAAGGTGTAGCTTCATCAGACTTTGCCATGCAGAAAAGTTGTCTTTGTTTAGCTTTAGAACTTCTCTCTTGGACATCTTGATCTTTCTGCTACTAGTACTTTGAAACAAGGCAGTAGTGGGCTCTAATACTAATTTTTAGAATTCTTTAGAATAACTAAGAGTGGGGGTGAATTAGTTATTCAAGGTCCAATAATGTCCAATACAACTTTATCTTCTAATCCTTAATGGCACATAACTAAAATTATCATGCATGCAATTAAACATTAAACAACCATGAAAGATAACATGCATCACACCATAACACTAAGGATTTTTATGACCCAAAAATTCTATAGGAATAAGAAGGTAAAATTGGGGTGGGGATGATACCCACAAAATAATTGTGCAATTAATTTCAACCACTTATGATGGTTTACCCTGTTAAAGGCATGCCCTATTAAAGGCTACACCACATTGTTGAATGTGATCCTATTAAAGGATTTTTGCACCTTGTTAGGAGTGTTCCTTATTAGAGGACTTAAGAACATTCAACTTGGAATGTCACCCTATTAAAGGATTTACATAGAGCTATTAGGCTAACTCAAGTCCATAGGATTTATAGTCACCTTCGCAAAAGAATCTTTCATCCCTCTCTAAGGATCTCCTATCCTCCTACTAAGGATCTCTTTATCCTTCTCCTGAGGATCTCTTTATCCTTCTTCTAGGGATCTCTTTATCCTTTTCCTGAGGCTTATCCACCTACCTATTAAGCTAACCTATCAATATAGGATTTCAAAATATAATACAATGGTAAGAAAGTATTAGAAGGGTTTTGACCTAGTACAAATTGCAACTCTAACCTTACAGATTTCATATCACTCTTCAGTTCTTTTCTTTGCTTGGCTTTCCTCCCTTGCAGTGCTGACAGCTTTTTCACCTTTCAAGATCTATCTCCTTGAGTTCTTCCACTCATTATGCCAATGCACTCCATGATCACTTAATCAACTTAGAGTCTTGATGCTTTGTATGTAGACCTCTTGGCTTCTTCACATGACCATACTTATGACCAACTCCCTCTCATACATGTACACTTGATCTTTGACCTGTAACTCCTTATGAAGAAGTTCTATTCTTCATTTCCTTCTCAAATCTTGATTTGATCTTGAGAAAATGGTATTATTTTCACTCCAAATTGCTTCTTCTAGGAACTTCATGATAAATCCATTAGCATTCACCTTGAATTGGTTTGCATGGTTTACCTAAAATTTGGTGACATCTATTCATCATCCTTATCATCCAACTAAATCACAAAATTTGATGTAACAAATTTATTGCTTCTGATCTGGCAAATCTTTGACTTAACAAATAATGCAACAACTCAGCATCATTGGTTTACTAATGCTCAGCTCCTTCTATGTTACTTGGCACCTAAATATCACTCAGCTCCTATATCATGATCGACACTCAAAGTCACTCAGCACTTGATCTTTTGTCGACATCTAAAGGTTGTTCAGCACCTGAAGATCACTTGGCACACACTAAAGTTGAAGTTGCTCGGCTTTAACTGAGAATCTTTTTAGCTCTAACTAGCTTGCTTGGCTCTCTCCAATGAACTTAGTTAGGCTTTACAAATGACTTAGTTAAACCTTACATCTTTTTTGTGTCTTAGTGTGTCCAACCTCTTAGAGTATGTCATCAATACACTATTTCATCAATGGCTTAGCTGATTCTTATACTTCATTACAACATCATAACTTCAACCTTTCTCTAGGTACTTTAGTTACATCTTATTGATTGCCACCTCCTTGACAATCAACCAATTGATAGTATTTGGATCACTTAAGCAATTTTCATTCCTGCAAGTAGCAAGTTTGACATCAATGACAAAACAATGATTGAAAACATTTTTTACCAGTTTCATTATCCTTCATTCATGATCTTTTCAATTATTTCCATCAAAATCTCCAAACCCAAGATGGTACAAACCAAACCAGAAACTAATACTACATTGTCACCTCATCACTGTTAGAAGCCCCCACTAAGTTGTGTATCCAAGCTATCCATGACATCATGATTAAAAACCATCTTCTAACATTGAGAATCAACCAAGAAGATATACCACCATAACCAAATCAAGAATCCAAACCAATGAACATTAAGGATATACCTAATATCTATTCATATCATGCCAAAATCCATGGCACCATGATCACATCAATGAAATGAGCAACTATCTCTCAATATGTCCAACCTATCAACATAAAATAGTCAGCCACATTCCTCCACCATGACTATACCTAGTAAAAATATCTCATCACTTCTACATGAAGACAAATAAACAAATTAGGTGACTTATAGAATAAACAGCCCAAATCCAAGCCACCAATCTGAATATCCATCAATAATAAAAGATCAATGGGCAAAGAAAACCTATAAGCAAGCCATAAATGCAACATGTAAGTATAGACTTCTTACAACATTGCACAACTTGTAGACCCAACAAGTCATCATACATATTCAAACCAAACACTAATAACCATATCATCATGAGACCAATCTGAAATATGAATTGAGTATACAATGACAACAAATCTTAAATCTCTAGATATATAATGTCATAAACTCACAATGCTACCATAGTCAATATATACCATAAAATGTTTAGATTAATATATTGCCAAATAAACTATGCCAAAACTACACCAAATCTAAACCAATGTGTGGAGCTCTCCAAGAGATTTATGTTGACTATTCAAAGTCCAAAATTTGACTCTATATTCCCAAGTTATGCCCTAATCTATGATCAAAATAAACAACATCTCACTTATGGGCTCTTAAAACTTTAAAAAAAAGTCAAAATAATAGAATAAAACCTACACCAAGTTGTAGTGCTCTAAATTATCTTTTGAATGCCTATAAAAAATCTAAATTTTGATATCTTGAGAGAAAGTTATGGCCATTTTTCTTAGACAATCTTTTTACCATTTTCACTACAATTTTTATTTTTTATTTTTTTTGTGATGAAAATTCCAACAAGATTAAATTTTAAGGCCATCATGGGCAAAAACTAAAAAATTCTTTCATTTCTTTTGAACATGGCCAAACTAGGGCGTATTGTATATCAAAATTTATGGAAACATCGACCCAAATTCAATGGTGAGGTCTTCTTTTACCAGGGAGGTCACTTTTGTAAGCTCCTCCTAAAATCCTCATTTAAATGAAACATCAAAAAAACCCTTTTCTCCAGCAATTTCATGTGCCCAAAATCTGCACATATCCCATCATAATAGGAAACTTGAAAATCACAAATGTCCAATTAACAACTCATATATCTTGCCCTTTCTTTTATCCTCTCATGCACTCCCATGGATTTAATCTAGGGTCACAAAAAAAAAACCATATCAAGAGAATAGAAAACATACCCACACAATTATGGCACAAAATATACCCTAGGAAACCCTCATTGAGGGAAAAATATAGCCTCCAAAAGCATCCATCACTATGTATTATTTAGAAAAAACACCATTGCAATACAACTATGGAAGCCTTGAAAGACATAGCCACAACCAAGAAATCCATGTATACAAGGATGAATCCACACATCCCATGCCATACTTTCGACATTTAAAAATACTCCTTTGGCTAATCTATCAAGCCTTTTCCCACTCAAATCTTGCCTTTTTCATTCTATCTTCTCACACCAAAAACTAGCCTTGTGGATAATGTAGGAGAATCCTAGGTTGTAGTTCATCCTACATGTTTTTAGTTTTTTACTTTGTTGTTGAAATTGGGTTTTGTTGAAATTGGGTTTTGCTGAAATTGCATTTTCTAGTTTTTGGGTGCCTATTGCAGACCATATAAATAATTTTCAAAAATGAAAGAAGATATGGAAACTTTATGGATTCAAGAGGGACTAGATTAATATCTATTTTGTAGAGTGCAAGTCCTAAATCCTTATTGTTTTTTAGATATGACAATTCTCAAAAAACATCAATTTCTAATAGTTCTACGTGACAGTTTCCTATTCTTGACTTTTAGAATGGATGCACACTTTTCCTTAATGAATCAAATATTGCACACTTAAGAGGTTGTAGAGGACCTAGATATATACCCATAGTTCAAAGTGTGAGTTCTAACTCAATTAGAACTAGGGGATATTATGATTTTTCTCAAAAATTGATTTCAAGACAATTAATGGCTAATACAGGTTGACTTGTGTAATTAATTTTAGATTACTTCATTTAATATTTGTTGAGAGCTAGCTTATGGCTTCTCAATGCTCTATTATTATTTTTAAGACATTTAGGGTATTATAAATAGAGTGTTTAGGCTTAGAACTAGGCAATTTTTTAAGTTTTAAGTAGTTTTGGAAGAGGATTGTAGAGCAAAACTAGAAATTGTGAATTGTTGTTGGATCATTGTGTATGATTGTATTTTGTATCTAGCCATAACCCAGAAGGCCTTAAACCTTAGTATGTATGAAGATATTTTGATGACTCAATAAAATTATTTCACTCTTCTTCGTCCTTTTGTTGTTGTTCTTTATATTTGCTTCTGTTGTGTTAACTCTTGCAAGGTGGTTCAAAGAGTTGGGTGAACCATTGGCCCTAGTATTTCCCCATCCTTCATTGCATTAGGTGGTAACAAAGCTTGAGATTTATCCATGTGGAAATTGTATAATGTAGAACCCTAATTTTTATTTGGTTATAGGGTGGCAAATCTATGGATTTGACCTATAACTTGCAGTAGGAACCTAATTTGTAAAGATGGTTCATGGTAGAAGAAATATCAATGATGCTATATTGGATTAGTTGAGACAAATTGTAGCCAGATTAGATGTTGTAGAGATATCCTAGAGGAGAGGATCACATATTGATGATTTAAGTGATGATGAAGTAGCAACATCACACCATAATCCAAAACTTGAAGAAGATCAAGATGAAGAAAGATTGTTGCGAGTGTTTTCTAGAGAAAATTCAAAGCCTATTGTAGAAGTTATTCCTTATGATGGAAAATTGGATACCAATATTGTTTTAGATTGGATCTTAGATATGGATTAGTTCTTTAAGTATGAGAACACCCCTGATAATAAAAAGGTGAAGATTGCAATTACTAGGTTGAAAGATCATGCATCACTATGGTGGGAGCATTTGCAAACTGATAGACTGAGGAGAGGAAAGGAGAAGATCAAAACTTAGCCAGAGATGGTGAAAAATGTAAAGAAAAAAATTCTTCACGTTGATTACCAAATTAGCCTATTGAGAAAGATACAAAATTTGAAACAAAAGGACATGATTGTGAAAGAGTATACCGAGCAATTCTATAGATTGGACTTCAGATCTAGACATGTGGATGATGATATTGAGAAAATTGCAAGGTACATAAATAGATTAAGATCTAGAATTCAAGATGAAATAATTTTTTTGAATTTGGAAAGTGTGGAAGAAGCATACCAATATGCCTTGAAAGATGAGGAGATCTTAGCAAAGAAGCATGATCAAAGACAAAGAGGTAGAGGTGGTAGATTCTAGAGAGGTAGTGGAAGATCTTAAGGTGAAGGTAGCATATCTAGTAGTTTTGTGAAAGATAAAGTCAAATTAGAATGGAAGAATGATGATAAAGACAAGATCGAGTGGAAAGGTAGTAGTTCATATCGAGGAGGTAGTAGATCTTACCAAGGAAGAGGTAATTCTTATCCTAGAGGTGGTTTTCATGGTAATTTTTTTAGATGTGGTAAAGAAGGGCATAGATCCTTTGAATGTAGATCTTCTAAAAATTTTGTGATTGAAGGAGACATTGAGAGTTAACAAAGTGGACCTGAGGCTAGAGAAAATCTAATGGTGAGAAGAACCTTATGTAATAAGGAAAGTGATGAGGAACCTATCCTTAGAATAATTCTTTTCAAGAGAAAATGTAAGATGAATGAAAAATACTACAAGGTGATCATTGATAGTGGAAGTTCTAAAAATTTTCCATTAGAAGAGTTGGTTACAAAGTTGTAGTTGTAGAGGCTAAAACATCCCAAACCTTGCTGTGTTTCATGGATCAAAGATGAGCATAAGATATTGGTAAGTGAACAATGTCTTGTAAAATTCAAAATTCGATACCACTTTGATGAAGTTTTGTGTGATATTATGCCCATAGATTGTTGTCATATTTTGTTGGGTAGACCTTGGCAATATGATAGATATGGTATACATGATGGAAGATTAAATCAATATACTCTTTGGGTAAATGAGAAGAAATAAACATTGTTTCCTTTGATTGAAAGTCTAGATGAGGTTAGTTGTACTACAATAAAAGTTTGCATGGTTAATGGAAGGCAATTTGAAAAGGAAATAAAGAAGAACAAATTTTGTTTTTTTATAGTCCCTAGAGGACCAAGTGTTGGTAGTGATGACCAAGTAGAAAAAGTTGGTAATGACAAAATGACATCAAAAATTATAAAATTTCTGAATGAATATAAAGATATTGTTGTTGATGATATTCTTGATGGTTTACCTCTAGTAAGAAGCATAAGTCATTGTATGGATCTAATTTCTAGAGCTAGTTTTCCAAACAAAGTAATATATAGATTGACACCTATAGAGAATGAAGAACTTAATAGAAAAGTGTATGAATTTTTGCAAAAAGGTTTGATTAGAGAAAGTTTGAGTCCATGTGTTCTACCTGTTATATTAGCACCTAAAAAGAATGGAGAATAGAGAATGTGTATTGATTCTAGAGCTATTAACAAAATCATAGTGAAATATAGGTTTCCTATGCCAAGGATGGATGGCATAATAGATTGCTTGAGTGGAGAAAAGTGTTTTACCAAGATTGATTTGAAGAATGGCTATCATCAAATTAGAATTAGAGAAGGTGATGAATGGAAGACTACTTTCAAGACAAAAGATGGTTTGTATGAATGGTTGGTTATGCTTTTGGTTTGACTAGTGCACCTAGTACTTTCATGAGGTTGATGAATGAATTTCTAAAAAGATTCTTGGGTAAGTTTGTGATTTTTTATTTGGATGATATTCTACTAATCAATAAGACTAAAGAAGAACATCTTGAGCATATTAGATAAGTATTGCAGAGGTTGAAAGAGGAAAAGTTATTGATTCATTTAAAAAACATGTTATTTTATGCAAGAAGAGATTGTGTATTTGGAATTTGGGATTTTAGATAATGGTTTAAAGATGGATCTAAATAAGGTTAAAGAAATTTTGGAATGGCCTACACCTGAGAATGTGGGTGAGGTAAGATCATTTCATCAGGTGGCTAGTTTTTACAAAAAGTTTATAAACAATTTCATTTCTATTTGTAATGCTATGACTAAGAAAATGAGGGGAGATAAAAAGGAATTCAAGTGGACACATGGAGCTGATAAGAGTTTTCAAACTTTAAAATAAAATGTTGTTGAATTATCTACATTGGCTTTACTTGATTTCAAAAAAGTATTTCAAGTCAAATGTGATACAAGTGGTAATGCAATAGGAGCTATATTGAGTCAAGAAGGAAAGCATGTTTCTTTCCTTAGTGAGAATTTGAATGATGCTAAAAGGACTTATTATATGTATGGTCAAGAGTTTTATGTTATTGTTCAAGCTTCGAAGAAGTGGAGATGTTATTTGATTCCTAAGGAGTTTGTGTTGTACACTGATCATAAAGCTTTTCAATACTTGGGAAGTCAACATAAATTGAATCAGAGACATATGAAGTGGGTTGAGTACTTGTAAAGTTTTACATTTGTCATTAAGAACAAGAGTGTAGTTACTAAAGAAGTTGCTGATGCATTGAGTAGAAGGCATTTCTTGTTGACTAAAACAAAGGTTAACAATCTTGGTTTTGATGAAATGAAAGAGTTGTATGATGCTGATCTTGATTTTTTTGAGACATGGAAGGACTTCAAAGCATGAAATTTGATAGATGACATAAGTAATTATGATGAGTATTTCTTTCAAGAAGGTATTCAATTTTGTATTCCTAGAAGTTCTATGAGGTTGAATCTGATTAACAAAAAGCATAGTGGTGGATTAGTTTCCTAAAAGAGAAGTATTATTGGCCACAAATGTATAAGGATATTCATAAAATTGTAAAAAGTTGTGGAGTTTGTCAAGTTGCAAAAGGAGTGAGTCAAAATACTAATTTGTATACACCTATTACTCTTCCTGAAAAACCTTGGAATGACATTAGTATGGATTTTGTTCTTGGATTGCCTAAGGTAGTGAAGGGGTATGATTCCATATTTGTTGTAGTGGAATTTTTTTGTAAGATGGCTCATTTCATACCATGTAAGAAGACAACAATGTGGAGCATTTTGTTAAACTTTTCTTCAAAGAGATTGTGAGATTGCATGGATTACCAAGAAGTATTATTTCAGATAGAGATAGTAAGTTTATTGGTTATTTTTGGAAGACTTTGTGGAAAAAGATAGGTAGTAAATTGAAGTTTAGTTCTACATTTGATCCACAAATGGATGGATAGAAAGAGGTTTTGAATAGAAGCTTGGGTAATTTACTGAGATGTTTAGTTGGGAACTAGCCAAGTAATTGGGAGATGGTATTGGTAGAAGCTAAATTTGCATATAATAACTCTATGAATAAGGAGTATATGGAAGACACCTTTTGAGATTGTTATTGGAATCAAGCCTAGAGGAGTATAAAATTTGAGAGATATTGTAGGTGAAGAAAAGAGAAGTTTTGTAGAAGAATTTTTTATTTATATGGAATCTTTGCATAAGGAAGTGAAGTTGAGGATAGACCAATGTAATTAGAAGTATAAGGAGAATATTGATCAATCTATGAGACATCATGATTTTCAAATTGGTGATGAGGTGATGGTTCATTTAAAGAAAGAAAGATTCTAGTTGAAACATACAATAAGTTAAAGATGAAGAAGTTTGGACCTTGTAAGATCTTGAAGAAATTTGATAGTGGAAATTCTTATGAAGTTGAGTTAACTGACAACATGGATATATCTCCTATATTCAATGTTATTGATTTATACAATATCATGAATCAAATGATGAAGTTATTGTATTAGAGGACTATCCTAAAAAGTAGATTGGTGAAGTTGAACAAATATTGGATTAGAAAATTGGTAAGAGCACAAGAGGAAAGGAATATTATGAATACTTGGTGAACTGGAAGAATATACCTATGGAAGGTGCTTTATGGATTTCTCAATTTGAATAGGATTCAGCTTAGGTTGTGACATATCAATTATTCAAGAGAATAATTTCTTACAACCCTAATTTTTCAATGCAAGAGCATCCTTGGTTGCACTTCTATCCTGCATGTTTTTAGTTTTTTACTTTGTTGCTGAAATTTGGTTTTGTTGAAACTGTCTTTTATGGTTTCTAGGTGCATGTTATAGACCATGTAACTAATTTTTCAAAATTAATGAAGAGATGATAACTTAAATGAATTAAGAGGGCCTAGACTGATATTCATGTTCCAAAGTGCAAGTCATAACTCCTTATATTTTTGAAGATATGGCAATTCTCCTAGAACATTATTTTCTGGTAGTTTTGCACGACAATTTCCTGTGCTTGACTTTCAAAATGGATACACTCTTTTCATTAATGAGTTAGAAATTTCATGCTTAAGAGGTTATAGAGGACTTAGATATCTAACTAGAATTTGAAGCATGAGTTCTAACACAATCAAAACTAGGAAATATCACAATTTTGCTTGGATATTAATTTTAGGATAGTTAATTGTTGATGTAGGCTGACTTGTGTATTTGATTTTGGTTTATTTTTATTTAATATTTGTTGAGAGTGGAATTTTGGATTTTTCATGTTCTAGAATAATCTATAAGCCATTTTGGCAAGTATAAATATAGTCTTTAGGCTTATAACTAGGCAATTTTTGGAGTTTTCAGTAGTTTTGGAAGATGATTGTAAAGCAAAATTAGAAATTAGAAATTGCTACTAGATCTTTATGTATGAATGTATTTTTTATCTAGTCATAATCTGAAAGGCCTTACAACTAGGCATGTATGAAGATATTTTGATGAATCAGTAAAATTATTTCACTCTTCTTCCTCCTTTATTTGTTGTTCTTTGTGTTTCCTTCCATTGTGTTAACTCTTGCAGGGTGGTTTAGAGAGCTGGGTGTGCCATTGGCCCTAGTTTTTTCCTATCCTTCCTTGTTTCACTGGCTGCTTATATAGGAGCAAGTCCCACAAAACCACCAAGTGATATTATATAAACCATGTGCTACCTAAATCATTGACCCCACATTTAATATTGGGATTTTAATTCTTTTTCCCAATATTAAATAATTACATGAGATATTATCACAATGTTAGAATATAACTCATCAAGTATATCCCATGGTATTCTTTACATGTTCCATGTGCATCTAGGTGCAAAATTAAATAATAAAATAAAATAAAATAATATAACAATATTATGCAATGTGTGCAACACCCATTATCTCAACACGAAGAAGTATACATGACTGGGTGTTAGAGCATTCAAGTGTCGAGTAATTTAGTTTTGACATTTAATTTTGTATTGGCACAAAAATTTATGTAAACCATTTTGGCCTACTTTTCTATGATATTTAATATTTTTAGAGACAACCAAGGAGTTGATTGTGCATCATTTCAAAAGGTAATAATCTCAAGGTGTGCAATTAAACCAATCAAAAAATGGGATAGAAGTGGCACAACATGCCCAAGTGTAAGTCGTCAATCAAGATCTAGAACCTTTATAGAAGATCCATTTAAGGAGGATTCTAACCCTAGAATTTTATGTAGAGAGAAGGAGAAGTATCCTTATGTGCGATTGAGGAGATGTGTATGAATGCATGTGCATGTGGAGTAAAGATGGAGTTTAAAAGAAGACCAGAGAGAAAAATCAATAGTAAAGGATTGAACATAGTTATCAAATTCGGAGATCAGAATAGAGATACTGAAAAGAGGAGACCCAAGATAAGCTTACATAGAATACTAAGGGTTGGGTACTAAATCAATTATTTTTAGTAGAGATAGGGTAAATCTCTTAATAGAGTGGTCTTAACAAAACTATGTAAACCTCCTAATAGAGCCCTTACTTCACTATAAGTGTAAAATCCTTTAAGAAGGTGAGACCTAATAGTCTCTTAAGATTTTAATAGGGTGGAGCCCTCATAGGGTAGACCATATATTATGATAAAAAATTGACACCCTAACAATTTTTCTTTATTTTTATAATAATGACTATTTGTAGGTTTCAAACCCACCCTAGTTATATCTTCATCTTGAAGTATTTTCGGGTAACTAAATCTTTATGTAGATGATTTATTTCATTTAATTTTTAGAATTATAGTTTTAATGGTTGATCTATAAGATGAAATAGGTGTGGATTTAAGAAATTGGTTTTCAAGTTAGACTTTTATGATCTTAATTCACCCCATAACCCCTTGCCTCCCCGCTTAGTACCTTTTCTCCAATATACTTAGTCCAACAAGTTTTCTTACATCTATGAAAGTGAAACTAGCACCTTTCTTGAGCTAGAAGAGGTGGCTTCCGATTATCAGCAGTCAAGGATTGTTGAGGTTCTACATATGATTTGTGCCAAGCATCAATAGACTATTGAGGATTAGGCCATAGGAGATGAGTAATAGATTATGAATACTGACTATCAGATAGAGAATATTGATTTGGAGTTAGAGACAAGAAAAAAAGTTGAACACGATGACTCTAATGAATTCTAGAGAAAGAAGTCTAGACTGAACAACTTGAAGTATTTGTTGATCCAAATAGAAAGTATACAGTATGTAAGTTACACAAGGATTCATATGGATTAAAGAAAGCCCTAAAAGTATGGTATGAAAATTTACACAATTACTTGTTGAAATTTTATTTTGCAAGAACTAATGACAATAGTTATTTGTATTTGAAAAATGAATCTAAAGATAACATATTGTCAAATGATTTTTTTTGATGATATCATATTTGGAAGAAAGGATTCCTTGAGAAAGTCATTTGTTGATCAAATGAAAGAGTTTGAAATGTCACTGTTTGAAGAGAATTTTTTTTTTTTTGGATTACAAGTTTACCAGATGAATAAATTTATTTTCATCACTCAATCAAAGTCTATCATTGAAATCTTGCATACTTTTGGTATGGAAGACATTGGACTAGTTGGAGTGCCTATGGTGATTGGACACAAATTTTAAATGAATGATGATTATGTCGATTAAAATCAAACATTATACAACTCACTAATTGGGGAACTACAATATGTTATAGATAGTCGACTTGACATTACATGATATAAAGGAATTGTTGCTAGATTCCTAGCTAATCCCAGAGAAAATCATATGATGCCAATGAAGAGGATACTTATATTTATGAATGGAACAAAAGACTATGGTTCATGGTACAAGAGAAGTAACAAATTTGAGTTCAAGGATTATAAAAATACTTATTGGAAAGAAAATGATGATAAAAAATAGAGTACAAGTGGAAGAGCCTTTTTTTTAGGAAGGATATTGTTTTCATAGGCAAGAAAGAAGAAAAAATCTATTTCAAAATCTGTAGTAGAGGTTGAATATATTGTTGAAGTGGTGAATTATTGAAATACTACATGGATCAAGAATTTTCTGAAAGGAATAAAAGGAGAGATCACTGAACCTATTGTGATTTACTATGATAACACAAGTTCTAGAAACCTATCAAAGAATTATATGATGCATACAAAGACTAAGAATATTGAGATGAAGTATCATTACTTCATAGACTTGATACGAGACAAGGAAGTTAGGTTGGAATATGTGAACACTAAGAAAAAATTCATTGACATATTAAAAAAGGCACTACCTAAGGACGCTTTTGAGTATCTAAGAGGTAAGTTAGGGGTCATTTCCCTACTTGTAGTGAATTGAGTAGAAATGCTACATTGCATCAAAATTTTAAATCATAATATCATAGATATTGATGAGGAGATCACACTTTTGGAGTTTCCAAAAGCTGTGGAAAGAATTACACTAAACTATGAATAGATGAAGCTATAAAGAGTTGATGATGAGATAATATTTCTATATAAGTTAGAATAGTAAAATAAATATATATACATTCTTGAAGAGGGAGTCTTATCAGGTTACGATACCGTATTGATAAGTTAAAGAGAGAGAATGCATGAGCTTTTTGGAACCCTTTTAAAATAACTAAGAGATGTGGGGGGGGGAGGGCATGAATCAATTATTCAAGGTGCAGATGTATAAAGAAAACATTTCACAATTTAGTGAACCCATAAAACATTCATATCCATGCATACATTCATTGTGTATCAACTAAGACTTATATGTTACTGTCAAATCAATTTACAAAAATGTAAAACATGAAACATAGTACATCCATTAGCACATTTGACACAATGATTTAACGTGGAAACCCAATTTGAAAAAAACCACTAGTAGCATGCTACTCCTTTTTCACTCTTCTATAGTCATGCCCCGTTAAAGGTTAGCATTATTAAATGTCACCCAATTAAGGGATTTTAGTCACCCTGTTAAAAGTGAGCCTTGTTAGAGGAATTTAGGCCATTCACTTGGAATGCCACCCTATTAAAGGATTTTTGAATGACTTATAAGTCAACCTTACTCCAAAGGATTCATCCTAGATTGACACAATTGTTAGAAAGTAATAGTAGAGCTTTGATCTGATACATATTACAACCTTACTTGTAGATTACAGATCTCTTTTTAGACCTCAAATTTTCTTAGCTTCCATTCTTTGCAGCTTTGACAGCTTGTTCACCTTCAAGCATTCATCTTCTTAAGCCTTCTTTCTTATTACACCATTGCAAACTCTTCTCTTGGGTCACTTGATGAAGCAAAACCCTTTTCCTACTCCTTATTAGATTTTTACATCGAACTCTCTAACTCTTTTTCTTCATGACTAGACATTTCTATACATAGGAAATTAGAACATTTTCCCACTCATTATCCATTGTCCAAATTAGGGTTTTTTGATGGATTATGTAGGTTACAATGTATCTACCTCATATCTTGTTTACTATAGAAACTTCTCTTATTATATAATTTAATTCACCTTACAAAAAGTTTACATAAGATTCTATGCCACCAACTCATCATTCTTATCATCCTCTTGATTCAAAAGTTCCAAGAAAACAAACTTGTCAACTTTTATTTTCTAAATCTTAGATCTTTGTCATAATGTAGTAGCTCAGCATTATCAATCTTCTAATGCTTGACACATAGTACATCACTCGACATCAACTATAAAATCACTTGGTAGCAACTGGTTTTTACTAGTGGCAAACATCAACTAAAAATTACTTGGCCTCAACTATCTTGCTTGGAATCCACTAGAATTTATTTTCACTCAGCTCCAACTAACTTTTTTCTCAGCTTGAACTAACTTTTCTTGGCATCTACTATCCACTTGGTCAAGCTCAAAAAATGAACATTGTTTAACTTATTCTTATGAACTTTCTAAGTGTAGCCAACTTTTTTCTAACCTCAAGTAGACCATCAATACATTATGTTATCACTATCTTAACCAATCCTTATACTTCATTACATAATCATAACTCAACCTTTCCTCTAGGTACTTTTGTTACATCTTGTTTATCAAATCCTCCTCACCAATCAACTAAGTGATAATACTTGAAACATATAAGCAATTGTCTCACCAGCAAATAGAATGTTTAACACTAGTGACAAAACAATGATTGAAACACATAGTCTTCTTCAACAATCTTTCTAATCAAAGATCTTTTCAATTAGATATCAAAAATCTCCCTCTTTGGCATTGATGGCAAACCAAACTGATCAACCAAGTCAATCAAATGATGAACATCTTGTTCCATCAAACTAACTCAGTTAAAACAGTAAGCTAATACCAAAAGTGATGCAGGAGCATCCAGAGGTATAAGGGCAATCCTGTGTCACCCAAAAAAATTGTACTTAGACTTAGTTTTTGTTTCATGTCTTTTCATTTTTGGATACCCATTTGGGTCAAATAAAGGTTCCAACTCTCACGGTTCCACTATCAGTGCATTTGAAAATCTTGAAAAAATAGGAGCATGTAATTAGGCCATCATTTTGGTAAACTAGAAGGTGTGAATTGGCTAGATGAATGTAATCATGATTTAGAGCATTCCAGGAAAAGAATCAGGTCAATAGGCTCGACGGTTTAGAAGTTATTGCAATTTTTCAGGTTTTGGATACCTCTTAAGAATGCTTCAAAGTCAGGTTAGGGGCATTAAATGACCTTGAAAAGGGTCAAAAAATGGGGGATGAGTAAGCTTGTCCATAGGGCTATAGAGCACTTCGAGAGCTTTCCAAAAATGTAAACGGTTCGTCAATCGGAGCTACGGTTCAAAAGTTATGCCTCTCGGAAGTTCAGTTACCATTTTTGGATTCCTCTAGATTTGTACTGACTTCTAACGCACCTTCTGGAGCCTTCTATTTGGTCAGTGGATGCCTACTAGCACTTTCTAGAATGTATTCCTAGTCCTTAACCCTCCGGGGTCTATTTAAGGAGATTTCTGGCATTGTAAAAGGCAGTTCAGAGTGGAGTTTGAGAGGAGGTACTGAGAGGAGAAATTATCTCTAGATTTATGCTATTGTAAGCCCTTAGGGCACGTTTTGAAGTTTATTTTCTCTGCACTGTTTGTACTAGCTTATTTTCTCAGTTAATATAATTTTCCCTTTTCTGTTGGTTCCATTCTATTCTTGGGTTGTACCCCATCAAAAAGGAAAACTTGTATTGAAATTTCTCCCTCTATCAACAACTTCCATCTTCTAATTAGGTTACAAAATATAACTCCCTCTAGGTTCTTTCTTAATTCTCTCTTTCATATTGAATTGATCAGCAAACTATCTCCCTCTTTGTTCTGATCCTTCCTCTGTTTTCTTTTTGCTTTCTCCCTTAGTTTTCTTTCTGTTGATCTTCTAATCTTCTCTTCATGTACTTTCTCCATTGTCCCTCTTGCACTTGATTAGTTTAATGTACTTTCTCCCTCTTTGACAAAAATGCCCAAAATATGCACTGAACACTTGGCTTCTTTAATACATGTAGTTATAGGCTTTTGCAGGTTCATCAATTTCTCCCTCTGTCGCCTTGCTTGTGACCAATTTGTAGTTCTAGTTCTATGATTACTTTAGGCAATTCCTAATGTAAGATCCATTGCATCAATTTGTATTAAATAAATGTCATCTTGATTGATTCAAGGCACTCCTTTTGTCTTTTACATAGCTTTTGATAGGGGTATCACCCCTAGTCTACCTCTTAGATACACATAAGTATCCTTGGGTAACACTTTTGTGAAGATATCAACAATTTGCTCCTTTGTGTTAATATATTCTATCTGCAGCTCTTTATCTTGAGAAAATTCCCTTACATAATGATACTTGATTGCAATGTTCTTTTTCTTTGTGTGTATCATAGGATTCTTTGATATATTGATAACACTTGTATTATCAAAATAAAGTGTCACTAATTCTATGATTTATTCCTTCATTCTATTAACTAGCTGTTTGATCCATACAATGTTTGTGTAGTTAATAGTAGCACCAACATACTTGACTTTAGTATTAGATTGGGAAGTACAACTCTACTTCTTGCTAGTCCATTTAACAAGTCTTTTACCTAAGAAGAATGCTTGTCCTTTGGTGCTTTTTCTATCATCAATTTTTCTAACCCCCAATCAGCATTAGTGTAGGCTCTCAGTTCAAACTTTTAATCATTCTTATAGTATAAACCAAACTCTTTTGTTCTTTTCAAGTATCTCATTATTCTTTTCATAGCCATCAACTGATTCTCTCTGGGATTAGCAGAGAATCTTGCAACTATCCCTATAGCTAATGCAATATTAGGTCTACTATGTACTACATATTGAAATTTTCCAATCATGGATCTGTATAATGTTTCATTCTTTAATAGCTTGAGTGTTGTCACCATAGGTGTACTTATTGGCTTGGAGTCCTCTAATCCAAATGTCTTCAATATCTCTTTGACATATTTTGACTGAGTGATATATATACTATATTTCATTTGATATACTTGTAGTCAAACAAAGAATTTGATCTCTCCAAAAATTGACATTTGAAATTCTTGCTTCATATGATTTACAAAGTCTTTACAAAAGCATCTTGCCCTCCAAATATGATATCATCAACAAATATTTTAGATAATAGTATACCTTTGTCCTTATCTATCTTCATGTACAAATTGTTGTTATCATCAATCCTTTCATATCCAATCTTCACAAGTTTGAAGTCTTTCATACCATGCTCTCAGTGCTTATTTCAATCCATATAAGGCTTTGTGTAGTTTACATACCATGTCCTTATTGTTTTTATCAACAAATCCTTCTAGTTTTTCCATGTAGACTTCTTCTTCTAATATGCCATTCAAAAATGTAGACTTGACATACATATGATAAACTTTGAAACCTTTGTATGTAGCATAAGCAAGTAGAATTCTTACTCCTTCCATTCTTGCAATAGGGGCAAATGTCTCACCATAGTCAATTCCTTCTTCTTGTGCATATCCTTTGCAAAAAACTCTTTCTTTATTCCTTTTCACTTCACCATTCTCATCTAGATTGTTTCTAAATACCCATTTGGTACTAATCATATTCTTACCTTCTAGCCTAAGAACTAGATTGAATGTCTTGTTCTTTTCTATCTGTTGAGTTTCTTCTTCCATAGCCTTATATCAGTCATCATCTTCCAATGCATCTTTTATTTTCTTAGGTTCCTTCATTCTTAAAAAACATGATTCACTTCTCAATCAATTTCTTGTCATTGGCCTTGCATTTTTGTCTCCAATGATTTGATCTCTAAGATGATTTCTTTTGACATATTTGGACAATCTTTTCTTAGTTCTTGTAACTACATTTTGTCTCTCGGCTTCAGTGTCTCTGTGTACATCTCTATCAGGTATTTCATCATTTCTTTCATGTATGTGGATCTCAGTATTAGAATATGCATTTTATTCATTCTATAACTCGACATCTAAATGCATCTTGGTTCTTGAATGCAACTCAACATTCACAGGTTGTGACTTAGCAGTTATTGAGACTTGCTTTTGGTTTGCAACTTGATTTGTAGCATCTTCTTCAACACACATTTCTTCATAGAAATATAAAAATGACTTTTATTCTTCTAGTTATTTTGTATTTTTAGCCTCATGTACTTCAATAAACTCATCAAAATTCACATTTTCACTTTCCACAAATTTGTTAGTGTTAGTATTTAAACACTTGTAAGATTTGCTTCTTGTGGAGTAACCAAGGAATATATCTTCTTCAATTTTTGCATCAATTTTTCCACTCCTAACATCTTTAAGAATATAAAATTTACTTCCAAATAACTTAAAGTATTTCACATTAGGTGGACATCCATACCATAGTTTAAAACATGTTGAATGAGTACCTTTCTTAACTTGTACATGGTTCAAGGTATATATAGTAGTACTTATAGCTTCTCTCCAGTATTTCAAAGAAAAATTCTTCTCCATCATGAGTCTTCTAGCATAGTACATTATAGACCTATTTCTTCTTTTAGAAAGTCTATTTTGTGGAGGGGTCCTAGGTGTAGATGTCTATCTTTTACTTTTATCAAACATGGTGCATCATTACCAAACCTTACACTATTTCCATCATAAAAAGTTAAGGTAACAAATTTACTTTTATTTCTAGTCATGTGATGTCATCCACTATCAATAATCCATTTATCATTCTTTTTCACACAAGTCACAAGTGTAGGTTTCTCATCATCATCAGATTCATCCTTTATCGCAACATATCCCACTTCATTATCATGTTCATCTGAGTCATGTTCATTAGCAATGTAGCATGACTTCTTGCCTTTGCAGTCTCTACCATCATCCTCTCTTCTATTTTTATGCTCTTTTACTTCTTTTTAGTTCTTCTTCTATGTACAACTTGTAGCTATATGACCAACTTCATTGCAATTGAAACAAATGATGGGTAACTTACCTTTGAACTTGCCTTTTCCTCTATGAAATCTTCTTGCTACCAATGCTTCCAATTGTTGAATATCTTTGTCATCCATGTTGATGTCATTGAATGTATATTTTATCTTACTTTTCTTCTTCTTATGCTTTACCTCCTCAAAATCCTTCAATAACAACTTTGCTTTGAAAGTTGATTCAATACTCTCTAATTTGTAGTTGTCAAAATTAAATAGCTTAAAAGAAGTGAGTCTAGCTACCAAACCTTCAAGGGTTAGATAATTTCCTGGTATACATCTTAACTCTTGAATTAGGGAAACTCTAATGGCATAAATAGGAAATAATGTCCTCAAGAATTTGCTTAGCATGGTATCATCATCTATTTTACCAATAGCACCTTTTATTGCACTAACAAATTCTTTTATCCTACCAAAATATTGAGCAATATTATCACCTTCTTCCATTCTCATGTCATCAAACTTACCTCTAAAAATCTATAAATTGGCTCTTTAAACATTTATTTGTCCTCCATAGATGGTGGCTAGAGCATCCCACATCTTCTTTGTGCTATCAGGACCTTTGATATCAACAAATTCAGCATAGCTTAGGGGAGAGTCAATCTCCAACATCACCTGATTGTGTTCTTTCTTTTTCTTCATATCTTTAGTACTTAGGGCTCCTAATAGATCAACATGCTCCACTAAAATGAAAGATTGTGCATGATCTCCAAGTCCTCCAGGGTGTAGCTTCATTAAATTTTTCCATGCATGAAAGTTATCTCTATTAAGCTTGGGTACTTCTCTTTTTGACATCTTGATCTTTATGCTTCTAGTGCCTTAAAACTAATCCTCTTAGGCAAATGGCTATGATACCAATTATTGGAATTTGTTTAGAATAACTAAGACATTGGGGTGGGGGGGGGGGGGGTGTTGGTGAATTAGTTATTAAAAGTATAGATGTACAAATAAAACTTTTCACAATTTGGTGAACCCATAAAACATTCATACCCATTTATGCATTCATTGTTTATCAACTAAGACTTATATGGTATTGTAAAATCAACTTGCAAAAATTTAAAACATGAAACACAACACATCCATCAGCATATTTGACACAATGATTTAACATGGAAACCCAATTTGGGAAAAACCACTAGTAACATGCTACTCCTTTTTCACTCTTCTGAAGTGATGCCCTATTAAAGGCCAACCCTGTTAAAGTTTACAATACACATTGTTAAATGTGACCCAATTAAGAGATTTCACTGATGCTCAGCATCAACTATCTTGTTGGGCATCCACTAGAATTAAAATAATGCACAATCATTAATATAATATTTACTTTACTCTTTCCAATTTAATTTATTTATTTATTAAATCTCATGCACTAACTTTAATAATTCCACTTTTCAATCTTTATATTTTAATCACATGAGATCTAGAATCTTTTAATAATTTTTAATATATTTTCCACTTTTAAATTTCATTTTCCAAAAAATTATTGCTAAAATATTTATTAGCTTTAATAATAATATTATTTAGTCATTTATTTAAAAATGAACTCTAAATATATTATTATTAAAATAAATATTGTCACATTCCAACTTTTAAACTTATAACTTTTATTTTCAAATTTAATTATTTTATTTAATTAATTTTCCAATTAATTAAATAAAATAAATATTAAAATATCATATTAATTTTTCATTAAATTAAACCATTAATTAAATCTTTTTAATTAGGCTTAATTAATAGAAAATACATCAAAGACTCATAAGAATAAAATATGAAAATCTATCATAGCCAAAATACATACAAAATCAAACCAAAGGTTAATATCATGAATTACATTATCCAATGTATTCGGAGGGTACTCAACTCAGATACTTGTCCTAATTTTCCAATTTAGAAAAAATGGCTTAAAGGGTTGGGATTTGGACTTGAGAATTTATCTCCCCTCTCTTATCATTGAGATAATGTGATAGGGCACACTCATCCTAACAATTCAGGGAAGTCGATACTCGGTACCTGCAACCTACATAAAAATCATGCATGTACAAACACAATATATACTAAACTAAATAGGCAATGGCAGGAAGTGGTGCATCTTGTAGATCCTGACTAGTAGGTGACTATGACTCCCTTCCTTAACCACATCAGACATGCCATACAAAAGCAAGCACCCAAAGAAAACACACACACCATACACATGCAAGTATGGGGTAAGTATCCATAAGAAAACACATATGATAATAAATCAACTTACTAATCATCATTAATAACTGAAATCACTTGAATAATGATCATGCATACATGAAATGTAAAGTACCAAGTAATCTCATTATATAATAAACTGAATTTGAAACAATATCTGATAATCTCAAAACAATGCTACTAACCATCAACATAAAACCACTTTTAAAAGAATTCAGCAATGATAAAAAAATGTGAACTAGGGGCAGTTACTACATCCACCCCCCCTAAGATTAGGCTTACTCCTAGAAGCCTACAAGAATGAAGAACTAAGATACTCACTATGTGGGTCCTATTGAACCCTTTCCTCCCTACAGGGGGATATGATTCCACTAGAAATATTACAACACACTTAGAGCAATATGATTCTATTTTAATGGTAAACTAAAAACCATATCGATCTAACATCATTCCTTTAACAACTACTAAAATAGATCCCCTAATACATTCTAAACAAGAGCAACTTAATGCTTGCAAAGATGATCAAGAGTTTACTACCTTGAAACATAGATACAAGATACATGTTTTGCAACTAGAATAAGTTTCAATTTTCTAGTTTTACCCATGTTTAGGTTTAAGTAGAACTTTTAGTTAAGAAAGCTTAGTGTTGAAGTATGAAAAATATGTACATAGCAGTTTTAAGTTCTATTTCAGTCCACCTACTTTCAAGTTTTCAGTTTGAAAGAGATACACATGATAGTTCAAAGTTTCCATTTTTTTCAACTAGTTGACATTAATGGCATTCCAATATACCCAGAGCTTCCAATGTTGAAACTCAAGCTTTGATACCAAATGTAATGCCCCACCAAAGGATCCAAAGAATTTCACTAAGTTTGTCAAACAATTTTTTTTTTTTAAACATGAAAGTAAATCCATTCATAACATTTACATGATAGTAGAAGCAATAGCAACAATTCAAATGAAAGTAAACATAACAAGTTACATTCTTTAAAGATCTCTTAACGTTGAATCACATCTAATCATAACTTATTCATCTAACATTACATCCTTATGAAATAACAATGATTCATCCAACAATATACGAATGTCCTTTTAGAATTACATTTCAGATTGCTCAATCACCCACTGTACAAGTCATAGGGTATGAAAAGCTTTAAAGGATAAACATTCATATAAATAAATTACATCATCATCTAATACTAATCCATGATGCAATGAAACCACATGTCATACATGATACATCATCATCATAAAGATATAAATATCCATCATATAATACAACCATATATCACAAACATAAATAACTAAGTGCACGGTTCCTCCCAACCGTTAATAGCATCATTAGACCATCGTGGATCCTAGCCATCCCTCCATGCGTAACATTCCAAAGCACCGAAGAGATCATCAGTATTAACATAGTAGGAATGTCACTCCTAAAATATCCTACTAACATGCAAAGTAAAGCATAAGAAACATCATCTAACATATGCTAATCAGCAATGAAAGAAACATACCAGTAAATACATCCATCAGAAGGTATATCATCTATCATAATGATCCAAGAATAGAATGAAGATAATTACCAACCAAGAATACTCCAGCCATAGTGTCTCAGACGGATCTCAAATGATAAGAGTGGAAAAACACTACCACCCGACCGCGTGGAACCTAAGTGGTCCACTCCCACCATGCTGAGGAGATAATCCCAAGTCCCAAATAGGCTATCCAAATCACAAAGCATAAATATCTATAGTCCAAGAATCCTAAAAGTATACTAACTCAAAGGTTCCACTCACACAAAATCGACATCTAATTCCCAGAGGCACATAATGACATGTAGGAAACCTACTATGCAAGCGGGAAAGTGTCATCACAATTATCACATACAAGTTACCTTGGCAGTTAGCTAAACTCCATGGGTTCATACTGATCTCATGCAACCACTAGTATCCTCTCATACTGATGAGGCATACTACAGAATGCACAGTCGCAACCATGCGTTCTCACTACTCCCATCCTAGCCTGTACAAGCGCTCAAGGCATGGGCGAGAACCAAAAAAATTATCTTTTTACGTTCATTTAATCCTCATTTAGTGTGTTAATGTTATCACTTATTAACCAAACTTACAATGAGTTACCCTGGAAGCCACTTAGGGCCCTGGCCCCCATTGCAAGCCACTTCTCGACACTACAAGTAGATTACCTACCCTAAGCTCATGGAATCATAAAATCACCACAGTCCTATACAAGCAACTGTAAATAAAATCCAAAAGATAATCCATAAAAAGAATCATCAAATATCCACAATATAAGCATCAAATATCTATAATAAGAATCATCAAATCTCCAAGACAAGAATCATCAAATCTCCATGAGCATCTAAAAAGCATCCATAGAAAATCATGACCACAACAATTCTCTATTGGCAACTGAAGGCATCACTGATAATCATAAGTATCCATTGGTTCTCAACAACCAAAATATATCTCAAAATAAATCACCATATCCATTCGTTCTTCAACAAGTAATCAAGAATATCTCAAAATCATACTGATCGAAGACTCCAAAATGGTTGAGTCAAAACATGTCACAACATAACATCATCAAGAAATAAATCCGCATTTCAGTCCCATCATGTTGACTGGAAAATAATCCAAGGATAACTGATTGATGACTTAAAAATGATTAGCTCAAGTGTCTCATACACATACATCTCAGCTTTACACATGAAGACTGATGAATAATAACAATTAGTAGATACAAACATTTCATAGAGCATACGATTACATTACCATGGTTGGGTTTATAAAGATCAAGACCAAGTAAGATCAACATGCCATCACATCTCATAACCCCCGAGCCTCTGGTAACAACCTAGGACTAGTCAACACTAGTCAACCCAAAATCCAAAACAAGAAGCATAGAGAATACACGATGCAAACACATGTTTTGGTTTACTAATATCACATGAATGAGTTAAGTGTAGAGGTTTTCAATTTTCTATTTCAAGTATACTTCAAGTGTCTAAAGTTCCATCATTTGACCTACAAGTCAACCCATTTGTTCCCCGATAGCATTATCATTCCATTATTTGGAATTACATTCTAAGAACAACTTAAGGATAAATATTCACTAAACTGATCATCATTGACCTTTAATTAAATTTTTCTCTATATTTAACCATGATCCATATTCTAATTGATTAACCTTTCAACTTTTCTAGGATCATTATTCGTTATATTATAAGAGAACCAATTATCATTCTTCGAATAAGAGATTATAACTTTATTTATCTCAATCCATTAACATAGGTACACCATCCATGACCTATTAACATTCTAATAGTTTTCAATTATATATTTCTAAGTCTTCACCATTAAAATATCTAAAGTCGTTATTCAAGTCATAAGAATAAGACCTATCAACTTGATATCAATATTTCTACAATCTCATTTAAAGAATTATATCAATTAAATCTCCATTACATAACTTAATTATTAATTAAATCCAATTAACTCTTGTTAATTGATTTAATTAATAACTTCACAACCAAACCATCAACCCAATGAATATTAGTTGACTAATAACTAAAAGTCAGCCATACACAAATATTCATGTTCTTAGTTCAATAATAATAACTTGCTAATATTTAATGACAAGCTATATTGGGAATCTTATTAATAGATCACATGCATCATTCTTTGTGAATACTAATATTTTCTTAATTAATTTGTATTAATGATAGTCATTTCAAGATAAATCTCAATCGCATAATGTAATTATATTGACAACTCAATGATTATTAATTGATTAAAATCAATTATAATCCAAATCCAAAAATTATTATCTTTTACGAAACTTCAATTAATAAATAATCTCCACTAGATTATCCCTAATCAAATTTGTTGATAACTATTTAAACCATTATTTATTAATAGTTTGCTAGTCCTTTCAAGCATTAATAAATAATGAACTCATCAAACTATAAATACTCGATCTATAGAATCCTTCCATAAACTCATTAGTTAATATTTGACTAACTCTTAACACCATTAAAGTATACCGACAAGTTATCTAATAATACATAATGTATTAATAATAACATAACAATTCTACTTATAATAATGTTATAATAATGACTCCATGTCAATTAAATCTTAATCCTATATCATCTTAAGTCTCTTAATTTACATCATCATAACATAAATTACCATCTCGAAATTATTTAATATCCCTTAAATATTAAAGTCAACCATCTTCTGATCCCTTAATATTCAAATTAATAATTTAAATGAATTCAATATCTCTTTTCGATTAACAATAGTTGACAATTATTATTAAATCGATAAACAATTATCAACATTCAACGTTTATAAGTAATAAGGTTGAAGTCAAGTGCTATATATATATATATATAAAATATTACCAAATGACATATTTAATATATTATATATATATATATATATATATATATATATATATATATATATATATATATATACATATATATATATTAATAAAAACTCACAATATAAAAATAGTAGAATATATATTACAAATTCGAAATATCATTGAAAGATCGAATTGCATATATATCATATTGCAAAATGGTTTATAAAACAATGTATGGGATTTACATTATGGCGCAGGCTTAAAGCCACTGCCTATAAAGTACACAACAGTGCCATGTGGCAGTAAACAAGCCTGTTGTGGCGGTTAAAAGCCTCATCGCGGGTACCCTGCGATACACAGGTACCCTGCGACCATTGTCGCAGAGGGAGGTACGAGGCGTGGGTCCGTCCCCCCCAGTATATATATAATGTTTTTAAATAAATGTTTTCCCTCTACTTAATACAATTTATAATAAACACTTTTACCATATATGTATGTATATATATATATATATGTATGTATATATACATATATATATATATGTATGTTTATATTTATATATATATATATATATATATATATATATATATATATATATATATATATATATAAATATACATACATATATATATATAAATATACATACATATATATATATATATATACATACATATATATATATATATATATATATATATATATATATATATATATATATATATATGCAGTGATAATTGATAACAAATTTTGTATATATATATATATATATATATATATATATGCAGATTAGCAAAAGAGAACATAGACTTAAACGAAAAGGGCTTTTCTACACAAGAATTTTTCCTTTTAAATAATTGTTTTCTAAACATATCCATTAATCTATCCAATAGGTTTAACTATAATTTTGAAATCATCATTCTCAATTTGATTCTATATTGAACCGAAACTCGTCTCAGATCTAATTTCTCCTTAATTGGATCTAGGGTTTTCTATTGTTTTCTTCTC
The DNA here is from genome assembly GCA_028749045.1 of Cupressus sempervirens. Taxonomy (NCBI): domain Eukaryota; kingdom Viridiplantae; phylum Streptophyta; class Pinopsida; order Cupressales; family Cupressaceae; genus Cupressus; species Cupressus sempervirens. The sequence goes on from CM053789.1 coordinate 56,464,111, forward strand.
AACCAAATAAAATATCTAGATTCCAATTTCAAATTGTAGATTCAATCACAGAGAGTATTCAGACACATATATCAAACATGATGAAGATAGGGAGAGAAATAGTACAAAGAGAATATGTGGATATCACGAGTGCACCTGGACACTGATGCTAATCCGCCATGCCTCAGAAGTCCATAGAAAATCCCTTCCTTCTCCATCATTCGCAATTCCTCCAAGATCCAAGCCAACTGAAAACGTTCAAGTGACTAGAAGTGCTAGAAGAAGCATAGAAGCATGTAGAAACATATGAGCATATGAGCTTGTCCAATGCATGTAAGCTTTGAAACTCCCATCTTAGCTTGAAGCTTGTTTCCATTAAGCTTGCCAAAACACACCAGGAGAGCCTCTATTTAAAGGCCTCTAAGATGCATCAAGAGTGTCTCTAGAAACAACTAGAAGATAAGCATGACAACCAAGCATGGGTCTTCTCCAACCTTCTAGATGAGTCTTACGGTTGTAGACATCATGTGCTCAAATAAAATGCTAACTCTTAAGTGTAGACAACTAGTGCATTCTTAGAGTGCAAACTTTTGTGTTGTCTACAAGACAACTCTCGCGAATTTGAAAACTCCTATGTGAGCAAATATTAAAATAATGCACAATCATTAATATAATATTTACTTTACTCTTTCCAATTTAATTAATTAATTTATTAAATCTCATGCACTAACTTTAATAATTCCACTTTTCAATCTTTATATTTTAATCACATGAGATCTAGAATCTTTTAATAATTTTTAATATATTTTCCACTTTTAAATTTCATTTTCCAAAACTTTATTGCTAAAATATTTATTAGCTTTAATAATATTATTATTTAGTCATTTATTTAAAAATGAACTCTAAATATATTATTATTAAAATAAATATTGTCACATTCCAACTTTTAAACTTATAACTTTCATTTTCAAATTTAATTATTTTATTTAATTAATTTTCCAATTAATTAAATAAAATAAATATTAAAATATCATATTAATTTTCCATTAAATTAAACCATTAATTAAATCTTTTTAATTAAACTTAATTAATAGAAAATACATCAAAGACTCATAAGAATAAAATATGAAAATCTATCATAGCCAAAATACATACAAAATCAAACCAAGGGTTAATATCATGAATTACGTTATCCAAAATATTCGAAGGGTACTCAACTCAGATACTTGTCCTAATTTTCTAATTTAGAACAAATGGCTTAAAGGGTTGGGATTTGGACTTGAGAATTTATCTCCCCTCTCTTATCATTGAGATAATGTGATAGGGTACGCTCATCCTCACAATTCAGGGAAGTCAATACCTGGTACCTACAACCTGCATAAAAACCATGCATGTAAAAGAAAAATATATACTAAACTAAATAGGCAATGGCAGGAAGTGGTGCATCATGTAGATCCTGACTAGTAGGTGACTACGACTCCCTTCCTTAACCACATCAGACACGCCATACAAAAGCAGACACACAAAGAAAACACACACACCATACACATGCAAGTATGGGGTAAGTATCGATAAGAAAACACATATGATAATAAATCATCTTACTAATCATCATTAATAACTGAAATCACTTGAATAATCATCATGCATACATGAAATGTAAAGTACCAAGTAATCTCATCATATAATAAATTGAATTTGAAACAATATCTGATAATCTCAAAACAATGCTGCTAACCATCAACATAAAACCACCTTTAAAAGAATTCAGCAATGATAACAAAATGTGAACCAGGGGCAGGCACTACACAATTTGTAGACAGTTTTGTTAATACTCTATTTATGGAGGGTCAATTATATGGTATTTTTTGTTGGAAACTATAATAAGAGCAATTTTTATGTTGTATTTGATGTCAAACCTATTGGTAAGATAGAGTGTCAAACCTACCGGTGAGACATTACTAATAGTGTAGAATTACTTATCATTTGATGGATAAAGAGGATTTGAAAAGTTCATTAGATGACCTAGCAAAAGGTTGAGTTGAGATGTGTTAAGTATCATGGAACTACAAAGGACACTTGATAAGTTAGTCCTAGACAAGATAATATGGTTTTCAATCAATACATGAAGTATAGAAGCTATTTGAATGAAGCTAAGAGTTTAGCCAAGTCAAAAGGATAGGACTAATTGAGTATCAGTATTGCATAGTCAATGTAGGGGCTAAAGAAGAAGATTAAGGAACTTATTTAGAAGATAAATGAAATCATTCAATTTGAGTGTTAGTTATTGCCGAGAAAATTTGTAAAGAAGTATTGTAGTGACCAAGTGTAGTAATATCTGAGTGAGCCTATTGATGTTGAATGAGAAAGTATAGTCTATGCCAAGTTGCACAATGATAATCAAGTTGAAGAATGCAATGATTAATAATTGACAACCAAAGTTAAAGTTTTAGAAAGATTTGAATTTGAGGCTTGCATAGTTGGAATTTTGAATTAGTCAAAGCACGTGGAAGATATAGATTGATGATCTTGCATATTTAATCACTAGTACAAAAACAAAAATATATGACTAAATAAAATACAAAAAATTATAGATATGTGACCAATTTTGATCATGCAACTATTGGTAGTTTATTGCTAGTCATTGATTTATCACAACTAAATTTATGACTAAACTATTTAATCATTAATTTGGTCATTGATTTGGCCATTAATTTTTATTAAGTAGTAGTCTATTTTGTAATTTACTTAGTAGTTTATTGTTATTGAATAGTAGTTTATTTTGTAGTATATTTGGTAGTTGAATTGGTGCATATGTTGTAGTTGATTTGGTAGTCAATTTGGTAATTGATTTGCTAGCGTATTTGGTAGTCTATTTGGTAGTGATTTGGTATTTCATTTGGTAGTTGAATAGTCATTTATTTATTCATTTCCATTAATTAGTAATAAAAATAGTTATGAAATTAATACTTTATTAAATAGCATAATTTTAAAGTACATAAAAACATGATTATTAGTTGCACTAAAACATTAAAGAAAATGAAAACATTACACATGAAAACTTCAATAAAATTAGAAGATTGACTTTATATATATGTATATATGTCAAAATTGTGTAAGAGTTTCCAACTTTTTCATTTACACTTTGATAATTAAATAATTTAAATAACATATTCAAAATATTGTGCAATATAAAGAAATGAGCCAAATACTCTAACAAATAACACATTGATCAACTATGTCATTTTCTCCAAATATTTTAGTGGCCACTATGTGAAGGTTCCTTCTTTCTCTTTTAGATGAATAAATTCATCTATTTTATCTGCATAAGCAAGTGACACATTACTTGTGACTATTATATTGTTGACATTGGAATCTTCTATTCCATTTAGGTTTTCTCCACATAAAATAGATACGGAGTGAATAATCCCAATACTAGGAACACTACCATCATATGTATCCAAAACTTAACTTTATCCCCTTCTTTGAGTTATGAAAACATCAAGTCTATAAAATAACAATAAAACAACATATTAGATTGCATAGGTAATGAAAGGCCAAAAACATATAATGCAATATTAACGTAGTAATTATGATGAAGATTCATTTTTCATTGGTAAAGGTAAAATATTCTTGTAAAAAATTAAGGACACTCAAAATTAGTAAATAAATTATTGATATTATTAATCTATTTGTACCTTTCTCAAATTGAAACTTATAAAGATTAAATTTATAAATAGACAAATATTAAGACAAACTTGGCTCTATATTCTATTCAATTAAGAGTAAGTTATTCATGAAAGATAATAGCTTGCAAAGAATCGCATAATACATGATAAGTAGTAGATACAAGTATACTATAATACTATTCATTTGAAATAAGAACAAAAAATATTAATTTCATAAATAGACAAACATTAAGACAAACTTGGTTCTATATTCTATTCAATTAAGAGTAAGTTAGTCATGAAAGATAATAGATTGCAAAGAATCACATAATACATGATAAGTAGTAGATACAAGTATACTATAATACTATTCATTGGAAATAAGAATAAATAGATAAATGAACTCAAGAGCATAATAAAGGAGCCACCATGCTCAAAGACTCAAAATCCTATGAATCAACCTTAAAGAGTCAAAAGTCCTACCCTAATCCAATAACCTATTTAGAAAATGTATTCAGTCCTCACAAAATATTGAAGAGATATGCTAGAATGAGGTTGAAATCAATAGAGAAGAAGAGAGAGAGACTATCTAGTTAGCTAGTGGTTAAATATATTCTTTTTTGAGTGAGATTATTAGTATCTAGGAGAAACAAATTGAAAAGGTAGTTTCTTCCCAATTTGTAAAAAATAAAAAGGGGATGGGGATAGAGGTGAAGTTATGAATAAAATGCAAAGAATAAATAATTATTGGATCTCCAATCACCATATATGATTATATATGAATTTGAGAATTACCAAGTTTCTTTGTGCAAAATTTTTTTCTAATTTATGGTCTTATCATTATCACAACTTAATGATAATTCATTATTTAGTGTTGTATAGTTCTGTAGATACAGTAGTTTGGGAAAATATAGTTCTATAGATATATTACTTCCTACAAAATCTTGTATTCTTTGTTCTATATATGATAAGTCGATTGAAGACTATTTTGATAGATATTGTATTTAGTTTGATAAATTTCACTTATGTGTATTGGGCCTATCAACTCATCACTCACTCTTCACTATCTCTTTGTATTGAGAGATGTTCTATTTTTGTAATAAAAAATATCATATCATGGGTGGATGGACCTTTCCATAAGTTAGTAGACCCTCTTGCTTGAAGGTTGCTTTAGTCTATTGATAAGATACTCAATGTATGAGAAAACATAGACTAAATTCTTTGAATAATGTTTAGCATCTAATTAGATTTCTTATCTCATATTATGATTGTATTCATTATATATCTACTACTATTATATGATTAGTTTATTATCTTAAAATAGTTTTGGTGATGCTTGGTTGAGATGTGATCAAGACCCTTGTAACATTTTGTAGCACAAGCTCTTGGTATTATATGATCATAATTTAATTATTGAGATAGATAATACATATTGACATCTATGTGATAAACATGTCACTAACTATTAATTAACTATTAAGATTTAATAGCTATCAACTTGAGAGCATTGTATATATTTTGAGAATATGATAAAGAAATCAACTTTTGTTGGGTTGGGTTATTCACCCTCAAGTGGAGGGTTTTCTCATGTCTTTGTTCATTTTGTATGTTGAATTTATGGTCTACTATTTATATTTATTTATTTTGGTTCAAAATTTTTAAAAATTTATGATTTGAACTCTTTTATTTGGATTATTTCCATTATAAAACCTTGCCTTGTTTCTTGGGAGGTAAATTTCATGCTATTCTATTTCTCGAGGAGTTCCTACTCCAATACGAGATCTTCTTTTGACTTCAAAGAGTTTTTTCAAGACTATGATATTCTTGAAAGGGTAAGTTCACTTAGAATACTAGGAGAGAAGGTTTAGGTTATATAGAAAAGTTCCTTTATAGTGTCTTCTAAAATGATTTCTTAAGAAATATATTCCTACTTACATGATATTGTTGATCACTAGTTTCAATCACTTATATATCTCACACGAGATTTTCGTAGAGTAGCACCCTTTAGTAAGTCCCTCAAAATTTGAACTCATAACAATATCACTGCAACATCTAGATGTTTTCACTACTATTTATGAATGATGGAATGATCCCATGATTGAAAAGTCTTCTCCTATGTATGATATATTATAAAAACTATAATAAACTAGGAAAAAGCTAAAAGAAAAGAGTAAAGAGGTTTTTGTGAACATTTCTATCAAGAAGGCTAAAACCAATACAATATTAGAAGGTGGAAGAGTTTCAATTATAATTTCAAAGGTTGGATTAGTAGACAATTCCTTAGATAAAGGAAAAACAAGTCTTATGAGATCTGAAGAGGATATCATACTAAAGAAATAAGTTTATTGGAAATAAAACTTTCATAACCATTGAATACCAATGTGTGATAGAAATACTAAATACCTCCATGTTACCACCCATGCTAGGAGGATGGTTGCAACAATATCAACCATTTCCAATAGTCACAGAAGAGATCTTTCTAATCCAAAAGATATTAGTTGGAAGTTGTGAAATTATCTCTAAATGTTTATCTAAGGAAGCTATTAATTTTTCATATTTTTCTACTATTCCTAAATACATCTCAGAGTCATATAATAATAAACCCATGGAAATGCAAGATTATATTGTGGCTATGAAAAGGAACATTGCAATTGTATCAAATAGGCTCCAAGCTAGTTTCTACCAATCCTTTTGGGATATCATCAACATAGGAGAAAATTAAATTTGATGAATGAATCAACAAAACAAAAGTATATGATTTTGAAAAACATGGGAAATAATTATTAAGTTATTTTCCTAAAAATGTCTTTGTATACATCTTCTATTTTATTTTAGGAAACACTATATAGGATAAATTTAAATATATAATCTTCGAAAGTTGCAATGAAAAGCCCTTCTAGATATTCAATATTATACTCATCATTAGTAGTAAAATTTCTCATTATTTTTAAAAATAATGATTAAACTTGAAACAATCATACTTGAACTCTATAATATATATATTATTAATAGCTGTAACATTATAGTGAGGACTACCAACATCTTTATTTTCATCTAAATCAACCTTGCTATAGTTCCATCTTCTTTCTTTCTTCTTAGTCATTTCGTTCCCCATGCCCATGTGATTTCTTTTTCTTACTAAATTGGATGAAGTCTCCATCTTGAAATACATGCCACTTGATTTAGGATGAAGACTTAGAATTCTTATTAAATAGCTAGGCAAATTTTCTTTTTAGTTCAAGTAGCTTGGAAAACAATGATAGCATGATGAGGGTGTTAGGATTTCTTTAACAATTTTTGAACAAAATCTTCCTTTCATAAAACCATTCAAATCATAATTCAAATGAACTATTAAAATTATTTTTAAAAAATAAATTTTTTAGGACAAATAGAACAAAGAACTAGACAATCATTTTATATAGATATTTTAATAGAGTTTTTATCAATGATCAGTAAAGATCAATTTGAATATCTTAAAATCTCAATAAGTTAGCAGAAACAAACATATCTTAAACATGATACAAAACAAAGAAACCTAAACATAAAATCTCATCAAATACAATCTAAACTTCAAAGAAAAGTTATTTCTTTGAGAAATCACTACATGAGAGTTTCTGTAACAAATTTTGTTTACTAAATTTTATGCATAATAACTTGTTGTAAAGGTTTTTCTAGATAGTGGGAGTTAGTTCATGAACTTGATGCTAAATGCTAACAAAATGAGAGAATTCAATTTTATTCAAATATTCTTCTAAAAATAATTATTCTCTAAAAGATAAGGAACACCGTGATTAATGAGGAAAATGTTATATACTGTTAGAATTATAATAGGAAAGGTAAACTTTCGAGGGGTGAATTAGTGTGTTAATCTTTAACCCATAAAATATTCACCATAGATTCATCTTATACATTCTACAAGTAAATTTAAATACCATGTAAATCATGTAAGCAAGTAAGCATTCACACATATATGAAAATAGAAATGATTACCCAGAAACCCTCCAATGAGAAGGGAAAACTAGGGTGGGGATGACACCCATAAATCCTCACTACTATAGTAATAAATTGTATCTAGCAAAGTTTTCAATGTCTAATCATGAAACATGATCTACCTTATGAAATTTTTACCTATTAAAGGCTTACAAATATTGTTGGGTCTCACCTTGTTAAAGGATTTCAACACCTTGTTGAAAGTGTGCCTTGTTAAAGGACTTCAACTCACAATTAAGTAAGCACCTTATTAGTGGATTTTACTACAACCTATTAGGACTAATCAATTAAGAGATTTAACTAATTAACCTATTACAATGTCTCAGCATTGATCCTACAATTAGCACTTTGTTGCTTGATTACAGATCACCTCTAAACTGATGTATACTTCATCCTTCTTGTGATATTGCTATCAGGATTTAACTATGTGATATTGAGTCAAACTCATTGACTCATGTTTCATGAGTAGCGATTCAACATGAATCCATCTCTCATGAGAATAAATAGAACACTTAGCACTCATTTCATCTAGGTGATGCTCACAAGGGTGAAGTACTAGAACTTTGTAGGAGGTCACCCATCCTAGAACTACTCTAGCCTAAGCGTGCTTAAATATAGATTTTCCTCCATGATTAAACCCAAAGCTTGCAAACCCATTTGAAAAACATTCACCAATTGTTGTTCCTTATGAACCATTCATTAGAATGTCCCTTAAGCTCATCAATTCATAAGTATGAAATAATTTCCACAAAAAGTCAAATTGTGATATTGCTATCAGGATTTAACTATGTGATTTTGAGTCAAGCTCATTGAGCCATGTTTAATGAGTAGTTATTAAAAATGAATCCATCTCTCATGAGAATAAATGGAAAACTTAGCACTCACTAGATTTAGGTAATGCTCACAAGGGTGAAGCACTGGGACTTCTCAAGAGGTCACTTTGTGAGAATCACCTAGATCCAATGGGTGCTAAGTGTTTCATTTATTCTCATGAGAGATGGATTCATGTTTAATCACTATTCATGAAATGTGGCTCAATGAGTTTGACTCAAAATCACATAGTTAAATCCTAATAGCAATATCACAATTTGATTTGATGTGGAAATTATCTCCTTTTTATCAATTGAAGAGCTTAAGGGGCTTTCTAATGAATGTTTCATAAGGTACAACACTTCCTGAAGGTTTTGTAAATGGGGTTGTAAGATTTGGGTTTAACCATGGAGGAAACTCCATACTTAAGTGTGCTCAAGCTGGAGTAGTACTAGGATGGGTGACCTCCCAAGAGAGTCTCAGTGCTTCACCCTTGTGAGCATCACCTAGATCTAATGAGTGTTTTGTATTCCATTTATTCTCATAAGATATGGATTCATGTTGAATCAATACTCATGAAACATGGGTCAATGAGTTTGACTCAAAATCACATAGTTAAATCCTGATAGTAATAAAATAGTTTCACTTCCTATGGAAATTATCTCCTACTTATCAATTGATGAGTTTAAGGGGCTTTGTAATGAATCATTCATAAGGCACAATAACTAGTGAAGGTTTTTCAAATGGGATTGCAAGCTTTGGGTTTAACCATGGAGGAAACTTTGTAGTTAGGTGCACTCAGGCTAGAGTAGTATTGAGATGGGTGATGATGTAACACCCCAACCTTGCTTTCAAACCCCAAGCTTTCTCAGGGCTTCCTTAGGTCATTCACCTGACCCACTAGGGCTTATACACACCCTATGCTTCCTAGGATCTTTCTCAAGAGATCCTATTCCTTCAATTGGAGGCACACCAACAAAGTAACATCATTGCTCACTAGCCTTCCCCAGTCCACCATCAACCCTCAAGTCCACCTAGACCTCAAGGGGTGCTAACTAGTCATCTATGGTTTCTTTGGACTCCTTCTAACATCCAAGATCCCAAAAAATTCTGATTTAATGGGCGCATTCAACCCACAAGGCTTCAAACACCAAAATGCTCCAAAAAGGCTACTAGGAATTAGCCCTCCTAAATAGCCGGCAACAAGATTTCTTGGAAAAATTCTTAACGAACCTGAAAAAAAATTATATTTATGGATACCCTTTTCGGAGTACCTCAAGATTTTGTAATTTTCCAACCCTCAAACTGTCCGTACAAACAAAGTACAAAATTTGGCTAAAATGAGGATTTCAAAGGCTTTATCGCTGTTGTGATAGAAAACCACCTTAGAAAATGTTCCAAGACCTCTCCCTTGGACTGGAGCAAGGTTAGACCTTCTCCTTAACCACTGTGTAGCTGGATTGAGGCATTTGCACTCTCAATCCCCTCCATAGCTTGTTTTTCCGACTGTGATCCCTAGCCAAGTTGCATTTGGCTTGCCTAGGGCATCACTTTAAAAATTATTGCTGATGATTTCAAGGGCCCTCCTTCCTCTTACATAATATACATGGACCTTAGTTCCAAATCCCAAAATACCAGAGGTTTCCAATGGTGGGAAGAGGCCCTAAGATCCCATTTTCTAAGTGCAACCTTGTTGAGATCAGCAACTTGGCAAGAACAAAAAGATTTTCTAAACTAATACAAAACGAATTGAAATGATCAAACCAACACTAAAAAAAGATGATAAACAATATTTCAGAACTTTTCCAACACAAAAATCAGTCCATTCAATCCTCCTCGATTAAAAATGCCTTCAAATGCATAAAACCGGCAACAAAACACTTGCACAATTCATACAAAATGCAAAACCAACTTGTCCAACCCATGAAAATGGTTGTCCTCACCTTTTTAAAGGCTCCTCCATCAGTTCCATAACTGTTCTAAACAGTTAGGACGTTGCAAACTCAAAAAATGCAAAAAGTTGCTTTTTGCAAGAAAATGTTGTCATGACAACATGACAACATTTTAGCAACTTTTGTTCTAAATGGAGTTAGACCTCCAAATTTGGAAAAAAGAACAAGTAGACATATAATATGAATAAAATGACTTCAAATAAACTATTCAAAGCCATTGGAACCTTTCTAGACAATTTTAGCCTTTATCGGACCTAAGTCACCTAGTTGACAATAGTCGGCAACTTCTAGCAACTTGGTCACTTTGGGTCTTGCCAAGTCTCCTAAACACACCTAAGGACCACATAGGACCTATTATTAGACTAGTGATGTGGCTAGCATCACTACAAGCCAAAAATAAGGAAATACCTAGGTTTCACCCTTAGCCTGCCTAGGTGCTCCTACACCATACTCCCCCCTCCAACAAAGAACTCAAGGTGGATCAATTTGCAAAAAATCAAGAGGTATGCCAACCTTCTTGAACTTTGTCTCAGCAACCCATGTAGCCTCTAAAACTAGTTTTTCCTTCTATTTGATGAGGTGTTCCATGTACACCTTGTGCCTTGTAATCTTCTTTACCCTTGAGTCTAATACCTTTTCTACCTCCAACTTGTTGTTTGTAGGTGATGCAGCAGGTTCAAGATCTTCATGAACATTTGGACTGATCTGAGATGAGTCACCTTTGTATGGCACCAATTCTTGCACATTAAAAATAGGGGATATGCCCAAATCAGAAGGTAAATCTACCTTATAGGCATTTGCTCCATATTTAGCCAATATCTTGCAAGGCCCTACCCTCTTCATCTGTAGCTTGGTAGGAATACCTTTTTGAAGCCTTTCTTTGTTCAAATGGACCATCACATAGTCCCCAACAGCAAACTGAACATCCTTCTTCTTTTCATCCACCTTGGCTTTGAGTTTTAGAGTGTTGTCTTGGATAGTCTTCTTGACTTGCTCCTAAATCTCTTTCATGGTTTGTACAAAGTCTTTAGCTTGACCACTAATCTGATCCATGTTTCCAAGACACCTTAGTTCACACACACCTCTTGGATGCATGCCATAAACAATTTCAAAAGGACTCTTTCCGGTAGTCCTATTCTTGCTATCATTGTAGGCATATTTCGCTTGTGAGATGATAACATCCCAAGTCTGACCATACTCCTTAGTTAGGCACCTAAGAAGGTTACCCAAAGTCCTATTAACCATCTCAGTTTGACCATCAGTTTCAGGATGGTAAGCTGAACCAAAAGACATGTTAGTGCCAAGCTTCTTCCATAAAGTCTTCCAAAAGTGACTCATGAATTTCACATCTCGATCCGACACAATGCTTAATGGAAGTCCATGAATCCTTACAACCTCTTTGAAAAACAAATGAGCTATATGACTTGCATCATTAGTTGTCTTACATGGAATGAAATGCCCCATTTTACTGAATCTATCAACAACAACATAGATGCTATCATATCCTTTCTTAGTTTTAGGCAAACCTACAACAAAATCCATACTTACACAATCCCATGGCCGGTTGGGAATTGGTAGATGCTGATAAAGACCTGCATTGCTCATTCCTCCTTTTGCCTTCATACACACCATGCATTGCACCACATACTTAGTTACATCTTTGATCAATTTAGGCCAATAATAGAACCTTTGCACTAGTTCTATTGTCTTGCTGATACCAAAATGTCCACTGAGGCTGCCATTATGCTTCTCTTGTATTAGATTCTCTCTCATGGAACCTCTTGGAACACACAACTGATTACCCTTGAAAAGTAATCCATTTTGCAATGTGAATTCTGAAAATTTTCTATGGAAGTGATTCTCAAAATCAGTACATACCTTGTATGCATCAACAAAGTCACTGTCTTCTTTATAGAGGTCCTTAAAACACTCTATTCCAATGATTTGGAGCTGAATCTCTTGAATAGTCAAGACTCTTCTACTTAAGGCATCAGCAACCTTATTCAATTGCCCCTTTTTATGCTTTATGGTGAAGGTAAAAGCTTGCAAATACTCCATCCATTTCAAGTGCATGTTACTTAGCTTCTCTTGTGTATTAATATAACTAAGGGTTTGGTTATCAATAAAAACAACAAACTCTTTAGGTAGCAAATAGTGTCTCCACTTCTTAAAACACTGGACTAAGGCATACAATTCTAGATCATAGGATGAGTATTTCTTCTTGGCTTCATTTAGCTTCTCACTATAGAAGGCAATTGGTCTACCTTCTTGACTCAACACCCCACCCACTGCTAGGCCACTTGCATCACACTCTAAGGTCAACAACTTTTCAAAGCTAGGCAATTTTAGGATGGGTTGAGTAGCTACTTGTTTTTTCAACATATCAAATGACTTTTCAGCTTCTAAGCTCCACCTAAACTTGGAAATAACTCCCCCCTTTATGGTATCAAGTAAGGTTGCACAAATACCACTAAAATTTCTAATGAATTTCCTATAAAATTGGGAAAATCCATGGAAGCTTCTTACCTCAGTGGTAGTGGTAGGTGTAGGCTAACTTAGGATAGTAGCAACTTTCTCCTTGTCCATCTTCAAGGTTCCTTTAGACACCACAAAGCCTAGATACACCAACTCTTGCTTGAAGAAGTCACACTTCTCAAGGTTGATAGCTAGCTTCTCCTCATGAAGCCTCTTCAAAACTACTTCTACATGCTTGACATGTTCCTCTTTGGTCTTGCTATAGATGAGGATATCATCCAAGTACACCACCACAAATCTGCCTGTGAAGTTTTTGAGCACTTCATTCATGAGCCTCATGAATGTGCTAGGGGCATTGGAAAGACCAAATGACATCACAAGCCATTCATAAAGACCATCAGTAGTCTTAAATGCTATCTTCCATTCATCTCCCTCCTTTATTCTGATTTGGTGATACCCACTTTTCAAGTCCAACTTAGTGAAATACATAGCACCTCCTAGACAATCCATAAGATCTTCAATTCTTGGAATAGGAAACCTATACCTGATTGTGATGCGGTTAAGGGCCCTTGAGTCAGTACACAACCTCCATTTTCCTCCCTTCTTGGATGCCAAAACCACTGGGACTGCACAAGGACTTATGCTCTTTTGGATCAGACCTTGGTCCATCGACTCTTGGACTTGTCTTGCCACTTCAAGGTTCTGATCTGGAGTGAGCTTATAGGCTGCCTTATTAGGCAAAGAGGCACCTGGTACAAAGTCAATTTGATGACTTATAACCCTCCTAGGAGGTAGGGTAGCTGGGGTATCATCACTCACTATATCCTTATACTTTTTAAGAAAAGTTTGGACTTCAATCGGTAAGGGTTCCTTGACTGATTTTCCTTCACTAGTGGACTTCAGTATCACTACAAATCCTTGGCTCTCCTTATGCTTAAGGTCTTTTACAAACTCTTTCTCTCCACATAGTAGCACACTCGGTAATTGGGACTGTGGTTCTTCCCCTTCCAACAAAGACTGAATTTTGAAAGTCTTGGCTCCTTTTTTGAATGTTATGGCATTAGCCCTGCCATCATACACCACCTCCCTATCAAATTTCCATGGCCTTCCTACCAAAAGATGACAAGCATCCATTGGCAAAATATCAAACAACAATTGGTCCTTATATCCTGCAATTGAGAAGTCCACCCATGCTTGCTCATTCACTAAGATGCTTTGCCCTTTGTTAAGCCATGTGACCTTGTAAGGGTTGTCATGAGGTATCTTCTTCAGTTTGAGCTTTGTAACAGCCTCCTCTGATATTAAATTATCAGTTGATCCGGAATCAACCACCACCTTGCATACTTTTCCTAAGATCTTACACTTGATCCTAAACAATGCCCTCCTATGTCTAGGCTCATCAGGAGCTAGTTGCTTGATCAGCAGCCTCCTAAACATGAGGTTCTCACCTTTTTTAGACTCAATATGTTCTATATCAGCATCCTTGCAACTTTTATTATCTTCTTGTGCATATGCTAGCCTTTTATCTTGGCTTGAGGAAGAGGGTTTGTCCAGGCACCTATAGGCAGGATGGCCTAGTTGACCACAATTGTAACACTTCATTGTTGCAAAGTAAGAGCTGCTCCTACCTCCTCTACCCCTACTTGATCCTCCTTGATTGCCTCTCCCTCTATTATAACCACCTCTTGAAGAGTGGTCACTATTTTGCTCCATGGGTTTGCTTTCTCCTTGGTTCTTTTGATCACTACCTTTGCCTTGGTAGCCTCCTCTTTGATTTTTCTGATTTCTGCCTTTGCCTCTATCTTTGAAGTTAGAATCTCCTTTCCTCTTGTTCTTTTCTTCTACCTTCAAAGGTAGCTGATGACATCTTTGGACAGTGGTAGGGGCCCATAAGCTAAGCTCCTCTTGAATGTTCGACTTCAAGCCACTGAGATACCTTGCCACCTTGAGTGACTCCTCTTCTTGCTTCTTGGATCTCAAACACAACCTCTGAAATTCTTCAGTATAGGAGGTCACATCAAGATCTTTTTTCTTTAGTCCTTGCCTTTTTTTATGGAGTTGGATCTCAAAGTCTTCAAGTAGGAAGTTCTCCTTGATTTTGCTTGCCATAGCACTCCAATTTGCAATTGGATTCTTGCCCATGCTGACTCTTTCATCTTGTAAATACTTCCACCATGTTAAGGCTGAGCCTCTAAGCCTTGACTTAGCCACCTTAACCTTCTGTGCCTCTGAGATACCCTCACACTCAAAGTGGTTCTCCATACCCTCTAACCAATCCATAACTGCATCAATATCCATCTTACCACTAAAAAGTGGAACTCCTTCCAAGGCTTTACCTCCCAAGGCTTTGATTGCCTTCAAGAAAGGTTCTTCTTGCAAGATAGGATCATGTTTAGGTATGATGTCTTCCTCTACTACCTTCTTACCCTTCCCATCTTCTTCTTCTTCCCTTTTCCTGGCTTCCTCTGCAACTGCATCCAGTTTTTCCTTCACCTCTTCCAGTGCTTCTTCAAGAAGCCGGTTTCTTTCCTTTTGTTCATTAACTTCTTTGGCTAATTCCACGTTAGTCACCATCATAGATTCTCCTACTGATTCTTCAGTAGCTTCAAGCATCTACTACCTTTTCCCAAATCTTTAACTTGCTCTGATACCACTCTGATGTAACACCCCAACCTTGCTTTCAAACCCCAAGCTTTCTCAGGGCTTCCTTAGGTCATTCACCTGACCCACTAGGGCTTATACACACCCTATGCTTCCTAGGATCTTGCTCAAGAGATCCTATTCCTTTAGTTGGAGGCACACCAACAAAGTAACATCATCGCTCACTAGCCTTCCCCAGTCCACCATCAACCCTCAAGTCCACCTAGACCTCCAAGGGTGCTAACTAGTCATCTATGGTTTCTTTGGACTCCTTCTAACATCCAAGATCCCAAACAATTCTGATTTAATGGGCACATTCAACCCACAAGGCTTCAAACACCAAAATGCTCCAAAAAGGCTACTAGGAATTAGCCTTCCTAAATAGCCGGTAACAAGATTTCTTGGAAAAATTCTTAACAACCCTACAAAAAAATTATATTTATGGATACCCTTTTTGGAGTACCTCAAGATTCTGTAATTTTCCAACCCTCAAACTATCCGTACAACCAAAGTACAAAATTTTGCTAAAATGAGGATTTCAAAAGCTTTATCGCTGTTGTGATAGAAAACCACCTTGGAAAACATTCCAAGACCTCTCCCTTGGACTGGAGCAAGGTTAGACCTTCTCCTTAACCGCTATGTAGCCGGATTGAGGCATTTGCACTCTCAATCCCCTCCATATCTTGTTTTTTTGACTGTGATCCCTAGCCAAGTTGCATTTGGCTTGCCTAGGGCATCACTTTAAAAATGCTTGCTGATGCTTCCAAGGGCCCTCCTTACTGGTACATAATATACATGGACCTTAGTTCCAAATCCCAAAATACTAGAGGTTTCCAATGGTGGGAAGAGTCCCTAAGATCCCATTTTCTAAGTGCAACCTTGTTCAGATCAGCAACTTCGCAAGAACAAAAAGATTTTCTAAACTAATAGAAAACGAATTGAAATGATCAAACCAACACTAAAACAAGATGAAAACCAATATTTCAGAAATTTTCCAACACAAAAATCAAGCCATTCAATCCTCCTCTATTAAAAATGCCTTCAAATGCATAAAACCGGCAACAAAACACTTGCACAATTCGTACAAAATGCAAAACCAACTTGTCCAACCCATGAAAATGGTTTTCCTCACCTTTTTAAAGGCTCCTTCATCAGTTCCATAACTTTTCTAAACAGTTAGGACGTTGCAAACTCAAAAAATGCAAAAAGTTGCTTTTTGCAAGAAAATGTTGTCATGACAACATGACAACATTTTAGCAACTTTTGTTCTAAATGGAGTTAGACCTCCAAATTTGGAACAAAGACCAAGTAGACATATAATATGAATAAAATTACTTCAAATAAACTATTCAAAACCATTGGAACCTCTTTAGACCATTTTAGCCTTTACTAGACCTAAGTCACCTAGTTGACAATAGTCGGCAACTTCTAGCAACTTGGTCACTTTGGGTCTTGCCAAGTCTCCTAAACACACATAAGGACCACATAGGACCTATTATTAGACTAGTGATGTGGCTAGCATCACTACAAGCCAAAAATAAGGAAATACCTAAGTTTCACCCTTAGCCTGCCTAGGTGCTCCTGCACCAAGTGACCTCCTAGGAAGTCCCAATGCTTCACCCTTGTGAGCATCACCTAGATCCAATGAGTGCTAAGTGTTCCATTTATTCTCATGAGAGATGGATTCGTGTTTAATAAATACTCATGAAACATGGGTCAATGGTTTTGACTCAAAATCACACAATTAAATCTAATACCAATATCACAATTTGACTTGCTATGGAAATTATCTCCTACTTATCAATTGATACTTCTTGATTAAATTTCTCTTTGTTTTTCACTATTTCCTTCCTCTCCTCTCCTTTAATTGATTCTATAATTCAATTTAGATCATAAAACTTTGGTCACCATGAATTTCATGTTTTGTGCATGCAAAACTCTCCTTGATTATTCTTGTATTCCCTTTCACACACTTAGAAAAATTAGGGTTTGTCCTCCTGAAGAAGACCTAGGTAACTTAGGGTTAGGTATGAATCAATGATTTTGATTCACCCATATTTACACTTAGACCTTCCCTTTACCTAATTGGATAAATTTAATGCATATGGATTCCAACCTAAGATTCATCCTTGTCACCAAAATATCATAATTCAATCTATAAGTCAACTCAAAAATAGTTTACATATTAGTTTGTGCCAATAAATAAAACTATGATAAAACTATATCACTCAACACATACTAACTTCAATACTATCACTTGGCATATAAATGACTTGGAATGCATTGCTTTCTTAGCTATTGAATCAATTGGTACATACTATCTACTCAACACTTGAGTGACTCGACAGTCACTATTGACTGGACATGCTCTAACTTATACGTGTTGTACTCAACATATACTACTTATTCAACATGAACTAAGTAAACAACTTATGTTTATAGACACCCACTTGTCAAAACCATTCTAAGATAAAAAATATACTAGATATATTTATATATTTCATACTTTTAAGATTTCTCAAAATTTGGTCCATGCAAACGAATTATCCTATGTTGCATACCTTATAAACATATGAAGGACAACATAATTTCTACATGTAGAAAATTTAGTAAGGACCCAAATTTGACTACCATATAGAGAAAATAAATACAAATAAAGTGGAAAATACAATATTTACAACATGAAGCTATCGCATATCTAAAAGGACGAACAAAAAAATATTGTAATCGATATCCATAAATAAATTCCCTTCATCCTAGGAGTTCGTCGAGTCATCTCTTTTTCATTTTCAAGATAGGAA
Organism: Cupressus sempervirens; assembly: GCA_028749045.1. Classification (NCBI taxonomy): domain Eukaryota; kingdom Viridiplantae; phylum Streptophyta; class Pinopsida; order Cupressales; family Cupressaceae; genus Cupressus; species Cupressus sempervirens. The sequence continues at coordinate 56,482,426 of CM053789.1, forward strand.
ACATAAGAAGGTACAATGAACAAACCTTCAAAGAAACATATTGAGAAATCATGGTTCTTAAGGCTATTAAAAATCCAACAATAACATAAGCAATCATCTTATGCTAACTGACTTTAACTTCCCCATCCAAAGATGCATCTCCTTCTGAGATTTATTTTATTCATAACTAAGAGTTATGATTCTAAAGAAAATTATTCAAAGAAAAAAAAATGAATTTCCAAATAGAGGATGAATTTGCAAATTTGGTTTAGATTCTATACCACTCACCAAATACCACTTATCCTTTTGCTAACCAAAAGAGTTGCAATGTTGACATAATAAATCCACTTAATTGTATGACATTGATCATCAAATTTTTATTGCATTTGAGATCAAGAAAGGAGACAATTATTTTTAGAAAGGATATTGAATGGTGAATATCTTGTCTTGGTCCATCCTTGAGAAAAAATAAAAATATGTTGCCATTGTAATGAGTCTACCCACCTAAAAAACCATAGATTCGATTAACTTGATCTAAAGAATGTTCAAAGGAGTATTTTCAACTATAAAGATATATATCAAGAAATGACATCAAAAAATTATGTTTAGAAGATGTATATTTCTATAGGGGAACCAAGAACCAACCTTGAACTCATTATGAGAAATTTAATTATAATGGATTACACAAACAATTCTAACATTCATATTCAACTACCTAGAATCACTTTACCTTATTTATATTCAAATGCCTAGATTTAGTTTAATTAATGGTCTTCCACATCTATCTCACTTTGTCCATTACTACTTGATATTCTTACAATCCCTTCTTTCTTCTTAAATACCATTGCAATACGCAAAAATAAAATAAAATGTGTTTGTTTGAATTAAATTATTAATTTAAACTAAAACTACATAAACTACAAATGGTTTTGACAACCATATAATTTCATGGAATAGGATTATAGGGAAAATTCCCATAACACTTGGAAAAATTAAATAGATTAATGGTTATAATGTCCACTTAAAAACATATCATGGAAAGTTGTATTCAATTGATTGAGATATTCTCTAGCTGTAGCATGTTACTCTAAACTATTTCTTTTTCACTTCACTTTAATACTATTACTGTAAAAGAAAATGATGAAAATAAAACCAGCAAACTTAGAGACATTTCCACTACAAAATAATAAATTATGAAAATAAATAAAATTCTTTGTTCAAATTCTAGACAATGAGGATTTCATGTGTGCTTTGAGTTTCCTTGTGTATGGTTCTCTGAAAAAGCTCCCCTTTTATGTTTTCCACCTATCAAACCACATTTAGTCTGGGAGTTTTTAGGCTAGTCTATAATGGTCCCAACTAGCAGTGATCCAATTATTGATACTAGTGTCCATGCTACTGCTTTGGAAAGCCATGACACCTATATTGAACAAACATCCTTGCAAATTTGTCCTGAAGGTCTTTCACAAGGTAATCTTGATATTATCCTTTTTTTGCAAGAATATGATGCTAGTTGTGATTGGTTAGAATAATATACCTCGATAGGGTGTTTTTTTGGGTAGGACTCCTCTTCAAGCTATGCTCCTAGAATGGGTTAACAAGAGGTGGACTCCTCATGGAGTCTACCTTGACACTGTGGAAAACCTTGACAAAAACATTTTTATTTCATTTTGCCAACCTATCTTAAGAAGATGCAATTTTTAACAATGGCCATTGATTAGTGCATTCCTCCCTGCTAGTTTTTCAAAGATGGTTTCAACAAATTTCACTGTCTCTAATGAAAAAAAACATAGGATTCTTGTGCAAGTTGAGTTCTTGGGTTTACCCTTACTATGTTGGCCTTTTATTGAGTCTATTGCCAATATTCTTCACAAATTTATTACAAAGGAACATGAAAATTTTTCAATGCTTATCCTCAGAAATGCATGTGCATTGAGGTTGATCTCTCCAAGGATCTCAAAGATTTTGTGGAGATACAGATTGGTTCTCAAAGCTTCTCTTAGAAGGTGCTCTATTTTTAACCTGCCCAACACCTGTTATAGGTGCCAGTCAATAGGACACAAGATTAAGGATCGCCCTTTGGCTATGCCTAGGGTTAAACCCATGCCTAAGGAAGCCCTTGTCAAACTAGAAGAAAGGAAACAAAAAGAAGAATGGAATACTATTGGGTGCAAGGGAAAGACTCCCTTGACTCCTAAACAATCATATGTGGCTATCATTTTTGTTCCTCCTATTTTAGTAGGAGCACAAACCCCAACCATTGTAGGGTCAATCATAGTTTTTCTAGAATTAAACCCTAGTGTTTCTTAGGTTTCAAACCTTGGTAGTTCATAGCTGATCAAGGTGGCCACAATGGATGCCACATTTTTTGTGGTTCACACTCCTTCTGTTGCTTCCTCCATTGTGACTCAAAATGTGCAACATTCTTCTAGTCCTCCTAGATGTGTTGAGAAACTAGAGGAGAAATGAAAAACTATCATTCCAAAGGAGTTTCCTTCTAGTTTTAACTAAGTTTCAAATTTATTTCAAAATAGTTACTCCTTAATCAAGGATGAGGAAGATACAGAAGCTTTTTTGTTAACTTTTTATCATGGAACATGCAAGGTCTTACAAACCTCTCCAAAAAGTACTATGTCAAGGATACCCATCATAGACTTGGTAATTTATATTTTCTTTGCATGCAAGAGGTTAAATTTTTTTGTTTCATTCTTTCCTCTACATGTCATGTCATTTGGCCATATGACATTATGTTTTCCTCTCAGCGTGAAGCTGGTAGAGGTGGTGTAGTTACTCTTTTGTCACCTTGTCTTTATTCTGCTATTATTTTGTATGGTTTTGACCCCATGCATAGAATAATTTGGCTTTTTCTTTCTATCAAAAATCACTCCTTTGGAGTAGTTAATGCTTATGCTCCCAATGATGTTGTGAAGAGATCTCAATTGTGAGGCTAAATGGCTAACAACTTGCCTCTAGCTACAGTTATGTGTGGTGACTTCAATATGGTTGAGTTGGCCTCTGACAAAGATGACATTTTGGCTTTTCATTAGATAGCTAGGGAAAGGGAAGCCTAGTACTTGATGCATAATAAATTATGTCTTTATGATCCCAATACTAACTACTACCAGCATAGTGGGGTCCAACATGCTTAGTCAAATTTTTGAGCTAGCTTTGACTGTATTTTAAAACATCTCAAATGTGCCATGATCACTACATAATCCTTTTTTTCCTTTTCTAAGGATCAATATTTACCTAGCATTCCTTTGCTAGATGTAATATTATTAGACCACTATCCCATTTATTTTTCCATTTATTGGCATACAACTATCCAATGTGTTATTAGGATGCAGTTTTTACTCAGTACGTCAATATTAATGAATGCTTCCACCACTGGGAATATCCTACATGTGTAGAATTTGGAGCCACATCTACATTCTTAGACATTTTAGATTCAATTGAAGAAAGATTTTATTACTAGAACAACTAGATTTTTGTGCATCCATGGGTAACAATTGGTAGTTTTTAGATGATGGTCTTATGAATCCACTACCACAACTCTCAAAAAAGCTTCTGAAACTCTCATCCTTAACCCTTTTGATGTTGATTTGAGAATTCATCTTGTCAAGCTTCATCATGAGAAATAGGTTGTGGATAAGGCACCTCCATTGGTTGGAGGTTGGTGATAAGGCTTCTAAAGAATTCTTCTAGGCTCTTAGAACCTATCATACCAATTTTGGGATTAAAAAGATCAAACAATGTAATTCTATTCTCTCCACTCTCCCTAAAATATTGCAATATTTTGTTCACCACTACGAAAATGTGTTTGCCTCATAGGGAAATTTGGTTGCTTGGGAGAAAGCCCTCTGAAATTGTATTTCTGTTACTCCAAATTACTTAGCAATTGAGCAATGTGTTTTCCATGAGTATCTTCTCACCATTTGAGACCTCAAGGAGGTAGTCTTGTCCATGGTTGATGACAAATCCCCTAGGTGTGATGGGTTTCCTTGTGAATTTTACAAACACCTTTTGGAGTCTATTGGAACAAAATTTATCTTGAAGCCTATCATTTTAAGAGTTTAGGAGCTATTATCAACAAAGGAAACAAAAAATTCATTCCTAAAGCTAGCGATCCTAACGATATATGTAGTTGATGGCCCATTACTTTGCTTAATGTTTCTTATAAGATTATTTCTAATGAAATTTCTCTTAAAATTTTCCATCTCCTACCTTTAATTAGGTGGCCAGAGAAAATGAGCTTTCTTAAGTCAGGGTATATTCTTGACAACATCATTGATATCTGCGAAGGCATGGAATGATCTCGCAAATATAATTAGTTGTCTATGTTTTTAAAAATTGATTTTGATAAAGCTTATGACTAGATCAAATGGCCTTTCATCTTAGCTATGCTTCAAGCTCTTGGTTCCGGTCCAAATTTTCTTCAGTCTTTGGAGATGTTTTTTGGAGATGCTAATGCTTGTATTAGTATCAATAGCTCTCGATTTGAAGCCTTTGGGGTCTTTCTCTCCATTTAGCAAGGTTTCCCTCTAGATCAAACTTTACATGTTCTTGCTACTAAATGGTTTTGTTACTTGTTGTATCCACCCTGAAATGGTCACCTAGACTATGGCCCCCCATTATTCAATTTATCAAATTTCCTAAATCAATGGTTTGCAATATTTTATTAAATCAATTCAAATCAATTTCATTGATCAAATTGTAATTAGTTTGATTATTTCAATATTTTCTAAGGTTGATCATTTTATACTATGTATTATTTAATCAAAAGAAAATCTCCCTTTGAATTAAATAAAATAAGTCCCTATTTAAATAAAAGAAAACTTCTCTTTAAATTAAATATTCCTCCATATTTTTTAATTAAGAGAAAAATGACTTAAATAGTAAGTTCTTTTAATTAAATAGGAAATAGCAAGTTTGAGAGCAAGTTCTTTCCCTAGCTTGTTTGATGCAGGGCACTCCCTCTGTCTTTCACATAGCCTTTGATAGGGGTATCACCCCTACTTTAGATCTTAGATACTCTTAAGCATCCTTAGGTGATTCTTTTGTGAAAATATCAGCAATCTACTTCTTTATGTTAATATATTCCATCTTCACATTTTTATCTTGAACCAATTTCGTTACATAATGATACTTGAATGCAATGTGCTTTTCCTTTATGTGTATCATAGGATTCTTTGATATATTGATAACACTTGTATTATCACAATAAAGTGTCATTGGTTCTGTGATTTCTTCCTCCATTCCCTTTAGTAGTTTTTTGATCCATACAATGTTTGTGCAGTTAACAGTAGCAACAACATACTCTGCTTCAGCAATAGATTGAGAAATACAACTTTGCTTCTTGCTAGTCTATGTAACAAGTCTTTTTCTTAAGAAGAATGCTCCTCCACTTGTTCTCTTTCTATCATCAATATTTCCAACCCAATCGGCATCAATGTAGGCTCTGAGTTCAAACGTTTTATTCTTCTTATAGTATAAACCAAACTCTTCTATTCCTTTCAAGTATCTCATTATCCTTTTCATAGCGATCAAGTGATTCTCTTTGGGATTAGTAGAGAATCTTACAAATGTCCCCACAACTAATGCAATATTATGTGTGTTGTGTACTACATATTTTAATTTTCCAATCATGGATCTATTTAATGTTTAATTTACCTCAGCTAAATCATCATTCTTCGATAGCTTGAGTGTTGTCACCATAGGTGTACTTGCTAGTTTAGAATCCTCTAGTCCAAATGTCTTCAATATCTCTTTGACATATTTTAACTAAGTGATATATACACCATATTTCATCTGATATACTTGTAATCCCACAAATAATTTGATCTCACCAAACATTGACATTTCAAATTCTTTCTTAATCTAATTTTCAAATCCTTACGCAAAGCATCTTGACCTCCAAATATGATGTCATCAAAAAATATTTTAGATATCAGTATACCTTTTCCTTATCTATCTTCATGTACAAATTGTTGTTGTCATCTATCCTTTCAAATCCAATTTTCATAAGATAAGTATGAAGTCTCTCATACCATGCTCTTGGTGCTTGTTTAAATCCATATAGAGCTTTCTACAATCTACATGCCATGTTCTTATTATTTTTATCAATAAAATATTTAGGTTGTTCTATGTAGACTTCTTCTTTTAATATGCCATTAAAAAATGCAGACTTGGCATCCATCTGATAAATTTTGAAACCTTTTTATGTAGCATAAGCAAGCATAATTCACACTCCTTTCATTCTTGCAACAGGGGAAAATGTTTCACCATAGTCAATTCCTTCTTCTTGTGCATACCCTTTGCAAGCTAGTCTTTCTTTGTTTCTTGTCACATCACCATTCTCATCTAACTTGTTTCTGAATACCCATTTTGTGCCAATCACATTTTTGTCTTCTTGTTTTGGTACTAGACTCCACATCTTTTTCTTCTCTATCTGCTAAATTTCTTCTTCCATAGCCTTGTACCAATCATGATCTTCCAAAGCATCTTTGACTATCTTAGGTTCCTTCATGCTTGCAATAAACATGATTCACTTCTCAATCTATTTCTTATCATTGGCCTTGCATTTTTGTCTCCAATGATTTGATATTAAGGATGATGTCATTTGACATATTTGGATAGTCTAGGCTCAGTTCTTGTAACTACATTTTGTCTCTCAGCTTTAGTGTCATTATGTACATCTTTGTTTGGTGTTTCACAATCTCTTTCATGTGTGCTAATCTCATAATCAAAATGTACATTTTCCTCATTCTACAACTCAACATCTAAATGCAACTTGACATTCATAGGTTGTGACTCATCAATTATTGAGACTTGCTATTGGTTTGCAACATGATTTATAGCATCTTTTTAAGTAGGCATTCCTTCATAGAAATATATAAATGATTTTTATTCTTCTTCTTTGTAGGTTCAACTACTTTGGCAAACTCATCAAAATTTACATTTGCACTTTCCATTATTTTTTGTGTTAATAATTAAACACTTGTATACTTTACTTCTTTTGGAGTAACTAAGGAATATACCTTCTTCATTTTTTGCATCAAACCTTCCACTCTAACATCTTTAAGAATATAGCATTTGCTTCCAAATACCTTAAAGTATTTCACATTAGGCGGATATCTATACCATACTCCAAAAGGTGTTGAATGAGTACCTTTCTTGACTTGCACATGGTTGAAGGTATATATAGCAATACTTATAGCTTCTCTCCAATATTTTAGAGCAACATTCTTCTGTATCATGAGTAGTCTAGCATAGTTCATTATAGACCTATTTATTCTTTTAGTAATACCATTTTGTGGAGGGGTCCTAAGTGTAGATGTTCTTCTTTTGATTCCTTTGTTGGGTAAAAGCACAAACTTGTGTCACCTTTTATAAAGAAATGTAATATCAAAATGTGACAGTTCAACATTAGTGACAAAAAAAATGGTATTTGTGTTTAAAATATGAAGATTATGTAAACTCATGAAATGTGTAGAATTGGATGAATTTTAAGCCTACAAATTTTTATTATTTTTTTAATAGAAATTTATTCATTTTATTTTATTTTGAAGTCCCTTTTTTCACTGTAAAAAATATAGGGTGTAGTTCCCATCAAACAAGTATATGCAAATCATCTTTTTTTATTCTAATTCTAAAATATCTTAGAGATGACATGTATAGCTAGTGCAAAAAAAAAGAAATAATTATTTTTGGTGTATATTTTCTTTTTTATAAGTACTCAAGTTCGACCTTATTAGAATCCAACATTTTTTCCTCCCGTCAAAACTTTCCTATCAAATCTATACCTTCCTGAAAAAAAATTACATACTCATGAAGAGGATTATCTCCTCTAGAGATAAATATAATTTTTAAATTTTTTTGATATGATTTACTATTTTTTTTCTTTTTTGGGGGAGCATCATTTAAAATGTTGAAATATCGACTTATAATACTTTGAGATTATAACATATTATAACTAATCAAAACACTCAAAAATTTATATAATGATGATATTGAATCTAAGATTTATAAAAGGGTATTTTTAGATTCTAAAAAAAATGGAGTTTTGATAGAGAAATGAGATTTGACCAAAATAGGTTTTGGTATCACAAACAGTGACACATGTAGTGCCTGCCCCTAGGTTGCAATTTTTTTATCATTGTAAAACTCTTTTAGGGTTAGTTTTATGTTGATGGTTAGCAACATTGTTTTGAGACTATTAGATATTGTGCTATGGATTCAATTTATTATATGATGAGATTACTTAGACTCTAAATTTCATGTATGCATGATGATTATTCGATGATTTCAATTGTTCTGATTAGTAAGATGATTTATTATCATATGTGTTTTCTTATGGATACTTACCCCATACTTGCATGTGTATGGTGTTTGTGTTTTCTCTTATGTATGGCATGTCTGATGTGGTTAAGGAAGGGAGTTGTAGTCACCTGCTAGTTGAGATCTACATGATGCACCACTTCTTACCATTGCCTATTTAGTTTAGTATATATTATGCTTGTACATGCATGATTTTTATGTAGGTTGCAGGTACCAGGTATCGACTTCCCTGAATTATCAGGATTAGCATACCCTATCACATTATCTCAATGATAAGAGAGAGGAGATAAATTCTCAAGTCCAAATCCCAACCCTTTAATCCATTTGTCCTAATTGGGAATTAGGACAAGTATCTGAGTTGAGTACCCTCCGAATAATTCGTGATATTAACCCTTGGTTTGATTTTGTATGTATTTTGGCTGTGATGGATTTTCATATTGTGAGTCTTTGGTGTATTTTCTATTAATTAAGCCTAATTAAAAGATTTAATTAATGGTTTAATTTAATGAAAAATTAATATCATATTTTAATATTTATTTTATTTAATTAATTGGAAAATTAATTAAATAAAATAATTAAATTTGAAGATAAAAGTTATAATTTTAAAATTGGAATGTGACAATATTTATTTTAATAATAATATATATTCGAGTTCATTTTTAAATAAATGAGTAAATATTATTATTATTAAAGCTAATAAATATTTTAGCAATTAAATTTTGGAAATAAATGTAAAAGTGGAAAATATATTAAAATTATTAAAAGATTCTAGATTTCATGTGATTAAAATATAAATATATTAAGATTAAACAAGTGGAAATATTAAAGTCAGTGCATGAGATTTAATAATAAATAAATTAAGTTGGAAAGAGTAAAGTAAATATTATATTCATTAATGTGCATTATTTTAATGTTTTCTCACATAGGAGTTGCAAATTCTCGGGAGTTGTCATGTAAACAACACAGAAGTTTGCACTCTAAGAATGCACTAGTTGTCTACACTTAGGAGTTAGCATTTTATTTGAACACATGGTGTCTACAACCTTATGACTCATCTAGAAGGCTGGAGAAGACTCATGATTAGTTGTTATGCTTATCTTCTAGTTGTTTCTAGAGACACTCTAGATGCATCTTAGAGGCTTTTAAATAGAGGCTCTCCTAGTGTGTTTGAGCAAGCTTTAAGCTTCAAAGCGGTCATGCATTCGAGAAGCTCATATGCTTTTACATGCTCATATGCTTCTACAAGCACCTCTAGTCACTTGGGGGTTTCAGTTGGTTTGATTCTTGAAGGAATAGTGAATGTCAAAGAAGGAAAGGATTCCTCTATAAACTACTGAGGCATAGAAAATTAGCATCAATATCCAAGTGCACTCGTATTTATTTCACATATTCTTGTACGCTTTATTGCTTCCTGTCTTCATCGTACTTGCTAGATGGTTGCCTGAATAATTTTGTGAGGAATGTATAACAATGTGGAATAAATAGATATGCATGTTGATCCCTTCTTTATGTGAAGAAAAAAATAGAACTCTCTAGTAGAAAACCCTTGATCCGTTGATGAAAGAAATTGGATTTAACTCGGGTTTGGGATCGAATTTAATTAGAATTGAGATTTTAATTTGCTAAGGGTGGAATTTGGAAATGGAATGAAATTTGATGGAAATTCTAAATTGAATGATTTGTTGTAATCCTTCTACTAGATCATATGTATACCTGAAAGGGGGAGTTTTAGTAAACAAAATCATGACATATATACATATATTCCTATGAATGGTTTAATTATGTCAGATTCATTTTAATGGGAATACGTTGTGTATGAATGCTTAATAAAAATCATATAAATTAAAAGAGAAATATAGGTATGTGCGCATTAATATGGTGGGGAAAACAAAGGTCTATTTAATTGACAAAACTATAATTGAAGTTATGGATTTGATGGAATAATGTATTCATAAGGAATAAGAAATTTGTTACATTAAAAATTTATATAGAATAAGGTCTTATTTTATGTATGTTTATGTGAGTAAAACAAAATATATAAGCAAGAAATAAAATAAAAAGAATTTATAATTCAACCTACCTCGCAGGCCGCATGGCCTCTCCCATTTAACAGTGTTTTAAGATTGCATAAACATTTTAGTGTCAACGATAGGTGAAATGCTTAGAATGGTTTGATCTGCTAGTGTTTACAAAAATATATTTAAGCATATGTTGAGGCAGGCATGCCACCGCACTCCCAATCCTTTTACCATTGGTGGCGGCTTCTGCCACAATAGTACTATATCAGTAGTGTACAAACTGTGTCCAGGATGGGGGGCGTCTATTTCTTGAACCGTTGCACGAAAGTATTCAGACCCCACAACTTGCCATAGATGTATGACAGAGATTATAACCACTCAAAGCCCTTGCTATGTGCTGAATAAAATTGTGGAACCCGATTTGATTTTTAGTTATAATACATTTCCTTGTTTAATTAGAATGTGTGATGTTAATTAGTATTATCACAATCAACAATACACTAAGACCCTATCGCATGACTCTGAGGACTCCAACAATGGATCATCGCTCAAATTTGGTTATTAATACGCTTATAGTCTGGCAGCTTAATAGTTATACTGTAATGGTCTTTAATTTGTCCCTTCTAAGCAAAGTTATGTGTATTTAAAACATATCCCCACTCACTATTTTCTTGCTCTCGGTGGTAGTGAACATCCTTGTGTTGTTACAGAGTACGGCTTTCAGCACTGCCAGCATTTGTAAAGAGTACATCGCCTATAGTTGAATTAAACCGCAGACAACGATTGGTAAATCCCTTAATTCATATAGATTTTCTTATATGGTTTTTTAATAAAAAGATTATTTAGGTTTTATTTGACCATGCACACCTACTGGTTTTGACTGTATGGCTTCATTAACTCAGCCCATAGTGGATATAATCAAGCCCTATCGATTTACATTTAGAAGTTCTACTTTTACGTATTAAAGTTTTAATACTAAAGTGTTAGTTTTAGGTTTTCAAATAACAATATACATCCCATGATATGTACTACAACATGCATAATTTACAAATTTAATTCTGTCAGAAAAAAGACAAGCGATAGGAACTCTGTCAACCTCCTGTCACCACATAAAACTTCACATAGCTGACTCCATTAAAATTTGTAATGCAAGTTTTGGATTTCCATATATTTCAACCTCTGCTCAACCCGATTTCAAAGCTCCCTTGCATACAACAACTAGGTTTCAGGGTAATAGTCTGAAAACATGAAAAACATTGAATACTAGCTCTTGAAGAACTGTTGCAATAAAGCTATATTCAGAATTTAGGGTCATTGTTGACACCAGTCTACATCTTCAGATTGTTTAGGCCCCGTTTGGTTACGGGAATACCGGGCGCGGAATAGGGTTTTCAGCACCAAAATCGGGTTATGGAAGACAATGGTGGCGTTTGGTTCATCAAACGCATAACCCAGTTTCGGGTTTCGTCTGCCAATTTCGCTCGAAAATTGGAAGAAATTTCTTCCAAGAAATAGGTGGAAGTTGAAATGAAAACCAGGTTTTGGGTTTTTATGAATGCGTTTGAATAAATCGTCGGGTCCGCCGAATCTGCCTTAGGTTTTTGGAAGAACAAATTGGGTTTTTTGGAAGACGACGGTTGTATTGTTTTCGTGCTCTGTTGTGCGAAGGCGAGGGTTTTTGGTTTGCTGCGTTTGTTGGGCTTGTGGGTTTTCTGTGGCCGTGGTTTGCGAGGGTTTCTGGTTTGTGGGTTTTCTGTGGCCGTGGCGTGTGGCTGTGGCATTTTCTGCTATTTCTCTTCTCCACTTTGAACAGCGGCGGCGGTAAACGGTTCTCCTCTCACACCCACCTTTGCATACTGGATTTTTTTAAGTTTTTTTGGTTCATTCAAACGTAACTGTTTGTTTCAAATCTGTTTTTAAAATAGTCAATATATGTGGTAACTGTTTGTTTCAAATCTGTTTTTAAAATAGTCAATATGTGCTCACTAATAAATTCGAGTATAGTGCTGTGAGAGATCAATACCAGTGAAATGAAAAATTAAACTTTGTAACAATTTCTGGGTGTTTGTTTTAAATCTGTTTAGCAAAATAGTCAATATGTGCTCACTAATAAATTCCACTATAGTGCTGTGAGAGATCAATACCAGTGAAATGAACAACCAAACTTTGTAACAATTTCTTGCCAGTAATGAGTTCTAGTATGTTGTTCTGAGAGATGAATGAAATACCATTAAATAGAGCCAAGTCATAAACTTGTGCTCACTAATAAATTCCAGTATAGTGCTGTGAGAGATCAATACCAGTGAAATGAATAACTAAACTTTCTAACTGTTTCTTGCCAGTAATGAGTTCTAGTATACTGCTGTGAGAGATGAATGCAATACCATTAAATAGAGTCAAGTCATAAACTATGTATGAGTCAACTATGTATAGATCAATGTCAATCATGGCTTTTATCTATACATAATCAATATGTGCTCAATATGTGCTTAATAATGAATTCTAGTGTGTGCTCATGTGATTACCTGTATATATCATAGTGCCAATCAAGCAAAACATGGCAATCATGGCTTTTATCTATACATAGTTGACCTATACATAGTTTATCATGGTTCAAATCTGTTTAGCAAAACAGTCCAATATATGCTGTAACAGTTTGTTTAGAATCTGTTTGACAAAATAGTCAATATATGCTCACTAATGACTTTCAGTATAGTGTTGTGAGAGATCAATACCAGTGAAATGAACAACTAAACTTTGTAACAGTTTCTTGCCAGTAATGAGTTCTAGTGTACTGCTGTGAGAGATGAATGCAATACCATTAAATAGAGCCAAATCATAAACTATGTATAGATCAATGGCAATCATGGCTTTTATCTATACATAATCAATATGTGCTCAATATGTGCTCAATAATGAATTCCAGTATGTGATCATGTGATTACCTGTATATATTATAGTGCCAATCATAATAGCAAAACATGGCAATCATGCTTTTATCTATACATAGTTGACCTATACATAGATTATCATGGTTCAAATCTATTTAGCAAAATAGTCCAATGAGTTCCAGTATAGTGATGTGAGAGATCAATGCAATACCATTAATCAAAGTGAATCATGCCAATGAAATAAACAACTAAACTATGGATATATCAAGTATGTATTGATCCATGCAAAATCATTCAACATACTTATGAGGTCATAAACTATGTATAGATAAAAGCCATGATTTCAAACTATGTATAGATCAATGCAGAAAGAAACTCTATTCCTATTGCCAACTATGTTACTTTTCATCTTCTAAAAGATGAGCCTCAATTTCAGCGGACCCGACGATTTATTAAAACACATTCATAAAAGCCCAAATTCAAGTTATAGTTTGTACATGTGTATGTGTACATACATACATGTGTGTGTATGTACGTACACACATACATACTTGTGTGTGTACGTACATGCATGCATACATACATGTGTGTGTCTACGTACATGCATGCATACATGTGTGTGTGTGTGTACGTACATACATGCATACATACATACATACATACATTTGTGTGTGTGTGTACATACACACATACATACATGTGTGTGTATGTACGTACATGCATACATACATGTGTGTGTGTGTGTACGTACATACATGCATACATACATGTGTGTGCACATACATATATACATACATGTGTGTATACATATAGACAAATGGAATCAATATTATGCTTTCATTGGTATAGATAGATTACATGGAGTATAATGACACATTGTAATTTGTTCTTTATGGTCTTATGATCCTCGGTAGTTGGTACTCCTTGTTGTATTTGAATAAATAATTGACTTCTTAATGCAATGAGGCTAGCAAATAATCATGTTGTATCTCGATAGGTGATAGTTGATATTTCATAACTGATAGTGTTTAAATTGTCCACATTTCAGGTCACTAATGGATCCTATGGAGAGTATAGAGGTCCAAGGAAGCATAGTTAGGAAGACCACATACACCCGCATTCTCACAATTCTTTTTGCTTTTGTTGGCATAGCCAAAGTACTGGTAGCCTGAGAAGGTAGTCAAATGGGTAAACGAATAAGAAAAGGAAATTTCTTTTGTAGAGACATTATTCATTCGAATGAGGTGGATTGTCATGATCAGATTCAGATGAGTAGGGCAGCCTTCTTTTCTCTAGCTCGTATTCTGAGGCTGAAAGGAAGCTTCAGAGATACGATCCACTTGAAGTTAGAGGAACAACTAGTGATGTTCCTCCACACCCTTGGGCACAATCTAAGGAACCGCAAGATTGCCCATAACTTTGGGCACTCAGGAGAGACAGTCAGTCGGTACTTCCACAAGGTTTTGATGGCTATCTTAGCCCTTCACAGAGATTACTTCATACCACCTAGTCCAGGCACTCCTCCTGAAATTAGTGGGAAGGATCGTTTTGAACCATTCTTCAAGGTAAATCACACATTATTACAAGTTTATTGTCTAGAATGTTGTCCTTATCTTATTATTACTTGAGCATACATTTGATCAGTGTATCATATCCCACAGGATTGCATTGGAGCCATCGACGGTACCCATATTCCAGTGCGAGTTGATGTCGACATACAGGGTAAATATCGTGATAGAAAAGGGAACCTATCGCAAAATGTTATGGGTGTCTGCTCCTTTGATTGTAAGTTTTAGTATTGCCTTACTGGTTGGGAAGGCTCTGCTGCAGATAGCCGTGTTCTAGCCTCAGCTCTATCCAGATCAGATCCACTTGTAGTTCCCCCTGGTAAGCCAAATCACATTTTAATATACTCAAGGTTATGCTAAATGGTTCAAGTATTGACAATATACTTTCTTTATATAGGAAAATATTATCTCGTGGATGCTGGATATCCAAATGCACCTGGATTTCTCGCTCCTTATCGGTGTACACGCTACCACTTGAAAGAGTGGTCAAGAGAAAACCCAATAAACTCTGCACATGAGTTGTTCAACCATCGACACTCCTCTCTTAGAAATGCAGTAGAACGTACATTTGGTATTCTGAAGCAACGTTTTCCAATCTTAAGACATGCAACGTCTTATGATATCATGACACAATCCTATATTGTTTTAGCATGTTGCATACTTCACAATTTCATTATGATAGAGGATGGCCTTCCATCGGAAGAAGCTATTGAAGAGGAAGATGATCGTGATGGGATAGAGGTGCCACTACTTGAGACATATGGGTTGTCTCAGGAGGATAGAAATGAGTGGGCCCAATTTCGAGAAGATATAGCAAATAGGATGTGGGAAGATTATAGATCTCGAGAATAAATGATTTATTAGAAGGCAATGTGCTTTATATGATTAAATTGATGTATGCATATACAATGATGGTGTTTGATTTCGTTATTCTGATATCAGTCTTTGCTACATTCTAATTAAATAAAAAGAACATTAACTTTCAATTTCACACCTACATTATGTACAAAAATTGTTGATCATATCTGCAATGCACAATTCAACTTGAAATATAGATTACATCGATTTAAATGCAAGAAAGCACAATTATTATACATCTTTGCATTGAGAAAGTACAATAACATGCTTCATAATGGGGCTCATGACTATTTACTTGCCATTGATATCACCATTTTGTCTTACTGGTAGTTTTTTTGATGTTGATGTGTTATCATCAATTATTGCTTAAAATGTGTATCATCTTCAGTTAAATTCTTTCAAGTTTATTAAATGTTAGCCTCATTGCATTAGGATGTATTAAAAAATGATATTTAAAGTTTATCATCTTCAATTTTAAATGAAATACAGCAAGGAGTACCAAATGATGAAGATCATAAGCCCACTAGTAAGAAGAGAACAACGAATTCGTTGAAAATCCTATTTTTCTGATGTTACTGCTTGCTGCATTCTATTTAAATTTAAAGAGCAATAACTTTCAATTTCAGTCATATGATTACTTTAAATCGTAATACGTTTACCTATTCAATATGTTAGCCTTGTTCCATTATGACGTATTACAAATTGATAGTTAAAGATTTTCTATTTCAAATTTAAATGAAATACAGGAAGGAGTACACAATGGCATATACCGAGCTCATGACGAGCATGGATGGATCTGATCATGTGAAACAGCTGTGTTCTCCCATTACTTTGAGTGATATAGATGGATCCCTCGCTGTGAGCAAAAAATATTCTTCTTCAAAGAAGAAAATGTGGACAAAATCGATGGAACGCAAGTTTTTAGACTTGCTCCTTGAACAAGTCCATCTCGGACGGAAAGGTGAAGGTGGGTTTAAAAAAGAGGCATGGACTGCGATAGAGAGGACATTCAATTCAGCGATGAACTCGAATCTGTCACGAGATCATTTTAAGAATAAGCTAAAAACATGGAAAGTAGGATATAAAGTAATGAAGGACTTGAAAAATACAAGTGGGTTAGCTTGGAATGAAGAAACTCAAATTGTGGATGCTGAGGATTCAGTGTGGGATGACCTTTTGAAGGTAGGATCATCTTTGTACTCTTTTCATTGAAGAAATTTTTCCTTCTTATTTTAATAATGAAAAACTTACAATCTAATCCATCTATTAATGCTTATATGTAGAGGAGAGAATTCAAAAATGCAAAAATGTATAAGAGGTCACCTTTCCAATATTTCAATGAATTGGCTGTAATTGTTGGTAATGACATTGCTAAAGGGTTCGCATCTACAACACCCCTTGATGCTGAAGAAGGGCACCCTATGAACGATGCATTTAATGTGCTTGATGAGGATGATACCAATTGTGGTACACCTCTTGACAGCCAACCAGATATTGATGAAGAGTTATATCATTCCAATCAGTCGAGTGCAAGTGCTAGAGGGACTCCTCCACCATCATCATCAAGGAGGGGAAAGAGGAAGAAGACATCTTTGGCTGCATCATTGGATGTGATATGTGAAACTATGAAGGAATTGAAAGATGGCCTCATTAAGCCTCAGATTGTAAAAGTGGATAAATCTGAAGATGATAATATTTTGACTGCTGCATATATTGCTCTCAAAGCTATCCCTGAACTGAGTCGAGCAATTCTCGTGAAAGCACATGATACCTTCGTGCTTCAACGTGAAAGAGCCAAAGGGTTCTTGATGATGGATGAGGTGGAGAGAGTGGAGTGGATTGCAATGACATTTGGTACCATTTAGCTATTTTAGCTACTGACTGGATTGCAATGACTTATGCTGCATGATTACTCTATTCAATGGTTTTGCATTAATCTCTAATAGCACTAAACTAAAACTATATTAATCTCACATCACTATATTGGAACTCATTATTGAGCACATTTTGACTATTTAATTAGTGATCTCTCACAGCACTATACTGGAAGTCATTAGTGAGCATATATTTACTATTTTGTTAAACAAATTCTAAACAAACTGTTACAGCATGTATTGGACTATTTTGCTAAATAGATTTGAATCATGATAAATTATGTATATGTCAACTATGTATAGATAAAAGCCATGATTGTCATTGATCTTCCATGTATCCATACATAGTTTATGAGTTGGCTGCGTTTAATGGTATTGCATTGATTTGTACATAGTTTATGACGTCATAAGTATGTTGAGTGATTTTGCATGGATCTATACATACTTGATATATCCATAGTTTAGTTGTTCATTTCATTGGCATGATTCACTTTGATTAATGGTATTGCATTGATCTCTCACAGCACTATACTGGAAGTCATTAGTGAGCATATATTTACTATTTTGTTAAACAAATTCTAAACAAACTGTTACAGCATGTATTGGACTGTTTTGCTAAATAGATTTGAACCATGATAAATTATGTATATGTCAACTATGTATAGATAAAAGCCATGATTGTCATTGATCTTCCATGTATCCATACATAGTTTATGAGTTGGCTGCGTTTAATGGTATTGCATTGATTTGTACATAGTTTATGACGTCATAAGTATGTTGAGTGATTTTGCATGGATCTATACATACTTGATATATCCATAGTTTAGTTGTTCATTTCATTGGCATGATTCACTTTGATTAATGGTATTGCATTGATCTCTCACAACACTATACTGGAAGTCATTAGTGAGCATATATTTACTATTTTGTTAAACAAATTCTAAACAAACTGTTACAGCATGTATTGGACTGTTTTGCTAAATAGATTTGAACCATGATAAACTATGTATATGTCAACTATGTATAGATAAAAGCCATGATTGCCATTGATCTTCCATGTATCCATACATAGTTTATGAGTTGACTGCGTTTAATGGTATTGCATTGATCTGTACATAGTTTATGACATCATAAGTATGTTGAATGATTTTACATAGATCTATACATACTTGATATATCCATAGTTTAGTTGTTCATTTCATTGGCATGATTCACTTTGATTAATGGTATTGCATTGATCTCTCACAACACTATACTGGAAGTCATTAGTGAGCATATATTTACTATTTTGTTAAACAGATTCTAAACAAACTGTTACAGCATATATTGGACTGTTTTGCTAAACAGATTTGAACCATGATAAACTATGTATAGGTCAACTATGTATAGATAAAAGCATAATTGCCATGTTTTGCTATTATGATTGGCATTATGATATATACAAGTAATCACGTGAGCACATACTGGAATTCATTATTGAGTACATATTGACTATTTTGCTAAACAGATTTGACACAAACAGCCAGACACTGTTACAAAGTTTAATTGTTCATTTCACTGGTATTGATCTCTCATAGCACCATACTAGAATTTATTAGTGAGCACATATTGACTATTTCGCTAAATAGATTTGAAACAAATAGTTACCACATCTATTGACTATGCTAAGCAAATAGCAGATAGAAATGGAACTATGATAAACTATGTATAGGTCAGCTATGTATAGATAAAAGCTAGTGATATACTTGTAAATTTCATTATTGAGCACATATTGAGCACATATTGATTATGTCTAGATAAAAGCCGTGATTGCCATTGATCTATACATAGCTTATGAATTGGCTCTATTTATATGGTATTGCATTCATCTCTCACAGCACTATACTAGAACTCATTACTGGCAAGAAACTGTTACAAAGTTTAGTTGTCCATTTCAGTGGTATTGATCTGTCACAACACTATATTGGAATTCATTAGTGAGCACATATTGACTATTTTGCTAAACAGATTTGAAACAAACAATATGTATGTACACACATGTATGTATGTACGTACATATGTATGTATTATGTGCATATGTAAGTACACACATGTATGTACACATGTATACATACTTGATCTATGCATTGCATTGATCTCTCACAACACTATACTGGAGCTCATTACTGAGCACATTTTTACTATTTTGCTAAGCATGTATGTATGTATATGCGTATGTATGTATGTACACACATGTATGTACGTATGCATGTATGTATGTGCATATGTATGTACACACATGTATGTACGTATGTATACAAACTTGATCTATGCATAGTTTAGTCATCCATTTTATTGACATGATTGGCATTGGTCAATATGCAGGATAGTTGTTCATTTCATTGGCATTCGCACGATTGGCATGTGAAGTCATTCCAGATGGTTAATTGGCTTTGTGTAATGGTATTGCATTGATTTGTCACAACACTATATTGGAAATCATTACTGAGCACTTTTTTTCTATTTTGCTAAGCATGTATGTATGTATGTGTGTATGTATGTGCATATGTATGTATGTAGGTGCGTATGTATGTACACATGTATGTACATGTGTATGTATGTATGTATGTGCGTATATATGTATGTCTGTGCATATGTATGTTCACGCATGTATGTACGTATGTATACATACTTGATATATGCATAGTTTAGTCATTCATTTCATTGACATGATTGGCATTGGTCAGTACATAGTTTAGTTGTTCATTTCATTGGCATTCACACGATTGGCATGTGAAATAATTCCAGAGGGTTAGTTGGCTTTGTTTAATGGTATTGCATTGATCTCTCACAACACGTAGTTTATGATCTCGTAAACGTTTGGTATAGTTGTTCATTGCATTGTTAATTAGAGTTATATTTGAACCATACATACGTGGAATACACAAGGAGTGGCAAATGATGAATGCTCAATTGTAGAACTTGAAAGCATATAGAAATGTGATTTGCTAGATGATTGTATAGTTCATGATTCTATCCTATGTTATATCTATAGTCCTAATTTTCTTGCATATGTTTTTTTTTTTTTGTCTTTTTGTCCCTATTTGATTTCCTATGTATGTTTTCGTTGACAAGATTATCAAAAGTATTGAGGATTTTTGGTAGATGATTGTACAGTCATGATTATGTCCCATGTTATATGTATATTCCTAATTTGCTTGGATATTTTTTAAATTTCTTATTTTTTTTTTCCACAATTTGGTTTCCTATGTACGTGCTTCTTGACAAGATTGTCAACGGTATTGATAAAGTGTCTTTCTCTTGTATTTTTTTATTGTTCTTGATTTGCTAATATTGCAAGACCACACATGCTGATAAAAAATGAGCTATCGGATGATTGTTTACTGTGTTTGTAAACGATCAATATTTCTGATGCCACTCCTTGGTGTATTCCATTAAAAAAATAATCAGGTTTTAATTTTTCAAGCATGTTTAGTTCATATATGCAGGATTGACCATCTAACAACACAAACAGTAATGGGAAGATTGAGCAGCATGAGAGGGTTGTCGTCGAATGTGGGGCATAAGGGCATACATCGTGGATTTCTCAGTGTTTTCGTATGTAACGGTGTGTCGTCGAATGTGGGGCATAAAGGCATACATCGTGGATTTCTCAGTGTTTTTGTGTTTAACGGTGTGTTTTCACACCACCATCAAATCATGGATATTGTTCTATCAAGTTAGCAAGTTTTCATATTGTAGTAATTATGTGAAATTCATTATTAGAATTTCATGATGTTAAAATATGATTTATATGATTAATGATTTTAATGATCTTTTTTTT
Organism: Cupressus sempervirens; assembly: GCA_028749045.1. Classification (NCBI taxonomy): domain Eukaryota; kingdom Viridiplantae; phylum Streptophyta; class Pinopsida; order Cupressales; family Cupressaceae; genus Cupressus; species Cupressus sempervirens. The sequence continues at coordinate 56,503,774 of CM053789.1, forward strand.
TAAATTGCATGTAAAATCTATGTTGCCAAAATTCCACATTTTTTAAGAGCAATTATTAACAAAGCATCATTTTTCTTGTTAAAGTTCTCATCAAATGTTTAATGTATGTAAATGTAAAATGGTATATTTTTTCCTATATAATATTTCACGTAAAATTTAGTTGCATATTTTGTTGAATAATTAACTAACTTAATAAATTTATTAAAAGGGAGAGATACATAGAGGGGCAGAGAGTGCGGGATAAGAAGGGGGGACGAAGGGACAGAGGGAGAGAGTGAGAGAGAGAGAGAGGAGCTTGTGTGTTCCTGCATCTGTAGAAAGGTGTCTGTTGATGTGTGTTTTATGACTCACCAAATAGTAGAACGAAATACTGAAATATCTTATCCTCTCTTGAATATATATCTGTCTATGACCTCATCAAGATCTTCAAATGTCTCCTCCCCAATTGAAAGTATTTTCCAAGTCGAAGATAGCTAGCAAATCCTTTTGGTCTTTTCCTCCCTCCACAATATCCTTGTGTGCATAAACTCCATTGAAAATGTTCAGTGTTAGAATCAAGTGAGTAGGCCCTTTCAAGCATGGACGGATAATACTCTCCCCTGGCTCTTTATCTGTTAGGAACTTAATGGTTTCATTCTCTTGTTCACTTCGTGAAATGGAATCCTCTTCCGCAAAATATGGATCCTTAACGTCCTTATCCTTATCCTATGCACCCTGATAGTTATCATTCTTTAGTGAACTCTCTTTGCAAGTTAACTCAACTAGGTACTTCACTTTTGTCATAGTTTTCACCCAACAGGTAAGGATGCTACCTTCTGCAATTTTTTCTAAAGGATCTATATCTAGATCATCAGAAAGCTCCTCTTTCAATATTATTCATGTCAAGCTTGATTCCAGATCACAAATTATACGATGATTTTGGACTCTGCGGGGACAATTTTTTCCATTAACAGGGTCTCTTCATTTTCTCCAGTCAGCAAATAAAATTCCTCATCTTGGGATGGCTCTTTATATGGCGATCTCAAATCCTAAAATCCATGTAACAATTCACTCTTTATGTCAACAAGGGTTTCCTACTTTTTATTGGATGTCCATTGCTCCACACTTCTAGCATATTCATCAATATCAAGGGCATTTAACAGATCAGGATATTTTTGACATGCTCAACAACCATTTCTTGTGTTTCCTCATCCATATCATCTATATCATGTCCAACTTCTTCACAATATATGTCCTTAGCCATTTTCTTGGCAAATTCATATGACTTTGGATGAATTCTAGTATCATCCAATGGATCCATAACATGGTTTTCGGATGCTGCTTGTCCATTCCCTCTAACCCATAAAAAAACCAATAGCATTTATAAAGACAAGTGGCTTCATAGCCTCTACAGTTGGTTGTTGTAACTATTACCTGCTCAACAGCTTCATACTTTTCATCTGGAGTAAGGAAATGTTCCAGTGAATGAAGCTTCAATGATAATATTTCTTTGCCAAGACTATATAATGTTGCAACCATGGCCAATGGATTCTGAAGATACTGACCAAGAGCCACAACATGCCTCACAATCCCTCTCTGTGTCGGCAACTAGTCTTAAGAGATGCGAGAATTCTCATATAGTGTAGGCAATAATTCATCTGCATAAACAACATTTATTGTGTCCAATCCTTCTGCCAAATCACGTGGATGAACACAAACATAGGGAGGGATAGAGAGAGGACACAAACACACATATTTAGCGGCTAAGTCACAAGGTTCAAGTTTCAATTCGAGTTCGACAATTATGAAGTTCGGATGAACTTGACAATAAATTCAATTCGACGATAAATTTGTCTTACACAATTTTTCAAAAATATATAATATATATGATCACAATTTCCAACAATGGGACAAAAAACAACTTCATACAAATGATTGCATGTATGATTATTTTTAACTTTTCTTTGCTAATAAATAGAATTAAAATAAAAAATAATAATCATTTTATTTATTATTGACTAACAAAATAAAACTATGAATATTCAAGAATAAATAATAATAATAATGTAGTCTAATTATAAATAAATTAAATCATAAATATTAATACTTTACTCATTCTAATCCTTGTGTTTCACTAATTAAATAAGATTAAAAAAATTTACATCAAATTCCAATTCCAATTAGAAAATGAACAACCAAACGCAACAAAAAGATATTCCTAGTCATATTTTGTTCCAATTCCAATTTCTAAATTGGCAACCAAACGCAGAATATGGATTTGAAAATTCATCTTCCATGTCAACCAAACGGTCCAACTATCTTCCTAAAATACATAACCAGGTTTTCGAAAACCTGGTTATCAGATAACTTGGTTATGAGGAAAATTCATCTTCCCCAACCAAACGGGGCCTTATAGAAGGATATAAGAAACCAAGGCTTATGAATCTTATCTGATGTGGAAATAGAACATAGAACCGATATATGGTTATATTGTTTAATAATTAATTCGCATTACTACGATTTGTTATCAATGAGATAATATATTAAGTTAACTAAATGTTAATGTTGATATGTAATATAATTTATGTTACTATATTAACAACTTATTAATAATAAGTTGTTAATTATTTGTAATTTTGAAAAGGAATATTAATATAAAGGTTTATTTGATATTCAAGAGGAATATTAGTGGGATTCTATAAACAAATGAGTTGTTAATTATTGATAATTGTTAAGTTCAACAATTTATTAATAAAGGATAGTATAATTAATTTTACATAATTATTAAGTAGTTTAATTAAATTTTATTTAATTGAGACTAGTTAATAATTGAAGTGTTTAAATAAATGAGATTTAATTGAGATCGAGTAAAGGGAGAATTTGATGGAATTGGATGCATTTTATCATGATTTGTAACAAATCAAAATTACATTTATTGAGAGGTTACTAGGTATAATTTTTAATGAATGAGTGGATTAGAATATTTATCCGAGGAGAGTATTATAAGGAAATCATTATATAAGTATCATTCCCATAATTTGAACAATGGAAGTCATTTCTTGGAATTAATGGGAAATAGTTGATGAAGGTCAATTTATTAATCTATTGAGAGATCATTAGATTATGATCATAGTGATTTAAGTGATTTAAATACCTACTGAGGGGTACTTTAGTGACATGTAAAATATTTATTTTGGAGTGGATAAAGTCTTGCTTTGATAAATTGAACAATGGAAATTAAGAGGGAAATGTTTATTGGAATGGTTGACTTCAAACATTTGGGGATTAAATCTTGATTATGCAATTATCATATTAGAGGGTGAAAGGGAGTTTTCTTATTGGATAAAAAAACCTTAATAATCATTTCACTACAAGCTGATCCCTGGTTATTAAATGAGAACTTTAATCACTGATTCATTGATATAGTTATACAATGGAGTTTAAATTGATATGATTGTTTCTAGTTCAATTCATTATGTGATGAGATCATTTGGCACTCTATTTTCATGTGGGCATATTGATGATTAATTAGTGTTTTCATAATTTGATGATTACTGAGTGTTTTCATAAATTGATGATTATACAGTGTTTTCAAATATTGTTGATGACTAAATTAGGTGGTTTAATATTATATGTGTTTCCCTTGGATACTTACCTCACATCGCATGTGATTGTGTAAGCAAACTAAAACATGTGTTTGCATCATGTATGCTTCTTGTTTTGGGTTTTCGGGTTGACTAGTGTTGACTAGTCTTAGGTTGTTACCAGAGGCTTGGGGGTTATGAGATGTGTTGGCATGTTGATCTTATTGGTCTCAATCTTTGTAAGCCCAACCATGGTTATGTGATGGAATGCTCTATGGGATATTTGTAATTACTAATTGTTATAGTTGAGATTCTTATGAATGAGACACTTGAGCTAATCATTTTTGAGTCATCAATCAGTTATCCTTGGATTACTTTCTAGTCACCATGATGGGACTGAAATGTTGGTTTATATCTTGATGATGTCATGTTGTGACATGTTTTGAGTCAACCATTTTGGAGTCTTCGATTAGTATGATTTTGAGATATTCTTGGTTGCTTGTTGAGAACCAATGGATATGGTGATTTATTTTGAGATATATTTTGGTTATTGAGAACCAATGATTATTATGATTATCAGTGATGCCTTCAGTTGCCAATAGAGAATTGTTGTGGTCATGATTTCCTAAGGATGCTTTTCAAATGCTCATGGAGGTTTGATATTATGGAGATTTGATGATTCTTTTTGTGGATATTTGATGCTTTTATCATGGATATTTGATGATTCTTTTATGAATTATTTTTTGGTATTTTTATAGTCGCTTGTACAAGACTGTGGTGATTTATGATTCCATGAGCTTAGGGTAGGTTATCTACTTGTAGTGTCAGGAAGTGGCTTGCAATGGGGGTTGAGGCCCTAAGTGGCTGCCAAGGTAACTCATTGTAAGTTTGGTTAATAGGTGATAACATTTACACACTAAATGGGGATTAAATGAACCTAAAAGATAATTTTTTTGATGTTCTCACCCATGCCTTGAGTGCTTGTACAGACTAGGATGGGGGTAGAAAGAATGCATGGTTGCAACCTTGCATTCCATAGTATGCCTCGTCAGTATGAGAGGATACTAGTGGCCGCATGAGATTAGTATGGACCCGTGGAGTTTAGCTAACTACCAGGGTAACTTGTACGTGATAAATGTGATGACACTTTCCCACTTGCAGAGTAGGTTTCCTACATGTCATTGTTGTGCCTCTGGGAATTAGATGTCAATTTTGTGTGATGGAACCTTTGAGTTAGTATACTTTTAGGATTCCTAGACTTAAGATTATTTATGCTTTATGATTTTGATAGCCTATTTGGGACTTGAGATTATCTCCTTAGCATGGTGGGAGTGGACCACTTAGGTTCCACGCGGTCGGGTGGTAGTGTTTTCTCCACTTTTATCACTTGAGATCCATTGAGACACCGTGGCTGGAGTATTCTTGGTTGGTATTTATCTTCATTCTATTCTTGGAGCATTATGATAGATTATATACCTTATGATGGATGTATTGACTAGTATGTTTCTTATATTGTTGATTTGCATATGTTAGATGAAGTTATCTTATGCTTTACTTTGCATGTTAGATTATTTTTTGTATATGATTTAGGAGTGACATTCCTACTATATTAATACTGATGATCTCTTCAATGATTTGGAATGTTATGCATAGAGGGATGGCTAGGATCCACGATGGTCTAATGATGCTATTTATGGTTGGGAGGAACCATGCATTTAGTTATTTATGTTTATGATTAATGATTATCTTTTATGATGGATGTTTATATGTTTTGTGATGATGTATCATGTATGATATGTGGTTTCATTTACTTTAATTGCATCATGGATTAATATTGGATGATAATGTACTTTATTTACACAGATGTTTATTCTTTTAAGCCTTTCATACCTTGTAACATGTACAGTGGATGATTGAGCTAAACTAAAATGTAATTACTAAAAGGACACTTGTATATGGTTTAAGAACATTGGATGTATCATTGTTATGTTAGATGAATAGTTAATTTAGATGTGATTCAACGTTAAGGGATCTCTAAAGAATTTAACTTGTCACATATATTATGTTGGATGTTACTATTGCTTCCACGAATGTTATGATGGTTTTACTTTCATGTATAAAAAATAAATAAAAATTTGTTGGGCAAACTTAGTGAAATTCTTTGGATCCCTTGGCGGGGCATTACAACACAGATCTGTTCTTTTACCCTGTCATTACAAAACATCTAAAACTCATTTGAAGTGAACTCTCCTCCTCTTTCTTATCTCAAGCATTTCAAACTTTTATCTATTTCTTTCTCAACTTTTGCCAAGTACCACTTAAACATTTGAAAAGCATCACTTTTTTTTTAGAAACATGACTATCATCACCCTAGAGTAATCATCAACAAATAGCATTATATACTTATCTCCTCTATAGCTTTGCACTTTAATAGGTCCACATAAGTTAATATGAATAATTTCAAGCATTTCCTTAGAGGTATAAGCTTTACTTTTAAAGCTTGACTTTGTCCTTTTGCCTAGCTAACATTGTTTGAATATTATATTATCTAGTTTTTTCAACTTAGGAAAACCTCTAACTCTTTTCATGTTACTGATGCTAATTAGATTATTAAAATTAACATGACATAATCTCTTGTCCCAAAGCCATAAATCATCAAATTTTTCAATAAGACAAGTAGCATCTTCTATATCCATATAGAACAAATTATTTCTAGTTTGATCAATTTTTCTAATCAAGATTCCATTTGTGTCATATATCTTGGAAAATTTATTTCCAAACTCAACTTTCTATCCCAAATTTTTTAATTGTGATACACTTAACAAGTTATAATTCAATCCTTCAACATAATAAGCATTGTCACATGAAATCTTGTTTGTGAGTTTGATAGACCCTTTTCCTTTTATCAAACATGGTGCATCATTACCAAATCTTACACTATTTCCATCATAATAGGTTAAAGCAATGAACTTACTTTTGTCTCTGGTCATGTGATGTGAGCATCCTTTAATGATCCATTCATTATTCTTGTTCATGCAAGTCATAAGTACAGTTGCCTCATTGTCATCAGATTCATCCTTCATTGCAACATATACCACTTCATCATCATTTTCATCAGAGCCATGTTCATCAGCAATGTAGCATGACTTCTTACTTATGTCCTTGTAGCCTCTACCATCATCTTCTCTTCTATTTTTGTGCTTGTTTCCTTCTTTTTACTTCTTCTTTTGTATACATATTGCAACAATATGACCAACTTCATTGCAATTGATACAAATGATGGGTAGCTTACCCTTGAACTTGCCTTTTCCTCTATGAAATCTTCTAGCCAACAATGCTTCCAATTGTTCAATGTCTTCCTTGTCTGTGTTACTATCATTGGATGCATACTTTAATTTCTTTCCTTTTCCTTTTTCTTTACCTCCTTAGAATCCTTCAATAACAATTTTTCTTTGAAAGCTAATTCAATATTCTCTAGTCTATAGTTGTCAAAATTAGATAGCTCAAAAGTTGTGAGTCTTCCTACTAGACCTTCAAGGGTTAGATCATTTTCTAGTATAAATCTTAACTCTTGGATTGTAGATATTCTAATGCCATAAACATGCAATAATGTCCTCAAGACTTTACTTAGCACAGTATCATCATCTATTTTACTAGTAGCACCTTTTATTACACTAACAACTTCTTTTCTCCTAGCAACATATTGGGCAATATTCTCACCTTCTTCCATTGTCATGTCATCAAACTTAGCTCTGAGACTATCTAACTTGGCTCTTTGAACATTTTTATCTCCTCCACAGATGGTTTCTAGGGCATCCCACATCTTCTTTGCATTGTTAAGGCCTTTGTTATCATCAAATTTGACATAGCTTAGGGAAGAGGCAATCTCCAACATCACTTGATTGTGTTCTTTCTTTTTCTTCATATCTTCAGTAGTTAGGGCTCCTACTAGATCAACATGCTCTATTCAAATACAAGATTGTGCATAATCTCCAAGTCCTCCAATGTGTATCTTCATCAAACTTTTCCATGTAGGAAAGTTATCTCTATTGAGCTTGGGTACCTCTCTTTTAGACATCTTGGTCTTTGTGCTTCTAGTACCTAAAAACTAATCCTCTTAAGTGGAAGTCTTTATACCAATTGTTAGAATTCTTTTAGAATAACTAAGAGGAGGGGTGAATCAGTTATTCCAGGTCTAGATGTACAAAAAAAACTTTTCACAATTTAGTGAACCCATAAAACATTCTTATCTATGCATGTATTCATTGTGTATCAACTAAATCTTATATGTTACTATCAAATCAACTTACAGAAATGTAAAGCATGAAACAAAACACATTCATCAACACATTTGACACAGTGATTTAATGTGGATACCCAATTTGGAAAAAACCACCAGTAACATGATACTCATTTTTCACTCTTTTGAAGTGATGTCTTGTTAAAGGCCAACCCTATTAAAGGTTACAATGCACACTAATAAATGTGACCTGGTTAAGGGATTTTAGTCCCCCTGCTAAAAGTGGGCCTTCTTAGAGGACTTTAGGCCATTAACTTGGAATGCCACCCTATTAAAGGATTTCCTAATTATTGTTAACTCAACCTTACTCCAAAAGATTTATCCTAAATTGATACAATTGTTAGAAACTAACAGTAGAGCTTTGATCTAATACAACTTACAACCTTACTTGTAGATCAAAGATCTCTATTCAGTCTTCAACTCTACTTGGCTCCCATTTTTTAGAGCTCTAATAGCTTGTTCACCCTTCAAGTATTCATCCTCTTAAGCCTTCTTGTTCAGTACACCATTGTAGGCTACTTCATTTGGGTCACTTGGTGAAGCAAAACCCCTTTCCTTCTCCTTATCAGATTTTGGCATCAAAACTCTATAACACTTTGCTTCATGATGAGACATTCATATATATAGGAAATTAGAATATTTTCTTGCTCATTATCAATCATCAAAATTGAAGTTTTTGATGGATTAGGTAGGATACAATGTATCTACCCCATATCTTGTCTTCTTTAGAAACTTCTCTTAGAATCCATTTGAATTCACCTCTAAAATGGTTTACATAAGATTTTGTGCCATCAGCTCATAAATCTTATCTTTCTCTTAATTCACAAGTTTCGATAAAAAGGACTTGTCAATTTTTAGTTGGCAAATATTCCATCATTTTGATAATGTAACATCTTGACATTATCAATCTTTTGATGCTCAACACATACTATGTTACTCAACAACAACTAGATTTTATTGGTGCTTTACACCAACAGAAAATTAGTCAGCATCTACAAACTTGCTCAGCATCCACTAGAATTTTCTTTCACTTGACTCCAATTGACCTTTTACTCGGCTTGAACTAAGCTTGCTCGACACCTACTATCAACTTGGTAAAGTTTAGCAAATGAACATTTTTTAACTTTATTCTTCTAAACTTTCTAAGCATAGCCAATCATTTTATAACCTCAAGTAGATCATCAATACATTATTTTATCACTACCTTAACTAATTCTTGTACTTCATTACATAATCATAACTCAACCTTTCCTCTTGGTATTTTTCTTACATCTTTTGATCAAATCCTCCTCATCAATAAACTAAGTTATAGTACTTGAAACATATAAGCAATTATCTTACTAGAAAATAGTAGGTTTGACATCAGTGACAAAAAAATGATTGAAACACATATTCTTCTTCAACAATCTTTCTAATCAAATGATCTTTTCAATCACATATCAACAACACATGCTACCAAACCATCATGCTCTCCTTTTCCATGAACACTTTCAAAGTAGATCCAAAGAAACTTAACATTCCATCTTAGATATAGTGTTGCAAGCCAATTCAAATGTTTTGTGCACTTAAATTTCCCTAAGGAAAAAAGTAAAAAAATTATGAGTAATCAAATCTATATATAAATAATTATTTAGTTAATTAAATATGTGCATGAAATTTTAAAGTTTAACTTTCAAATACATGTACCAAGACAACAATTAAACCAAATCTAATGTTCAGAGGCATTTATCCCATGATTCGCAAGATCATTCCAAAAAATTAGCTACATAGTTCCTATTATGAACCCTATCATCACTAAGATAAAAATAGACCTCCTTGATGATATTGCATTCATCTAGATCGATACTTTCGATCACATCCACCTCAAATTGCATGTCTATAGGAAACTTGTATAAAAATTTCAACTTGATCAAAGTGATAATATTTAGCTTCAATTTTTGTTTGAGGGGAAAAAGTATAATTTTTAGAGAAGTATACAATTTACAAAATACATCCTACAAGGAATTTTTTTTTTAATCTTGAAACTATTTCGCTTGCCATCTTGCACCATGAAAATACTAGATGTGTGGATAAATCATAGTTTCAAATTTATCCATAAACTCAACATATCAAAAATTTCTCTCTTTCAAAGCTATTTTTTTAATTCTTCTCCATTCGTTGTTCAAAATATCTCATACTCAAATCTATTCCATGCTACTAGTGTTGAAACATCAATATTTTCTATTTCATATGGAAATTTATGCAACTCTCTACAATTTATGCAGGCATTTTTTATGCATTATATATTAAACTCATGTAACTCTTCAAAATTATCAAATAAAAAAGACTTGATAAATTGTATTGTGCTTCTATAAATTATTACATTTGGCTTAATTGTTGCCATAGCTTTTCTAAATGATCGCGAATAAAGATGAAACAAAACATGATTTCAATAACAAGTTTCATGTACCTTATTTATGCATACAAGACATGAACACAACCTCTCAAACATTCTTTGGAAAATTTTCACATTTGCAAATTATTTTTTGAAAGCTTCAAATAATTCACTTTGTCTTATGTCTACAAAGTGTTTTGGATGTGCTATTGTCACACTCAGCTCTTCATCTTTGATTTGTATAGTATCACTTCTATTGGAAGAAGCAGGTGACTAGCCGGTCCAATATTCAACAACCCATCTTCTAACATCTTCAGAAATTCTATCCTTTTGAGGAAGCCAACAAATATTAACCCAATTCTTTTCAATGTTCTCATCAAGAAAATTCCTCATTTCTATGTATCTTTGAACAATTCTTCTAGATAGATTGAGCATTTCAAAAATTTCTCAAACTTTTTTTTTCTATGACAAGTCTTTTTTTGTAATCATAACTTTATCAATGCTCTCTGTGCAACACTTAAATCAGCTACTCAACTTCTATTATCAATAGCATTTAATGCATCTTTTAAATTTTGAACTATTGTTGCCTTGACATTATCTTCTGAGCTTTTCTTATTGTTCACACCTAACATTGTCTTTTGAGATTTTCTGACAAATAATTGTGCTTTACTAAGAAGAGATTTATTTTCAAAAAATTCCTCCCAAATATTTTTTAGATGTAGCTTAATTGTACTTTCAGGCATCTTATATTTAGATGATACAATTTAGCTAAATAGAGAGTCTTTTTCCATCTCAAGCAAATTTTCTAACCCTAAACCATATTTTCCAAATGTTCTACTATTGGACTAATCACCACTCTCCCCCTTTTCTATTTGTGACATGGCTTAACCACCTCTTGTGTTCTATAAGTGTAGTGGTTGTATCGAGCATTAACATGTCAATCTTTTGATGCAATAACAAGTCTAGTTTGTAACAAATGGTATCAGAGCTTGGTCATAGGTTCAAATACCATTGGGTAAAGTTGAGGGGGGAATTGTTGGACTAACCACCAGCCTTCTCATTTGGGATTAGTGACATGGCTTAATCACCTCCTATGTTCTATAAGTGTAGTGGTTATATTGGGCATCAATAGGTCTATTGATGTAACTAAGTATTTACTTATTACACTTAACTAAGTTTACTTAGGTTAATGCATTATTTAATTATTTTGCATTATTTTATTTGTGAGACACTTAGGAGTTTGTGCACTCTTGTGAGTTGTCTTGATGACATTATAGGGGTCCACACCTCTTTTAAGCACATGTTGTCTACAACACAGGAATCTTCTACACACATATGACACTTTGTCATTCTTATCCATTCATCTAGAATGTTGGATAAGGTGCTTAGTTGTCTTAACTTCTGGTTGTTTCTAGAGACATTCTAGGTGCTTCCTGAGAGGCTTTTATATATAGGCACTCCTAGTGTGTTTGAATATCACATTCTAAACAGAGCAATGTATTCCAACATACTTTAATTAATTGATCATATCCATTTTTGGTCTACTATGTGCTTGTGTTTAAGTTTTTAGTTCCTAGGTGAATTTTGCCTTTAGGCGAATTCTTACATCATATCAGAGCGACTTGAAGACTTTCTCATCACATAGCCATTTTGAGACCATGCTTGCTTCATCACCTCAATCCAAATTTGGAGTGCTACAGAAATTGAGAGTGTCCAGCATTAGATCTGACCTCACCATTACATCTAAAATGTTGAATCAATGAAAATCAGCTACAAAGCTACCTATCCTAGGCCCAAGTCGATTATGAGGAAATTTTTTTTTTGCAAACTGGCACCTGAAGGACCAATTTTCAAAATTGGTATGATCATTTCAGATCTATACATTTATTTTTTAGATCTACTTTTTTCATTTGCATCTCTGCTATTTTTTTTGGACCTGCATTATTTTCTAGAAATTTTTTGGCCATAGGGCCATAGGAGAGATTTTTTTTAGGTGAAGATTAAAGCTTGTTGGTGTAAATATGATATTTGTATCACATTCAAAAGGTCCAAAAACCCCTAGATCAGATTTTGTTTCATCCAAATTGGACATCTGAGGCAAAATCTAGAGCTAATTTTTTTTTGGAGGTGTAGCGACGATTCAAAAAAAATACCAACAGTAGCGATTTTCAAACAGCAATATCTTCCTCATACGGACTCCATTTTGCAAGCAATTTTTTTTTGTTTTGGGGTAGGATTTTGTGATCTACACATTGGTGCAACTATTTTGAGATCTATGTTTCTGAATTTTTCTACAAATCAAAAATCTCAAATTTTGCCACTTAAAATGCTTGGTACAGGCTCATTTGGACTCCAAATCAGGTTCCATTTTTTTTTGAAAGTACATTATTTTTTGACTATTTTCCAAATTTGCAATCGCATTATAGGTGTTGTAGATAGAAATACTACTTTCAGAAATAGACCCTAAATTGGCAAGTGGCTTTCAAGTGCCAACAACATCTTTTTTAGCAGGGGTTCTTTGATTTTTTTGGAGTTTTCTTTGATTGGTCCATCATGGAAGAGTCAAATTTGATCTACTTGAACCCAGATAACTATAAGGAATGGAGTCAACTTATGGTCAAATATCTCTCTCAGCACAATGTACTACCATATGCACCAGATCTTGAGTATACTGTTGATCAAATTGACCTCCTTATTCCTACTCTTTATCGCTATATGGAGTATATAGTTCTAAAAAATTTGTTCAAAATTAAGTCATCTAATCCATATGTTTTATGGATGTATCTTTGGGAGCATTATGGAGATCCAACTATTCCTCCATTCCCAGAAGATCTTCTTCCACCAGTTGCAGCTGACTCTTCTTCAGATGAGATCACACCTCCAGCTCTTGTTGCTCCTACTATTCCTATTTCAGCCACAGATGCTTCCAAATGAGTGCAACATGATACTTTATGTCTTGCTACTCTACCTTCATGTGAAGACTTCCTTTTAGACATTGCACAACTATTCATGGAGTCTCACATTGAAGATGTGTGAGACATTATTGATGACATTCATCTTCTTTTTCAGGTAGATACTTCATCCTTTGCCGCAGTGATGGATTCATGTACTTCAGCACTGCATGGTACTCATGGTCTTCTAGGTGATGATTTCTTGCCAAACATTTTAGTTTTATTGTTGGATTCACACACAGTAGATATGGGAGACTTTTATGATGATTTCTCACTTCTCTTTGTTGAGGAGTCTTCTACAGTTGTTGCAAGGGCCCACTCTGACCCTCAACTCCATGATCTACATAATCAATCCTTCCAGGTTGGCATGATTGTGGATTCTTATTTACAACATCTCTAGGAGGTCTCTCTCACATTTGGGAAGACTCTTGGTTTCTTAAGACAGGTTGTACTTCCTTCCTTGTTTGATTTGCTCATCTCTTTAGTAGTTTTGGAGGAAGCCATCATCAGTATTGACATAGGGACTTTTGAATAGGTTTCAGAGATACCGGTCACCATAGAGATTCCTTCTCCATCCAAGGGGTGCATCTCAAAGGTACCCTTGCCATTGTTTCTTCCAAAGGGGAGGAACATCATTGAAAGGTCATGGATCAGCTTCTACATCAGAGCATTTCTCACTGATCGACACACTACTTTTAAGGGGGGGGGACTACCTTGTCTCTTTCTTCTCCTTCTTTTTTTTTGGTGGGGGGTGGGGTGGGGGGGGGGGGGGGGGGGGGGGGACTTTTTCCTCATAGGAGGTTTTTTCCTTCTCCATTCTTTCTTGTATATACATGGATGTATGTCGTAATGGAGGGGTCTTGATTACTCCATCCATCATTGCATCCATATTTATCTCTCTTTATGGGGGAGGGTTTTTCCCATGAAGTTTTCCCCCTTTCCCCACTTTATGGGAGATTTGCATCTTCTTTATGTACATGGGTACCTAACATGGCCTAGTAGCTGAGACCCATTATGCATCTTCATCATAGTTCGTAAGCTTAAGGGCATTTTCCTAAGTTGCACTTAAGGGGGGGTGTTCGTGTAAATAAGTATTTACTTATTACACTTACTTAAGTTTACTTAGGTTAATGCAATATTATAATTATTTTACATTATTTTATTTGTGAAACACTTAGGAGTTTGTGCACTCTTGTGAGTTGTCTTGATGACATCACAGGGGTTCACACCTCTTTTAAGCACATGTTGTCTACAACACAAGAATCTTCTACACACATATGACACTTTGTCATTCTTATCCATTCATTTAGAATGTTGGATAAGATTCTTAGTTGTCTTATCTTCTGGTTGTTTCTAGAGACATTCTAGGTGCTTTTTGAGAGGCCTTTATATACAAGCACTCCTAGTGTGTTTGAATATCACATTCTGAATAGAAAAATGTATTCAGACATACTCTGATTAATTGATCATATCATTTTTGGTCTATTGTGTGCTTGTGTTTGAGTTCTTAGTTCCTAGGTGAATTTTGCCCTTAGGTAAATTCTTACAATGTTGATCTTTTGGTGCAATGACAACTCTAGCTTGTATTACCTACTAGTTTTGGGAACTCCAATGTAATCTTCTTCAACTTCAATCAATGGATCTTAAATTGGTGGCTCTATATCACATTGTGCCCATCCTTTCTTCTGGTCATCTATTACTTGATTATATATCTTTGTTCTTTTCGCTTTATTCTCCATTGCACAAAAGCTTGAATAGAGAGCTTGAAATCACCTCCATACAAAAGACTTCCAAATTCAATTGCATAAATAATAGTAGATCATAGACAATTTAGAAAAAAAACTTTGAACTTTAGAAGCTTATTATATTTGACTTTTTATAAGACTAGAAAATCTTAAGACAACTAGTTGCATTAAAGCATTACTAAATTTTGATTAAGCAATTTATTAAATAAAGTATATAATTTAACTATTTAATATTCTTAATAGTTTTCATAATGTCTTAAAATAGCTAAATGAATTCTAATAATTGATTTAAATCAAATTAATTAATAAATTAAAAATAAGCAATAAATTTAACTAATCGATTTCAATACAAAAAAAATAAGAAATATAATTTCCAAATATTTCTTCGATAAAATTTCATAAAGGTTAAACTTTTTAATACTAAAAATACAAATACCAATAAATATAACTAAAAAAATAATCGTAACCTTTAAAATAAAATATTAATTTTATTGTATTAACCAAAAAACTTTAAAGCTGCCCCATGTGACCTTGTATAGTGTACTTTTGCATCGTACCAATCTGACAGGATCCAGTCCAACTGGAGTGCATCTTGCTGAAAATGTTTATGTATCATCTGATGTGGCAGTTTCTTTATTATTTTTTGCAATTATGAAGAATTTACAATTCAGAGACCATTTTCATCATCAAAATTAGGATTTCCAAAAAAACAAAAAAAACCACTGGATAAATCTTCTAGTTTGGATTATGCCAATATAATTTTTTTATAGGTGATAAAATATCAATTACATTAATTAGAAAATAATACAAGTAGGCATTTCAACATTGAAGATGATGGAGATTCATAAAAATATAAAAATTGGTGGATGATACAAAAATAAATTATTGATGATGAATTGTGCTAGAGGAGAGAGTAATCTTTGATAATATATAAAATTTTAAATGATTAACATGGATTTACTACGGAAAAGATGTTGGGAACAAAAAACCCTTAAATTATGAAAAGTTCAACTTCAAATAGCTATAACAGTCAAAATATACAGTATTTTAAAAAAATTCTTTTTGATAGTTCTAGGTACATATGTCATCAACAACATACTTCAAATTTAGATGGAAAAACATTTATTTGTAGTTATTTTTGTGGGGGAACTATAACTAGTAATTTTCTATTTTTTAATGTTGTAAAAAAGGGTCATTGGAAATTATAAAAGCATGCTAATTTTTAAAAAAAAATAAAAATCTTAAACTTCATCCTTTTATACACATTTCATTATTTTTTGCCAAGTTAAAATTTGAAACTAAAACATGACTTTTACATCATTGAAGTTTAACACTTTTTTTGATGTTAGCCTTTTCCTTTCTAAAAGTTCGACACATGTTTGTACTTTTAACCTGGTCTTAGTTTACAATCAATGGTGATGAAAATGTTATTGTCCTTGCAAAAAATACAGGGGATTAAAGAATCGAAGATTTCTAATCACAACAACTTAGAGACATTGTAGTCAATATGATCACATTGAAGGGGGAAAGTATTTCCATCCTTTGGTGAATGTGGATTTCAAAATATTAGAACATGGAGGTGTGAATACCAAAGCATAAGGTAATGCTCCCATGGAAGAAAATGATCCTAAGGCAGAGAAGATAATTGAAGATGTTGGTATTGGTGTAGATGATAATGTGCCAAAGAACAAGATTAAAGAAGATGTTACTGGTGCAATTAATAAAGATGATGATATTTCTACATCTAATGATGATGATGAAGAGAACCTTGATATACATGTAATTGAAAAGGCATATGAGCCACTATACAAAGGATCCCAAACAACACTTCTCTCTATTGTATTGCTGTTGGTAAACTTCAATGTTATGAATAGTATATCCAATATAGAAATCTCATGAATGCTAAGGTATAGTGTCATTTTTGTCATCTTTTATATTATCATACCATTAATGTTCTTTATATTAACAATATTTTTCCATAGGTTGGTAGGTGAGTATTTGTTACCATCATCAAACATTCTACCTTGTTCTTACCAAGAATTGTCAACCATTATGAAATATATTGGAATGGAGTATCAAACAATACATACATGTCCCAATGATCATATTATATAACATAAACAACATGAATTTGCAATAGAATGCATTGATTGTCACATTAGTAGATATCGATCATATAAAATAATGAAAGAGGTTCCTCTCAAGGTTCTTTGGTGCATTTCCATTATTTCATGTTTGCAATGATTATTTAGGTTTACTAGCTTGGCACAATTTATGAATTACCATGCATGCAATAGAAGTCAAGATAAAATTATGTGAATGCTTGTGAATGGTTCCACATTTAAGGATATAAAAGATAGGTAATCAATATTTAAAGAAGAACCTCATTATCTAAAGCTTTCATTGGCAACAAATAGTTTCAATCCATTTAGAGAGATGAGATCTATTTACTTGGTCTAGAATTTTTTTTTTTTATTAACAAGAACATTCCTTCTTGGATGTCTATAAAGAGGGAGCACATAATGTTTGAAATGATTGTACAAGGTATATTTTTATTTAATAGTCATCTAAATTAATTTAGAAACACAGTATCAAAATGTCATAATAATTATGTTTTTTTTTATACTCATTCAACTAGGTAAGTATCAAATGAAAGATATGAATGTATATATTGAACCCTTGATTGATGAGTTGTTGGAGTAATGGAATGGGGTGACTATTTATGACATCTCTAGTCCAATTGGTGAAAGGAAATTTTAATTATATTCAATGCTTGTATGGACAATAAATGATGCCCCTGGACTAACATATTTTTGTGTTATGTAAAATTGTTAACACATACTTTTGGTATGTAATAGTGCTAATACATTTTTTTAATGTTTATTTTGTGTGTGAAAATTGTAAATATGAATCTTATACTACACATGCCATTGAATTACACATGATATTTTAGGTCTTGAGACAAAGGGAAAATTTGCATGTCTAATTTATGGTACAAAGATGAAATCATGTCATTCAAAATGTTTAGGAAAGTAAGTGTTCGATGAGCATAGAAACTTTCTCCAAAAAAGTCATGAGTATCAAATTTCTAAAAAACATCTTTTTAATGGGAAAGAAGAGACAACATCAAAGCTAAAAATAATGACACCTCACATGTAGAAGTTGGAATACAATAGCATCAATCATTAAGGTAATGTCATTCCATCTGATGCATGTTTTCATATGAAATTTAAATTTGAATACTATATTTTGTTTACTAATGACATAATTGATGTTCGTGAAGATCGTCAAGGCATCGATGAGAAATTTCAAAAAGGACTTAAAATCTATCTTCAAAAATTTAGTAGGTTTTCATACTATGAGCACCTCCCAATTGTACACTTATTTGATGCAATGCATATTAGAAAGAATGTAATAGAGACACTAGAAAATATTGGATTGAAGGCATGACAAAGAAAAAGTGGTCAAAATTTTCAATGACATTGATGAATCTAATCATGCATTGAAGTGTTTTCCTAAATCAAATAGCGATGGAAATTGGATTATTATGAGCATCATTCCTTGGTTATTAAAGTAGCAACAAACTGATGCCATATATGGATCCATAAAAAAAAAATTCCAATAGGATATGTTGCAAACATAAGTAGTCTCATATCAAAGAAAGGTGATTTTGGTTCAGGGTTGAAACCACATGATTGACATACCTTCGTCAAGGTAAGTCATGTTCTTCTCTATTTAAAATAAATGTGTAAAACATCATGTACAATTGCTTATTTTATTTCATAATATATTGAAAAGGTCATTTTATTATTATTGTAGTATGTTCTACCTCTATCTCTCCCACACAAATTTGACAACATGAGTGTCAAACATGTTATATGTGGTCTTGGGAAATACATGATGTTAAAAGTGTTATTTGTTAGATTTTTTGTATATAAGTGTTATTAGTCTCATTAATATATTTTTGCATGATGAATATCTTCTAGGTAGTTGTAGTCTAAAGAAATTGATAAAAAAGGTATAAAGAAATGGAGGAGAAAAATTTCTCATCTTTTGTGTGACATGTAAAAGTGTCTACCTTCAACATTTTTCACTGCACAAGAACACTATCTCATACATCTAGTTGAGGAGGTAAAATTGTGTGGACCTATTCCAACTAGGTCAATGTGGATGGTTTAGAGGCACTTGAAATTTTTGAAGGGCTTAGTTTGATAGAGAGCATGTCCTAAGGGTTCCATGGTCAAGGGATATATGCTTTACTGGACCATGGTGTACATTAGTGAATTGCGCCCTAAGTTTTTATCAAAGATCAATGTAGATCACATTTAGGATCCTAACTCCATTAATAGATTTGAAGGGGAGTAGGAAAGGTAGATTAAGGAAAGTGAGAGGTGATTATAAGATGTTATTGTAGTTAACTAACTCTTACCCATCATCAATATAAGTTATTTCTAATTAGTCTATTTATTTTATATAGTTGGTCATGAGTGGTATGGACTTCATTTGTATATTGTAAATAATTTTGAGTGGATGATGGTCTAGATTGAACGATCTCAAAAAAATGGTCATTCATTAACATGGGATGGTGTCGCTTCATTAGTTAAAGAAGCTCATCACAATGACATCCCAATGTTAGGCTAATTGTAATTGATCTAGAAAATGGTTTAAGAGGTGGAAAGGTGTATATAAGTTAATCTATCATGAACCATTTATTTAATATCAACTCATAGATGGATGCATAATTTTGACATGTTTCAAAAATAATAGGTCAAGCACAATACAGATATGTACTTCCATGGTTTTAAATTTCATATAACAAGGTAGATGAGACTAAGAGAACTTGTGATTCTAGGATAACTGTAGTCTTTGAGGTTATCAATATTTCATCTAGAAATGAAATGCATCCTCAACAATCTAAAAACAAATACTATGGAATTTTGGATGATATAATTGAGTGCGACTTCAATTCTTTCAAACGAGTTCTATTTGGTGTCAAATGGTACAACCTATGACTAAATCAAAATGATCCTAATAGAACTATTATTGAATATGATAATAGGTTTACAAAAAATAATACAAGGTCATTTAAGCTAGTTGGAAATTAGCCTTATGTTCTTCCTAGCCAATGTGAGAAAGTATTTTACTTTGGAATTCCACATGAACTAGGTTAGTCATTTTTTATTAGATACTATCCAAGAGGAAGATTGATAAAGTATGATGTGATTGAAGAAGAAGATTCCAAAGAAGTGGAAGACAAAGTAGATGATGATGATGGTGAAGTTGAAGAAGGAGATGATGATGCTATTGATGGTCAAAATGAAGAAGGAGATGATGATGGTGGTAGTGGCAATGGCTAAGATGATGATGGTGGTGATGGTGATGGTGATGGTGATGGTGATGGTGATGGTGATGGTGGTAATGATGATGAAAATGATGATGATGGTCATAGTGATGATCATGATGTTGAGAATGGTCATTCTAAAAATTTGGATGATGAGATGGACAAAGAAGATGATCAATGGAAATGTATTAGGTTAAAATATTTGTTTTTTATTAGATAAATATGTTTTACAGGGATCCTGAAACCCAATAGTTAAAACATCTAAGGCTAATAATAAGCGTGAAAGCCCAGCCAAAAAAGTAAAAGTTCAGAGGCCAATAATAAGCATAAAGCCCAGCCAAAAAGTTGAGTTTTGAGGAAAGACCAAGAAAAAAGACAAGTAAAACCATGGCCTAAAGCTAGACCAAAAGCAAAAAGACATAGAAAAATAAAAGAGTAGGCGAGAGTTATTCCTTGCTCTTTTGCTCTAGCTCTTGCATAACCTGAGCAACCTTGAAGGCTAGTTGGTTCTCCTACGCTTCCAGCTATTGCACCCTTTAGACCCCCTGGTCCTGATTAGGAATGGTGTTGTCCTTTACAGAGTCATCTTCCCTTCTAGCTTCTTCCCTGTCTTTTCCTTCCTCATCATCCTGCATTTCTCTATCTTTGATCCAACCCATAAGAGAGATGATGTTGTTGTTAATGGAGCTTAACAAAGAGAACATCTAATTCGCAAGGTTGTGATTGTAGTTCTCCAGGTTGTGTATCCTTCTCTCTGCTAGACTGAGCCTATCAACCAAATCCGTCCTCCTGTTAGCATCCATCCCTTTCTAGGTAAAATATTTTTTATGATGCTCAATTCTTGATGTTGATTACTTATAACATGTTTTTATTGTAGAGGCAACCAATTAAAAAACATATAATGTTTTGTTTTTAGTGATGTATGCATAACTTTTGTGTCATGTTCTATGTAATTTGTAGCATAAGTTTTACGTAATTTGTAACTAACTTAAGAAGAATGATTTACATATGCAGGAAACTATACATCTTTAATGAGGATTGTACAAAGTGACATTGATTGGGAGGTATACATTTATTAGATGCTTA
The DNA here is from genome assembly GCA_028749045.1 of Cupressus sempervirens. Taxonomy (NCBI): domain Eukaryota; kingdom Viridiplantae; phylum Streptophyta; class Pinopsida; order Cupressales; family Cupressaceae; genus Cupressus; species Cupressus sempervirens. Next base: position 56,525,134 of record CM053789.1, read on the forward strand.
TTTTAACTTTATCTTCAAAATTAACTATAGGAAAACTTTATCAATATTAGCCTCATTTTATATAGAAATATTTTGTTCCTTAAACTATATCTCTATTTTGATGTGTTACAAGTACCATCAAATAGGTATCTATCATATTTGTTTTCCTCGAGTGAGAGAAATGCATGAATAGAAGAGGATAGTGAGAAATGTAGTAGGCCTATGAAAGAGAGACAAAATAGAGGTCAAAAGATTAAAAGAAAATTCAATAAATGCATGCAACTTTTCCTTTCTCAAGGGGTGTCATGTTCTTATGATGATGAGATAAAGGGTGACATCAGGGTTCCCTTGAGGTACACACATCTTGAGAAAGAATGGGTACCCAAGGATTTACCTCTAATTAACACTAATTTTTGTGTTCATGAGAGGATATATTGCATAGCTCCATCATCATTACATGATTTGGGCATATTTTCCATTGATGGCATAAAGGTTATAAAAAAAATTGAATTGATGGAGTATGTAGGACCTTGTTAAAATTACAATAACTCGATGCAAATAGTTCAATATAAAAATAAGTATGCCTAGGTATGCACTATCAGAAAACTATCTACAATGGAAAGAAAATGATCACAATAGAAGATTTGTTGTGTAAATTAACAGAAGGAAAAAAGCAATAGGGAACGTTATAGGTTTTATAAATAGTACACGTCTTGAGTGAACTAATAAGTGATCGAATTGCATTTTTGAGGCACGTGAGGCAAATCATGTTTTTGTATGTGTGATAAAATTAGTAAGTTCAAGGGAAGAATTCTTAATAGATTATAATTTGAATTACATAGATACAAAGAAAGTTAGTATCATGGGACTTGTAAGTACTATATATGTAATATTTAAACTAATTACTTCCAATTAGAATTCTAATATACAATATACCATTTTAATAATAAGTTTTTTTGCTAAGTCAACTATTCCTTTCATTATGTTGATGATTTTATATAAATTCTTTGTCATAGGGCAACATGATTGATCCATTGGATCACAGAGGTAGTGATGTTGCTCCCACCCCTTCTCCAGCATAGGTAAGCCTTTTGCATAAAAAATTATGCAATTGTAATCTTACAAAATGTGATATTATTATGTTACTTTTGTTAAGGTTTTGAACTTTTTAAAATTGTTTTACTAATGTTTTTGTCACAATTTGATTCTTATGGAAAGGGAAAAGAAAATCTTACATAAGAGCAATTACTTGTTTTTATGGCAGCTATAGTATTATGCAATAATTAAATCACATATAGCAGTGATCTTATAACCCTGTGTAAAAAGATCTTCCAGAACATCAATCCAAAAATTCTTGGGCTTGTGATGGATCCAAATCCAACAAAAGACAAATAGGCCAAAAGAAAGGAATTGTGTTTTAGAGCGCACTATCTGGAAGTAAGCAACAATGAGTATTTTTCTAGTACTATAGTTCAATAAAACTTTATGTTTGATACTAATTTATGGACCATGAACCATAATATGTATGTTTTGTTATAAGATTTCTTGAGATCACATCGAGTTGTTCCACCTAATGAACGTATTAGTGTATGTCCTACAGGTATGTGATTTCAATTCTCAATCATCAAAGGGACTATTTTCTTCTTGATTATTGTTGAAAACTTTATATTACTATTGTCATTTTTTTGCAATATATATTTTAAAAAGACAATAAATTGTATATATATGATTATTTTTCATCTGTTGATGATTTCCATATGCCTACTTCCACAAAGCTTTCCTGCACTCCAAGATTATTGACTATAGTATCAACAACAAGGAGCTTGGAAACAACCACACTTACAACCACTACAGCTGGTAAATACTTGTTTTTCTACCTTTTATTATATGTTAAATGTAATTTGGTCTTTACTTTCTTGTTCATTTGAGTATAGTATAATATTTATTAACTTTGTACAAGGACATATACACCTTCTCATGGTGATAGAAATGATACCCGTACCGAGGATAATTTACTAGCCTTTACAGAGGCAACCCATGATGCTTTTACTAGATCCTTGAAGGCATAATTGTTGGTGGCTGATAAAGATATGATTCCCTCAAAATTTTCTAAGCTTCTGAGTACTTTAAAATTGTAATTATTTAGAGTGTAATTGTACTTTACTTATTCAAAACTCTTTTTTGACTAATTGTCTCATGATGGTTTTGTAGGAAATGATATTTTTTATGAAACTTTTCATGATTTAACATTGAATATATTTAGGCCCACATTACATTAAAAGTATGTAGCCTAATATAATTGGTTGCTACATTCTTCCATTCATCCATTTGTTGTAACATATTTAACGTATATAGCTTGAAATAAATTTTTTATCTAATTTTTTTAATTTATTTTTTTGTTAAAAGGGGGAATGAGAAAGTCCTTGAATTAAAAGACTAGTTCATAAAATCTATGGAGGAGTTCTTTGGTCAAAATATTTTTAACAGAGCCCAAATTCTCATAAAATATTTCAAACATCTAAAGACTATGAGAGACTAGTATAGAAGGGCTTTAAAGCTCAAACCAAAGTATGAGCATCCTCCTACGGTGCCACAATTGGTATGGAATGAAATCATTGAAGATGCAAAAAATATGAGACTAAGAATAAAGGAATTAATCAACCAACTGAAAAAATTGGGTATGTTGTAGTATTAATACAATTATGCACAAATTAGTGATCTCTAGTTATTCATTAAAATGCTTGACTTGATTACAATAATAGTAATCATATATCTAACATGTATAATATTCTATGTTAGATATTAACCTTTAAAAAATATTATAGTTATATATCTAACATGTATATGATTCTATGTTATATTAAAATGTATAATATAGGAATTTTTCAATGATGGAAAGATGATGTATCAATTAATTTGTATTCATACCCTTGATTTCATAATATACTTGTAAGCAATTCCTATAAAGCAAATGAGAATCATCAAATTTGAAAGTGAAATTTTATGCACCACATTTTTGTAATCATGTAATGCGAAAATATATCTCAATTACACCTCTAGAGAATCGAATAATATTAGTTAACTTGGTAGAGCTAGAGTGTTAAGCATATTTGATACATAACCTGATGAATCTCTAATAAAGTAATATAATTCATCCACAATCATCTTTGTACTACTACCAACATTACAACCACTCATTAATTAGCCATGCTATCAAATACTCTAGGAAAACATAAGTAAGCATGGCTAATTAATGAGTGGTTACTAATTACTCATTAACTAGCTAGCTAATTACTAATTGACCAATAGTTAGATTGTTACTAACTAGCTTACTTATTGCCTTTGCTAGTTAGTAACCATCTAACTATTGGTCAATTAGTAATTGTGTGACTATAGGATGATTTTTTAAATTCACCTCTTAATATTTGAAAAGATTATCCATTTGAATTTGATTGAATCAACAAGTAAAATTTCTTTGTTTTTATCTTTTATTGTCTTTATGTAGTATTAGACTATTATGGGTTGGTGAATGTGCAAAATAGTGTCTTCTCCTTAGTACCTCTATATTTTTAGGAGCATGCCATAGTGAAAGAACTTATATTATTAAAATTTATTGTAGATATGGTGTAGATATTTTTTGAACCAAATGAGGTTGGAAGTCAAACAACATTGCAATGGATTAAATTTAAATTAATTGTTCCTATAATTATAGATTATAGAGTAACCCATTGATATGAAAGTCTTGTGTTTAGTTTTAAGAGAAAAAATAAAGTATGAGTTTTGCATGGCCAATATGATGCAAGTCATCAACAGTCATCTGAGATTACCTAAGATTGTTGATTGTTCAAAGCACTACTAGCCATTATGCTTGTGAAGAATGTGGAAGATGATTGTGAAAGCTAGGCATGAGTATAACTTCAAGACATGAATTTAGATAGATAGGTCATTTAGAATTTGATGTAGAATTTGTACTATTTGACAAAGAGTAGTAATCAAATAGCCTCCCTACCCCTCTAGAAGAGTCTGTGATTATGAAATTGGTGGGTTCAAACAAATTTTGGCATAAGGCATATAAAAAGGAAAAAATATCAAAATTATTTGCAGCACATTGATTTAAATTTTGGATGAGAAGACATCAAAATAATTGAAGGAATTAACTGAATGAGAAAAGCCATTGTCTATAGGATTTACAAAGATGATGTTTGTATAAAGATACAATCATAAAATTAGAAACTATCTAATATTTACATAATTTACAATACCGACCAAGTTTCCTAGAAAGTTCTATAATACTACCAATAATAAAATATCCTTGTGACACTAACAACATTTATGGAGCATTAAGCACAGACTGCAACATGAAATTTGCACCATACTTGTATCACCCTTATATCAACATAGTATGGAAACAATAGCATGTTTATTTGGATTGTGGATTTTGGTAGATGTTTTTAAAAGTGTGATTGTGGATTTATATAATCTAACATATTTCAAATTTTACATCTATAGGCTACAGGACACATCAAAGGTGACTCAAGCTAGGAAAGAGAAGGTTGTTCAACACCATCTTGGCTCTAGTGGATTTATGAAAATTCAATCATGTCTTGTAAGTAGTAGTAAATGAAATTTCATATCAATTTTTTTTAATACAAAATTACATATAAGAAATACATTCAATATTGATGATATTATGTAAAAAGTATAGGGAATTGAATTTAATCTAGCACCCATAGAAGAGGACAAAGAAATTGGCTTGAAGCAAGGCTATAAAGTAGTGGTTTCTTGCCACCACATAGATTTTAGTGGCCAAACAGATGTAGAAGATTCTAGTGCACTGATTCACACATAGGTAAATAGGCCTAATGTATCATAATAGTAATTAAGAACTTCATGAGAAATAATATATATAATGTCAATTTTGAACAATGATAACAATGTGTGTATGCCATTTCATTGTAGCCTACTAGTCTAGGCATAAATCCTACACATGATGAAGACCTTTATGTGAATCACAATGATATGGGTACATATTAAATTTCTATTTAAAATTAATCATGTAATTATAAAAAAAAATTAACATCTTAAATTGCAATGGTGTAGCCTTTATGTGATAATTTTTTAGTATGTAGAGTGTGATGTTAGTGTTGAGCATGTTGAGGTTGGGGCTAAAGAAAATGTTAGAGTAGATGATGTGGTAGTATTAGGTTAAAAAAATCTTGGTTATGTCCTTTAGATTAATGAAATACTTATAGAATTAAAAATATGTTTAGAATAAAACCCATTTATTCCTTATTGCAAGGGCACATCAACCTTGTCCTCAAAAAAAAAAGATGAAGCCTCATGTTGTAAGATCAAAACCACAAGAGCAATAGTAGATTGCCAAAGATATTCATGATGTTCCTATTATACTTTACCTTCAACAAAAGATAAAACATTGTCTAATGATGAATGTTAAAAACATTGTCTAATGATGAATGTGTTGATGAAATTTTATGAATGTTGCTTATTAATAAATTTTATGTCATGCTATTAAACATTATTATGTGATTATAATGATTGATGTATTCAAAAAATATTGATGACTGTGTATAGCTATTAATGAATTATATGTTTTGTTAATGAATGTTATGTGAATATAATGATTGATGTGTTTACAAATTATTGACGAATGTTTATACATATGAATGAATTGTATGTCATGTTAATGAATGCTTTATGATTATAATGATTAAATGATATAGTTCTAAAATGAATGAATAAAATATTTACTTAGTTTTTAATGAGCAATTTAGAGTGATTATAGTGGGGTGGAGAGACCAAATGAGCCTTTTGGGGAGGTGCAGTTTTTTCATCATTCTTTATTATAAAATGAAAATTTGACAATGGTAAATTTTCTTAGCTAGTTGTTAAGATATTTGTGTGTGGCTATAGTTAGAAAGAGTAATGTGCCTATTTCCTTTCTTCACTTCTTGACATGTGTTGTAAGTATAAAATTAGATGGCACAACAATAATTTGTCATAAGCATGCTTTGTTCTTTTTAATGCCATAGTTGATTGATATAAAACTAAAACATTTTTTAACACATTTGAGATTTGATGTATTCTTTGACTTATTTTTCCACATTCCATAATGGTTTTTATGCTTGGTTTCTTTGTTGAGTTTGATGGTGCATATTTTGTGGTTCATTCTTGAATGGGTATCATTTGTTTTGTAAGATGACCTTGATAAATAAATTAAAGAAACTGATAAAGGTCCTAAGTTCAAGAGAATGTCACTTTTATTTTCTATACATTATAGTTTTGTTTCTATTTTAAAGCTTGTATGTTTGTAGCGTTGATAGGTTATGTCAAAATATAGATTACAAAGTCCATTAGAATTCTCATTAGCTTAATTCACTAATATAGTTATGTGGTTTTTCAACCATTGTTTGGAAAATTGGGATGATGATGTGATAACAAGTGTAAAGTTTAAGGCATTTAGTGGGAAAAGGTTAGATTGGGAAGCTAGGTTTCAATTCTAGAGAGATCTCATCATTAAGGTTACTCATAATTTGAGTCAAATTATAATAGATATAGAAGAGGTTAATTGTCTTCTCTTCCCTTCATTGGTGGTGTAATCTAATTATGCTTTTTTTTTTTTTAATTTGGACATATGCACTATATGATAAAACATTTTTTCCTTACACATCAATAGGAATTTGATTGTATTTATACTTTTCTTCCCTAGTAAACCCTTTTTCATATTTATATCTAGTAAGGAAATGTTAATATTTTATGCATTATGTTTTAAATATTTGTGACCATGAATTCCTTTTGAGTGGATCTATCAACAGTCCTATAAGTGCTAAATGTCTATTTGGTAGTTTTACTGATGTGACCTAATTAATACTTGGTTCATGGAATAATTTGTATTCATATCTAAAGGGAAGCTCTATCTTAGGCTATATAGCCACATCATGCCTACGTATAGCTTATCCTAACCCTATTTATATTCTTATATAGCTCATTTCAAAATGATGTATGCTTATTTGTAGTAATGAGGAGATACTCAGACGAGATTATGTGCACTTGAGTAATGTGCCCTCAAACATGCTTAAATAGGCAACTAGGTTCATACCCCTTGATATGGTAACTCAAAATCCAACTATTCTCAAAGCCAATTTAGATGCAAACAACTTTATAGAGCCCTTTTTTAGAGTGCAAGAGTCAAATTTCAATCCCTTAAATATATGTGTGATAAGATCCAAAGATCATTATCCCTTGAGTATATACTCCTCTCCACTAAGTGGTAAAAAATAATTTAGTACTTTAGGCATGGGTAGACCCTCAAGCTCTTATTCTCATTAGTCATTTGGATACAAACTACCAAGGTTACCAAACCTATTCTTCCTCTAAGATTTGAACTCTACACTTTAAGCCTAAAAGAGACCTAATTCTAGGTGAATGCCTTAAAATGGCCTTAACAATAAAGCTATTAGGATGTTCATTTCTAGGTATTGATATGTATACTAGAGATTGAAGCTTTATTCCATATTCAACTACAATCGTCCACCTCACACCTATGTGTAACACAATATGAGCTTCAAAAAAGTGATAAAATTGAGAGGTGTTGAAATGATAAATGTCAACAATGATGTTATTATAACAAAAAAAAAATCAACAATCATAAATGTCTAGTAGTGATGTTACTAGCCTCTTATTAGCCTCATATACAGGGAGATTATTTGATTATTTTTTGAAACTCTAGCTATTGTTGATATTTCAACATGGCCTGCTTTTCATGGTATGACAAGGCCTTAAAATCATCTTTAGATATTGTCGATATTTCAATGCATCCATATGTCAATGATATGAAAAACTTGACAAATCTTATCTAGCAAGAGGTTATATTTTGATGTAGCATCCCATTGATGGTATGACAAATTGGTGGAATCATCTCTGGCTACCATTGATATTTTAACATTTTCAATTAGATGTATAATGGTGCCATTTTATATAGATGGGAATGATTTATCAATGGAATGGTCCATTAATGAATTGATAGTCATAGAGTGTGTCAAAATTTTGACGAAATTCTAGCGATATTTTTTGACATTGAATTGTCAAACTTTCAACTATTGTACATTGAAAAATAGGTCCAAATTTACTGGTGTCCAATTTTTCCTTGACTAAGAGGGCCACATGTGGATACATATTTCTCTTTTTTTCTTAATAGGTTTGATACTAGGAGAAATGTGTACATGGTGCATAATTAGCTCTATGTCAAGAATAGTCATATCTGAATAGGTCCATGCAAAATTGATTTTCTTTTTTTGAAATAAATTGGCAAAAATCTACTTTTCTTTAGTTGGTAGGGATTGAGCTACATGAATAATTTTAGGAGATTCCTTTGTACACAAGTTGAAAGGTTTTTTGGGTTCAATGAGAGCCAAAGATCTATCCAAAAAATAGCTTGGTAGACTATAAAGTACTTCATCTAGAGGTGCCTCAAGGAGGTTTTCACCATTGCACGTCTTTATTTTTACTCTTTTTGGATTCAGATACCACCACAAAGTGGCTTTTTCCATCTAACCACTTGTTTTCTCTTTTGATTTTCTGATTGAAGTTTTTGATATCTACTTTTATCATGTTAACAACATGTTCATTGGTGGAAGAAATCATGAGTTCAATGGCACTAAGGTAGAAAGTGATCTTATAGTCATTCTAGAAAGACGATATTCAGGTTTTTGATATTGAGCTGACCAATCTATGAGATCAGGTTGAATTAAGGAAAGAGAGGTCAAAGCTTCAAGGTTATAGATAAAGAAGGAGTAATCTCTAGTGACATGATAAGTTGAGCCTATAGTGAATGTTGCAAAGGAATCCAAATCATGAATAGACATAAAGAAAACAATGTGGTCCATTAAAGCATTTTGTAAACCAAACACATAAAACCCTAAACTAGACTCTTTAACCTCACTTAGTTGGGTAGCATAGGTGTGAATGACATCCAACCCTAATTCACAAGATGCATTTGAGAGACTTACCCATTCATACTCACCAGAATCTATACTCTTGTTCCTAGCAATTAAGTGAGCAATATTCTCTCCAATCCTTCCTTTTTTTGAACCCTCATGGTTAGATTCATCTTTCTCATGTTGTCTAGAAGTAGAACCTTCAATATTATTATGGATAATTATCAGTTCTCCTCCCCAAAGGAGAGACATGAGAGGCTTGAAATCCTCACCTTGTAGAGTGGTTGAAACAAAGGGTGGATCATCATCCTTTGATTCACTAAACATGGGAGCTCTTCTATGAAACCTAGGTATTTTTTCTTCTAGTCCAAAGCCTAGGCTAGTAGTATCTCAAGTGTTGTGACCCTCAATATGACTTAAGGGTTTGACAAGAAATTTTTTATTACCAATTAAGAATCCATAGCCCTAATAGTCCATATTTTTGAGAAGTTTATATCCTTTCCTATAACACTTAGGAGAGATGGGAGTAGTGACAGTAACTTCTTCGTCATATTCCTCTTCCCTATATATCGAGTCCTTCATTGCTTGTTCTTCCTTTTCTACTTTTAGGGAAACTGGAGATTGAACAAAAGTACCAAAAATGGTCATTGTAAAAGCTAAAGGCTTTGATTTGGTAGAAGATTTCCCTTAAGATCTAGGGGAAACTAGTAAAGAAACAATAAATATAGAGTGTACTCACCCATGCCTAGGCTCATCATTTTCAATTTTTGTTTGCACTCTCTAAAAGATAGTTTTAGCTAGTGAGAAGAGAAATTGTGAGGAACCAATGTTATTGTAATAGATAGTTTCTTTATAGTCATTGATTTGTCTCTAGGGACAACTATCTCAGTATTTTTGAAAGAAACATTTATACACTAGTGATATGTGGAAGGTACTACTTGCACATCATGAATCCAAACCCTTCCTAGCAACAAATTATACACAAGTGGTATGTCTAGGACTTGGAAGACCACATTTTTTCAACTAGATAAACTTAGATTAGAAGCACAATGAGAGCTTTAGAGGGTATTTTGAACTCATCATAGGCTTTGATAGTGATCTCATACCTAGGGTCAATGGAAAATTAGACATGCCTAGTTGTTGGATAATATTTAACAAGATAATGTCAACCCTACACCATTTTCTATTAGGACTTGGTGAATGTGAGTATGGAAGATTTGGACTTCAATATGGAGGGAAATATTATGGGGATGACTCAGAGCTCTATCATCTTCTTTAGAGAATGTGATATAATGAGTTAAATAAATGTTGTTCACCATAGCTTGGAATCACTCAACATCAATATCTATGGGGATGTTGGCAAAGCACAAGGCTTTTTTGAGAATGTCCTTGTCCAAATAGGATAATTTTAACAACTCAAATATGGATATTTGAGCTGGGGTTCATTTCAGCTAGTTGACAAGGTCATAATTGGAGATTGATGAGGTAGTTAGTTGTTTGGATGATGAAGAATTTTTAGGATCATCAACAACTTTTAGAAAAACTTTGGATTATAGCCTAGTGATAGCATTAAGTAGCTCACTCTGTGAGGAAGAGGATTGTACTGCTCAAAGTAATACCTTGGATTGAATGTTCTTATGTTGTTATTGAGAATTTTTCATTTTGAGGACAACCTTGGATCTTTCATCCTTAGCTTCATAATTGGGCTATTTGTATGAATTAGAACTTTTCATGCAAAGATATTCAACAAACTCAATCATATTTATAACATTTTTGTGTCAACATACACATAATTAATCTTAGTATCATGATCTTTCTTATTAACCTTGGAGGATTTTCCTTTCTCATACTCTAGCAATGGTTGTTTAAAAGCTTTGTGATTAGAGTTTTTTGCTAGGCCATTTGTGACAACTTTGTGAGCATCTATCAGATCTTGAATGACATATTTGAGGTTAAAGCAGTGATTTGTGTTGTGGCCTTTGCTTCTATGATAGTTACAAAAATGATCCTCTCTCCACCAATTAGGCATGATCGGTGGGACATGGGGGTAAGATTTCTTAGGAAGTGTGAGAAATTTTGTTTTAATTAAGGTCTTCAAGACCATGTCATAAGGTTCAAGCATTGGCATGTAAACATGTCTTTTCTAAGAAAACTTGGTTTTCTTGTCAGATGTTTGTGGTTTCAAACCCTCTTGTTGTTTTTTAGTATAAATGACATTGGAAAGGTTGAACATAGTCTCCTTGGTCTTAGGAGCAACCACTTCTCCATGATTGACAAAAAAAAATTTTGTTCCAAGGTTTTTTTTTGTCTTGCCATTTTCATTCCCATTCTTGTCTTTGTTCACAAAAATGTCACCTTTCCTGATAGAAACATCCTTAATATGATATACAATTTCAACCATGGCATCAAAGGATGTGAACAATTGTTTTCTCAAATCAAAGTAAAGTTCTAGTATAAGGATATTGAAAAAGATGCCAATCTTCTTGGTCTTAGCAAATTGTCAAGGGTATCTAGATTGTAAAGATCTCAATCGTTGAAGATATGTTGCAAAGGCTTCTCCTAGCTTTTTTTTGATGCTCAACAAATCCAACATAGTGATAGGATGTTGAATGCTATAGGAGTATTGTTGAATAAAATGTCGTGTGAGTTCATTGAATTTTTTAAGAAGGGATGTCAATTTAGTAAACCACTCCTTGGCTTGCCCTATTAGACTCCTATGAAACAATCACATTAGATATGTGTCTTCATGAATTAAATACATGCTAATAGCATAGAAATGCCTCATATGATCATGAGGGTCACCATTTCCACCATATGTGTCATACTTAGTATCCCTAGGAAATGGGAGCATGTAAGGACTCCTATCAAAGGGGAGAGAACATATTGATTTGACAAAGGATATTTTCAATTGCTCTTTAGAAGATTGTAATTGTCCAATTTGTTTCCTCAGTTCTTGCATCCATTCTCTTAAGATTTTGGATTCAATGAGCTCTCATTTTTTTATTATTCATTGTACATCAAAGTCTTGAGGGAGTTTCCATCCCTTTGTTGTCATATACTAAAAATATTGATCCCCATTCTACTCCAAATCTTTAATCATTAATTTTGGGTGATCTCATATTGTTGAAATCTTATAATGTCTTCATTGGTGATTTTCTCATCACTCTCATGATGTGATTGTGATTGTCTAGGTGGGGACGGGAATGTTGCTATGTTGACTCTAAACGTCCTTGGAGGTGTTGTGTTATCACCATTACAATTGAGGGGAATGTGATGAAATGGATTGTGGGAATAGCCTCTCCCATTTTCCTTATTGCATGCATGAGTATCAGTTTCATCTTTTTTATAATCTTTTTCTTTAGTTCTTATAGCCTCTTAGAGTCTCCCATTTTCTTTGACTTGTACTTCTAAGAAACATCTGATCTCTTCAAGATGCATGTTGATCAAGATGTTGTCTTCACTTGTAGGCATATCAAAGGGTGTACCAAATGGGTTTTTTAAGTTGTAAAGTGGATTATTCCATATATTGGTTATTTTTGTTTGATTAGAGTTAGGATCTTCCACACAAGGTTGTCCACGAGGGCATCTAGGTGCAGTTTCTAGTTGTGCAAAAAATGAGAGAGGGACGACTACCATTCCTAACTTGGGACCTAGCTATGACTAGCATGTAAGGATATATATTTTTGATGTAGGATGAGAAATGTGTTTCATATTTCAAGCTTGTACAATCAAGAATAATCACTTGTCAAAGTAAAATAGATGGCTTGTCAAGAGTGATAAAGAATTTACAAAACTAATAACTTAAGTTGAGAGAGAGAGAGAGAAAGAAGCTCGATAGCAAGTACCTAGCATAGAATGATAATCAAGTTTAGACAAGTGATTATTAGTGACCTTTCATGACTTATATCTAGTAGAGTAAACTAATTTTTAAACTTAGGACAATACCTAGCATAGAGGTTTGAAACCAGATTTAGGAAGGAATGAAGTGACAAGACCCCAGATTAATTAATATGCACTGCAGACTCTATTTTAAGGAAAAAAAACTTAGGTGATAATTTTTCCAGAAGCTAGAAAATAGTAGGACAACAATTTGTATCATATGATAGTGTTCAAAGTAATGAGGTGACACTTTTCTTATAGGGATACTTTCTTGTATTGAAGATGACGTATTTAACTATAACCAAGTGATAGAAATTGAAGTAACTAAGTGATACAATTTTGGGAAAAAAAGTATTGTCTGATATTTCTCTATAGATGGTATGACAACATGTTAGTGAGCTATGAAAAATGATAGTTTTTACTAAAAATTGATGTGTTTTGGTTTGACAATTGATTAGTTTTCTAATTAGACAATTTAGGACTTCATTTTGTGTCAAAGAACAACATGGTTTGGAAATAGTAAGGGTACTTTTCATGTCTCAATCAGTTGAACAAGGCACAAAGCAACCTTTCCAACACACATTTGTGATATCATAACAAACTTCTGTCAATGTTAATGATATGTTTGATGTGAAGCAAAGTTTAGTCAGGTCAACACATTCAAAAATACTTGCCAAGCATATCTACCTAAGATTCATGGTTCATTACTCAACAACTTGGCCCACACTAAGTGTTCCTTCACCTCACACCAAGTGGTTTACTATAAGAGATATTAGCTTTTTCATGGAAATTCCATAAGAATTACTAAGGGAACATAGATGATGAGTAAAACCTTAGGGTGATCCAAGTAGTCAACTAGATCGATCCTTCCACTAAGAAGTTGAGCAAAAAAATAGGGTAGTTACTAAACTACAGTATTTAGAAAGGGCTTCCATTCATAATAATTCTCTTCCACCCAACTAAGGAGGGTAAAAGCATAGATCTGTGTCACCGTTTGTGATACAAAAACCTATTTTGGTCAAATCTCATTTCTCTATCAAAACTCAATTTTAAAAAAAAAACTAAAAATACCCTTTTATAGATTTCAGATTCAATATCATCATTATATAAATTCTTGAGTGTTTTGATTAGTTATAATATGCTATAATCTAAAAATATTATATGTCAATATTTCAACATTTCAGAAGATGCTCTCTCAAAAAATGAAAAAAAATAGTAAATCATATCAAAAAAATTTAAAAAATATATTTATCACTAGAGGAGAGAATCCTCTTCATGAATATGTAATTTTTTTTCAAGAAGGTATAGATTTGATAGGAAAGTTTTGATGAGAGGAAAAAACTGTTGGATTCTGACAAGGTCAAACTTGAGTACTTATAACAAAGAAAATATACATCAAAAATAATTATTTCTTTTTTTGTGCACTAGCTATACATGTCATCTATAAAATATTTTCAAATCATAACAAAAAAAGATGATTTGCACATACTTGTTTGACGGGAACTACATCCTATATTTTTTACAGTTAAAAAAGGGACTTCAAAATAAAATAAAATGAATAAATTCTTAGTCAAAAAAATAATAAAAATTATAGGCATAAAATTCATACAATTCTACACATTTCATCAGTTTACATCATTTTCATATTTTAAACGCAAATACCATTTTTTTTGTCATTAATGTTGAACTGTCACATTCTAATATCACTTTTCTTTATAAAAGGTGACACAGGTTTGTGCTTTTACCCAGGGACACTCCACCTTGTGGAAAGTAATGAACCTCGTGGCTACGAGAACATCTTTACCATTCTTGCTTAGCATTTTTCTCATGGTCCCAAAAACATTGGTACTCACACTAAGTGAAGACAAGCACCACGTCTACCAAGGTTTTTTCCTTGAAATTATAGTGGGTTGGAATAGCTGAGTCCACTTGTCCCCACTTGGCTCATTCCTCTTGGTTTTCCAAAAGCATGCCCTCTAAAGGACTCTAACTAAAATAAATTGGATCCACTTTCAAGAGTCAATATTTCTTATTCACCCTATGGGTGAAGAGCATAGTCTCTTGTCTTGATCATTTCCCCCAAACAAGCCAAAGAATTTAAATTAATCTATTTGTTTTTAGAGTGCAAAGGTGGTTCAAGATTTTTGATTCACCACAAGGGTGAAGAGTGTTGGTGTTTGAAAATGTTACCCATTTCCAATTATCCTGATGAGAACAAAACATATCTAGGGGCAGCTAACTCCCATTATCAACACATCCATTCAGACACCAGGCCAACTATAAGGCTATACTCCTTCTGTACTTCAGGCTCTGCAAAACCTAGGCGGGTGAACCTATAGATTCCTTATATGGTACCAGTTGTCAAAGCATAGACTGAATCTATTATGAAGTAGATAAAACCCTTATTTCTCCTGATAACTCATGAAATAACATCAATCTACAGTAGCTAAATGCAGATCTAGGAATCTCATAAGCTAAGTGAGGGAATTCTAATATAGCTCTTCAACATAAAAAGTAAAGATCGTTTGATTAATGATGTTGATTCAACAAAATCCCTAAAATGCAGCAACATGAACAAGTGATCCTGTAAATGACCAGTGTCTTATCTATTGGGAAAATCCATGAATCAAATGCATACATATGAATATCCGAGACATATGTGTATCTTCAAATATCTGATCTATTCATCTAACTTGTAAATAGACATCTATGCTCAATCTGAACCTCATTCTTGCATGATATCGCCATCAGCAAACCTGCAATCCTGTTGGTTCTCTAAAGCATTTACATAACCTCTTGCATTATAAGCAACAATGAACTAACATGCAGCCTAAAGGAGCTACAATCACAACCTAAACTCTTTGTTCAGAGATTGTAAAACATTGAAGATCACTAATAAGGGAGACGAGAATCACAAAGAAACTAATGAAATTCCTGTTTCTCTGTATTAATTTCCTTGAAACAATACATTTCAAAACATGTGCAATCAAAACATGAAAACACCTAACATGTCTGGACTATCTGTATTATCTTTACATTTGCTGCTCACATGAGAGAAATTGCTGAAAAGTATGTGGTATCACAGTATGGCAACACATCAAAGCTAGATCCAAAAACTGGTACCTCAGTGATGATTGGTTTTTCTCCAAAGACTGGAACCAACTGGTTTCTCAGTAACAAAAACTGGAACCCCTAAAATAGAGAAAGAAAAGAAAGATATAGGAGAAGAGTTGATTCCCGGATCTGATCTATAACTGACAAGTGTCCACTTGGAAAACCTTCTCAACAGGTTAAAACAATCTTCTTAATATTTTCCCTCAACTTTGCATATCAAATCTTCAATCATCTAGCTTTTACCAGCATAAAAATATCAGAAAACACATGATTGAACAAAAAACTGATTTGATTCTTCATCTTTACTCATGGTCAAAACTGAAAATCAGTTAAAATTTTTCTTGTAAAAGCCAAGAAAACCATCTAAAATCAATTTTCTTCAGACCCAGACTTCAGAAAACCTTTATATCTACTTTATATCTGATCCTAAGGCTTCACACTAAATTCTGATCATTCCACTGTCAATGCCTCTGAAAATTGAAAATCTGCTTATACACTGAACTAGTGAAGACCTATGCATAATCTAACCCTGTATCTGGAAAATTTAGATTCTCTCGGTTTCGATGGTATACAGCACTACACATTTCAGACAAAAATTGCCTCTGATATGGCAATTTGAAATTCAGGGTTCTTAGACATGATCAGACATTAAAATTAAAAAATTAAAAAATTTACATAGTAGAACCATATAAACTTTTTAAATTTATTCAAATTTTTCACATGAACAAATCATGCGTTGAAAACTTCTGAATTTGATGTTATATTCAACTCTTTTTATTCCTCCATTCCTATGATGCCAGGTGGCAGACTCCTATTTGCTCGGACCCATCTTGAAATTTATAATTAATATATTAATTAATCCTTTTTAAAATTCATATCATCAACTTCCCTATATCACCGTGCACCCTAAGAATTTGGTTTACGTGCATACGTTTTCATCATTTTTCTTAGCGTCGGGACCTTCTCATTTTACTTTCACGCTCACATGGGGCAAACTTCTCATTTTACTTTCACGCTCACATGGGGCAAATTTCCTTTACACCCATACGAGCACTCGTATTACCGAAGGTCTCAAAAATTTTGTTTACGTCCATATGGGATGCTTTCTTTCTTGTAGCACCGAGAAGCCTTCACATATTATCCTCTGCTCATACGAGTTGAGCATAAGATCGGGCACGCTTTGAAATCATCTTACGCTCATGCGCTTGAGCGTATTCTCGTAGAACTTTGTATTTTTCCTTACACTCCCATGTGAGCAAGTGGATTAAGTCAAAACTATGACTCACGAGCCAATGGGTCCCTCCACCTAGCTGCAACTTCAAAAACCCGCAGCTTTGAGACGACTAACATGGCATGTATAATCATATTTAAACTTTTAAAAGAACATACTCCCAATGGATGTGGGATCAAAATTTTTTTTTAAAAATATTCTCGCTCTTTTCTGATTGCATCTTCCACTTTAATCGCATCCTCCCCTCCATGTCCAAACTTGGATACCCCTTGCCCTTTTCTGGCCTGCATGGGCTTTTCATGCATGGTTTCTTGCTTTTTAGCTATGCGGTTTGATGTTGACTACGTGTGGAGTTTGCCCTTTCAAATGCTGACTACTCATTTGGCGTGATGTTCTTTTTTGAGCGTGAGTTATCTTAAACACTGCCCCTTTTCCTCTGCATGATGCATCTTTTCAACTTTTCGTGGATCTGCTTGCTCATGCAGGTTACTTCTACCCATTGCGTGGATCTACTTATGTGACTTCTACCTTGCTGAAACTACCAACTCTTGCATAGAACTCCCAGCGTTTTGTATCATGGGTGCCCCCTACAGATGGCTCGATAATTTTCACTCGGATAATACACGTGCTGCGGCTTTAGCTTTATCTCTGACCCTGCGAATTTCACCTATACATGAGGCTCTGTAGTGTTTTTTTGATTGGCTGGGCATTCTTTCATTGCTTGGGTGGATCTACGACTGGATCCTTCTTCTATCATAGTCATGGAGTCTTCCTTCAATGCGTTGCCCTTCATATTGCATGAGTTTCCTTCTAAAAGGCATGATCTTCCTCACTAAAAACTGGATTTTCCATCACCTATTGTTGTCGCTTTATCTTGTCATCCCTCTCCTTCTTTGGATGCTATTGATATTTTGTGGCCTACTCTTTGTGTGATTCTGCTCCAAGCTTACAATTCACTGGCTCCCTTGCTTAGCTTGGCGTGGGTCCCTACTCTGTAGTGTGGGCTGTATTTGGAATGGGAGCCTCTGTCTTTTGGCATCTTTGGCAGTGCATGGGCCACATTAGATGCTCTTTTCTTTAATACCTATGTGGGAAAGCTTTACGATTCCTTGCATGGGCCCTCTTTATTTGACTAGGGTTTAGATATCTTACTCATGGCTTCTGTGTGCTGCCATTTCTAATCCATTGGCATTGACTATTTTTTCAATGTGTAGAGTCTTTGTTACAAACTACTGTTGACAGGGGTTGCTTCTTTCAAAAGTGTTGGTTTCATTTTTTTTATGCCTGCGGGTCTCTGTCCACATGTCACTAATTAAACTTTGTAGTCTGCCATATATCATTTCCTGTCAAATGTGAAGGCACGTCCTCTTGCCCAACAACTTCTAGTAATGAAGTGTCCACATCTGGATGCCCGTGATATTTCATATATAATGACAAGGTAATGTATTTCTTTTCAAACTTTCAAACACACACTAGTCAACTCGAACACAAATTTTGACAGCTTACCATTCACATTTTGATCATAAGATATCCTTCATGTTCTAATGTCAATGATTCTGGATTTCACTGGAAAGGTTTGATTTAAAACTTAGGATACAAGAAAAATCTTTGGGGCCCAACGTATTGACATACTTTTATAAAAGTCATGTTCTCTTGAAACTGCAACATTTTATCTCAAACTCCATCAATCCTGGTGAGAATAGTCGGGCCCCAAAGTGGGTCCGACTAAAAAAATTTCGTTCCCAGACAACTGAAAGCTGAATTGATCTATTGATCATGTTGAGATGATTAGAATTGAATTCGATCAATAATCTATCATTAAAAACTCATTTTATCCTTTTTGCTAACTATCAAATTGGTGCCAGAAGGTCCCTTGGCGCACCTTTGAAAATTGACCAAATCAACTAATCATGTCCTGAAATTGAATACACTAAGTCTTTGCTCTGCATTCCTATACCTTTTCGAATCTCATCTTATGATGAATTCGAGGTCAAAAGATATTGATAGTCAAAGTTGCCTTCTCAGATTTACCTGCAAGAAAACATGTCAGAAATCCATAAACTGGGTTTGGATTTGGCTTGGAAAACTGGGTTAACTGACACTTGGGGAGACAAAAACTAGGGTATTGGTTCTCTATCATGAGGAAAATGTAATTTTGCGATTTGGGCTCATGACGAATCACAGGGCGCAAATGGCAATAAATCAAAGTGGGCTACTTAGAATTCTGCAGACTGGACATGCTGACAGAAACCATTTTTTGTGAATGGAATTGACTTGGAAAAATGTGCAAATGGATTCGTCAAGTTCTAAAAATTGGCACACTTGTAATATTTTTAGTGGACAATAAAGGGGAACAAACCATTTGACTTGACCAATCACGAGTTAGGAGATATGACATCACAAAATAGGGCTCCCGATCAATCTGCAAATGCTGACACTAGTTAAAAGTTATAAATTGTGTTTGGAGTCACGTTTAAAAATTGATCAAACAGATTCGTCATGATATGAAACTTGAAACATAACAATTCTCTAACACCTACAATACAACACAAAAGGAATTTTCTCATTTGGGTCAATTGGTCAAAAGTTATAGCACATCAAACAGGGCTTCCCAGAATTAGGTGCAAAGTGCAAAAGCATGAAAATAGTAACTGACCAACTTCGAGGGATTCAAAACCTAGTTAGACGAACTTGAAATGACTCAAAATCTGAAATGTAGGTTCTTGGGTCTGGACACTAGATAATCTCAAAGTGGCAAGTCATGACACATTTCTGGGTGTGAGATATTCATTGGCAAACACAACCTCTTGTCGCTGTTTGACACTAGGGCAGAATTGCAAGTTTGACAATTGCCTAAAACAAGACTTCACGGGACGACTCAAAATGATGATTTAACTTCATGGAACACTTAGATAGGCTGAATATAGGGTTTTAGAAATATTAAACACCTTTTAGGCTTCAGACCGGCAATCAGGTACATAGGCACCAAAAAGCTTTCATAGGGCTCAATTTCTCAATGGTGCTCAAAATGTGGGCTACAATTTTGAGCACCAACAAAGAGAATGCTCTCCTATCACCAAGGGATTTCAATCACAATTTAATTATTCCTATGAAATAAAAACAACTAGTAGAGTGTCACAAATGGAATAAAAGGAATACGAGCAATTATTTAGTTTTTATTTTTTGGGCACCCCTACAAAAAAGTGTTAGTAGCCCTTGTACATTTGAATCTTTGACATACATTCTTCTCAAGATAAATATGCAAGTGTTTTAAGGAAACACCCTACAAGAACAACCATTAGTCCACAACATGTTAGTCCTAAAATAACATAAAATCTATAAATAAAACTTTGTTCGATTGTAATGAACCTCTCAAATAAAAAAAATAGATAGCAAGAACCTAGAAATTGATAAAATCCCCCAAACAACAAGAAGTTTAAAGCTGGGCAATATTTTTTTGCTAGAAACTTATCATATGATACTTTTCAATATAATTGTGTGATAGTTTTCCTTCATGCAATATACCTCCCTAAGCCATGCAATGCTACATACTATACCTAGGTGATATAGTTTAGTAAGGGCACACAATAATTTTATTAGAAAACTATCACCCAATAGGATAATAAAATATCATATGATACTAGAAAAGTATCGTGCAATACTTGTGATTGTAAAGAAAATAAAGTATATATATTATGTAGAAAATGCAAGAAAAATAGTAAGATAAGGAGAAACACTAATATTGTGGCATACTCTAAACCCTTCTACCCAAGTGATTCCTTGAGATTGGAATTCTTGAATGTTAGGTTGAAGCTCCCTAGTCATCAACTGCAAGAAGTGTGTTTTAAGCATAAAAAGGGCTCTTAGTTGAGCCTTAGAGACACATTCCTTGCTAGTAAACCATGTAGTAGGAGGTTGTTTTAGACAAGAGCAAGAATGCAAGTTCCTACAATGAGCTCCTCAAATATGCAATGCAAATATAGATTAAACTAATATGAATATGCAAAATGTAGCTATATTAAACAAGAATGAGAGTGTTACAATATCCAAACTAGTTACTATGTGAGCTAAGTTATTACAAAATGGAAGCTATACAACATGAATCTAAAATAGATTTCCATGAATGATACAATGAGACAAGGAATTATAAGTTCTCCACAAAGATCTCAAGAATTCAAATGATAAACCGACAACATAACAATACTCAAGAGTGTAGATCCTTTGAGAATGGGAGAGCTCTTTCATCAAAAGATGTGCAAGTGGTGGAGATAAAGATCAATGGATGAAGGATCAAGGGTGCAAGTTGAGTTTGGCATGATCTATGTGCAGGAGAAAGTCAACCAATGAGAAAAGAGTCAACTTTGCATGTGAGAAAAAAAACCCTATCTTTAAATTTTGAAATATGAGTAATGTTTTGTGTGTACATTCAGTGGGTTAGAAGAATGGGGTCTTTTATTTAATTAAAATTTCACATGTTTTTTAAATCAAATAATGAACTTAAGATAGTATAATCAAATTATAGGTTATAATCAAATTACTTTATTTTTAGAAATTTAGCCTAGATAAATGATTAGTTAATTTAGCCAAAATGTTGACAAGGGGGTTAATGATCTAGATGACCATTTTTAGTTAATTATAGGTGTATATGCTACTTTAGTATGTTAGAAACACTAAATTAAAAAAAATCAAAAGCATTTGCATACTAATTTAACATAACTTCATGAAAGACAAAGTGAAGTCCTCAAATGAGAATATGAGTCGTGGATAGGCTCTCTCAATGAGGATGATCACTTGATGTAGAGGTGTGTCTAATAGCTAAGATGGCTTGATTATGTATGTATGCTCAAATGCTCAAATGGGCTTCAATGGAGGATTTTTGATAGATTTTGGTGAATGGATTTGATTTAAAAATGGCTTCTCAAAATGGCATTATGGCTTTACTTTCTAGATTGTGTTAAAATGGCTTGGGAGAGGATTCCTTAAATAGACAAAGGGCTTGAGGGATCAAGGGCTAGGATGCAAGGATGGGAGAAAGCTTATGGAAGGTTTAGATTGAATGAGAGGAGAGCACATGGATTGTGCTTCTTTACAGCCAATCAAGGAGTGACACATGTCATAGGGTCATTAGTTAGAGAAAGAGGGGTTGAGGGGTCAACAAAGGGGGCTCAAAGCTCATAAAGACTCTCATAATGGCTTGTAAGAGCAATGAATGGGCTTGTAAGAATCATTTATGGCTTTGTGGGCTTCATAAAGTTTTATGGTTGGGATATTTGTGAGAGAGTTGAGATATTTTGACTTGGGTTGGATTAAGAAAGTCTTAAGCTTGACTTAGGATTGTGCAAATTATTAGAGGATGGATTAGGATGGTTTAGGATTAGCTTAGGGATAGACAAGTGGATGACAATAAATGAGGGTGGGTGAAGGAGGAGATATTTGTTGGCTTTGGCTTGGGTTAGCAAGTCTTAACCCATGTTTAGAGAATGTGACAAGGTTAGGAGGGGATTAGGATTAGGATTAAAGATAAGGATTGACATCTTCTAGAAGAGTCCAGGCTTTGGATGAGGATGAAGACTTTCTAGAAATTCTAGAACTTCCTAGGATGAGGATAAATAAGGTTTTTAGGAAATAAATAAAGTTTTATTTATTTCAAGGGTTTGGGTTGAGGAGATATTTATTAAAATATTTTTAATAAACATAAGGATTAATATTTAATCTTAATTAAATATTTTGAGTTGGGATTAGGGGTAGGAAATGATGGGATTAGCCTTTAATCAAAATTAAAGAAGGATTAGAAGATTTTGGAAGAGGTTAGTGATCTTAAAGAAATTGGCCAAGTTTTGGTTTAAAAAAAAATTAAATTTTTTTTGGGATTTTTGGTCAATTTATTAATTAAATAATTAATAACTAAGGAAATAATGTTTAAATAAGATTTAAACATTTTTGGGAGGGATTCCTTAATTAAATATTTTTAATTAAGATAAAGGGATTTAATGGTATAAAAATAAATAAATAAATAAATAAATTAATAAATGATGATGTCATCAAGGACATTTTTTCAGAAAATAAAAATATTATTTTCTAAAGAATTTTTAGGTGTCTACATTTTGCCCCTCTTTGATGTGATGCCACAAGTGGCATGGCATCAAAGATAAGAAAATAAGATGCCCAAGGCTAGAGCAGAAGAGGAGAGAATGGACTGCGAGATGCCCCCTCAACAAGGTGGCGGGGAGAGAAAGCAAGGCTCGATGGCTTCTTGAAAAGTATAAGAATCTTGGCAGGTGGGAGGACGAAGAGTGGCTTAAGAGAAGAGGTTTAGTTAGCTCAAACTCTCACTATGGGAGAATGATAAAGGAGAATCAGATGCACAAGAGGAAGCAAGCTTAAGACTTTAGGGAAGGTGGAGGATGAAGGAGCGAAGCGCTATAAAAAGGAATCGAGGATAGGGAGAAGGATGAGGAGATTGTAAAGCTGATGCAATAGGATTTCAAAGAGTCAGATTGGCAGAAGATGGTTTTCGGAGATCCCTATGACTAGAATTGTGGATCTCGAAAGATGAGGCTTGGTGGATTGATTTGATTGGTGGATCCCTAAGACTAGGATTGTGGATCCCTAAGGCTAAAAGTGCAGATTGATTCAAAGAGATACTAATGCATAAGCTGGGGTAAAGAAACAGATGCTAGATATGGATGGGGGATAATGGAGATGAAGGGAAACCATTGAAGCTTTTTTGAGTAGGGGGATACTTCAAAGAGAAGTCCCACTATGTAGTTGAGCACTAGATTTGCTATAGGACTGTCGGTTAATTGCCAAGGTTACCAAGAACATCAAGGCCTTTTCACCAACTATCCAGAGGAGTAATGAACTGACTCAAAACAAACACACAAGGATTGCCCCAGCATCACACATGAAACTTGGAGGGAACAGTGTGGAACTGACACTAGGTAACCCACAAACAAAAAAGAAAAATAAACAAAAGACCTGATCAAAACTATACACTTAGATTGCCCCATTCACAGTATACCGTGATATGGAAGATCGTGGCAACCGTGAGGAGGGAACAAAAAGATTTCTTGGAAAAGATACTTCAAGACCCAAAAGGGAAGAGTCCAAATCAAAAGAAAGCAAAAATCCAAAAGAGAACCATTTGCCAATGAGATAGGGAGGACGAGGTACTAATGGACCAAGATCAGACATGAGGAAAGCTATATCCTACAAGGATCTATCAAAGAGCACCTAAGCTGATGGATCTAGATGAGTGATGCGTCTGGTAAGCTAAACTAAGAAGGATAAAACTTTGGTGACAGGAGATCTAGCTAAAGGATGCATTGGAATAGCTAACCAAGATGTGCGATGTGTGCAAGACGTTGGTCAAGGATGAACTGACACAAAATTTGGATAGATACAATGGTACTAAGCTAAAGAGGATGTACAAGCTGACAGACCAAGATATGTACAAGGGGGCTAATCAAGATATGGTACAAGCTAATAGGCCAATGATAGGTATGATACAGATGGATAAAAGCTTAGGATGAGAGGATAGCAGGATGGCTCAAGTTGGTGCAAGATGCAAAAGCTAAGGATGAGGTGATAGCAAAAGATATGGATTTGGCAGGATGCATCCACTGATGATGATAGATGTGTGACCAAGGATGGGGACAATGCTAAGGTTGGTGGTAGCTGAGCTGATAGATGGCACTAGAGTGAATGGCTAATGAGAGGATGACATTAGATTTGCATGAGGATAGCATAGAGCGAGATAACAATGACAAGGGAGGATGGAAAAGACAAGACCTCCAAGGAATATAGTGCCCCAAGTCAGAGGATGACATGTGGAAGGAGGTCTTATGATGGATGTGATAGGATTGAAGCTAGGATGGAAAAGCTGAAGGCACTAGTGAGATGGATGATAGCTAGGATGATGGGGTGAGGTTGCAGAAGATAAGTGGATAGTGATGGATAAAGCTAGAGGATGAAAGATAGGTGGATAAATTGGAAGATGGAGCTAGATGGCAAGATGTGACCAAAAGCATGAAGATGATAGGCTAAGCTAGGGATGGCTAGATTATGCATGACGCTTGTTTTCCAAGTTTTCATCATGGTACTTTTCCAAGGCACTTGAATTGCCAAGTTTTCACCAATGGATGCTTTATTTTTCTTTATTTTTTTGACTTTTTGACTTTGGACTTAGCTAGAATGATTTTTGCTTTCTTTAGGTATTTTTGGCTTTTTTGGGATGTTTCAATGGCTGTTGGAATGTTCAATTTTGTTGCTAGTTGTTGGTGCACCGGATGTGTGATTTATGTAATAGATCGGATTATATGGGATTGATGGTAAGAGATGGAGGGATGAAAAGGTTGGAAAGGAGCATGAGATGGGGATGCTTGTAGGATCAACATTGGCACATGTTGGGATGGGTGTGAAAAGAGCATATGGGGGATAGATGGCAGATGCGGGCTTGATGAAGGATTTTTGGAAGCGCACTTGGGGATATAGGCACCCAAGATGGAGTTAGGAGATGGGGGGCATGATTCACTAGATGGGGTATTAGTATTGGTGGATTCCATTATGCATTGGGTTTCAACTTTTTTCTTTGGGATCCACATGGTTTTGGATTTTCTTTTCATAGGCTTTTGCATTGTTTTGCATTCTTTGATTGGATTTTTCCTTTTTGGAGTATGTTTTTTAGAATAGACATATGATTGCCCAGGACATGGATTTTTAGCTCTATGCATTTTGAAATTGGCATTCACATTGTTGTGGTAAGCTTTGGGAAGATGGTTATGAGAAGCTTTGCGAGATGGAGAGAATATGTAGGAGCTTATAGGGGGATGATGATGGATGATGTTCCCTGATATGTGCCTTTGTTGATCTTGCATAAGAATGGATGGAATTGGATTTTTATGATGGCTGATAGGAGGATGGAGGATGGTAGATTTTGGGACATAGGGACCCAAAATGGATTTAGTAGATGAAGGGGGGATATGGTAGGTTCTTTTGGGTTGCAAAGATGGTGGAGGGGGGATAACATAATATTTCTTGTAGGAGTGATGAGAGGTTGGCATGGTGGGTCTAGAGATAGGCTTGGTTTGGGGATGGTGTGTACCAACACTTTTAGATGGTGAACCTTTGTATACATATCCAAGACCGTGAAATACTAGATTTTTTTGTGCAATAATAGGCTTTCTGATTCCTTGCTCTTGTGGTCCTAAACCTTGACCTTGATAATGCCATCAATTGAGCATTTGAACAAGCTGAGGAAACTTTTTGCTTGTAGAAAATGGTAGAAGTGCTTTATTAGATGTACTGCAACGGGGAGATACTATTCTTAATTCTTTTGCTAAGAGGAGGCCACCATGGATGAATGTAAGTGAACCAAGAGGGTAGATTATAGATGGTGGAATAGCTTGGATAGGTGGTAAGATGGAAGCATGGAGCAGGGGAGATGGTAGGATAGGATTTTGATTTAGCTGATGGGATGAAAAGATATCCTACAGTAGAGGAGGTATGAATTGAGGTTTTGGAGATGGACGGGATGGTGACTGTAGTATGGATGGAAGACATTGTATGATGATATCTTCATTTATGTTCTGGGGGATGTCAACATGCTTTTGGGTAGGATCTTGATAGGATTGGATTGGAGTGGATGGTGTGATATGAGGTGAAGGGATGGATTCTTCAAAGGCAGTGGATGGATAGGTGGGAGATTCAGTAGTGGAGATGGGTGAGTAGAATATGGATGCATAAGGTTCATTATGGGAGATTTTGGAAATGCTTGGAGGGGATGTGGATAGGATTTGGAGGGTTTTGATAGGTGGTGGGATTTGAATTCTTGCGGGAAGTGGAAGTATTTTAAACAATTTGATGGATCGTATAAGGATGATAGCTATGGGAGATGGAGGTGATATTATAGATGGGGAAGCTTCATCACTGACTACTTCACATGGTTGGATTAGATGACAATTCTTATTGACTATTGGAGGCAACTTTTCTTATATTTCCTCTAGGAGATTCCTTTGAGACTCATTTGTCAGAGGTGGAGGTGGTGGATTGACAGGAATAGCTAGTGTGATGGGGGTGGAAGATTGAAAGCTTGGTTGATTGGGTGATGGAGGAGAAGCTGGGATATCAGATGGCATGACTAGATAGTTTGGAATAACTCTTGGATTTTGGGGGATGGTTGGTGGAAGGCCTCTAAGACTCTCAAGATACTCATCATAGTCAATAAGATTTTCATCATCATTGGAATAGGATGTAGTGAGAGAAAGGACAATATGACCAAACACATCATGATAGGTTTGGGATTTCATGTTTTGATGATGAGTTGGAGGTGGCTGGGGTCTTGCATATGGATGAACATGAAAGCTCATGGTTGGATTTGGATTAAGCATAGATTTTGGATTGGGTTTGCAAATATTTCCTAGGGAAATTCAAAGTTGCATAACAAACCTAAGGAGGATTGGATGGGGATTGTAGGCTTTTCTAAGGATGGAAGACTTCAAAGGCATGCTGTCAAAAGGTGAGGGTTTTGCTTTCCTATGCACTAGATTTGGTGGTGGCTGTGTCAACTTGAGGATAGACTAATGATCCTATGGGCATGACACAAGATTGAACACTTTTGGATCCCAAACTTTAGCTCAAGGTGATGAGGGATACAAGTAACAAAGCTAGATTACCCTAGACAATGCTCTGTCAGAGGGATAACCTTGGTGAGATTGGGGGATTTGGATAGATTGATTGGATAGAAAACTCCGGTAGAGTAACAATAATTCCTTAAAGGCTTGGGTTATTTTTGGATTGGGTTGCTAGCTAGCTAGGGGAATGATTTGGATGGACTTTGGATTTGGGATTGTTCTAGAGCAAAGAACTAGATAGATTCGGTTGTGACGGGGGAGCTTGGATGATTTTCTGATGAGGCAGTGACTACGCTAAGTATGCCTTGAGCTGGGAGATTTTGGCTTTTTTGGGATTTTGACCAAAGCTGGAAAACATTCATTCAAAAGCTATGAACAAACAAGCAAACAAAATTTTGGAGCAAGCACGTCAAACACACCAATATCCTAGGAAGCTTTCTACAAGGATGAAATTTTCTTTAGCTAGGGAGTCCTCAATATACGCAAGGTAAATGAGGCCCATATTCAGAGATGAAACCAAAAAGATGTCACACAACCAAGAGGAGCAGTAACCCACTTCTCCTCTTTCACTTCTCAAGGGTATAAAGTTCCTTGAGGCTTAGCCCAAGTGACAAAATCTTGATTCCAAGAGAGGTGTCCTTGAATTCACCTCCCAATTTTTATACTCCGCCGAAATGCTAGAGTTGAGGTCGTCCAAGGGGTGATGAAATCCTCAAGCAGGCCTCCTAAAATGTGTAAAACAAGACCACATACATGATCTTGGGTTTTAAAAGACACGCGTTCATTCCAATTGATGATTTAGATTTTGCAAGTTATGATTGAAGACACTTGTGATTTTGGCATACAATGTTCATTCCAACTTGACAACATCATCAACATAATGGAAATCGAGAGATTTTCAACATAACAAATGCAAGCATCATTAAAATGTGTCAAAACCACACAATTTTCATTGATTTTTAAGCATTCAAGATTGAGTGAACTTTTTTTAAAGCAAAAAATTGAAGTGTTAGTGAGACCAATGTGCATTCAAAGAATTTTCTATGTTAGAAAAACTAATAAAAACACAAGTGAAGTTTGATCTTTGTGGAGCACTGAACACCCTCTTAGGTGGACCCATCCCCATAGATGGCACTAAGATTGCAACCAATGGTTAAATTGATGGGTGATTAAAGAGGGTGAGTCCAACTACAAACTCACTTAAAGCATCTTTATTTGGTTTTTTATAATTTAGGAAGTTTCTAAAATGTAGATTCTTTTTATGCCCCAAAAGATGATTATTTGATCTATGGCATTCAAGATTGGATTTTTTGTTTTAATCATGCATTCATAAAAAAACAAACTTGAATTCAATCCATGGCACTCAAGAGTGATTTTAGCAACATGCATTCAAAGACAAGTGATTAAACATTCAAGTTTTTTCCTTTGAGCATTCAAGATTGAGATTTTGTCTATTATTTTAAGAACTTTGAAGTGCTTTGTTTTAACCTTAGATCATTCAAGATTGTTTTGGACTCAAAAGTGAAAATGACTCTTTGGACTTTGGTTTTCATTCAAGATTTTGTGTTCTAGTTTGCATATTTTAAGACCAAAAATGATAATCCTAGATTGTTTTGATGCATGGAAAACCTAAGAAACATTCAAGATTTTGCAACAAGACATTTGTTTGGAACAAATAACAAAGTTTTTAGGACAATTTTTGGCAACCATTTAGGACTCTTAGTTTTCATGAGATTTTTAAAAGAACTTTAAAATATTTGCAAATGAGGTTCACTTTATCCTTGGTTGATGCTTTGAGTTTGATTTAGATTTTAGTGTGCACTTAGTGTTGATTTTGAACCTTTTGAAATGGAAACTTGAAGTTCTTTTTAAATTCCCAAAAATGAAGTGTTCCTAACTTTGCATGAATGAATCTAAAACCTTCATGTTGCAAGGATGCAAATTATTGGATTGGTTTAGTTTCACTTGTTAAAATGTATATATATATATTTTGCAAATTTTTAGTTTTTAATGGGTTTAAGTATGATTTGGGGGTTCATTTTAAGCACTAAAAAGAAGTGTGTATGATTTTGCTTCCTTAAAAAAAAATGGCAAGATCTCCCACAAGAAGAAGAAGAAGTAGATGGAATAAGAAGAATATAGACAAGAAGAGGAAGAAGAATTTCGAGTGCTTTGTCCACCTATAAGCTTGAAAAATTTGCAAACACTATGAGATAGAGTATGAGTTCCTTTGTCTTCTTCATTCTCATGTGGACCTACAAAACCAATTTATACAATCCTACCAATCACAAAAACAAGAAAAATTAGCCAAAATTAGCAAATTACATACAAAACTTGACTAAAAAAGCTAATGAAGATGACCCATGTGGGGTCCCACCAAGCATGCCAAAATGTATATACTACTTTAGTATGTTAGAAACACTAAATTAAAAACAATCAAAAACATTTGCATACTAATTTAACATAACTTCATGAGAGACAAAGTGAAGTCCTCAAATGAGAATATGAGCCATGGATAGGCTCTCTCAATGAGGATGATCACTGTTGGAATTATGATATATTTGTCATTAGTTACAACACTTACTTGATTCTAAATGCTTATTGAGATCATCACCTAGTCTACAGTTTACACTGAGCATTCAGTAGTTACCTTATAAGTTCTGTAGGTAAATAGTTGATACCAAGCAATCCTTTGGAAACTAAGCAGATGGGCAGTTCAATAGTGTTTGCCAAGTTCATAATGGTTATCGAGTAGAATAGTGGTTACCAAGAAAAATAGTGTTCTCCGAGCAGTTAGTGATTACTGAGCTTCACAGTATTTACCAAGCAGTCAGTGCTCATCGAGTCATTAGTAGAACTTAGTGTTTATCGAGCGATCAAGGTAAACAAATAACTTAGTGTTTACCGAGTGATCAAGGTAAACAAAGGAATCAGTATTTACCAAGTAAACAAGGTAAATAAAGGAATTACTGTTTACCAAGTAAAGAAGGTTATCAATGGATTCAACTCTTACTGAGTGACAGAATATTCACCGAGTCACCAATGGTTACCGAGTTCCAAGCTACTTAGAATGATTAGTATGGATCATGCCTCTACTCTTACCGAGTGCATGATGATGCAGTGTATTGTAGTGGATATTGAGTATCAGAAGGTCACTGAGTCAGTTTGTGGAACCTGAGTTTTCTACCATCTGGCCAACTCAGTAATGTTTGTTCACTTGTGTTTGGCCGACCTTGCTAGTGTAAACATTGGAATGGTATATATCATTTGAAATGATGAGATGTTAAATATCATTGGTTGTATTGTATTGCAATATTTTGAGAAAAGGAAAAGTGAATCACTAGCAAAATAGAGGAATACAGCAAGGTCAACATTGATACAGAAAAGATATATCCATCACATCAGGTGATCAAAGCAAAAAGGATCTTATCAGCAATTAGTTGTAACCAGATCCATTGCTTCATCCTAACAAGTGAATCAATTTGCTAAATCCTTTAACAAGGTAGACTTGATAGTCTTTGTAAATCTCCTAACAGAGTGTATACATCATTGTATGTTTGTAAATCCTTTAACAAGGTGGATCTAGCAATCCTACTTGCTCCTAATAGGGAAAATCATCAAAAGTGATCATTGTAAGCCTTAACTGGCCAACTTTATACTGTAGTATTGAAGTTTTGTGGGCATCATCCCCACCCAAGTTTTACTTTCTAATCGGAAGGTTTCTGGGTCACCAAATCTATGTGTTCATGTGTTACAAATGTTTATCTTTTCATGCATACAGTAGATTAGATAGGTGAATGGTAAAAATGTTATTATGTAGAATTGAATCAAAGTTTTAGAGTTACTGATTCACCCCTCCCCTCTCAATAACCTTGTTAGTCTTGATTATTTCCAACAATTGGTATCAAAGCTGTGTGGTTCTTAGGATAAAGTTTGACAGCTTGAGCCAAGATCAAGGATAATGAAAATATTCAGACTTGAAAAATCTATTGAGAATGAAAAGCTAGATCTGGAAATGGCCATGACTCAACTCAAAGAAGCAATGGAACACCTTTCTCAATCTCTAAAAAGAAGGAAGGAACTTGCAAGAAAAATGAATGATCATTAGTATATTGAAGAAAGGATTGAAGACCTTTTACCATCAAGGAGTTCAAATGAAGCTAATGAAGCAATTAATGAACTCCTAGAAAAGAATGGTTCTCTGCAGGAAGAAGTAAGCTCAAAAGAGAACAAGAAATCCAATCCATCAGGCTATGTGAAGTTTTGGAATAGAGAAACAAGGAAAATGAAGACTTAAAGGTAAGAAATAATCTATCCCTTCAGCATGAAGATCTTGTAGGACAACTATCTAATGCAAATGAAGAAATTATGAATCTAAGATCTGAGAATGAAAGTTTGAGAAATGATTTAATCATTGAAAGACAAATCAATGCAAGCTTGCAAAGTGATCTGAGATCTGAAAGATAAATCAATGAAAGTTTGGAAAATGACTTAAATGTTGAAAAACAAGTCAATAAAAGGATGATAAAATCTCAAGCAGATATGGATCAATTGAATCAGAAAAATGAGCAGAATCTTCATAGACAAAAAGGTAAAGCCGGCCTTGGATACAATGAAGAAGGTCAATCTTCTAAACAAGGTACCCAAAAGAATCAGAAACCTACTTCCAATCACTATGGTAAGTTAGGTCATACATCTAATAGATGTTGGAGCAAAGGTAAAGGAAAATTCAATGGCAAATGCTACAATTGCAATCAGCATGGTCACAAAGAAAATGAATGCAAAGAGAAACCAAAGTTTGAAGGCAAATGCCACAAATGCAAGAAACAAGGTCACAAGGCATCTAAATATAGATCCAAAACATTCAATCCAGCAGAACAGGTTATCAAAGCAATATTTGGTTGGGACTACAATACTTGGTGCAAATGTCACTATTGTGGAGAATATGGGCACACTAGAATAAACTATGCAAGGCATCACCTAAGGAAGAAAGATACTACTATAAGATGTTATACATGTATCAAACTTAGTTATATATCCAAGAATTGCATGAACATAGGAAGAGTTGAAGATGAAAAGAAAGCCAGAGCTGACAACATTCGAAAATAGATGAGACAACAGTGGATTCCTAAGTCTACCGAGCTAGAAAGTTCAAATGATGGTAATGTCACTCAAGAAATGGATGACTCCACCATTTCTAACTAAGATTCATCAAAAAGGACCAGGGACTACATCTTCAAGAAATATCTTAAGAAGTTCTAGAACATAGAAATGCAAATGACAAATCAGTATTTCAGATACAAGACATAGTTCACTATGGTTCTTT
This sequence comes from Cupressus sempervirens, assembly GCA_028749045.1. Lineage (NCBI taxonomy): Eukaryota > Viridiplantae > Streptophyta > Pinopsida > Cupressales > Cupressaceae > Cupressus > Cupressus sempervirens. The sequence goes on from CM053789.1 coordinate 56,558,248, forward strand.
TTACGAGCAAGGTTGGTTTAAGACTTAACTGAGCTAGGTTGATAATGTGAAAGGTTTTGTTTATTTACCGAGTTGCAAGATTTACCCAGTAAGTTGATGGCTATCTGACAAACCCTAGGTCATCTCAGCTACCTTTGTACCTGAGCATTAATGGCAAATTTTTTGTCAAAAAGGCAAAATTTGATCTCATTTTTCACTGCGAATTTAGAATAAATAGAGCGAAGAAGTTTCCAAGAGTGCGAAAGTGAATTCAAGCAATTTGAAGTGATTTTCCTACAAAGAATTTGTTTATCAAAATCATTTCACTCACCGAGCAGCAATGGCAGCTGCAAGCACCAGCAACAGCAAGGCAAAGAGAGGTTCTGAAATGCTTGTGAAGGGAGTAGAATGGAAAGCACCCAGCTTCAAGCTTGTTCCCACCATCGTTGAATCAATCAATCCACATGGAGCTGAATCAAAGATTCCACCAAAGGTACTACTTATAAATCACATTCGTACTCATTTCAAATGCACTATTCAAGAAATAGGGACACTAGATATGGATAATACCCTAGCCAAGTTGTGTGTGGATGGAACCCTCAAACCTGAGCACAAGTATCTGGAAACCAAAGGTTTGACCCATATCTCGCACCTGCCAAGGAACTTTCAAATGAAATGGATAAGATACATTTTAAGCCGTGTGCATAATGGTCAATTGTGGTTAGAGCAACCCATCTTGATAACAAAGAAGATGATTCATAAGATCACGGGTTTGCCAATGTTGAGCAAATCAAAAACCACTAAAAACCTAAGTCGGGATGAATTTCAGAAGTTAACCCTAGCTGAATGGGATGGCAGAGGATTGAAACCTAACAATGTATCTGATGTAGAGCTAAGATTCATAATTTATTTGATTGCATATAAGATGTATAGTTCCAGCAGATTGAATAGTGTGCCCTGTGAGGCTGTAGACTTAGCCTATAATGTTGTGAAGAAAAATATGGAGTTTGACCTAGTAGATGTGCTGCTAAAACAACCTAATAAAAACATGGATAGTATAAGGACCTCAAAAACCAACTCTTGTAAATTTGGTTCTTTGTTAGTTTGTCTATTTTTCTATGTACAAAAGTTTTTCCCTTCAAAAGGTACAATTATATGGAGAAAAGATATTCCACTTTTGTATCAAATAAATGAGTTTGTAGCAGAGATGGCTGAAAATTTTGATAGTATTATGGATAATTATTTTGAAGACTTCAAAGAGAGGATGAATAACAGATTCAAAATTCCTCCTAAGCTTGTTGAGGACTACAAAGATGATGTATGCTTCATGGTTGACTGTGACAAGGTATACATTCAGGCAGTCAGACCCCAAGTTGCATGGGTAAAACCTCTTCCTTATGAGGTAAATACTGATGAAGCTAGATATATCATAGAGGCACTGGTAAATGAGCCAATAGACCCAAGGCAAAAAAAATTTGGAACCTATGAAGAAGCTTAGGCTAGGTTGAGCTTGAAATCAAGCTACCATAGGCCATAAGCAAGGGCAAGAGGAAAATAGCCAAATTGAAAACTTCTACCGGTCCTCTTATGCTCACCGAGGGAAAAGGTGAAGAAGAAGAAGGAGAAGAAGGAAAATAAGAAACTGCAAAAGAACAGCCAAAGAAGAAAGGTAAGGTAATCATTACCAAACCCAAGAAGAAGCCTACTGTAGTATTCACCAGAAGAACTAGGAAAGGTAACCAGGAACCTATACTAGTTAGGCTTACACCCACATTAGAACAAAGGCTCAAACAATTGGAGGAAGGAGCTGGCATCACAAATTTAAAAGCATTGAAATATGAAACTAGAATTGATGCTGAGAAAATGCAATTTGAGGAACTGGTACTCAGCAAAATGAGTAAATGGAAATACTTCCCAAACCAGATTGCCCCTCAAATCTCAAATGAACTACTAGAGAGATTGCAACCGAGATGGGAATTGGGCACCCAAATGGTAAAGGATATTTATGAGCAATCTCTGAAGAATCTCTGACCAAGTCTCACTGGAGCAGAAGTAAAAACTAAAATAAAAAGCCATGAAGTTAAAATGATGATCAGATTCCACACCTATTTGGTTTTGATTAAAGATATTAAACATGTTGTAAATGATTCTACAAACATGTGGAAAAATATCTATCATCTACATAAGCCCAGTGTAGACCCAGTAGAAATCAAGGATGATGACATTGATGATGAGCAAGGTAATGATTCCATCTCCATGGATGTAACTAATGAAGATCTTTAGGATCTGATAAAGGAGAAGAAGGAAGAAGGAAAGGAGAAAGAAGCTGATAAGGAAGACAAAGGAGAGGATGACCCTATGAAAATTGTAGTGGCAATCATTGCATCCCTTCCTCACTCTCCACCTAAAATTGTGACATCATCAAGGTTGGAGTCAGCTTCAACAGGTTTGGTCACATCTACATCAGATATATCATCTGCACCTGCCACATCTTAGCTCTAGGTATCATCAATTAAAGTGTCTACCACTTCATCTACCAAACTGCATCCCTCCACTTCATCTACCAAGTTGCAGGCAACTTCTTCAATTATCAAGTCATCTACTACAATAGTCACTACATCAGAAGTATCTATTCTTCCTGCCATATGTACAGTAAGTTTTCCTATTTGCTCTCCAATTTTGTCAACTTCAGCTACATTAGCACCAATTTTTGTGCCAGTAAGCTCTTCAATTGTGAATATTCTGGTATGCACATCAATTCTGGGAAGAATATCAATTTTTGGATACATTTAGCCCCTTTCTCAGTCTTCCTTTAGTTGGTCCTATTCCAATTTTGACAGCTAGTCCAACCTCATCAACCATTGTCTTTGTTTTCAAAGGAAAAGATGTTAGTACATCAGAAAAACCAAAGACTCCATTAAAACTTCTACTTATAGGCAAGACAATTGATGAAGATGTAGACTTGGATACTAAAATTGTCATTCCAAAGATAGATACGAATACTTCTTCAGTTGATGAACTAAGACTACTCAATCAATGCATAGAACTGAAGGCAAAGTAGAAACAACTAAGGAATTAGAGAGATAGAGAGTTTAAAATTATTGATGAAGTGAAAAATATAATTACAGAGGCTATAGATGTTGATGTTGATACTTCTCAACACATTTTGCTACAATTAGAAGAGGCAGTCAATAAATTCAATGAGGATACCTTCGGTCAAGAAAAATTGATGGAGAAGATATAAAAGAAATCTGATAATAAGGTGCTTGAGCACATTGCTCAGCACATAGCAATAAAATAGGTTGAATTAACAACAGTTTTGGCCAATATTAAAAATTCTTTTAATAATGTAATATCTCTTTTTGATAAGCTCTATGATGTTATTGAGTATACTAAGGAGATAAGGGAGCAATTGAATAAGATATGCAAGTGCACAAATCCTGAAGCTTAACCCCAGTTCAACCTCATCTCATCACCTCAGGATAAAATTTGTCAGAAAAACAAGCAGAATTGCTGAGAGAAGAGTCAAGGATCCAATATGCATTTTTAGATATTCAAAATATGATCTTTCCCATCATGGACACAATGAAAAAGCACATTACCCATTCAAAAACATTGATCCATGAAAACAATTTCTTCGTTGCAGACCATGTGATTGAACTCTCTGCAAAAGTTCAAATAGCTTTATCCACATGCAAAATCCTGTAAGAGAATTAGGATAAGACTCTGCAACTCATTCTTTAGGTACATTCAGAGTTTATCTCACATTTTGGTGTTTCTATGTAAATACATTATTTTTTTATTCTTTGGCATTATTGTCAAAAAGGGGGAGAATACTCAGAAAGAGTTATTGGTGAGATAAATGTACAAAAGGGACAAAGAGATATTGTAAAAAGAATTCATATAACTCATGTAAATACCTTGTGTGTATTGTATGGGGGATTCATATGTAAGGAACCCATGTATATTCAGCAGAATCAGTTGTCAATATGTCAGATATTGTATATAAGTTCTGGCTCATAAGTGTTTTTGTCACTAATGCCAAAGGGGGAGATTGTTGGAATTACAATATATTTGTCATTAGTTACAACACTCACTTGATTTTGAATGCTTACCGAGCTCATCACCTAGTCTATAGTTTACATTGAGCATTCAACAGTTACCTTATAAGTTTTGCAGGTAAACAGTTGATACCGAGCATTCCTTTGGAAACTGAACAGATGGGCAGTTCAGTAGTGTTTACCAAGTTCATAATGGTTACTGAGTAGAATAGTGGTTACCAAGTAAAATAGTGTTCTCCAAGCAGTTAGTGGTTACCGAGCTTCATAGTATTTACCAAGCAGTTAGTGCTCACTGAGTCATCAGGAGAACTTAGTGTTTACTGAGTGATCAAGGTAAAAAAAGAACTTAGTGTCTACTGAGTGATCAAGGTAAACAAAGAAATCAGTATTTACTGAGTAAACAAGGTAAATAAAGGAATCAATGTTTACCAAGTGGAGAAGGTTATCAATGGATTCAGCTCTTACCGAGTGACACAATATTCACTGAGTCACCAATGGTTACCGAGTTCCAAGCTACTTAGAATGATTAGTATGGACCGTGCCTCTACTCTTACCGAGTGCATGATGATGCAGTGTATTGTAGTGGATGCCAAGTATCAGAAGGTCACTGAGTCAATTTGTGGAACCCGAGTTTTCTACCATATGGCTAACTCAGTAATGTTTGTTCACTTGTGTTTGGCCTATTAGAGTAAATAATTAATTATTAATTATTTATTCTATTTGCTTAAGCTTACTTAGGTCATGCATTTATTTAATATTTTATATTTAATGCATGTAGTGGTTAGTTGGTGACAACATGGGAGTTTGTTCCCTTCTTGTTGTCACACTTATCTTCTACCACTTTCCTGCTTGTTCTACAAGCTTCCATGAGCTCTTTATATTTGGGCTCTCTCTCATTGTATTTTCATAACATAACATCACATATCTCATTCTCATTGTAAATACATTTTTCATTGTGTTTGCATTCATGGTGTCTCTCATGTCCATTTAGGGTTTTACCCTTGCTCCATGCTCTTCCCTTTCTTGGCTTCTCTTTGATAGGTCTCACATGTAGGTGATCTTGGGCATCTTCAGAGTTGGCTTTCCTCGACTCCAAGCCGTCAAATTTAATATCGGGCTTTTTTGACATCAGCATGACATCAGCATGGTGTCATCATCCTTTCTTGCACTCTCCTTCAAGTTCTCTTTTGGACCTACTTGTGGTTTTTTGGCCATAACTTTTGCATACGGAGGTATTTTTCCAATCTGAAAGAAGTACTAAAAAGCTGGTTTCGAGACGAAGACAATCATGTAGGTATTTTTTGGTTTTGATGCTTTTTTATTGCCCATTTTTTTAGTTGAAGTCTGAAGTCCTTTTTTCACTCTGGCATGCATATCTTTTGTGTCCCATGTCATTTTTTTGAAAACTTTATATTTCTGAAAAGCTAGTTTTGTGTACTTTTCAGAAATGTAGTCCTTTTTCTTCACTTTTGGCCTTTTCTCTTTCTATCATAGTTTTGGCATTTTTTCTCTATGGTGGATATTTTGAGTGTTTTAGGCCCGAGGATCATTTTCCTGGCATGGTTTTCTTTCTTTTAGGCTGTACTTTCTTTTGGTTCAGCTCATTTTTAGTTCTGATCATTGTAGCTATCATTTTGAAGCACTTTTTTTATCGCACTGAGATAAAGTGTCACTTTTGCATTCTAGGAGTTATGAATGTTGTTTTGAGTCAGTTGTACTTGCACTATTTCATAAAGCACCATGGGGGGGATTATTTGTTTGTTGTTTTAGGTATTCTCCCTTTGTCAAGTGAGTGTCCCTTCCATGACATTAGCCCCATGCAGAGTCAGTTAGATCGTGTCTTTATCGATGTCTGTACCTCTTTTCCTCTCTCTTCGTTCTTGGTTCGTTTGTAGGAGATTTTGGCCCACCTTCTCAGTTGCCTATCATCACACCCCGTCTGCATTAAGGGGGGGTTATGTTATTGTTCTAATGCATCCATGGTTCGATGGTTCCATAGTGTGAACTATGTATTCAATGGTTGATCCTATGTACAAGGCGATTGCAGTGGCTGGCTACCTATGCATTTCGGTGAGATGGATCATCTACCATATAGACATGCTCAGTTCATGCCTTCTTCATCCATGGAGGTTTCTTCAGATCAGTAGTTTGGCATATTTGTGGCTTCTTTATGCTTTAGTGATGCTGCTTCTACCTGATCACTTCTTGTTCCTGTTTTAGGGGACAATTTCCCTAGTTGGAGACTTCTTCAGTTCTTCACTAGGTTCTTACCTCTTTTTGGGGGAGGGTTTTTCCCATGTGGTTTTCTCTCTTTCCCCGCTTACAAAGGTTGCATTCTCTTACATTGTACTTGGGTACCTAAAATGGCCTCATTTCCGAGACCCATCATGCATTTCATCTTAGTGTTGTGAGCTTAAGGCATTTTCCTAAGTTGCACTTAAGGGGGGGTGTTAGAGTAAATAATTAATTATTAATTATTTATTCTATTTTCTTAAGCTTACTTAGGTCATGCATTTATTTAATATTTTATATTTAATGCATGTAGTGGTTAGTTGGTGACAACACGGGAGTTTGTTCCTTTCTTGTTGTCACACTTATCTTCTACCACTTTCCAGCTTGTTCTACAAGCTTCCATTAGCTCTTTATATTCGGGCTCTCTCTCATTGTATTTTCATAACATAACATCACATATCTCATTCTCATTGTAAATACATTTTTCATTGTGTTTGCATTCATGGTGTCTCTCATGTCCGTTTAGGGTTTTACCCTTGCTCCATGCTCTTCTCCTTCTTGGCTTCTCTTTGACAGGTCTCGCATAAATGTGATCTTGGGCATCTTTGGAGTTGGCTTTCCTCGACTCCAACATGGCCAACCTTGCCATTGTAAACATTGGAATGGTATATATCATTTGAAATGATGAGATGTTGAATATCATTGGTTGTATTGTATTGCAATATTTTGAGAAAAGGGAAAGTGAATCACTAGCAGAACAGAGGAATACAACAAGGTCAACATTGATACAGAAAAGATATATCTATCACATCAGGTGATCAGAGCAAAAAGGATCTTATCAGCAATCAGTTGTAACCAGATCCACTGCTTCATCCTAACAGGTGAATTAGTTTGCTAAATCCTTTAACAAGGTAGACTTGACAGTCTTTTGTAAATCTCCTAACAGTGTGCATACTTAATTGTATGTTTGTAAATCCTTTAACAAGGTGGATCTAGCAATCCTATTTGCTCCTAATAGGGCAGATCATCAGAAGTGATCATTGTATGCCTTAACCGGCCAACTTTATACTATAGTATTGAAGTTTTGTGGGCATCATCCCCACCCCAATTTTACTTTCTAATTGGAAGGTTTCTAGGTGACCAAATTTGTGTGTTGATGTGTTACAAATGTTTATCTTTTTATGCATAAAGTAGATTAGATGGATGAATGGTAAAAATGTTATTATGCAAAATTGAATCAAAGTTTTAGAGTTACTGATTCACCCCTCCCCTCTCAATAACCTTGTTAGTTTTGATTATTTCCAATAGATCACTTGATGTAGAGGTGTATCTAATAGCTAAAATGGCTTGATTATGTATGTATGCTCAAATGCTCAAATGGGCTTGAATGGAGAATTTTTGATAGATTTTGGTGAATGGATTTGATGTAAAAATGGCTTCTCAAAATGGCATTATGGCTTTACTTTCTAGATTGTGTTAAAATGGCTTGGGAGAAGATTCCTTAAATAGACAAAGGGCTTGAGGGATCAAGGTCTAGGATGCAAGGATGGGAGAAAGCTTATGGAAGGTTTAGATTGAATGAGAGGAGAGCACATGGATTGTGCTTCTTTATAGCCAATCAGGGGGTGACACATGTCACAGGGTCAATAGTTAGAGAAAGAGGGGTTGAGGGGTCAAAAAAGGAGGCTCAAAGCTCATAAAGACCCTCATAATGGCTTGTAAGAGCAATGAATGAGCTTGTAAGATTCATTTATGACTTTGTGGGCTTCATAAAGTTTTATGGTTGGGATATTTGTGAGAGAGTTGAGATATTTTGACTTGGGTTGGATTAAGAAAGTCTTAAGCTTGACTTAGGATTGTGCAAATGATTAGAGGATGGATTAGGACGGTTTAAGATTAGCTTAGGGATAGACAAGTGGATGACAATAAATAGGGTGGGTGAAGGAGGAGATATTTGTTGGCTTTGGCTTGGGTAGGAAGTCTTAACCCATGTTTAGGGAATGTGACAAGGTTAGAAGGGGATTAGGATTAGGATTAAAGATAAGGATTGACATCTTCTCGAAGAGTCTAGGCTTTGGATGAGGATGAAGACTTTCTAGAAGAGTCTAGAACTTCCTAGGATGAGGATAAATAAGGTTTTTAGGAAATAAATAAAGTTTTATTTATTTTAAGGGTTTGGGTTGAGGAGATATTTATTAAAATATTTTTAATAAACATGAGGATTAATATTTAATCTTAATTAAATATTTTGAGTTGGGATTAGGGGTAGGAAATAATGGGATTAGCCTCTAATCGAAATTAAAGAAGGATTAGAAGATTTTGGAAGAGGTTAGTGGTCTTAAGGAAATTGGCGAAGTTTTGGGCCAAAACTAAATTTTTTATTTATTTTGGTATTTTTGGTCAATTTCTTAATTAAATAATTAATAAATAAAGAAATAAGATTTAAATAAGATTTAAACATTTTTGTAAGGGATTCCTTAATTAAATATTTTTAATTAAGATTGTAAGGAAACTCAGGTGCGGAAACAGCTTCCTACACTAATCTCATAAGGAAAGTATGGTGCAAATCCTATTAAAATATTCTACACTTATAGATTCAATATCATATAAACAAAAATATTGCAGCCAACCATGCATACAAAAATTAGATAGAGAAAGAAACACATAACACAAAGATTTGCCGGTGGGAAAAAACCTTTCAATAAAACAACCCCACCCCTCCAGAACCTGCACAATGTATTATCTTCAACACAAGGTTAAAATACACTTGCAATGCAAGTTCAATAGCAACAATAGAAGACTCTAGTAGCACCTCAGTACCTACAAACTTTCATCTATCACACTATTGCATTACAACATGCAATACTCATTTTATGAACATCTTAAGACCCAACAACATGCCCACAAAGGAGTTGGGCATTTTTCATGGCTCAACCACCAAGAAACATGCACAATGCCACATGTACATCCAATACCAAGAAAAGGGCATCCATCCCTTGAATAGGAAATGACAACTTGTCATAGAATCCGCCAAAAATAATGGTCACGAGGGAAGTGTAAGGGAATCCATCATACCAACCTGTTTTTGGCATATTCTCTTACACACACCAACCACTCATTCTTGGGCACCCAAATAGGCCTCATGTCATAAGATGATCTTACACCTATCATAGCTCATTCCTTAAATAGCTCTTATGCATCATAGGAATCCGTCATAACCATTTTAGCCATCATCTCCTTCACACACTTCAAGATGTCAACACATGTAAGTGATCAACATGCCAACTAAACATGTATAGTCACATTTACATATTATTTCCAAAAATACATTTTACAAAAAAAATAACAATAAGAATAGGAATTATACAAGGTTGAGACACCTTATTCCTAACATTCTCCCACTTGTCAAACACCTTGTAAGAGCAACAGAAACATAATAGGAACTAACCGCTATAGGCCAAAAGGCCCATAGACTCTGAACACCATCTGAACTTCTTAGTGAACACCATCTACCTTCTCCAAATTTACCTTTCCATCTTCCACCATATCTCTCACAAAGTGAAACTGCACATCAATGTGCTTTGTTTTGGCATGGAAATTTGGATTCTTCGCAAGGCAAATAGCACTCTGACTGTCACACCAAATATTAATCTATTCTGCATCAACACCAACATCAAAACACAATCTCTTAAGCCAAATGGCTTCCTTACAAGCATGAGTAGCAACCATGTACTCAGCTTCTGTAGTGGACAAAGCAACCACATGTTGTCGCTTACTCATCCAACTAATGGCACCACCAAACATAGTTAACACATAAGCACTGGTGGATCTCCTACAGTCAATATCACTTGCCCAATCTGAATCCACAAACCCATGAATACAAATTGAATGTGGAGATCTGGAAGAGTTACCATGATAACATATGGAGTAATCTGATGTACCCCTCAAATATCCTGAATACTCACTTAACTGCATCCCAATGTATCCGTCCACGATTAGCCATAAAACGACTTAGGACTCCCACTGCTTGGGCAATGTCTAGTCTAGTACTAACCATAACATACATAAGACTACCAACTGCACTAGCATAAGGTACTCTACTCATGTCCTCCACCTCACTAGGAGATTTTGGACAATCATCTACACATAACTTTTTTCCGACAAGAATAGGAACACATAGTGGTCTACAATCTGCCATGCTGAACCTGTCCAACACAGACTTCACATACTTACTTTGACTCAACCAAAGTTTTTTGTTAGACCTGTCTCTACTAATTTCCATACCCAAGATGTACCTAGCTGCCCCAAGATCTTTCATCTCAAACTGTGCTGACAACTAAGATTTAAAATCATAAATCATACCCTTACCCTTCCCAAATAGCAACATATCATCAACATATAATGCAACAATAAGAAGGCGATCATTTTCAACTCCGAAATAAACAAAATGATCTGATTTCGATCTTACAAATCCAATTGATAACAGAAAGGCATCAAACTTAAGATACTACATCCTAGGAGATTGCTTCAAACCATATAGAGATTTCTTTAATCTGCAAACTAAGGATTCTTTACCTTTAACAATTTAGTGCTCGGGCTGTGACATATAAATCTCTTCCTCCAAATCACCATGAAGGAAAGCTATCTTCGCATCCATCTGTTCTATCTCTAAATCATATGATGCAGCAAGAGATAACAGAAATCTAATGGATGTCAACTTTGCAAAAGGAGAGAATATTTCACCATAATCTATTCCCTCTACCTGTGAATACCCCTTTGCAACCAATCTAGCTTTGTACCTTACAAAACTGCCATCTGCATAGAATTTCTTCTTGAACACCCATTTACAACCAAAAAATTTTCTCCCTTTAGGAAAAGGTACAAGGTCCCAAGTTTTTTTTTTCTCTAAAGAAGCCATCTCATCATCTATAGCTTTAATCCAAGAACCTGCATCTTCCATGCCCAAAGCCTCTTTCACAAATCTAGGCTCATCAATGTTAGTAATCAAAGAAAAAACACAACTGGAATCTAACATAGAATAACCAAACCTTTTTGGTTGCTTTCTTTCTCTCGTGGATCTCCTCAAGGGCTGAGTTTGAGGTTGTTCTTCCTCTTCTTATGAACTATCAGAGCTGCTAGAGCTCTCCTCATCATTAGACCCAACACGGTCTCTCTATTCAGTCTTCTCAGGGGTAGGAGGCAATTGAACAACATCTTTTTCCTTTTCCTTTTCATCTGCTTGTAGGAAAATAGGAGAAGATGTTAGCTCTCTAAAAATAACATTTCTACTATACAATACCTTACTAGTCACAGGATCCCAAAGCTTGTATCCTTTCACACTAGTACTGTATTCGATGAAAATACATTTAACAACTTTGTTTTCCAACTTAGATCTTTTCTCCTTTGGAACATATGCATAAGCTTCACAACCAAAAACATGAAGATGTCTAATTGAAAGCTTCTTACTAGACCACACCTCCATGGGTGTCTTACCAACAAGAGCTGATGTAGGAGATCTGTTAACCAGATAGGAAGCAATGGCCACAGCTTTGGCCCAAAACCTTTGTTCTATACCAGCTCCACTAAGCATACTCCTAGCCTTCTCCATCAGTGTCCTATTCATTCTCTCTACAACTCCATTTTTCTCTGAGGTATAAAGAGTTGTCTTATGCCTCTCGATACCTTGCTCTTTACAGAACTGTTCTAACTTTGCTGAGCAAAACTCACCACCATTGTCAGTTCTCACACACTTAATCTTCTTACTAGTCTGATTCTCTACAAGGGCTTTAAATTCCTTGAATTGACTAAAGAATTGTGTCTTACTTTTAAGGAAATAAATCCATGTCCTTCTACTATAATCATCTATGAAAGATACAAAAAATATAGACTTGGAGATTGAAGGAACTTTTACAGGACCAAATACATCAGAATGAATAAGATCCAAAACATCAAAAGATTTGTGAGAACTAGAGTAAAACTGAACACAATTTTGTTTACCATATACATAGTGTTCATAGAAGTCAAACTCGAGATTGCAATCATTTAACCCCTCAATGATATTTTTCTTTTTCAGGGTTCTGAGACCCTTCTCACCAATGTAGCCAAATCTCATATGCCACAACATTGTCTTTTCTGCAGGAAGCTTTCCTTCCAAAGTGTTTGCATTGCCATTGGAACCAATAACCATAGAATTCTTCACTGCTCATTTAGATGGTGAGGATGAAGAACTATTACATAGAGGAATACATGCATCTAGCTGAAACAAAGTACCTCTCCTAGTACCCTTAGCAAGCACCATCGATCCTCTAATCATCTTACATCCTTCTTTTGAAAAAACAACTTGCACACCTACATTGTTCAACATACTTATGGATAATAGGTTTCGTGCCAAACCTGGAATGTGCATAACTCCATTGATTCCCTTTACTCTTACATCAGGAAATTTGATAGTGACCCTTCTACATCCAACTATCTTTAGGTGAGAATCGTCACCCAAGTACACCTTTCCACCATCGAACTCTTCATATTTTGAGAACCAGTTTTGATGAGAGGTCATGTTAATTGATGCACCCAAGTCAACCAACCACACATCATTAGATGCATGGGCTGCCAAAGCTATGATGAATGCATCACCATCTTCTTAAGATTTTTTAGAACTAGAATCTGAGGCTTTCTTCTTCTTCTTAGGCACTTTACAGTCTTTACGGAAGTGCCCAGGATTTGGATCTACCCTTATTGTCAGACTTATTGTCATTTTTCTTTCCTCTTTTCGTGGATCTCCCACGAACAACAAGGGCTTCTTTTTTTGAAATGAAAACCTTTCTTCGCATCTCCTCTAATAGTAGCAAAGACACCACATCATCCACTTTGAAGGTGACTAATGTGCTTCTGAGAGCCATCACAAGATGGTCCCATGAATCTGGTAAAGAACACAAAAGTGTGTAGCAACGATCCTCCTCCTCTAATTTGACACCAGCAGATGTCAATTGTGTAGCCAATAGATTAAATGCATTTAAATGATCCATTAAGGATCCACCTTCCTCCATTCATAGAGAATACAACTTCTTCCTAAGGAACAACTTGTTCACCAAAGATTTGGCCTGATACATAGCCCCAAGTCTCTCCCACAAACTATATGCAGTTATCTCACCTAGAACATTCAGAAGGACTGCATTGGTTAAACAGAGTCTTATGAGACCCTTAGCTTTATGGTCTTTGATATCCCAATCTACTTGAGCTATAGTTGCTTGTCTTGTAGCAGTTTTAGTCGCTTCCCATAGGTCACGATCTTCCAACATGTCTTCCATCTTGAGTTTCCACAACTCAAAATTAGTGCCATTAAATTTTTCCACCTCCATTCTTCCATATGATGAACTTGCCATCTCAATCTACAAATAAGATTCAGGATGCTCTGCACAAGACTGCCACTCAACTTGAGATTAGATCAACAAACCCTACCTAACAACTAGGATCAAAAGTTGATCAAGCTCTGATACCACTTGTAAGGAAACTCAGGTGTGGAAACAACTTCCTACACTAATCTCATAAGGAAAGTATGGTGCAAATCCTATTAAAATCTTCTATACTTACAGATTCAATATCATATAAACAACAATATTGCAGCCAACCATGCATACAAAAAATAGATAGAGAAAGAAACACATAACACAAAGATTTTTCGGTGGGGAAAAACCTTTCGGTAAAACAACCCCACCCCTCCAGAACTTGCACAATGTATTATCTTCAACGTAAGGTTACAATACACTTGCAATGCAAGTTCAATAGCAACAGTAGAAGACTCCAGTAGCACCTCAGTACCTGAAAACTTTCATCTATCACACTATTACATTACAACATGCAATACTCATTTTATGAACATCTTAAGACCCAATAACATGCCCACAAAGGAGTTGGGTGTTTTTCATGGCTCAACCACCAAGAAACATGCACAATGCCACATGTACATCCAATACCAAGAAAAGGGCATCCATCCCTTAAATAGGCAATGACAACTTGTCATAGAATCTACCAAAAATAGTGGTCACAAGAGAAGTGTAAGGGAATCCATGATACCAACCTATTTTTGACATATTCTCTTACACACACCAACCACTCATTCTTGGGCACCCAAATAGGCCTCGTGTCATAAGATGCTCTTACACCTATCATAGCTCATTCTTTAAATAGCTCTTACGCATCATAGGAATCTGTCATAACCATTTCAGCCATGATCTCCTTCACACACTTCAAGATGTTGACACATGTAAGTGATCAACATGGCAACTAGACATGTACACTCACATTTACATATTATTTGCAAAAATACATTTTACAAAACAAATAATAATAAGAATAGGAATTATACAAGGTTGAAACACCTTATTCCTAACAAAGCTAAAGGGATTTAATGGCATAAAAATGAATAAATTAATTAAATAATTAATTAATTAATAAATGATGATGTGATTAGGGATTTTTTTTCAGAAAATAAAAATATCATTTTCTAAAGGATTTTTAGGTGTCTACAATAGGTACCCACAATATGGTTCACTAAAAAAAAGAATATTTTCAAGGATATTAACCTTGTTAAGAGTCTATGAAATACATATAGTCTCTTGGGTCCTTCTTAGAGGAATAAGCCATGTTAAAAGCCTCTACCCTATTAGGAGTTGGTAGAACAAATACAATGTATCCAAGAAGAGCCCACTTCTCTAACATGCAATTATAAAATTTAGTTTCTTCACAAGAATAGGTATACATGTACAATACTTTCTTACTATTATATCTCACATTTTCTCTAATCATACATCAGATTTCCCATCACATAAGATTTACACATGATATAAGTTTTCTTCTCATTTTTTTGCATCACATTCACTTCATCACATATCATTGGCATTCACATCATATCTATAGAAGATATGATCTTTAGTTATATCTTGCAAACTAATAAATCTCTACTTGGTCAACCTTAATGCTTTCACATGCTTGATCAAATATAGGGTGCTTTTTAGTGGTGAATATTCATAATTTGGGAAATTTAGATAATTTTTGACATTAATTTGGCTGATAATTTAAGATTTAATGCAACCTAAATTGCCACATTTTTATTAAATTTAGTTCTAAAATATTTAAAATCACTCATTAATTTATTTTATTAAAAAAATTAAAGTCAAAGATTTCCCACAATATTCAATACATGATTAGATTTGATTTACATAAATATTATATATTATCAAAAAAATTAAAATTAATTCACCAATAATTATCATAATTATTAGTTACTTTAGGGATTTTTGGTGAACAGATTGTCTTTCTAATTACACAATGATAATTTGGTCTATGCATAAGACTTGGAAAGTACAAAAATGTTCACAACAATTGAGAAAACTTCATGTTATTCATTTTCTCTCTATATTTATAGGTACAACTTCCTTTAAAAGATTTATCAATGAATCAAAAACCAATTTTGCACTTGTTCTAGAAAGCACATAAGGACTCTCACATACTCCTAGGTAGTGAGGTTGTATTTCATTCATATAATAAAGATAAAATAACTCATAATCTTTTCATCATAGCCATTTATTCAAAAAAAAAAGGATGGTATAGCAATTTCATACTAATCATTCAAGAACATTGATCGACATAAACTATAGAAGAGATAGCAACATATATCTTCAAAATGATAATCAAATGTTCACAAAGTAATAATGATTTAAGCACTTCAAACACCATGTTTCAAAGTGAAATCAAAGATGATATGTGTGTGTGTGTGTGTGTGTGTGTGTGTGTGTGTTGTGTGTGTGTGTGTTATATATATGCTATCTTCTTATTCCTATAAAAGTATCTATTTATCAAAGTATTTTCTAGCTTTCTATTCTAACTCCTAATTAGTTCAATGCCCCAACCTTTATAGTTTTATTACAAATCTGAAAGGCCTCCATTAAAGCCCAACCATTTCAGTTTAAACAGTTATGATAAGAACAAAAAATAGTTTTAAAAATGGTTGCCTAAAACATGACTGGAAGTAACTATCCTGATCAGACTTCATTGCTAGTCTTTTCCTCTTTGTCCATAGTTTGCCTTACCAATTTCTAGTTTCGAAAGGTGTTAATGAATTATTGCATTGCATGGGAATGGGGGTTATTCAAACTCATTAGCTTAGTCCTACAAGCAACTTTTTTCCATTTAAATTATTTGATTTTCAAGCTTTGTCATGGCATGAGATTCCTATTTAGACATAACATGGATTCAATATTTGCTAGTGTGGTGAAATCACTAGCAGTAGGTGATTCATTATCCTTGATCTTTTTGATAGCATCATTGAAGCCCTTTGTTAATGCTTCATAATCTATGTTGCCATTATAAAACTATAGAATTCCCATAGGGTTTACTATATTCATATCTTTAAGAAGCTCCTCATGCATTCTACCAATTTTGTTTTCAATTGATTGCATATCTTTAATAGCTTCTTTGTAAATCAATTCTTTCCTACCCATGTTATTTTTCATTAGGAACAACATATAGGAATCCACAATTTTCATAGGGTTCTTACTTAGAAATTTAAGCACTCTAAATTTTTCAACTTTAGTCACTTGAAACAAAATAGCCTGACATCAACTTTGTTTGGTTTCCCATCATAGAATAAGAGTTTTAATCTCTCCCAAGAGCATTTCCCCTTCATCATACATAGTGGTGAATTCTAGGATAAACTTATTACCTTTCTTAATAATAGAATTCACCAAATCTTGCATTGCATCTGAGAGTAGCTTCCCCTTTTGCACCTATTTTACTAGTTTTTGGTTGTCTACAAAATTAGAATTGAAATATTGAGGGGCTTCAACAATTGGTAAGGCTCTGAGATTCATCAATGACACAATATAAGTAGCCATGGTCACCATTAAGGCCTTGAGTTCCTTTTTCTCCTTGCCATCTTTTTCTAATTGGATTAACATATGATCAATGGGAAACTTAAAGAAGTTATTGCCTATATTTTTGTTAATGGTCCCAAGTTCAACCGAACTAACTTTGAAGCCTTTGTAATCAATTTCTCAAGATTTAGATTTTTTCTTATACATGGCCAGTTGTATTGTGATTTTCCTAGTCACTAGGTCTTTAATTAAATGGGAATCAATTTTTAGTTTTTTAACTTTGGAACCATATGCTACATATTTTGTTACAATGTCTTTTATAGGCATACATATTGGTTACAAATTTCTTTTCTTATTGATGAAGCTAGATAGCTAGGATGGGAAAAAGGGATCAATAGACATTTCTTGAGTATCCTAGGTAGGAGTCATGAATTTAGGCTAGCCTGCCCTAGGAGCTTCAATAAATTACACATCATCATTAGGATTGTCTGAGAAACCAAAACCATCACCTGAATCCTATCCTTGGGTTTGCATCTTTTCCTTCTGAAGTTCTTGTTGCATGAGGCCTTTAGACTTGGTTTTAGATCTAGTTCAAGGAGCCATGTTCTATGTGGGTGCTAGTTCCTTTTAGTACTTGCCAAAAGTTGACACACCACCTACAATAGGAGATGAAACTTGGATGTTAGAGGTTAGTGGTTTAGAGAAAAAAATCATTTTTGGAGATAGTTCATTGACTACTTTCATGCTCTACATCCTTAGCCAATTGTCCGTATGAGTGAGAATGGATCTAGTTCTCTAATTTATATCATTCTCTTCTTTCTAATTCCAATCCACTTCTAATTATCTTGACTCACTAGCTTCCTCCCACCTAGGTTCAACAATGTCTAAACCATCTTCAACTACTCCTTCAAGTTGAAATTTCAATTTGAGGGAATTGATTTGAAGTGTTAATCTTGAGTGGTCTCTTTTTAACACTTCTTCCTCATTTTTATAGTCCTACCATATATCCTCTAGGTGTGGGATTATGGATAATTAACCCTTTAGACCAAGAACTCAAGATGCAAATCCTTTACTATCAAAATCTTTTCTTCCTTAGTAAGACCCAAAACCAAAGCCAAGAAAATTGCTTCCTATGACTGAAGTGTTGATCATGTTGCTACAAGTCAAAGGGCCAAGTTTGATAGGAAACACTGAATCCCAATTCTCTTGTGGTATAATATCCTTAATGATAGAGAATAAATACCTCCAAACCTCAACTAAAACAAAACAATCAAGTGCATAACATGGTAACCTCATTGGCTCATCCTCAAACCCACATATTCTCAAATAGGTGAACTTAGGGAACTATATGTAATAGCTTCCATAGTTTTGAATTAGTCTCTGGGCCTCTAAGGAAAATATGGGCATGGATGCCTTTTTTAGAGATAAATGTGCACTTTCTACAACTACATCGTGCACCTTTCTAAAATTTTCTAACACTTTATCTTTTTGAAGTAGGGGACAATGTTGATAGATTGTTATTTGCTCATTCCAAATCTCATGGGAGTAGGGAAATGAGGTTACTAACACAAGCAATGTAGTATGTAAGATAAGAGGCCATGTAGAAATTCTCCTTAGATTCCTTAGCATGTCTAAGCTATGTTCTTAATGAGTTAGCAATTACTTGTGCCCAATCCATCCATTGTTCTCCCTTTAAAATATCTCAACATAAAAAAACATCTATTCTTCAAAAAGGAGGACATTAACAAAACCCTTGACCCAAAGTAAGAGTGCTACAAGATCATGAATATGGGGTTTTAGGTGATCTTTGGTGACTATCTTTGTAAGAATTTGGCTTAGGGTAGTTTTCACCCAAGACCAAGGAACACAAACACAAGTACAATAGTAGACCAAAGAAAGAGTATCATTAGAATGATGATATATTCATTCAATATGCCATATGAAAGTACACTAGGATTGCCTATATATAAAGGCCTTTGGAGAGCTTCTAGAATGCATAGAATTCAGCATCATGATAAGACATGAAACTAGGCACATGTCCACCAGACATGGGTTATCCTCCATTAAGCATGAAAGTAAGTGTGTTGATGAGAGGATAAGCCTACAATGGTGTATCACACAAATCAGTGGTGTAGACAATATGTGCTAAATTATGAGTGCAAATAACTATGTTGTTTACATGACAACTTAGTTAATGATGCAAACTCTAGTGTTGTAGACACCATGTGCTAAAATAGAGTTGTGTACTCTTGTGTTGTCAACATGATTACTCATGAGAGTACAAAAACTCCTAAGTGTCTTACCTAAATAAATAATAAAATAATGAAAAATAATAAAATAATTCATTAACCTAAGTAAACTTATGTAAATGTAAATAGTAAATACTTATTTACACCAACACCCCCCCTTAAGTGCAACTTCAAAGAATTCCCTTAAGCTTACGGAAAACTAAGATGAAGTACATGATGGGTTCTAGCTATCAGGCCATGTTAGATATCCATGTATATAATGAAATGCAATCTCTCATAAAGAAGATAAAGATGGAAATCCTCATGGGAAAAACCCTCTCTCAAAAAGAGAGATAAAAAATACATACGATGTATGAATGGATGGAGTAATCAAGACCTCACAATTATGATATACATCTAGTATATACATAAGAGAATGATGAGAAGAAGAAGAGAGATATGATAGGCTCCCCCTCCCCCTCCAACAAGGAATAATTCCTATCAGTGACTGCTCAGATGAAGAAGTTGATCCAAAATTTCAAAATGGTGTTCCTTTTCTTAGGAAGAAACAATGCCAATGGTACAAATGAAATGCATCTTCTATCTGTGAAAAGAATCCCATGGATAAGTGATGTCTCTAAAACCTACTTAATAGACTGAAGAACCTATCTCAAAGAACTATCAGTACCCCCAATTGATGAAGAATTCTTCTACAACTATTAATGATAAGTATTCACAGTCACTTCAACCTATAATGATTGATCATGTAGAGCATGAACAAGAGGGTTAGATGGAGCCCTCGTGACAACTGAAGAAGGTGCTACTACATATAGAAGAAGAGTTAGATTATCAATACTATCCCCCTAATCTATCATTGAAGCTAGACCTAGAAGACTATATGTACCCTACTATCTTGGACCTATCACTGTGTCTATGTATGCATGTGGACTGAACTGATGTAGTGACCTCTCACTGTAATTGTCCATAGAACCCCACATGTCTAAATCTATTGAAGCACTATCACAAGTGTCACTATCAGTTTCCACATGGTATAATGTGTAGAGAGGATTAGAGGACAAGCTTGGTGAACTTTCCTCAAAGTGTACATCCTTCTCCACAAAAATTTGATGTGTCTCTAGATCCTATAGTCTATATGCCTTCACACTATTTTCATAACCAATGAAAGTACAAGACTAAGGTGATTGTGTCTTGCATCCACTAGAAGATATGTTTGCTCATGTAGGACAAAAAAAGACTCTAAAGTGTGTTACAATAGGGTTTCTACTACACCATGCCTCAAAAGAAGTCTTGCCATCTAAGGCTAGATGAGGAGACCTATTAAGAATGTGAGTGGCACTACTAATTGCTTTGACTTCAAGTGATGGATCTAGAGACTTGGCTTGTATCATGCAACCTATCATAGACTTAAGAGTTCTAATCCTCATAGTTGCAACATCTATCTTGTGTGGATTGAATATTGGTAGATTTTGAAGATCAATTCCTTCAAGTTTGCAAAAGTATTCACATACATGCTTCCATTGTCCATTCCTAGAACTTTGATGGCTTTCTTGGATTTATTTTCAACATGAGTCTTGAAGGTTAGAAATTTTTCTAGCACTTCATTCTTATTATGAAGAAAATAGACCCAATTTTATCTTGAAATGTCATCAATGAAAGTTAGTATGTAGCGACCTTGGATTACTACAAAAGGGCCTGCTAATACCATGCGAATAATCTATAGAACACCTGGTGCACTTCAAGACTTCCCTTTCTATAACTTCCTTTCTAGATGCATACCCATTGAATCTATTGAACAATCACCATGGGAAAAGTTGATTTTGGGTAGACCTTTGACCATTCTATTTGTGCAAAGTTGCTAGAGATAGCAGAAGGAAAGATGACCATACCACTAATGCCATAATTGGACTTGAGAATTGGATTGAGATAACAAGGCCTTTGAAGGAGACTTGGGCACAAAATTGGAGAAAGATTACAACCTTTTGTTATAATTCAGTTTCCCCACTACAACTAAGGAATCATCTTTGAGAATATGCACCTATACTAAGTCTAGAAGAAACTCAACTCTATGTCCATCTCTAAGGTGAGTTATTTGGTAGATTGAAAGGAGATTTGAACTTAGGTTTGGAACATAGAGAAAATATTGAAACTATCCATTTTCCATTTCCACATTTCCTTTTCCTTCAAATTCCATTTTAGTATCACTTCCCACAAAGATGTGTTGTACCTTTGATAGCTTCATTGAAGAAAAATCCTCCTTTGAAGAACCCATGTGATAAGAGGCACCAGAGTCAAAAATCCATTCCTTTGAAGAATTTTAATTTTCCATGAGTGCTTGCCCTTTGCCCTTTAAATTTGAAGAAGACCCTTTCTCCTTATAAGCATTAGGCAATGGAACATTATGTTTCTTCATATGTTGGTCAACTCATCAATCTTCTTAAAATAACACTCATGTTCTTCAAGACCCATTTTCTTCCAATAGGCACACTTTTTCTTCTCCTTATTATTATTGTCCCCCTTCTTATTGGAATTTGAGGAAGACGTGCCTTGTTGATTGGATTTTGGTGTTGTCTTTTTTGCATCCTCTGATTTGTTCTTCCATTTGTTCTTCTTACCCTTTCCTTTATTTGAAGATTGTCCAGCTGAATTTTGAGAACTCTCATTGTTGGCCACCAATGCTTTAGACTTAGGTAAATTGAGAATCCCCATTGATTTCAACTTCTTTTCTTATGTATCCAGCAAATTAGCATATTCATCAAAAGTGACTTTCTTATAGGCAGACCTTAATGTAGTCTTTGAGGTTTTAAAAGAAGAAACAAATGTGGAATACTTTGATGATAGTTTGTTATGAATTAGATAGATCAATCTATCATCTTTGATAGAAGCCCCACAATTAGTAAGCTTTGTCCTTAGTTCATTCACCTTGATGATAAAATCCTATATAGAATCAAATGACTTAGGATCTAAGGAGACAAGCTCATCTTCAATTTTGAAAACATCCTCTTCAGACACTTTACCATCTAGGTTTTTGAGGATATCCCAAGCTTCCTTGGAAGAAGAACACTTCTTAATTTGATACATGATCTTGTCATCAACACCAAAAAAAATCACGTAGGGCTTTCCTATCCATTGCCACCCAAGCTGAAATATAACTTGTTGATGCATTATCACCCACTACTTTAGGAAGAGTACCATCTACATATTCAGAAACTCCATTATGGATTAAGTGATACCACATTTTGATAGACCATGTAGCATAGTTATGTGGAGTTAATTTTGGAAACATAAATTTTCCTAATGCAAAAAATTGCAGAAAAGAGAGAACCCAACACCAAGAACACGCCCCCTTTTCACTAAATCAAGAAACCCCACTAAAAGAGATGCTTTTGGTACTTTACTAGTAGTGTGATTACAATATCCACTTGCCAATTTTGGTGTTCATGGACTTCTAACTTTGCTTGTTACAACCTCTTAGAAGATTACAAGTTTGGAAGTTTATAATTTGGTAAAATTTTGAAACATTACAAAGCAAGAAAAGGCCCTATTGCTGAAAGTGACACTATTGTCCACATTTGACTGCAGATCTAGAAAGTAGACAAAAAATAACACACTTTCAAAAAAAATAGAACGTAATTTTGAGTCTAGATGTGCTTTGTATGGAGTGTTTGAAGTTGCAAAATGTAAGATTATGTAGGTACAGTCACCAAAAATCACAAATTTTAACAAATTTGTTCACTAAAACTAAACAAATTTTGCACCACTAACTTTTTTAGGAAATTCTACCTAATTTCAAAAAAAATTGCACCTAATTTGGAGCCTAGATGATTGAGATATGACCTCCCAAAGTTGGATTACAAAATCAAAAATCAATTTCGAGAGGGATCAGCAAAAGATGGGATTAAATTTGATGGTCATATGGTCATTGTAGCAATTCTAATTTGCCCTAGAATGATGGTCAAATAGCTATTGAATTTAGAGTCATGGATTGGATGATGTCAGTGAAAACATGTCCCCTTGATGATGTCAGTGTGATGTCATCACCATACAAAAAAGTACAGCTTGCCACATGTCACATATAGATTGTATGGAATTGTACAACACAAGATGACATGTATTATTGACTGTACTACTGACTTAAATGATGACATAAGTAGGTATGAATGCCATGTGTTGCTAATGTGGTGCTAACTCATTGTCGAGTCAGCTCTATGTGCGTGGATGATCACTGGGTTCACCACGTGTCACTAGTGAACTTTGAGTGGATGGCTAATATGCAGCCATGTGGCCTTTGGGCACTGGTAGGTGGAGGATGTGGATTGATTATAAACTATCATGTGGTAGTGCTAAAAGGACAGCACATGATGTAGTTGCAGCGAGGCCAAAAAGAGCAACAAAGTCATCAAAGTGTATGCTATGATTGTCATAGGGAATGGAGACGAAGTTATGGTAAGTGAAGTAGGGGTGCTAGTTTCTTAACTACTAGTTTCATATCAAATTTTAGTAAAGTGGGCTTTATACCACATTGAGTGCTAGAAAAACTCTATGGGTATTTAAATACAAAGGCATGTGGCTATTAATGCAAAGTAAGCCCATGAGATGTGGGGCTCGCACTAGGTTTGTTGAAGAATGTGTTGCCAAATGTTGCATTGAAAATTGATGCCAAAATTTTTAGTATGGCCCACTAATTTGTGATGCCAAAATAATGCTAGAATAAATAGAATATTCTTGTGTAATAAATATAAAATTTCTCCAAAATTACTGAGCCGGGGTGTGACTATCTGATTTTGCAAAAAAAAATTCTCTGACCGACCAACTAGTCAAAAAATAAAAATTTGAAATAATAATATAGAGATAAAATTAAATCAGATCTAAAAAACAAATAATAAGATTAATTAAATGACCATACCTAAACTACAAATTGGGGCCTCCAAGTTCTAATTTGCAAAAACAATTTCCTTATGATCAACTTTCACCTAGCATAGGCAAATTTATAGTTGATCTTCATAGAATTGACGTTCTAGACACAATAGTGAGGTCAAATATAGCTCTAGATGCTCCCAATTTTTGTAGATTCTCTAGATTTAGGTCAAGGTACTAAAGCATGAATAGTCTTGAATGGCTATGTGTAGAGAATCACCCCAAGCTCTGATACCATGTAAGAATTTGGCTTAGGGAAAAATTCACCCAAGACCAAGGAACTCAAACATAAGCACAACAGCAAACCAAAGAGAGAATATGATCAAAATGACAATATATTCATTCAATACGCCATATGAAATTACACTAGGAGTGCCTGTATATGAAGGCCTCTGGAGAGCTTCTAGAATGCATAGAAGTCAGCTTCATGATAATTCATACAACTAGGCACATGTCCACTAGATATGGGTTATCCTCCATTAAGCACAGAAGTAAGCGTGATGATGAGATGATAAGCCTACAATGGTGTGTCATGCAAATTAGTGGTGTAGACAACATGTGCTAAATTAGGAGTGCAAATAATTATGTTTTCTACATGACAACTCAATGATTGATGAAAACTCTAGTGTTGTAGACACCATGTATTGAAATAGGGTTGCATACTTTTGTGTTGTCAACAGAGTACACAAACTCCTAAGTGTCTCACCTAAAAAAATAATAAAATAATGCAAAATAATAAAATAATGCATTAACCTAAGTAAGTGTAAATATTAAATACTTATTTACACCAAAAATATTTGGTAGCCTTGAACCTTTGCCATAATTAGTCATTTTCCACTTCCTAGCTAGGATGTTATGATATTCTCTTGGGGTTTCTTGGTATTCAACTAGGCATTAGATGGGAATAAATGATGCAAATGTACTTACTAGTAGATGTAGCACTGAGGCAATAGTTTCCCTGGATATTGATAGCACTAGTTTTCCATCTTTATTTAGAATACTTTTACTCCTTACATGATAATGGTCAATACAAAGTTGGAGTAATTTAGGTTTTAATAGGACAGGTGAGAAAGCTATGACTTCAATCAGACCACTAGTCAAAATTTCCATACAACCATTCAATTTATCAACTTGCTCAAGGAAATTCAACTATAATTTTTCCAACCTATCACCTTCTAAATTGGTATCACAAAAAATGGGTCTCTTACACTCCAAACTTGACATATTCCCAAAGAAATGTGACATAGATCTCATCTTAAACAAGGAAAACAAGGCTCAAACTGATTCTGTTTTGAAATGTACACAAATGGTAGAACAAAAAGAAGGGTTTTTTTCTATATTCTAACCTACAACCTGCTGAGAAAAATAACCTATTTTCTTGTCCCTTAGGAACTCCTTCTTCAAATCTCCCTTTCACATGATAAACAAAAATAAAAACTACACTCTTTTTAAGGGAAAGAGAACAGACATGCAAAAGTACAACCTCATAATGAGGCATTCATGATAGATCAACTATGGCTAAGCTCACACATTCAAAATCTTTTGACATGACCTTTTATTAAATACTTCCTTTTGTAGTTGTACTGACAATGATTAACTTTGTCTAACACCCAATCCTTCTTTTTTTGTGAAAAGATCTTCCTTAAGTAATGATGGCATTTTCCCATGCTTGAAATTAAGGCATGCTTTTGAATTATTACCTCCTAATGTGGCAATTTATGTCATGTAAAAGTGGTGGCTTCACCAACTTGCAATCAATTTTTGCTAGAGAATCTTCATTATAGAACTGCTTCAAACTACTTCAAACCAAGATTCAAAGGGGTTCAAAGTAGTTCAGAAGAAGACTTTGAAGTCTTGCATGAATTATGTGCAAAAAACAAAGCTCAACATAAAAACCTTTGATTGAACTACTTTGAACTAAGGTTCAAAGTGGTTCAAAGAGGTTTGGACAAATACAAGGAATGATAGGAGGCTTCAAGAGAGTTTATACAATGTTTTAAATGATTGAGAGAGCATGAAATGACAATAAGAAGCTTTGATGACTAGATGAGCAATTTAGGAAAAGTTCAAAATATGGCGACTCATAATATGACTAACAAGGATATATTACCAATAATTAGTTTTCACTATTGATTAAATTTTTTAAAATATAAATTAATTATCCTCATAATTTCCATAAGATAAAACATGTTCAATTTTGATTTGTATTATTCCATGACAATTAACGAACTTCCTATTATTATTAAGATTCACGAATATTTTTTGCTCAAAAAATTATGATTCCAAAATAATCAACAATGTAAATAATATTTAAAATAAAAAATTGAGAGATTTGTTGATAAAAACAATCTTTTTTTTCAAAATAATGAAAGATTCACTAATAATTTATATCTTTCTTTGGAGCGGTTTTTCATAAAGTTTACCCTGATCAAATATTAAAATTACTTAGAGTAAACATCTAGGATGTTGGACCATCATAAATTAGTAATTATTTCATCACAAAAATAATTACTTAAGTCGTACAATCTAATTCTCTAATATGCTCTATTCTTTTATGTTAAATACTTGAATTGGTATCTATACAAGTTTGGACACTTACATACATCATCACCATGTTATCATCTATTGATCCTTAACTATGCATGTCCTAACTCAAACTCATTCATCTATACATGGTATATCTGTCTCTATACTACTACTATCTGTCTAACAGTTAGACAATTTGCTAATTTTGATTGCATAAATGAAATGTTGATTACATGTTGCCATAAATGACAATATTTCAAACATCTAACTAGCCATATTTCCAAAAATCTCACCGTTTGGTAATTATGGAAAGATTTGGTAAAATTGGCTAAGTCCCAAAATGATGTCATACAAAAATGAATACAAAAGGTAACTACACAAAAAATTCCTTTAAAATAGAAAATATTTTAATCATGTTTTGATTGAGTATTACATTCTTTATCACTCCTTACAATTATATATAGGTGTACTCCCACTTACATATACATATATACTTCTCCTTTATACATATACAATTTTCTTTACATATACTTCTCCTGCTTTGACATCAATGGAAAATGTGTCAAAAATTGTGTTTCCTCTTGCTGATCAACTTGATGTTTTGTATATACAATCTCCAATTCTAAGTTTTAGTCTTCTAGTCCTCCTTGACTATGCCATATATAGTGATGAGTGCGTAGTGTTCATAGGATGCTACTTCTAGCATGCTCAAGTTAGTATAGGAAAACTTGTCATTAGAGGCCTTAGCCACAAGACATTCCTTCAATTGCCTCTATAAAATACTGATTTAAGTTGAAAAAATTTCTCTAAGAGTAGAAAACATTTTGATTACCTATTCCTTATCATTTTCAATACCCGAGATAGCATTGTGAATGTTCTCCATTTCAATTCCAAGATCTTTAATGCTTT
Organism: Cupressus sempervirens; assembly: GCA_028749045.1. Classification (NCBI taxonomy): domain Eukaryota; kingdom Viridiplantae; phylum Streptophyta; class Pinopsida; order Cupressales; family Cupressaceae; genus Cupressus; species Cupressus sempervirens. The sequence goes on from CM053789.1 coordinate 56,585,989, forward strand.
CCTTAGGTCTCTATAATAGGGTAGTGAGTGTTCGAAGCTCACTTATTAGGCCTTTGATCTTATTTTTAAAATCTAATAAGTGTATAATATTGTGCACTATCCATATAACTTCTTACCCTCATCAATATTCTTCCTCAATTCTGTTGGGACTAAAAATTGCAAGGTCAATTTTGAGTACCATTGAGAGATTTGAGCCCTATAAACGCTTTTTAAGTGCACATGTACCCAGCTGTACCTATAAGGCCCCATGGTGTTCAATTTTTCTAACACCTTCCATTCAGCCCGTCTACCTGTTCCATGAAGATAAATTGTCGTTCTGAGCCGTTTGGCAAAGTCTTGTTTTGAGTTGGTGCCAAATCTGCATTTTACCCCAAGTGTTAGACATCGACAGGAGGCTATGTTTGCATCTAAATATCTTGCACTTAGAAAGGTTTTGTGACTTTCCACTTTGAGAGTGTCTAGTTTCCACACCTGAGAACCTATGTTTTAGATTTTGAGTCATTTTGAGTATTTTTGACTAGGTTTTGAATCCCTCAAAGTTGGTCAGTTACAGTTTTCATGTTTTTGCAAAATATTCAAAATTCTGGGAAGCCCTATTTGACGTGTTATAACTTTTGACTAGTTGACTGAAATGTTGAAATTCCTTTTGTGTTGCATCATAGATGTTAGAGATTTGTTTTGTTTCATTTTTCAAGTCTTGACGAATCCGTTTGATCAGTTTCCAAATGTAATTCCAAACATGATTTATGACCTTTTACTAGTGTCAGCATTTGCAGATTGATCAGTACCCCTGTTGATGATGTCGTATCTCTTGATCTATAATTGGTTGAGTCAAATGGATTGTACCCTTGTATTTTCCTCTAAAAATACTCCAAGTGTGTCAGTTTGCATGTCATGACAAATCCATATGCACACTTTTCTAGGTCAATTCCATTTGCAAAAAATGCTTTCTGTCAGCATGTCAAATCTGTAAAATCCAAGTAGCCTACTTTGAACGTCCACCATTTGTGCCCAATTATTCGTCATGAGCCCAGATCGCAAATCCATAATGTCCTCATGACAGAGAACCAACACCCCAAGCTTCATTTTCTCAAGTGTCAGTCTGCCCAATTTTCTGAGCCGAATCCAAGCCAGTTTATTGTTTTCTAAAGTGTTTACTTGCAAGTAATTCTGAGGAGGCAAATTTGACAGTCAATATATTTTTAATCCAAATTCATTATGAGACAAGATTCGGTGGGGTAGAGGTATGCAGAACAGAGAATCAATGCCCCAATTTTTAGAGCCTGGTTAGAGGTCTGGATCAGTTTTCAAAGGTAGTCAATGGACCTCCTGGCACAAATTTGGTACGTTGGCAGAAAATGATAAAATGAGTTTAATGGATATCTCAGTGATGCACAAGTGGTCGAAATGGTTTCCAGTCAGTTCAAGATAATCAATGGACTAGTTTGCCATATCAGTTGTTCAAAAATGAAATTTTTTTTAGTCAGGCCCACTTTGGGGCCCAACTGATTACATTATATCAATAATGGATTGAATGTGTTCAAATTGAAAATCATTCACATATAGGGTCCCCATGTTTTCATTCATAAGTTGATTCTCAAGGTATGGGAAGATCTATTTTTTAATACAAAGAAACATAAAAAATAGCGGCCCCATGTTTTAGTCAAAGGCACTTCATGCCAAAATAGGGAGCCACCAGATCTGAGGGTCAGTGCATATATTAAGGAGACATTAGTATTATAAAATAGAAAAGACTTACCTTGCACTAAAAAGGACAAAGGCTTGGGGAATTTAAAATGAAGATTTGCTATTAAAGAATCCAAGCCACAGACCAAGAAGCCGTGAGCTGAAATGAAAGGAAGGAAGCGAATTAAGATAAAGCCGTAGTCCAAATGATGAAGAAGGTGGCCAAAGTGTTCAATACTTTATTTGAGAAGCACTCCAAGTAGTTTGGAATTGGAGGAGCACTGCCACCCAAGAAGGATCTACACTGCTTCGTCAAATGGCCCAAGATCATCTGCATCCAGCGGTAGCACCGCATTCTCAAGCAATGCCTCAAGGTACCCCCCACTCTTAACCTGTTCACTAGGACTCTCGACACGAATCTCACATCAAACCTATTTAAGATGTTTTTGAAATACAGACAAGAAGACAAATCTGCCAAAAAGGAAAAACTCACAGTTTCTATGGCAAGATCCATGTGAGCAGGCATTAAAAGAGAGGAGCCCCATTTTTCAAAGGGAGATACCATTAAAATGCTAGAAGATGAAAACCCACACATTGAAAGCGTTAAAACAGAGCAGGGAGCCCACAATTCTGAATAGGGGAGCTTGGAGAGTTTTAATAGAAGAAGATAGAGGAGATGGAGCCATTTAAGGGTAGTCTCAGGGGCAAGGAAGCTCACAAGTAGCAAAGCAGCCACAGAGAACTCCATGTTCAACGAAGGGGAGGAAGAGAAATAGTTTAATAAACAAAAGATGAATGTTGCCCACGTCTACAACGACTCTCCTCACGCATTGCAAAGCGAACCCAAAAAACAATACACTCCATCAAAGCTCCCACGTAGCCAATAAAAGGCCCATACCTTGCACTGGACTAAGAAGACCTCACGCAATAAAAGACAAAACATCAATTCAGAAAAACGTCAAAAGGAACATAGGCAAAAGTAAAAGGAAGGATGCCAAATATGAAGAGTTTCCACGTGTTTAAAAGAAACTCAGAGAATGAGGATCACACCAAACCAAGAGATCCTCATCACAACGACAGGGAAAAGACCCTACAAGTAAGACAATGAATGTCAGAGAACTGAGAGCAAAAGAACTAACATGGGCATTAAAAGTCCCATATGCGTCGGGTGTAAAGTTTTAAAATGTATAAATACTAAAGCAAGCAGTATGTATTGTAGCTTGAAAGACATGGCCTTTTGAGGTAGCACCCATGTGTGGGACCATGGAGGATAGTCAGTCGAAGGTGCTAGGAAAATTTTAAACAAACTTGTGCAGGAGCTGATGTGGCGGGCTAAAATACAGAGGGCACAGGATTGTGCCACATGGTGCATCCTATGGATTCTTCATTCTTGCAATATGAAGTTGTGCTCAGTTTAAAAATGTGGGGAAGCGCATTTCTGACAAGTGGCAGGAGGGCCCACTCAGTGATGACAAGGTAGGTGACATGGCAGGGCCAAAGGTAATGAGGTGGCGAATCAGCTAGCCAATCAGGGGCTGCCTCGTGGCAGCCCGGGTGGTGCCCAATGGGCCCAGAGAAGCATAGAAAAATTTGAAATGCAAAAATAATAATTTTAAATTATTATTTCCAAAAAATGGATGCACGTTCAGATTAAATCAAAAAGGGGATTCATTCTAATGTTTAGACATTAGATTTTTTTAAATTTTTGAATTTTAAATTTCAAAGTTTAGACATGAGTGCCATGACAGAGGAGACTATTTTCAAATGGACTTTTAGTGGGTTTTTGGAAGCTGAAATAGGCGATGTTATATATCGCTAGAATCGAGAAAAAATGAACTTTCCGATTTCGGAGTCAATTTTTGCACAAGTAGTAGCTGGCTCAAGCTATAGGAGGTTTTCTTTTAGGTACCTAAAGTGCAATCATTTTCAGATCAGGAAGTTCAGTTGTGATTTTGGCAAGTTAATAGCTTGAATATGTGTAAAAGACAAGGAGAATTCAGTTGGGGGCATTTTTGAGTCAGTTAAATGAAGTTTTATCAGTATTTTGATGTAAATCAGATATTTAGCAAATAAGGGATTGCATCATTCAGCTAGGGATATTTTTCAAATTAGTTACAATGTAATGATGAAACAAAAATCAAATCAGATGGAAGAAAAAGGTTAGAGAGAGTCTTTTCAGTTGCAAGAGATGAAATTCTAAGGGGACACATGTCGATTGTAGGTTCAATCCAAGAATTCATCTTTGTTGGTGTAAATAAGTACTTTACTATTTACACTTACTTAAGTTTACTTAGGTTAATGCATTATTTAATTATTTTTATTTGTGAGACACTTAGGAGTTTGTGCAACCTTGTGATTTGTCATGTTGACAACGCAGTAATATGCACCTTTATTTGAGCACATGGTGTCTACAACACTATTTTGCATGTCCCACCCTTGTAGACTTATCCTCTCATCACTGCACTTACTTCTGTACTTAATGGAGGATAATCCATATTTGGTGGACATGTGCTTGGTTGTATGACACTTCATGGTGCTAACTTCTATGCATTCTAGAAGCTCTCCTGTAGCCTTTATAATCAGGCACTCCTAGTGTACTCTAAGCATCAAGTATTGAATACATTATTATTCTGATCATACTCTCTCTTTTGATCTACTATGTGCTTGTGTTTGAGTTCTTAGTTCTTGGGTGAATTTTTCCCTTAGGAAAATTCTTACAATCTTCATCCTATATTATTCTTTCTTTCTTCCATTTGAGGGGTTCCAGTTTTTTGTTACTGAGAGACCATTGTGGGTTGCAAATTTGCAGTCTTTTTGTGAGACCACTTTGTTGGATCCAGATCTGTGATTCCACCTTTATTTTTTAGCATTTCCTCTTATATTAATAGCAAGTGTAAAGATAATACAGATTGTTTCATGTTTTGATTTCATGCACCTAAATGTATATTTTCAAAGAAAATGAATACATATCAGAAATAGTTTTACTAGCTTCATTCTGTGTCTTGTCTCCTATCTTAGCAATCTGTAAGTCTTATGTGGCTTTGGAACAAAGATCTGAGACCCATTTGCATCCCTTTCAGGCTGTATGTTTGATGTATTTTGTTGTTGGACCAAAGGGCCAAAGTAAATGCTTGACATGTTTAACAAGGTTGCTAGTTACTTGAGAAGGATATTTTGTAAGAATGAGATCTGAATGAGCATTGATGTCTAAATCACAAGGTGATTAGATAGATCTAATGTCTGGATATACAGAATATGTCCTGATGTCACAGATGTATGTTTTCAATTTATGGAATTGCCCAATGGATTAGGCACTGATCAGAGATAGGATCATTAGGTTTTGTTGCATGTTTGAGGATTTGTTGAACATCAACATCAATAATCAACATTTTTCCCTTTCATGTTGAAGATCTATAATAGAATGCCCTCACATAGCTTATGAGGTTCCTAGATCTGCATTTAGCTACTGTAGATTTATGTTATTTCATGAGTTATTAGGAGAAATAAGGGTTTTATCTACTTCATAATAGATTTAGTGTATGCTTTGACAACTGGTACCATATAAGGAATCTATAGGTTCATATGCCTAGGTTTTGTAGAGCCTAAAGTGCAGAAGGAGTATAGCCTTATAGTTGGCCTAGTGTCTGAATGGATGTGTTGATAATGGGAGTTACCTGCCCCTAGATGCATTTTGTTCTCATAAGGGTAATTGGAAATGGGTAACATTTTCAAAAACCAACAAATTTCTTGATATTTATTCATCTAGTGTCTCTTGAAAATATAATAGATAAGTGTATGATAGTGTGCATTGCCCATATAACTTCTTACCTTCATCAATGTTCTTCCTCAATTCCTTGATATTTATACATTTAGTGTCTTCAAATCATTTATCACATTCATGCATACTTTATCAAATAGTGATGCATCATGCTTTTCTTGTTCTTATAAGTTGACCCTACTTGAGACAAGGTTGTGAGTTCTTCATCAAAATATTTCACCAATTCTTCTGCCTTAGTCTGCAAGTCTAGATTTGTAATAGTTGTGTGAAATATCTTCTATATCTTATCCAAGACTTCTAGAAGAAAATTTTTTCTCCAAAGACCTAATTTATTTGCTACTTTGAATTAATTTAATCTAAGAACTCATTAGTCCTTTCTGATCATCATCATTAGATATTGTTATTGTTGCTACTACTAGAGTTGTTTTAGGAATAAGTGTAATTGATTTAACCTCTACACTCTTCTTTTCTTCTTCAACCTTCTTTCTCTCATCATCTCATCTTTCTTTTTGTTTCTCAACTTATTTTTATTTCTCCTCTTCTTTTGCTTCTTATACTTTCTTTTTTCTTTCCTCTTCTTTTCTCTTTCTTCTTCTTCTTTCTTTTCATGTTTCTTTCTTTCCTCTTTCTTCCTAGATTCTCATATTTTTTTGTCCTTTCCTCTTCTTTCCTCTTCACTTCTTTTTCATGTTTCTTCCTTTTTTCTTCTTATTTATTTCTTCTTCATCTAATCTTTTCCTTTTTGCAATCCTCTTTCTTTCTTCTTCTTCATCCTCATTGTTAGTACTAGTGTAGGTAGTAATATTGCCAACAATGTTTCTTCCATATTCAATAAATGGATTTTCATTTACATTAACATTTATATGTGTAGTTTCCACTTACATGGATTTAGTATCAATAACAATGTGAGGAGGTGATATGGTTTGATGCACTTCTTCAACTTCTTTGTCATCACATTCCTTAGAATCACTAATTTGCAATGTTTTTCTTCTTGTCTTAGATCTAGTGGAAATTTTCTTGACCCTTTTCTTTGAAGGTGGTCTAGGTTCTTGTTTAACCTTTTCCAATATTCCTAGCCTTATTTATGCAATTATTATATCAACCTTTGATTGCTTCTTTTTCTAACCACATTGTACTCTAATTGGTTGTACTTACACAACTGCTGCATAAGGTGTAGTAGGTGTCTACATGGTAAGTCCTACAACTATTACATCTTTAAGTGGTGCTACAATAGAAATAGGTGGATCTTCTAATATCTCACACTATCTACTAGCTTTCATCTCCACTACTATTCCTTTGATTTCATTAAGTTCTTCTCTAGTCATACTAGATTCCTTGAGAATGGAATGTATCCTGTTCTACACTTTTGTCTTAATCGTCTTTCTATGAAGTTCTAAATGAAATTCCCTAATCTTTTCCTCATAAGTACCCCATATAGGGAATTTTGTGCCCTTCTCTAACTACAATATGATCTGCACATAACCTTCAATGAGTTCTTCACTCATTTCATATCCCATAGGTTCAATGAATTTCACCCTAGGTTCTACTACTTCCAGAAAAGAAGTACTAGTTTCCACTATGGAAATATATCTCATCTTTATACTTTTCCACCATGGAGGGAGGGATTATGTATCTCAATTTCATCTCTAATTGAAAGTTCTTCATCAATCTATAAATGTCACTATCTCTAATATTCTCCAATCTTGCCCTGTAACATTGTGTTACCAACTTCGTAGAACATTCATCACTTTCCCAACTTTTCATGCTAAGGAATTGCTTGTTAACATAAAATAATATATGTATTAAAAAATATTCAAATCTATAGCCTTCATTCTTATTCTTCTTTAGCTTTGTAATATTGTCTAACATCTGTTGTCTGACTATCACGCATAAGTTTAGCTTCCTTTTATCAATTGCCATAACATATGATACATGCATGAATCATACTAGCATAGAGTTCACTCTAGAAATATGATTCATCTATTATCCAAAAATTTTACTCAACTCTTTGACTCCTTTGTTCTAAATCATGTAGACTTTGATGTTCCTGCCATCAAACCTAGTATATAAGTTTGTCTCAACTATCTTTCTTACATTTCTATTATTTATTGGATTATAACCTTAATTACTCAGACCCATGACCTTATTAATTAGGTCATTGAAAATTGTGACTAGTACATCACCTATCCAAAACATCTCTTCATGAACTCTACTCAAAATGATTTTGGTCCATTCATGATTTTCAAATGTCATTTAGAACATTTACCTAATCAAATTCAACTCATTTAGGTAGGTGTATTCATATTTTAGGGTTGTCACCATTACACATAACTCCTAAATCCTTATGGATATATTTATCACCAATGCTCTCAAATTTACAATAAATATAACTTCTAACATCTTCTATCTGAAGTACATTTGGTAGGATTTGAGAAAATGCTCCTAACACATCATCTATGAGAGAAACAAATAAGTTTTTCCTGAACTTGTATTTGGGTTTGTCACTTAAATCACCTGTTGACTGGCCTACCATGCTACTTATAGAATATACTAGAAATTCCAATCAAAGCTTCATAAAATACCAAGTTAATGTCACATTTGAGGGCTTCTACAATTCACACTACAAACACCTTTCTTCACACTTGGATTCATTGTCAAATCGCTCATATATCACTCCAATCTTTTTACATGAACAAATGTTATTCATAATCTTTCTCACAATTCTTAAATTGCTTCAAATCTTAGAGTAAAAGTAAAAAATTTGTGCCAGCTTTTAGGTTGACTTCTCAGAATGACCGAATTTGAGTATTTCCATCTAAAAATCAATTGCGTTTAAACATGTGATCTTGATAAATTTATTCTAGCCAAGTTATATATGGTCTCACACTTATCCAATTGAAAATGTCTATTAAATTCATGTTTTATAGTAATTAGTATCCAATTACTAAAGAAATAAAATTATTTTAGAAAAATGACATTTTAATAGCTCTTACTATATTTTAGTTTTTTTTTTTAATAACATATAATCACAAATTTATAGAGTTCAAAGTCATGAATATTCTTATGTAGAGTTCAGAGTGTTTTAATTAAATATAGTATATTGCAATTTAAAAACTCCACAAGTACATATTTTAATACTTGATAAGATGTCAATTTTGAGAAAGAAAAAATATTAAATCATATCAAGAAAATTGAAAAATTATATGATATTTGAGAGGAGAGAGTCCTCTTCTGGAATCTCTATTTTTTCTTTTAGTTAGAATACATTTATTTTGAAAAATGTGATGGGAGATGAAAACTATCGATTTGAATAAGTTGAAATTTGAATCATTATAAAAGAGAAAATATAGGTCTAAATCTTATTTTTATTTTTTATTTTTCTAGCAGCATATGTTATCTATAACATAATCTGAGATCAAAGGGAAATAAGTTTATTTCCATATCATTTTGTGGTGGGAACTAGACCCCTAATTTTTAGCATCTTTCAACAACTAAACAGTTATCTTTAAAAATAGGAAAATATATCATTTCCTGTTCCAATTAATTATTAAATCATATAATCCTAAACTTCATCTATTTCTACACATTTCATTAGTTTATTTTATTTTCAAATTCTAAATAATAATACCAATTTTATGTCATTAAAGTTGAAAAGTTTACTTTTGTTAGTCTTTTCTTTTGTAAAAGGGTAATATAAGTTTGCACTTTTACCCCTTACTCTACATTAGATGCATATCTACTTCTACTTCAAAAATTTGTCACTAATTAATAGTGAACTTGTTTTCTTTTGTGTAGCTTACTGTAATCACAAAAATGCTTTCACACTTGATCATAGCTTCCACTCTATGTCCTCTACCTTCTAATAACTATGGAACTTCTTATTTGCAATATCTTATCAATTCTGATCAACTAATATTCTACCTCTGCTAGAATTGTTTAATTCAAATTAGATGAGTTACAAATAATTTCACACTTTAATTTCTCATTAGGTGCACCAAAACATAGTTCCTTGAAACCTATATAAGAACTTTTTGAATCCTTAGCTTTTGCAAATACTTCTTGAAATTCCTCAACATGATATTTTACAACTTCTTTCTGAATATTATCATTGTTATCATTCCTTCTGTAACTCTTGTTATTGTTCCTTCTATAATTGAGATTTTGATTGAATTTAATTCTTTCCATTCTAAAAAATCTTTCTATGTGTCAAAAGTTATTACATAACTAACATAGAGGTGCATTTCTTCTTTGAGTAGTTCCAATCTAATTTTTAGGTGCTCCATAATTCCTTGCAATATGTCCAAGATTGTTACACTTGTAACATATATGTTTCCTTTTTCTATTAGATATTTCTTCATCATTAGATCTTCTTTGGGATATTTCATTACCTATAGGGTTAATATTCCTAAACATTCTACTATTTTCATTATTACTATCAAACTTAGGTTTCATACAATCTACTACTTTATGCCTATAACCATGACAATTATAACAATACAAATTAGTAATAGTTTTAAAAGAATTATCTATAAAACCTCTTTACATATGACCAACTTCATTGCATATGAAACATCTACCTTTACATTGACCTTTAACTTCCTTGGATGCTTCATCTTTCTTAGGTTTATCAACTTGCTCTATTTTCTTTGGATCATCATATTTTGTAGACAAATCAACTATTTCAACCTCGTTACATACTTTGGTAGTTGTGATTGATTCAATTGTACTCAGATTAGATTCATTAGGGGACTCAACAATTGGATCTAGTTCTTTCCTAATGTCAACTTTTCTTTGCTGAGTTTTCTCTAGTAAGATATCCAAGACTTGTCTTGTCATGTGAAGGTCTCTAGTGAAATATTTGCTCATCAATTTTCTCACTACTAGAATAAAGTTTTTTTAAATGCCACTTAGCTTGTGTGAATTCTCCTTTCACAATGGCATTGTTCCTTTCTAATTCTATATACTCAATCTTGATAGAATATAATTTAGATGTTACTTGACTTAACTAGGTTCTAAGATCACCATTCTCAAATTTTAGATCAGGTTCATTCTTACTCTCATATTTCTTAAGACTCAAGTTCAACAATTTTCAATTTATGTTTCGAAATCTCATTTTCTTTCTTTAGAATGCCTACTTCATCATTGTCACTAGTATACATATTTGATTTCTTGCCATATTTTAAATCATCAATCATATTTTTTAGTTTAGCAATTTTGACTTTTGCATCCTCATACACATCTTTCAAGTTGTCTCTTTCTTCTATAAGAAGATCAATTTGTTCAAGAGCTTCTTTAAGGTTTCTTTTCAACTATTCCATATATATAGAGATCTTACTCAAGCTGTTAAGCCTCTTCTGAGTAACTGTGGTCTGATACTAATTGTTAGAAATAGATAATACTAAGAGGGGGGTAGGAGTGAATTCAATATTCTACAAAAAAATTTCCACAACTAAATATTGTTAATTACTTTATAACTTTCATATGAAAGTAAATTAAGAATGTTGAACAATAAATATAACTATGCATAAAGAGAACTCATAACACCATTATTTAGTAACTAGGGACACCATAGCCAAGGGAAAACCCTAGTGGGGATGGTACTCACAAGATGATTAACTCATTAAAAAATCTTGTTAAGGATATTATCCCTACTAGGAGTCATCAAAATACATATAATAGATCTTGAGTCCTTGTTAGAGACTAGGTCATGTTAAAAACCTCAACTCTTTGATATAGTAGTGTTACTTGATAAATATTGAATCCTTTGTTTACCTTGCTTCCACTTAGTAAGCACTACATATCCATCACTTGGTAAACACTAGCTTCACATCACACAAACTAATGACTCGGTAGACATTACGAAGCTCAGTGACCATTATCTACTTAGTAAACACTGCTAGATTGCACACTCACTCGGTAGCTTAAAAAATGCTTGATGTGAATTGCTTAACTGATGAACTTACTTAGCAACCACTGAATTCTTGGTATAAACTATAGACTGAGTGATGAGCTTGGTAACTATATAGAATTGAATAAGTGTTGTCACTAATGACAAATATAACATAATGCCAACAATCTCCCCCTTTGGCATTAGTGAAAAAAACACTTATAAGCCTTATGTACATTGATATACTAATTTTTTGATTATTCAAAATTGATCTTTGTAAAGTTGATGTTCTTTGTTAACATGTCTTTTCTTCTATGTTCAAAAGTTTTCCCCATCAAAAGGTTTAGTTTTATGGAGGAAAGATACCCCAATTCTATATCAGATTAATGATTTCAATGGTGAAATGGGTATAAATTTTGATAGTATTATGGACAATTACTTTGAAGACTTCAAGGAGAAGATTAACAATAGGTTCAAAATTCCTCCCAAGCTTATTGATGACTATAAAGATGATGTGTGTTTTATGCTTGATTGTGATAGAGTGTATATCTAGGCAGTCAGGCCTAGAATTGCATGGGTGAAACCTCTTACATATGAGTTTAAAATTGATGAAACTAGAGATATCATTGAAGCACTAGTGAATGAGCCAATAGATCCTAAGCTACCTATTTTTGGAACCTACGAAGAAGCCAAATCTAGAATTGAGCTTGAAATTAAGCTTTCCCAAGCTATAAGCAAAGGAAAATGGAAGGTTGCCAAGTTGAAAAATCCAAGTGGCCCTCTCATGCTTACCAAAGGTAAAGGTGAAGATATTGAGGAATCTAAAGAAGAAGAAGAGCAAGAATCTGAGAAGGAGGAAGAGCTTGTGAGAAAGAAAGGTAACATAATCATTATCAAGCCAACCAAGGCTTCCACAACTATTTTTACAAGAAGATCTGAAAAGAAAGGAGATAATGAAGTTGTAATTGTTAAACCTCCTCCCAAATTTCAAGAAAGACTCAATAAATCGAGAGTAGGTGATGGAATTAATAACTTCAAAGCACTCAAGTATGAATCCAAAACTCTAGTAAAATAGAAGGAAGTTGAAGATCTGATCATGGACAAGCTAGGAAGATGGATGTTCTCTCCTGATTAGTTTGCTTCACAAATCCCTACAATCTTACTAGACAAAGTCAAGGTTAGATGGCAATCAGTTGAGCAGACAACTAAAGACATATTTGAGCAATCCTTGAGAAAACTGCTACCAAATCTTTCAAATGTAGAAAAAAATCCTTGACACATAATTTTAAAGTGGTTATGGACTTTATATCAAAATGTTGTAAGAAAATAATCTCTAGAAAATTGAATGTAGTTTCTAAACTATTAGGCCTTATCAAGAGAAAAAAATAATTGATTGGTCAAAAGTTTGGATTTTAATGCACTACTACGAAAATGTGAAGGCAAAAATAAAAAGTAGGTGTATGTCTAACCGCCTTAATCAAAATCAAATGATAATATTTTTTTAATATAATTATAGATATAAAAAGTAGACTCATGCCTGGATGTGACACTTATTTTTTGTTATTTTTATTCCAAATAAATAATTAAATATGAATTTTCTACCAAAATATTTTTGGAAAAACAAACTCTCATGTTTGACCACCTTAACTAATAGAAAATTTTACCAAATTTTTATTTTATTTTATTTTTCTTATACTAGGTGAAGCATAGAATATGACAAAACTTTTAGATTTAAAAAATGTTATACCATTTGAAAGGTATAGTTATTTTTCAATCAGTATGTCAATCAACACTTTACAACAATCTTCATTGATAATTAACTAATAAATACTTATCGAACTCAAAATTTGACAGCAATAATATCGATGGAATCTCGAGAGTGATATTAAAAAACCCTTTTCGTTTCATTCAATTACGATCAAAATAACATTGTCAAATGGCTATTTGAAGTCTGAATGTCACTAAAACCTTCCTCAAACACATTTTTTTAGTTGACCGGAGAAGCTTGGTAAATACTTGGCCTAATCGAATATCCAATCTCAAATTGGATATCTGATATGGTTGGGTGACTTCCCATCCATTTTTGGAGGTAAATTTCAAAAGGGAATTTTTTTAAATTTTAAATATGGAAGGAGACAAATTTAAAGGGAAATAAACATAAAACAATAACTATAGACAATTTTAGAAAAAATTATATATTTCATGAATGTGTAAATATTACTATTATAATTAGTATTACATTATACTAATATATATGATTATTATTAAATATAATATAGTTTTAAATATAAATAGTGATATATATGATATATATTATTATTAAATATATAATCTAGTAACATATATGATTATTATTGTTATATAATCTAATAATATATTATTAGTATATTAAAATATATAATATAATATAAGTATTAACTATAATATTGACATGTAATGGGTCGAAGGAGGTCATAGGTCACCCTATCACCCCATTTGACCCATAAGAATGATTCTAATATGTCCCTAGGGGTCCTAGGCCCCTATGGACATATGTCATCATGTAATGGCTCGAAGGCGGTCATAGGTCAACCTATGACCCCCTTAGACCCATAAGAATGATTCTAATATGTCCCTACAGGTCCCAGGACCCCTAGGGACATATGTCAGCATTTAATGGGTTGAAGGGGATCATAGGTCAACCTATGACCTCCTTGGACCCATCTGAATCATTCCAATATGCCCTAGGACCCGTGGGGACATATGTCACCATTTAATGGGTCAACCTATGACACCCTTTAACCCATAAGAATGATTCTAATATGTCCTTGCGGGTCCTAGGACCACTAGGAACATATGTTTTTGTTTAATGGGTTGAAGGGGATCATAGGTCAAGCTATGAACCCCTTCAACCAATAAGAACAATTCTAACATGTCCCTAGGGGTCCTAGGACCCCTAGGGACATATGTCATCATGTAATGGGTTGAAAGGGGTCATAGGTCAACCTATGACCCCCTTGGACACATAAGAACGATTCTAATATGTCCCTAAGGGTCCTAAGGCCCCTAGGGACATATGTTGTCATTTAATGGGTCGAAGGGCCTATGACCCCCTTTGACCCATAAGAATGATTCTAATATGTCCCTACGGATCTTAGGACCCCTAGGGACATATTAGAATTATTCATATGGGTCAAAGGGGGTCATAAGATGGCCTATGACCCCCTTTGATCCATTAAAGGATGATGTCATCATGTAATGGGTCGAAGAGGGTCATAGGTCCTGAGGGGTCCTAGGACCACTAGGGACATATGTCATCATATATTGGGTCAAAGGGTGTCATAAGTCAACCAATGACCCCCTTGGACCCATAAGAACAATTCTAATATGTGCCTCCTAGGATCCCTATAGACATATGTCATCATTTAATGGGTCAAAGGGGGTCAGAGGTCAACCTATGACCCCCTTTGACCCATATGAAGAATTCTAATATGTCCCTAAGGGTCCTAGGACCCCTAGGGACCTATGTCATCATGAAATGTGTTGAAAGGGGTCATAGGTCATCCTCTGACCCCCTACAACTCATATAAATGATTCTAATATGGCCCTAGGGGTCTTGGGACCCCTAGAGACATATGTCATCATGAAATGTTTTGAAAGGGGTCATAGGAAGTTTGACCAATATAAACAATTCTCATATGTCCCTAGGGGTCCTAGGACCCCTAGGGACATATGTTGTCATGGAATGTGTCAAAAGGGGTTATAGGTCATTTTGTGACCCCCTTCGACCCATATAAATGATTCTAATATATCTCTAGGTGTCCTAGGACCCCTAGAGACATATGTCATCATGGAATGTGTTGAAAGGGGTCATAGGTCATCCTATGACCCCCTTTGACCCATATAAACAATTCTAATATGTCCATAGGGGTCCTATGACCTTTATGGACATTTTTCATCATGGAATGTGTTGAAAGGGGTCATAGGTTATCCTATGACCCCCTTTGACCCATATAAATAGTTATAATATGTCCCTAGGGGTCGTAGGACCTCTAGAGACATATGTTGTCATGAATTGTGTTAAAAAGTGTTAGAGATCATCGTGTGACCCCCTTCGACCCATATAAATTACTCTAATATGTCCCTAAGGGTCCTAGGAACCCTATGGACATATGTTGTCATAGAATGTGTCGAATGACATATGACCCTGTTCGACCCATATAAACAATTCTAATAGAAATATTAGAGTAAAAATAATAATCATATATATATTAATATATATATATTATATTTAGAGATTATAATAATAATAAGATAATATATTATTATATATTAATAGTTATGTTATTATATTAAATAATAATAATTTAACTTAATTTAATCTCATATATATATATATATATATATATATATATATATATATAACTCAAATTAGTCATATAACTCACAAATTCATTTTTCCCTCCAAAATTTTCTTTTTCCCTCCAATGTGTTTATGCTGCTAGTATTGGATATCTGGTATGACATCGAATATCTAATATCTGATCTCATATCAGAATCTGATAAGGATTGGGCCTTACTTTCTAGGTTTGGTACCTGGAGAGGTGAAGAAAAGTCAAAGCAAATTTTGAAGTGCTTTTAGATGTCTTCAAACTTTTGTTTTTTCACATTGCCACTTTTTCGCCCACCATGATCTTGCACATACCCCTATGTGGAAAAACATCTTCATCTATAGAATCCCAATGAAGATCTAGTAGAGATCCAGGATGATGATGATGACAGTGACAATGATGAAGAAGATAACACTCCATGTGTTACTTTTGTTGTTGAAGACTATCAGGCATTAAAGAATGATGATGAAGAGAAAGAGGTAGAAGCTGAAGAGGAAGACGAGGAAGGAGATGATGAGAGTGACCTAGTGAGTATAGCAGCACAAGTTATAGCCTCCCTTCCTCGTTCTCCACCTAAGATTACTATATCATCAAGGTTGGAAAAACTTCAGTAAATGTTACCACAACTACAATAGACACACCATCTCCTTAGTCACTATTTGCTACCTCACAACTCTAGGTATTTGCAATTGAAGTGTCTACCACTTCATCTATCGAGCTTCTCTCCTCTTCATCAGCTCTTGAGTTAGCAACATTAGCAGCCCCCAGTTCCACAATTGTGTTAACTTCAACAATAGCATGTACACTAAGTTTACCATCATGTTCTACAATTTTGACTCCTATAGCTTTTTTTTTTCTATTGTAAGTACTCCAATTTGTGCTCCACCTATTGTTACTTCAATTTTGGATCTAGTTAGCACTTCTTTCAGTTTTCCTTTAGTTGGACCCATTCAAGTTTTTACTACAAGTCCAACTATTTCTACAATTATTTTTGTTCCTAAGTCCAAGGAAGTAGGGTCAAAAATAGAACCAAGGACACCCCTAGAACTTCTACTTACTAGTAAGGAAATTGATGATGACATTGATTTGGAAAAGGAAATTTTAATTCCCAAGTTGGGTCTAGATACTGCTACAGTTGATGAAATGAGACTAGTCTGTTAGCTTTTGGAGCAAAAGGCAAGGCAAAATTAGCTTAGATCTAAAAGAGATAGAGTTTATAATAATTGAGAATGCAAAGAACATAATAATATAAGCTATAGGTGTTGATGTGGACTCATCTCAACACATTTTTCCATAGTTGGAAGAAGCAGTTAACAAGTTCAATGAAGACACATTTGATCAAGAAAAGCTAATTGAAAAGGTAGAGAAAAAGTTTGATAATAGGTGCTTGAGTACATCACTTAGCACATTGCTATTAATCAAGTTGAACTATCTTCAATTTTGAGTAGTCTTGAACAATCCTTCACTAATGTAACATCTCTTTTTGGAAAACTTTGTGATGTTCCCAAGCATACCAAGGAGATAAAGAAGAAATTCAATAAGATTGATATTGATATGAAGACCAGCACTCAAAGGTTGTATCTTGACCTTAGTTCAAGCTCAACACATCACATCAAGGTGAGATTTTTGTCAAATATGCAAGCAAAATTACTAAGAGAGGAAGCCAGGATCAGGTCCACACTGATAGATATACAAAACATGATCCTTCCAGTTATGGACACAATGCAGAAACATATTGCATACTCAAAAACATTGGTCCAGGATAACAATTTTTTTATTGCAAATCATATGATTAAGCTTTCAATAGAAGTACAAGTGGCACTCTCCACCTGCAAAATTTTTCAAGACAATTGGGATAAGACTTTAGCTCTTATTCTCAAAGTACAATCTAAATTTCTCTCACATTTTGGAATCTCTATTTGAATAATCTGCATAACTCTTTGGCATTATTGTCAAAAAGGGGGAGTACGAGATGATAAGAGACTTGTGGAGACAATATGAGATAAAATAGATTGATATTTGTACATAATAAAAGGATAAAAGACTATGTATAAATTATGACTTATGTATGGGGGAGATATGGGAAAAATGTATATACAACAACTTTACAATGATCAATTTTGAAAAATAAAAAAAATCAGTATGTCAGTTTACATAAGGTTTATAAGTGTTTTTGTCACTAATGCCAAAGGAGGATATTGTTTTCATTATGTCATATTTGTCATTAGTGACAACACTTATTCAATTATGTATAGTTATTGAGCTCATCACTTAGTCTACAATTTATACTAAGGATTTAGTGGTTGCCAAGTAAGTTCATCTGTTAAGCAGTTCACACTAAGCATTCCTGAAGCTATTGAGTGAATATGTAGTCCAGCAATATTGACTGAGTAGATAGTGGCCATTGAGCTTTGTAGTGTCTACTGAGTCATTAGTTTGTGTGATGTGAAGCCAGTTTCTATCAAGTGATGGATGTGTAGTGTTTACCAAGTGGAAGCAAGGTAAACAAAGGATTTAGTATCTACCAAGTAACACTATATCTATTGAGTCTCCAGTGGTTACCAAGTTTGAAGCTATGTTGTGCGATTAGTATGGAATGAGCCTCTACTTCTACCAAGTGCATAAAGATGTCAAGTAATGCAGTGGACACTAAGTATCAGAAGGTCACCAAGTCAGCTTATTGAACCCAAGTTTCTACTATTTGGCTAACTTAGTAATATTTTGTTTGCTTGTGTTTTAGTTGACCTTGTAATTGTAAATATTGGAATGGTATATATGTAATGTATTATATCATTTTCAATGTATGAATGTGAAATCAAGGAGTGGATATGTAATGTTTTGAGAAAAATGAATGTGAATCTAAAGTAAAGCAAAGTATTCAACAAGGTCTATAAGGAGCAGTAAAGTTATATCAATCACAAGATGTGATTTGGACTTCAAGGATGTAATCAACAATCAAGTTGTAAGTCAAATCTACTATTTCATTGTGATAGGTGAATCAGTTTTCTATACCCTTTAACAAGGGGGACTTAATAGTCTTTCTTCAAATCTCTTAACAAAGTCCATACTTCATTATATGTTTGTATATGTTTGTAAATCCTCTAACAAGGTGGATCTAGCAGTCCAAATTGCTCTTAATAGGGTAGATCATCAAAAGTGGTCAATGTAAGCCCTAACAGGCCAACTTTATACTACAGTAGTGAAGTTCTGTGGGTATCATCCCCACTCCAGTTTTACTTTCTGTTTGGAAGGTTTTTGGGTCACCAAATTTTGTGTTCATGTGTTGCATCTTTTAGTTTCTATTGCATGCAGTAAAGTAGATGAATTAATGGTGAGTGATTTACATTGGTAACATATTTTTGGATACAATTGTTCAATTATGTGTTGTCTTTGATATTACACAAATGTCATATTAGTTATCAAACATAGTCTACTGAGCTTAGTTGGTCAGTAGGGAAATTCTCAGTGTCTACCATGCTTAATCAGTTAGCAAAGTGAATTGCAAAGTTTGCCAAGCATTCTTGGTTGTTACACTATGGAGATAGTTTCTATCGAGCTCACTCGAGCATTGAAGGTTTCTATGATAGAAGTCAGTTTCTACCAAGCTCACAAGGTTAGGGAAGGAAATTCATTGTTTATCAAGTTCACTCAGTCTCAAAAGGATTTTATAGAATTGGTAATGTTTATAGAGCTTCAGTTGGTTAATAGTGGAAATCATTTTTGGAGTAGTGTTTACTGAGCAGGGTCAGCCAATGAAAGATTTCATTATTTTTGGAAATAAAGTTTAATTATTTCATGTAATGTTTGTAGCTGACTGACGTATTGATTATTGGTAAATGTAACTTGCGAATGAGCTAACTTGATAATTTGTAAGGTATAAATAAAGGGTCAAATTGTGAATTCAAAAGGGTGTATGAATGGATCAGTTGTAATGAGTGAGCATGTAAGTGAGTTAATTGTGTGAGAAGATTTTGAGTAAGGATCAGCTATCCTCAAGGAACAACAAAGGTGTATTCAATTAGAGAGGATCTAGTGAAGCAGAACAGAGATATATAACAACAAGATTAGCTGCATTTCATTCAAGTCACTCACTGTTACTTTCTCAGAATTGTATTAGTGATTTTCTAAATCTCTTAATAGAGTTGGTTTAATAGCAATTTAATAAATCCTCTGAAAAGGTGGATAGATATATTGAATTGTTCTTATGTCCTCTAGCAAGGCCACTCCTAGTAGGGTGATTAAATATTTTAACAAGGTCACACCTAATAGTGTGTTTTATAACCTTTAATAGGGTTGGCTCCTAATAGGGCTCACTTCAGAAGAGTGAAAATTGGTAGCTAATTACTTGGTGCTTTTTCCCATATTGGGTTTCCATGTTAAATCTAATGTCTCTTGTGTTGATGTTATTTCTTTTATGCATGCATGTTAAATTTTTGTGAATGTTTAAAGATCAATAATAAGTTATCATACATCTACCGAGTTATAGCATTTTTCTATGTGGCTACAAAGTGACAGTAGTATCTAACTTTTAAGACATCTAAGGGATCTGTGGATTTTTTTTGTGGCAACTAATTCACCCCACACTCTTAGTTACTCCATCTATATTTACAATAGTTGGTATCAAAGATTTTGGTGCTTGTATAAAGGATTTCAAGGATCTAAGATAAAGATCAAGATGTCTTACAAGAGGGAAATTCCAAGGTTTAACAGAGATAACTTTTCAGTATGGCAAGGTCTCATGAGACTCCATCTAGCTTCCATTGGAGATACAATTTTGAAATATCTTGATCAAGAATATGTGACTCCTTTTGGTACATTATCTATCAATAACATTGCTAAGATGAAGACTCATAGCACCATGATGATAGACATTGCATCTACCCTAATCTATGAAGAATTTGATGATATCAAGGACTGTAATACTACCTTTGAAATGTGGAACATATCTATAGAGGTGATGACAATGTGAGGAGGGCCAAAGAAGAAAATCTAAGAGGAAAATTTGATCAAATGAGGATGAGAGAGGATGAAAACATTTCCAAATATGTTGAAAGAGTCAAAGTAGTTGTCAATGAAATCAAGGCTTCTAGAGGAGACATTGAGGAGGAAACAGTTGTAAGTAAATATCTTAGAATATTACTTCCCATTTATGCAATTGGAGTTTCTACAATTCAAGAAAGATGTGAAGCAAATCATAAGACAAATTTAGAGGCCATAGTAGGAAGATTGACTGCATTTGAGCTAGATAACTATGGCAACTATGTTCCAGCTTCCAAGAACATTGAATCAGCATTTGAAGCCAATCTTTCAATAAAAGAAAAAGGGCAAGAGGATAAATGATTCTCAGATAGAAAGTGAAGAAGAATCAAAATAGAATTCTAATAGTAATCTTGAGGTGGTTGAAGTTTTGCTAGCAAGGAAATATTCTAAAAGCAAAGAGAAATACAAAGGTAAGGTTCCTCTAATCTATTTTTCATGTGAGAAAATTGGACATATTGCTACTAGGTGCCCAAACGAGAAAAATAAGGATGAGAAGAAAGGTCACAAGTGCAATGGGAAGAAAGATTTCAAATCATTCAAGGACAAAGGTAAAAAAACATCTTTCATGGCTAAGGATTCTAATGATTTTAATGATGGTGAAAATGAGATTGTTTACATTGTTGTGAAAGATGAATTTGATAATGATGAGGAAGATAAAATGGCACTTATCTCTCATGTGAGAAAAAATGATACATGGATCATAGATAGTGGTTACTCTCATCATATGACTAGTGACAAGACAAAGTTTGAATATTTTGAAGACTATGATGGTGGTAGTGTGAGATTTGGTAATAATGAACCTTGTTGCATAAAAGGAAGAGGAAGAATCTCACTAACCAAGGATCTTGTATGTGATAATGCCTATTGGGTTGAAGGACTAAAACACAATCTGTTGAGTGCGGCATAGTTACTCAATATTGGAATCAAAGTGGAATTCATGCGTGGAGAAACAAGATTTCTAGATGATAAAGGAAAGCTGATTGGATCAGGCATATAAACAAAAGGTAACTTGTTCTATCATGAACTTGGTGAATCTTCATGTTTTATTGCTCAAGTTGAAGAAAGTTGGTTATTGTACAGAAGGTTATGCCATGTGAACTTTGATAATCTGGTGAAAATTAGAAAATTTAGGAAAGTAAGAGGCATTCCTAGTATAAAGAAACTTGATGTTGGTCTATGCAAGAATTGTTAGGTTGGTAAGATGGGAAAGACTAGCTTTAAAAGTAAGAATTATCAGTCTAAGGAAGTTTTGAAAATTGTGCATACTAATTTGTGTAGACCCTTTGGAATTGAGAGTTATACTAGAGAAAATTTCTTCACTATTTTTGTTGATGATTACTCTAGAATGATGACTGTCATGTATTTGAGAGAGAAATTAGAAGAATTTGAAAAGTTCAAATGGTATTTGGCCAAAGTAGAGAAGGAAACAGGGAAAAGATTGAAATCCTTGAGGTTGGATAGAGGTGGTGAATTCATATCTCATGAGTTCAATAACTTTTGGAGTAAAAGAGGAATCAAATGATGGGTATCAGGCCCTGGAACTCCTAAGAAAAATGGAATAGCTAAAAGAAGGAAAAGATTTATCATGGACTATGCAAGAACTCTAATGATTGAAAAGAACATTGCTATCAAATACTAGAAGTAAGCTATCAATACTGTATTTCATACCTGGAACCAAGTATAGCTAAAGAAGGACTCATTCAAAACCCCCTATGAGTTATGGTATTGCTATAAACCTAATGTAAGTTACCTAAAAAATATTTGGAAGTAAATATTATGTTCTAAAAAAATTAATAAAAGGTAAATTTGATGTGAAGGGTGATGAATGCATATTTTTTGGGATATTCTTGCAAGAGTAAACCATATAGATGTTTGAATTTTTCTACTCACAAAGTGATAGAAAGTGCACATGTGAAAGTTGATGAGTTTGCAAAAAGGACTAAAGAAGAAAGGAAAAAGGAACCAGAAGGTTATAGGAGATTTATTTTCATTGAACCTGATATAGTGCCAGATACATTTGTCAATTAGGAAACTTCTACTCCTGAGTCTTCAGTCACCGAGTTGCAAGAAGTTCAAACCAAGCTATAGGAACCCAAGTCACATTCAAATTCTATGAAGCCAATGCCTAATGAGTCTAAAGGACTCATGGGAAACCTAACCACTCTCATATCCCAAGATCACTAATAGTATAGATACTCCTATCTAGAAAACCACCATTGATCAATCATTAAATGAGAACACATTTAATTAAACTTTATTAGTCACAATTCTATATTAAATTTTTTCTAACATCATCAAGTATAAATATACCAACTTGATCAAAAGATAGAGTGCAATTACTTAAGTGAACTCACCAGATGAACTCACTAACCTAGCTTGAGTGATCGAATTTTTAGATCAATATGCATTTCAACAAATATAAAGAAATTAGAATAATATAAATTAAAATATATCTACCTACTACATAAATGAGGATCATGTGTACGGATGAAGATAAATAGGGTGAAATCAAATTCAAAGTCAAGGATATAAAATATGAGGATAAATTTTTTGCATTTATAAATATGGTAACTATTTTTTCATTCTTGGACATTGCATCAAATTTTTGGATGGGAACTCTACCAAATGGATTGGGAAACTACATTTCTCATTTGAGACATGGAGAAAATCTATATTACTCAACTATAAGGGTTTGAATTTTAGTTAAAGAACAAATTCTATGTAAAATGAATCATAGTGTTAATTAGGCCTCACATGATTGGTAGATTAAAAATAATCTCCCTCTTACTATATTTGGGCTCAAAATCATAATCAAGGATGTAAATCTATGTCAAGCTACTCTACAACAATGTAGTTTAAAGCTTGATCATTTTAACCTCATGTGAATCAATTTTCTTAAATTAAAATTTTATATAATACACAAAGCGATGACCAAGGGCTTTCATCTATATAAATATGTTTCATGGAAAAAATGAAAAAGATAGTGACTTTGAGTTTCATTACATCTCTTGATTGACTTTTGTTGAATGCTCAGGTCATAATTTACCATAATTTTTTATGAATAGACATTTTATACTAATAAATAATATACTAGTTTTAATTCACAAAAAAAGGGTCAGAGGAAATGAGATCACCCTAGGAGAGTTCACATGACCAAAGCTAGAATCAACAACTATTCATCAAAAAAAATATTAAACAAGCTCTCAGGCTACCAAAGTAGTGCCAACTGAAGGGGGTGGCTCATCATGATCATGGAAACCCCATTCATTCTTGGGATTGGTAGGTGGGTTGGGAACAATTCAGCCATCAATAGCATCATTAGGGGCCTAGTCTCCATCTTTTGTATTAGCTCGTGGGGGTGAAATAGCCAACTCCAACCAAAAAGGCCATTAGCCAAAAACCACACAAGGAGTACTAGGAGGGAAAGCCACAAGACCTAGGGACCAATTGGAGCCATGATGAGGCAGATAAGTCAAATGGTGATGCTAACCACCATCACCACCACTAGGAGAGCAATGGTGGGAAGCCAACAAGTGTGGCATGTGAGGGTGACAAGTAGATAAGTTGCGCCCCTAGCAGCAGCCTTTTGGAAAGAGTCTGATCTTTCGAGGCATCAGGATGCACTCTGGTAATTGTACATGGAGCATTACACTAATGATGGAGTAGCTCATGAAGGTGGGCCACCTCCATAGCCACCTTATTGGCTTGGACTTGAATCTGTATCATTACATTGTTACAAATGCATGCTTTAGTGAACATAGCAACATTTATGACAAGAAAATTTTGAGTGAAAGAAATAGTATTCTTATCTTTCCATAAAGTAAACAAAATCTCCATCCTGAAAGCATCCTAGATCTGGGTAAATTTTCTAAGGAACTTAGAGAAATCATCCAAAATAATGATATGCCAAGAAAAAGGTTCAGGCCAAAATGGCTTAATGAAATCATCAATCTAGTGCCAAGAGTTTTGAGCACATCTATAGAACCAAAAAATATGAAAAATGTCTCTAGTTGCCCACAAAATGAATAGTGGGGATCCAAAACCTCAATATTCTTAAGCCAAGGCCCAAGGGTAAGACCTTGAAAAATTAGGCACAAAGAAAAATGTGCAATCTTGGGCTCTATAATGGCACTCTGAATAGTGTCAAAATGCTTTCTCCACTAAGAAAGGGAAGACTAAAAATGCCAATGCTAATTGAGGGTATCCACCATTGGCAAATGGGGATAAAGCCATCAATACCCCAAACTTGGTTTGTAGCTACTAAAGGGAGTGGTAGGATAGCACTTCTAGTCTATACACCTAGGTCAAATAGACTAAATACCCACCTTATGAATTAAGTGATTTGGAATTAAAGAAACTAATAGACAAAAAGTATGTTGATCTAAATGGGTAAGACAAAACTAGACTTGCATATCTTCCCATGATCTAAGACTCATAGAAATCTTGGAAAAGATGTCCTTAGGTGTCTTGATGCCATGCTTGAAAAAATGCAGAGCACTAGCACCTTGAGTCTTGGCTAGAGGAACACCCTAGATGGAAAATAGTTGAAGACCACCAAATGTTCTACTAATTCAAATAGAGCCCATCAAAAAACCCATGACTAGACTAGTGATGCTAAGGCTTGACAACTTCCCAAGTTTTCCATATGCTCTTAATAACAAAAAATCCATGTATGTGCACAGGTTCCCACATGATGAGAAGGGTTTGAAAGCCAATCCCCTTCCATGCAGGCCTATTAATAAGAAAGCCAGAAGAACTACAATTTCAAACTAAAACTTTCCAAGCTTCATCTCTAGTAATGGCACATATAATTCATTTGGCACAAAGAATGATTCCTTGCATCTATGTGGAAAGAAGGCCAAGGCCACCAAATTCTTTGGGGAGACAACAAAAATCCCAAGCCACTCTATGAAAGCCATGATGGTCACAACTACAAGCCCAAAGAAAGTCGTAGAGCAATCACTCTAATTTTAGATAAGAGGCTTTGGAAGGAGCCCAACAAGAAGAATAATAAACATGCATAGCCGTTAGGATCTTTGGACAAATCCAAAATTTCCCCACAAGACAAAGGGGTTTAGTAAGCCAATGGTAAAGCTTCTTTTTAATATTAATAAGCAAAACATTCTAAAAATCAACTAGTAATGCTTGAAAGGGAAATGGGATGCCCAAAAAGTGAAAGATCGCCCTGTGCATGACCCATTTCAATTCAAACAAGTCAAGACATAATAGAGTTGGAAGAAAAGATTGCTAACAACAAAGCATTTTGTGCCATTGAAGATTTGAGCTAGAGGCTTGACAAAAGGTTCCAGGAATTGTAAGGAATTAGTAATGTTTTCATCATCCTCCAAATAAGTGAGAAAGGAATCATCGGCAAAGGGCCCATCAACCAAGAGGAGGAATCTCGTAAGGAAATGCCACAAACTAAAGTAGAAGAAATGGAGTGGGATAGCAAGTGTATGCACCCTAAAATGGTCACTTAGACTATGGTTCCCCATTTGTTAATTTATCTATTTCTTGAATCAATGGTTTGCAATATTTTATTAAATCAATTCAAACCTATTTGCTTGATCAAATTCAATTTTTTCAATATTTTCCAAGGTTGATCATTTTATCCTAAGTCTTATTTAATTAAAAGAAAATCTCCCTTTTAATTAAATAAAATAAGTTCCCATTTAATTAAAAGAAAACCTCTCTTTTAATTAAATAATTCATCCAAATTTAATTAATTAGTTGAAAAAATCCCTCTTTTAATTTAATTTAATATTTCTTATTTAATTAAAAGAACTTGCTCCCTTTTAATTAAATAAATCTCCACTTAAAGATGAAATAAAATAATTAAAAATTAAAAAAATTTGTACACTTAAATGCACATATTTTTAAGTGGGATTCCATTTAATTATTTTCCTATTTTCTCATTGGTGGATCTTTATTTCACACGGATCATTCTTTCTCCACCCTTGATTAAATCTTTTTTCCTCTTAATCTTGATCATTTAGTCTTCTTTATAAGGGAGAGCCCTTTCCTCATTTTACATACACATACTCTAGGATTTTGTTATTTTACAAGTTGGAGAGTTCTTTTTGAAGGAGTTTGAATACTAAAGCCTTTTGTAGAGAACTTATATCTTCTTCTCTCATGCATCCATAGCTTCCATTATCATATCTCATCCATGAATTTTCATATTAGATTAGATCTTGCATTGATAGATTAGATCTTACATTGTTTTGCATTGTTATCATTTAGATCAGTTTGCATCTTCATTTAGATGCATATTTTGATCTTCGAATCTCTCATTTTATGGTGTACTTGCATGGGCACAAAACAGGTCAAACTAAGGGCCTCTATTACAAACCCTTGTACTCCATGAATAAACAACTATGAGCTGCCATTTGAGACCTCATTCTTGAGCAATCTTGGATATAATGACTCATAGAAGTTAGGCATACATTTTTGGAAGAAGATGGAGTAGAAGCCTTTGGAAGCTTGAACGCCAACTTTGAAGTATTTTCAATATTCATGTCTTTCAAAAGAGACTTGGGAATCCATATAGCTTTAGATTCTTCTTTTCCTTTAGATGTTTTAGAATGCATTTATTCAATGATGGATTTGGGAACCCATATTTGCTTTGATTTAGCTCTTTGGGTAGTAGATCTTTTTGTTCTCTTGAATAATTTTTCTTTCTTTTCATTCACATGTCAATTAGATGGGATAGAGTGATATTCATTTTTAAATGGATTTTTATGTTTTTAAAAAAAAAATTATCATCCAAATTGTTTCCAAAAGACTTGGGATTTGTGGATGAATAAGGATTATATGACTAGTTCATATGGATAGATTAATGAGAATTCATCAAGGATGAGTGTCTTTGTTGATGTCAAGGTATTATAGGAGAGCTAGGAGATGAAATAGGAGTGAAAGTAGGATATGGAGGAACATAAGGTCCCATATATATGGAAGGTTTGAAGACTTTATCTTTAACAGATAAGGACCAAGGATAGATTTAGGAGATGCAAGAGAATAGTGAATAGCGATAATAGCATCTTTAGAGTGAGCAATGTGACCAAGGCCATTAATAGAATCATGAGTATCTTTAATATGAGAAACACCTTTAATAGGAGTATTTGAAGGTTGAACATAGTTTTTAAGTGAATATGGAGAAGTAGAACAAGAAGATTGAAGACTTTGATCTTGACAAGTTTCTTTAGACAAAATAGGCATAGAACTTTGTTCACAATTTTTAGGAAGCTCAAGGCAAATAGTGGAATTAGTTTCTTCATCATACCTATGAGCTAGATAAGACATAGGATATTGAGGGATGACACCTTGAAGGAGATGAAGGGATACTTGATCTTGATCTTTCTTGACATCTTTATTCTTATCTTTTTGAGAGTCCTCTTGACATGGATCCACTTCTAGGGACAAGGGAGTTTATGAGGTTTGCATGATAGGATCTTGAAGGGGTAATGAAGGACTAGCTAAAGTGGGCATAGTAGACATAGTGTCACATGAAGGTTGAGGATGTTTACTCTTAGAAGGATGAAAAGGGTTTTTAGTCAAGTGTAGATTGAACTACATGAAAAGCATTAGGACCTTGTTTGATGGAATAATATTGGATAGCTTTGAAGCTTTAGGAGATGAATAAGTATTGGAAGAAATGAAGGTATAAAGGAAACCATCAATAGACATAGGTTCATCAACATGGTCTTGCTCAAGAGAAGCATCTTCATTGCACAACTCTTTAGGAATTTCAACATTAATGATTTTGTCATCAATAAGATCTTGAATTATACATTTAAATGCAGTACAATCTTTAGTTTTATGACCTTTGCATGTATGGTAGCCACAATAATGATCATCTCTCCACCAATAAAGTTTTACCTCAGGTTCATAAGGTGTAGGAAATTTTTATAGTAAAGTAATGATCTTTTTGGAACTAAGGTCTCTAGCACCATGTCATATGAAAATCCCTAGGGAGTAAAAGTTCTCTCAAAAGTATTCTCAAAGGATTTATTCTCTCTTAGGAGGTCTTTGGATCTATAAGATAAAGAAAATTGATGTCTTGGAGTAGAAGATGTAGACCTTGAAAACAAGAAACTAGAAAGTAATTCTAGATATTTTTTAATGGCAGAGGAAACCACATAATTATCTAGACTTGATTGAGGTTTGGTAGCACAAGGTTTGAAGTCCATAGTGGTTTTGAAAGAATATAAAAGGAAAGAATCCTTAAGGCTAAATTTGATGGATGTGTCCCCTTTTTTTCAAAGTGGGGAAGGTTCTAAACACTCAATCACATCAAGCACACCAACAACCTACTCAGCTTTCTTTAAAGATGCACAAGATCAACTAGGGGATGTCCTTGATATATGCAAGGTATGTGAGGCCCAAATCTATAGATGAAAGAGAATACTATGAAATAGTTGGGAGGAAATAGTAACCCAATCTCCAACTTCACTTCCAAATGGTATAAAGTTATTTGGGGCTTACCCAAGATTGACAATATTGCTACTTCTAAGAGACCTATCTTTAGACTCAAATCATACTATTTATACTTTTTCAGAGAAAGAGAGTTGAGGTTGTCCCATAGAGTGATCACTTCTCTAGGAAAACCCCCTAAAAAATATAAAAATCAAGATCCCTTATTTAGGTTCCTCTCAAAATCCTTAACAAGTATGCAAGAAGAAAACATCAATAAGAAAATCTTGGGGATTAAAAGACAAAAGGGATTTCTTATTTTAAGCTCAAATCCAAATGTGAATGATTCATTTTAAGCCCTTTTCTTCAGTGTTGGGAAGACACACTAAACAATTTGACAAAAGAAATAAAATTATTGAACAATGATAAAGAACACAATGATTACTTTTTATAATTTAAATGAGAAGGTTTGGAATGTGTGCACCTTGATTTCACACTTTACAATTATTTCAATTTTTTGCTCTTTAGACCTCCAAATTACCATCACAAACTTCAATCAAGTACATGAAATCATGAAGAAATAGGAAAATTCATATGAAAATACATTGAGCTATTTTATTACATGAAAAATGAGAACTCCTATCATGCATTGAAATTTGTACAAATAAAGTGCAATTTAATCATGATATTTAACCTAGTCAAAAAGATTGAACCTATATGCTATGAATTTAGATCCAAAACGCTAAATGAAGAAAAAAGACCCCTATCAAAAATCAAAGAAATTTCCAAAAATGTTAGAATTTTGAAAATATCTTTTCATTTGTGCTCTAGAGAGCCATTTTGTCAAAATAGACCAGTTTTTACAAATTGAATTATTGAGCCTTAATATTACCACTAAAATCAAAACACAAAGAACTAAACCTATGTTGAATTTAGAGGTCTTTCCAAAAATGCAATTTTTTCCAAAAAAAGGTGCTAATTTGTGACCTAAAATTATTTTTCATGAAAAATATATAAAAAATTATAAAAAATAGAAAATACCTTGGAAAAATATGAAAATTGGATTGCAACTTCTTTGATATGTTCCCAACTTCAGAGACAAAATCAAAACCAAGACACCAAACTATTTGGGAGATATGATCAAATCTTTCAAATCTAGGGGTTTTTTGTCTCCAAACAAATCTGTACAAGGGGGTTAGATCCGAAAATGTCTAAAACCAAAAAGTAAAGGTGGGTTACCACTAATACATTTGGTACCAAATTGCAATGGCAGTGCCGTTGCAAATTTTTCATCACAACCTTGTCATCGTCACAATTGCGATGATCTATCGTCGTAATTATGACAACAACAAGGTTGTGATGAAAAAACTGCAATGGCACTGCCGTTGCAATTTGGTACCAAATGTACTAGTGTGCCCATTGTGGGTACCAAAAATGTATGCTTAAAATGTGAGCACACTTCTATGAGTCATTATATCCAAGATTTCTCAAGAATGAGGTCTTGAATGGTGGCTCATAGCTCTCTATTCATGGAGTGCAAGGGTTTGTAATGGAGGCCCTTAGTTTGACGTAGTTTGTGCCCATGAAAGTACACCATAAAATGATAGATTCAAAGATCAAAATATGAATGCAGATGGAGATGGAAGCTAATCTATATGATATCAATACAAGATCTAATCTATCAATGCAAGATCTAATCTGCAAAAGCAAAATCTAAGCCAATATGAAAATGCATGGAAGAGATATGATAATGGAAGCCATTGATGCATGAGAGAAGAAGACAAGAAGGTAGAAGTTCTCTAAAAAATGCTTTAGTATTCAAACTCCTTCAAAAATCACTCTCCAAACCTCCAACATGACAATAACATCGAGTGTGTGCATGTAAAATGAGGAGAGGGATCTCCCTTATCAAAAGGATTGGATGATCAAGATTAAGAGGCAAAAAGATTTAATCAAGGGTGGAGAAAGAACGATTCATATGAAATAAAGATCCACCAATGAGAAAATAGGAAAAGAATTAAATAGAATCTCACTTAGAAATATGTGCATATAAGTGTAGAGAATTTTTTTATTTTTAATTATTTTATTTCCTCTTTAACTGGGGCTTTATTTAATTAACGGAGAGCAAGTTCTTTTAATTAAATAGGAAATATTTAATTACCCCTTAAATATTTTATTAATTAAATTTAATTAATAAATATGGATGAATATTTAATTTAAAGAGAATTTTTCTTTTATTTAAATGGGGACTTATTTTATTGAATTATAAGGGAGATTTTCTTTTGATTAAATGAGACATAGGATAAAATGATCAACCTTAGAAAATATTGAAATAATCAAACTAATTACAATTTGATCAAAGAAATTGATTTGAATTGATTTAATAAAATATCGCAAACCATTGATTTAGGAAATTTGATAAGTTGAATAATGGGGGCCCATAGTGTAGGCGACCATTTTAGGGTGTATACAACAAGTAACAAAACCCTTCAGTAGCAAGAACATATAAAGTTTGAGCTAGAGGGAAACCCTAGCAAATGGAGAGAAAGACCCCAAAGGCTTCAAATTGAGAGCTATTGATAGTAATACAAGCATTAGCATCTCCAAAAAATATCTCCAAAGACTGAAGAAAATTTGGACTGGATTCAAGAGCTTGAAGCATAGCTAAGATGAAAGGCCATTTGATCTAGTCATAAGCTTTATCAAAATCAATTTTCAAAAACATAGACGACTGATTATATTTGCGAGATCATTCCATGCCTTCCCAGACATCAATGATGTTGTCAAGAATATACCTAGACTTTATAAAGCTCATTTTCTCTGGCCACATAATTAAAGGTAGGAGTTGGAAAATTTTAAGAGAAATTTCATCAGCAATAATCTTATAAGAAACATTAATCAAAGTAATGGGCCACCAACTACATATATCCTTAGGATCGCTAGGTTTAGGTATGAATTTTTTGTTTCCTTTGTTGATAATAGCTCCTAGACTCTTAGAATGATAGGCTTCAAGATAAATTTTGTGTAGGTCAGGACCAATAGACTCCAAAAGGTGTTTGTAAAATTCACAAGGAAACCCATCACACCTAGGGGATTTGTCATCAACCATGGACAAGACTACCTCCTTTACGTCTCAAATCATGAGAAGCTACTCATGGAAAGCACATTGCTCAACTGCTAAGTAATTTGGAGTAACACAAATACACTTTCAAAGGGCTTTCTCCCAAGCAACCAAATTTCCCTATGAGGCAAACACATTTTCATAGTGGTGAACAAAGTCTTGCAAGATTTTAGGGAGAACGGAGAGAGTAGAATTGCATTGTTTGATCTTTTTAATCCCAAAATTGGTATGTCGGGTTCTAAGAGCCTAGAAGAATTCTTTAGAAGCATTATCACCAACCTCCAACCAATGGAGGTGCCTTATCCACAACCTATTTCTCATGATGAAGCTTGACAAGATGAATTCGCAAATCAACATCAAAAGGGTTAAGGATGAGAGTTTTAGAAGCTTTTTTGAGAGTTGTGGTAGTGGATTCATAAGACCATCATCTAAAAACTACCAATTGTTACTCATGGATGCGCAAAAATCTAGTTGTTCTAGTAATAACATCATTCTGCCATTGAATCTAACATGTCTAAGAATGTAGATGTGGCTCCAAATTCTACACATGTAGGATATTCCCAGTGGTGGAAGCACACATCAATATTGATGTATTGAGTAAAAACTACCTGCTAATAACACATTGAATAGTTGTATGCCAAGAAGTGGAAAAATAAATGGGATAGTGGTCTAATAATATCACAACTAGCAAAGGAATGATAGGTAAATATTGATCCTTAGAAAAGGAAAAAAAAGATTATGTAGTAATCATGGCACATTTGAGATGTTTTAAAATGCAGTCAAAGCTAGCTCAAAAATTTGACTGAGCATGTTGGACCGCAATTTATTATGCATGTAGTACTAGGCTTCCCTTTCCCTATCTATCTAATGAAAAGCCAAAATTTCATCTTTGTAAGAGGCCAACTCAACCATATTGAAGTCACCACAAATAACTGTAGCTAGAGGCAAGTTGTTAGCCATTTAGCCTCACAATTGAGATCTTTCCACAACATCATTGGGAGCATAAACATTAACTACTCCAAATGAGTTATTTTTGATAGAAAGAAAAAGCCAAATTATTCTATGCATGGGGTTAGAACCATACAAAATAATAGTAGAATAAAGACAAGGTAACAGAAGAGTAACTACACCACATCTACTAGCTTCACACTAAGAGGAAAAAATAATGTCATATGGCCAAATGACATGACATGTAGAGGAAAGAATGAAACAAAAAACTTTAACCTCTTACATGAAAAGAAAATATAAATTACCAAGTCTATAATGGGTATCCCTGACAAAGTATTTTTTGGAGAGGTTTTTAAGACCTCACATGTTCCATGATAAAACAAAAACAAAAAATCTTCCATATCTTCCTCATCCTTGACAAAGGAGTAACTATTTTGAAATAAATTTGAAACTTAGTTAAACCTAGAAGGAAACTCCTTTGGAACGATAGTTTTTCATTTCTCCTCTAGTTTCTCAACACATCTAGGAGGACTAGAAGAATGTTGCACATTCTGAGTCACAATGGAGGAAGCAACAAAAGGAGTGTGAACCACAAAAAAATTGGTATCCGTTGTGGCCACCTTAATTAGATTTGAACTACCAAGGTTTGAAACCTAAGAAACACTAGGGTTTGATTCTAGAAAAACTATCATTGACCCTACAATGGTTGTGGTTTGTGCTCCTACTAAAATAGGAGGAATGAAAATGATAGCCACATATGATTATTTAGGAGTTGAGGGAGTCTTTCCCTTGCACCCAATAGTATTCCATTTTTCTTCTTTTTTCCTTTCTTCTAGTTTGAGAAGGGCTTCCTTAGGCATGGGTTTAACCCTAGGCATAGCCAAAGGGCGATCCCTAATCTTGTGTTCTACTAACTGGCACCTATAATAGGTGTTGGGCAGGTTAAAAATAGAGCACCTTCTAAGAGAAGCTTTGAGAACCAATTCGTATCTCCACAAAATCTTTGAGATCCTTGGAGAGATCAACCTCAATGCACATGCATTTCTGAGGATGAGAATTGAAAAACTTTCATGTTCATTTGTAATAAATTTGTGAAGAACATTGGCAATAGACTCAATAAAAGGCCAACACAGTAAGGGTAAACCCAAGAACTCAACCTGCACAAGAATCCTAAGCCTTTTGTCATCAAAGACAGTGAAATCTATCAACCATCTTTGAAAAACTAGTAGGGAGGAATGCACTGATCAAGGGCCATTGTTAAAAATTACATCTTCTTAAGATAGGTTGGAAAAATGAAATAAAAATGTGTTTTTCAAGGTTTTCCACAGCGGCAAGGTAGACTCCATGAGGATTCCACCTCTTGTTAACCCATTCTAGGACCATAGCTTCAGAAGGAGTCCTACCCAAAGAATACCCTATCAAGGTATATTATTCTAACCAATCACAACTAGCATCAAATTCTTGTAAAAAAAGGATAATATTAGGATTACCTTGTGAAAGACCTACAGGACAAATTTGCAAGGATGTTTGTTCAATATAGGTGTCATGGCTTTCGAAAGTAGTAACATAGACACTAGTAGCAAATAATTGGATCACTGCTAGTTGGGACCATTATAGACTAGCCTAAAAACTCCCACACTAAATGTGGTTTGATAGGTGGAAAACATAAAAGGAGAGCTTGGATAGAGAACCATACACAAGGAAACTCAAAGAACACATGAAATCCTCATTGTCTAGAATTAGAACAAAGAATTTTATTTATTTTCATAATTTATTATTTTGTAGTGGAAATGTCTCTAAGTTTGCTGGTTTTATTTTCATCAAATTTTTTTTTATAGTAATAGTATTAAAGTGAAGTGAAAATGAAATAGTTTAGAGTAACATGCTAGAGCTAGAGAATATCTCAATCAATTGAATACAACCTTCCATGATATGTTTTTTAGTGGGCTTTATAACCATTAATCTATTTAATTTTTCCAAGTGTTATGGGAATTTTCCCTATAATCATATTCCATGAAATTATATGGTTGTCAAAACCATTTGTAGTTTATGTAGTTATAGTTTAAATTAATCATTTCATTCAAAAAAACACATTTTTTTAATTTTTTTTTGTGTATTGCAATGGTATTTAAGAACCAAGAAGGGATTTTAAGAATATCAAGTAGTAATAGACCAAGTGAGATAGATGTGGAAGACCATTAATTAAACTAAATCTAGGCATTTGAATATAAATAAGGTAAAGTGATTCTAGGTAGTTGAATATGAATAAGTTGAATTTCTAATCTACCTCATGTTAGAATTGTTTGTGTAACCCATTATAATTAAATTTCTCATCATGAGTTCAAGGTTGGTTCTTGGTTCGCCTATAGAAATGGACATCTTCTAACCATAATTTTTTGATGTCATTTCTTGATATATATCTTTATACTTGAAAATACTCCTTTGAAAATTCTTTAGATCAAATTAATAGAATCTATGGTTTTTTAGGTGGGTAGACTCATTACAATGGCAACATCTTTTTATTTTTTCTCAAGGATGGACCAAGAATATCCTTTCTAAAAACAATTGTCTCCTTTCTTGATCTCAAATGAAATAAAAATTTGAGGATCAATTTCATACAATTAAGTGGATTTACTATGTCAAGATTGCAACTCTTTTGGTTAGCGAAAGGATAAGTGGTATTTGGTGAGTGATATGGAATCTAAACCAAATTTACAAAATCATCGTCTATTTGGAAATTCATTTTTTTTTCTTTGAATAATTTTCTTTAGAATCATAACTCTTAGTTACCAATAAAATAAATCTCAGAAGGAGATGCATCTTTGGATGGGGAAGTTAAAGTCAGTTAGCGTAAGATGATTTCTTATGCTATTGTTGGATTTTTAATAGCCTTAAGAACAATGATTTCTCAACATGTTTCTTTGAAGGTTTGTTCATTCTACCTTCTTATGTTTCCTATATTGACATTGCAAAAGAGATGACTTGATGAACTCCTAGCATGAAGGAAATTTATTCATGGATATCAATTACAATATTTTTTTGTTCGTCCTTTCAGATATGCGATAGCTTCATGTTGTAAATATTGCTTTTTCCACTTTCTTTGTATTTCTTTTCTCTATATGGTAGTCAAATTTTGATCTTTACTACATTTTCTACATGTAGAAATTATGTTGTCCCTCATATGTTTATAAGGTATTCAACATTGGATAATTCTTTTGCATGGACCAAATTTTGAGAAATATTAAAAGTATGAAATATATAAATATATCTAGTATATTGTTGATCTTAGAATGGTTTTGACAAGTGGGTTTCTATAAACATAAGTTGTTTACTTAGTTCATTTTGAACAAGTAGTATATGTTGATTACAACATGTATAAGTTAGAGCATGTCCAGTCAACAGTGAGTGTCAAGTCACTCAAGTGCCAAGTAGACAGTATATGCTAATTGATTCAATAGCTAAGAAAGAAATGCATTCCAAGTCATTCAAATGCCAAGTGATAGTATTGAAGTTAGTATGTGCTAACCACTAGTGACTTTAGATATTGAGTAATTTAGTTTTGTCATAGTTGTTTGTATTGGCACAAACTACTATGTAAACTATTTTTGAGCTGACTTATAGATTGAATTATGATATTTTGGTGACAAGGATGAATCTTAAGTTGGAATCATTATGCATTAAATTTATCCAATTAGATAAAGGGAAGGTTTAAGTGGAAATATGGGTGAATCACATGCATTGATTCATACCTAACCCTAAGTTACCTAGGTCTTCTTAAGGAGGAAAAACCCTAATTTTTCTAAGTGTGTGAAAGGGAATGAAAGAATAATCAAGGAGTGTTTTGCATGCACAAAACATGACATTCATGGTTACCAAGGTTTTATGATCTAAATTGCATTATAGAATCAATTAAAGTAGAGTAGAGGAAGGAAATAGTTAACAAAAAAGAGAAATTTGATCAAGAAGTATCAATTGATAAGTAGGAGATAATTTCCATAGCAAGTCAAATTGTGATATTGGTATTAGATTTAACTGTGTGATTTTGAGTCAAAATCATTGACCCATGTTTCATGAGTAGTTATTAAACATGAATCCATCTCTCATGAGAATAAATGGAACACTTAGCACTCATTGGATCTAGGTGATGCTCACAAGGGTGAAGCATTGGGACTTCTTGGGAAGTCACCCATCCCAATACTACTCTAGCTTGAGTGCACTTGACCACAAAGTTTCCTCCATGGTTAAACCCAAAGCTTGCAACCCCATTTGAAAAACCTTCACCAAGTGTTGTGCCTTATGAATGATTCATTACAAAGCCCCTTAAGCTCATTAATTGATAAGTAGGAGATAATTTCCATAGCAAGTGAAATTGTGATATTACTATCGGGATTTAACTATGTGATTTTGAGTCAAAATCATTGAACCATGTTTCATGAGTAGTGATTCAACATGAATCCATCTCTTACAAGAATAAATGGAATACAAAGAACTTATTAGATATAGGTGATTCTCACAAGGGTGAAGCACCGAGACTCTCTTGGGAGGTCACCCATCCTAGTACTACTCCAGCTTGAGCACACTTAAGTATGGAGTTTCCTCCATGGTTAGACCCAAATCTGGCAACCCCATTTACAAAACCTTCAGCAAGTGTTGTACCTTATGAAACATTCATTAGAAATCCCCTTAAGCTCTTTAATTGATAAGTAGGAGATAATTTCCACATCACATCAAATTGTAATATTGCTATTAGGATTTAACTATGTGATTTTGAGTCAAACTCATTGAGCCATATTTCATGAATAGTGATTAAACATGAATCCATCTCTCATGAGAATAAATGAGACACTTAGCACTCATTGGATCTAGGTGATGCTCACAAGGTGACCTCTCGGGAAGTCCCAGTGCTTCACCCTTGTGAGAATTACCTAAATCCACTGAGTGCTAAGTTTTCCATTTATTCTCATGAAAGATGGATTCATTTTGAATAACTACTCATTAAAAATGGTTCAATGAACTTGACTCAAAACCATATAGTTAAATCCTGATAGCAATATCACAATTTGACTTGCTGTGGAAATTATCTCATACTTATGAATTGATGAGCTTAAGGCACATTCTAATGAATGGTTCATAAGGAACAACAATTGGTGAAGGTTTTTTAAATGGGTTTGCAAGATTTGGGTTTAATCATGGAGGAAACTCTATAGTTAAGCATGCTTAGGCTAGAGTAGTACTAGGATGGGTGACCTCCTACGAAGTCCTAGTACTTCACCCTTGTGAGCATCACCTAGATCAAATGAGTGCTAAGTGTTCCATTTATTCTCATGAAATATGTATTCATGTTGAATCACTACATGGGTTAATGAGTTTGACTCAATATCACATAGTTAAAACTTCATAGCAATATCACAAGAAGGATGAAGTATACATCAGTTTAGAGGTGATTTGTAATCAAGCAAAAAAGTGCTAATTGTAGGATCAATGTTGAGAAATTCTAATAGGTGAATTAGTTAAATCTCTTAATTGAGTAGTCCTAATAGGTTGTAGTAAAATCCACTAATAAGGTGCTTACTTAATTGTGAGTTGAAGTCCTTTAACAAGGCACACTTTCAATAAGGTGTTGAAATCCTTTAACAAGGTGAGACCTAATAGTCTTTGTAAGCCTTTAATAGGGAAAAATTTCATAAGGTCGATCATATTTCATGATTATACATTGCAAACTCCACTACATACACTTTATTACTGTAGTAGTGAGGATTTATGGGTGTCATCCCCACCATAGTTTTACCTTCTCATTGGATGGTTTCTGGGTAATCATATCTAGTGTCATATATGTGTGAATGCTTACTTGTTTGCATGATTTACATGGTATTTAAATTTACTTGTAGAATGTATGAGATGGATGTGTGGTGAATATTTTATGGGTTAAAGATTAACACACTAATTCACCCCCCTAGAAGTTTACCTTTCATATTGTAATGCTAACAGTATATAACATTTTCCTCATTAATCACGGTGTTCCTTAGCTTTTAGAGAATAATTATTTTTAGATGAATATTTGAATAAAATTGAATGCTCTCATTTTATTAGCATTTAGCATCAAGTTCATGAACTAACTCACACTCTCTAGAAAAACCTTTATGACAAGTTATTATGCATAAAATTCAGTAAAAAAAAAATTGTTACAAAAACTCTCATGTAGTGATTTCTCAAAGCAATAACTTTTCTTTGAAGTTTAGATTGTATTTGATGAGATTTGATGTTTAGGTTGCTTTGTTTTATATCATGTTTAAGATATGTTTCTTTCTGCTAACTTATTGAGATTTTAAGATATTCAAATTGATTTTTACTGATCATTGGTAAAAACTCTATTAAAATATCTATATAAAATGATTGTCTAGTTCTTTGTTCTATTTGTCCTAAAATATTTTTTTAAAAAAAATAATTTTAATAGTTCATTTGAATTATTATTTGAATGGTTTTGTGAAAGGAATATTTTGTTAAGAAATTGTGAAAGAAATCCTAACACCCTCATCATGCTATCATTGTTTTCGAAGCTACTTGAACTAAAAAGAA
This sequence comes from Cupressus sempervirens, assembly GCA_028749045.1. Taxonomy (NCBI): domain Eukaryota; kingdom Viridiplantae; phylum Streptophyta; class Pinopsida; order Cupressales; family Cupressaceae; genus Cupressus; species Cupressus sempervirens. The sequence goes on from CM053789.1 coordinate 56,625,807, forward strand.
AATTGGCACAACTATATAATAAAAATTCTAAGTTTTCATCCTAAATCAAGTGGCATGGATTTCAAGATGGAGACTTCATCCAATTTAGTGAGAAAAAGAAATCACATGGACAAGGGGAACGAAATGACTAAGAAGAAGGAAAGAAGATGTTACTATAGCAAGGTTGATTTAGATGAAAATAAAGATGTTGGTAGTCCTTACCATAATGTTACAGCTATTAATAATATATATATATATATATATATATATATATATATATATATATATATATATATTATAGAACAAGTATGATTTTTCAAGTTTAATCATTGTTTTTAAAAATAATGAGAAATTTTACTACTAATGATGAGTATAATATTGAATATCTAGAAAGGCTTTTCATTGCAACTTTCCAAGATTATATATTTAAATTTATCCTATATAGTGTTTCCTAAAATAAAATAGAAGACGTATACAAAGACATTTTAGCAAAATAACTTAATAATTGTTTCCCATGTTTTTCAAAATCATATACTTTTATTTTGTTGATTCATTCATCAAATTTAATTTTCTCCTATGCTGATGATATCCCAAAAGGATTGGTAGAAACTAGCTTGGAGCCTATTTGATACAATTGCAATGTTCCTTTTCATAGCCACAATATGATCTTTCATCTCCATGGGTTTATTATTATAGGACTATGGGATGTATTTGGAATAGTAGAAAAATATCAAAAATTAATAGCTTCCTTAGATAAATATTTAGAGATAATTTCACAACTTCCAACTAATATCTTTTGGATTAGAAAGATCCCTTCCATGACTACTAGAAATGGTTGATATTGTTGCAACTATCCTCCTAGCATGGGTGGTAACATGGAGGTATTTAGTATTTCTATCACACATTGGTAGTCAATGGTTATAAAAGTTTTATTTCCAATAAATTTATTTCTTTAATATGATATCCTCTTAAGATCTCATAAGAGTTGTTTTTCCTTTATCTAAGGAATTATCTACTAATCCAACCTTTGAAATTATAATTGAAGCTCTTCCACCTTCTAATATTGTATTAGTTTTATCCTTCTTGATAGAAATGTTCACAAAATCCTATTTACTCTTTTATTTTATCTTTTTCCTAGTTTATTATAGTTTTTATAATATGTCATACATAGGAGAAGACTTTTCAATCATGGAATCATTCCATCATTCATAAATAGTGGTGAAAACATCTAGATGTTGAAGCCATATTTTTATGAGTTCAAATTTTAGGGGACTTACTAAAGGGTGCTACTCTACGAAAACCTCGTGTGAGATATATAAGTGATTGAAACTAGTGATCAACAATATCATGTAAGTATGAATATATTTCTTAAGAAACCATTTTAGAAGACACTATAAAGGAACTTTTCTATATAACCTAAACCTTCTCTCCTAGTGTTTTAAGTGAACTTACCCTTTCAAGAATATCATAGTCTTGAAAAAACTCTTTGAAGTCAAAAGAAGATCTCGTATTGGAGAAACTCCTCAAGAAATAGAATAGCATAAAATTTACCTCCCAAGAAACAAGGCAGGGTTTTATAGTGGAAATAATCCAAATAAAAGAGTTCAAATCATAAATGTTTCAGATTTTTGAACCAAAATAAATAAATATAAATAGTAGACAATAAACTCAACATACAAATTGAACAAAGACACAATAAAACCCTCCACTTGAGGGTGAATAACCCAACCCAAAAAAAGTTGATTTCTTTATCATATTCTCAAAATATATACAATGCTCTCAACTTGATAGCTATTAAATCTTAATAGTTAATTAATAGTTAGTGACATTTTTATCACATAGATGTCAATATGTATCATCTATCTTAATAATTAAATAATGATCATATAATACCAAGAGCTTGTGCTACAAAATGTTACAAGGGTCTTGATCACATCTCAACCAAGCATCACCAGAACTATTTTAAGATAATAAACTAATCATTTAATAATAGTATATATATAATGAGTACAATCATAATATGATATAAGAAATGTAATTAGATGCTAAACATTATTCAAAGAATTTAGTCTATGTTTTGTCATGCATTGAGTATCTTATCAATAGACTGAAGCAACCTTCAAGCAAAAGGGTCTAATAACTTATGGAAAGGTCCATCCACCCATGATATGATATTTTTTATTACAAAGATAGAATATCTCTTAATACAAAGAGATAGTGAAGAGTGAGTGATGAGTTGATAGGCCCAATGCACATAAGTGAAATTTATCAAACTAAATACAATAGATCAAAATAGTCTTCAACTGGCTTATCATATATAGAACAAAGCATACAAGATTTTGTAGGAAGTACCATATCTATAGAACTATATTTTCCCAAAGTACTATATCTAATGAACTATACAACACTAAATAATTAATTATCATTAAGTTGTGATAATGACAAGACCATAAAAATAATATTAGAAAACTTTTTTGCACAAAGAAACTTGGTAATTCTCAAATTCATATATAATCATATATGATGATTTGAGATCAAATAATTATTTATTCTTTGCATTTAATTCATAACTTCACCTCTATCCCCATCCCCTTTTTATTTTTTACAAATTGGGAAGAAACTACCTTTTCAATTTGTTTCCCCTAGATACTGATAATCTCACTAAAAAAGGAATCTATTTAACCACTAGCTAACTAGATAGTCTCTCTCTCTCTTCTTCTCTATTGATTTCAACCTCATTCTTGCATATCTCTTCAATATTTTGTGAGGATTGAATACATTTTCTCAATAGGTTATTGGATTATGGGTAGGATTTTTGAGTCTTTAAGGTTGATTCATAGGATTTTGAGTCTTTAAGCATTGTGGCTCCTTTATTATGCTCTTGAGTGCATTTATCTATTTGTTCTTATTTCCAATGAATAGTATTATAGTATACTTGTATCTACTACTTATCATGTATTATGCGATTCTTTGCAAGCTATTATCTTTTATGAATAACTTACTCTTAATTGAATAGAATCTAGAGCCAAGTTTGTCTTAATATTTGTCTATTTATGAAATTAATCTTTATTAGTTTCAATTTGAGAAAGGTACAAATAGATTAATAATATCAATAATTTATTTACTAATTTTGAGTGTCCTTAATTTTTTACAAGAATATTTTACCTTTACCAATGAAAAATGAATCTTCATCATAAGTACTATGTTAATATTACATTATATGATTTTGGCCTTTCATTACTATGCAATCTAATGTTTTATTTTATTTTTATTTTATAGACTTGATGTTTTCATAACTCAAAGAAGGGGATAAAGTTAAAAATTTGGATACATATGATAGTAGTGTTCCTAGTATTGGGATTATTCACTCCTTATCTATTTTATGTGGAGAAAACCTGGATGGAATAGAAGATTCCAATATAAAAAATATAATAGTCACAAGTAATGTGTCACTTGCTTATGAAGATAAAATAGATGAATTTATTCATCTGAAAGAGAAAGAGGGAACCTTCACGCAATGGCCACTAAAATATTTGGAGAAAATGACATAGTTGATCAATGTGTTATTTGTTAGAATATTTGGCTCATTTCTTTATATTGCAAAATATTTTGAATATGTTATTTAAATATTTTAATTATCAAGGTGTAAATGAAAAAGTTGGAAACTCTTACACAATTTTCACACACACACACACACACACACACACACACACATATAACTTTTTTTTTATCATGATATTAAGTCAATCTTCTAATTTTAGTGAAGTTGTTCATGTGTAATGTTTTCATTTGCTTTAATGTTTTAGTGCAACTCATAATCATGTTTTTATGTACTTAAATTTTTTTCTATTTAATAAATTATTCATTTCATAACTATTTTTATTACTAATTAATGGAAATGAATAAATAAATGACTATTCAACTACCAAATGAAATACCAAATCACTACCAAATAGACTACCAAATATGCTAGCAAATTAATTACCAATTTGACTACCAAATCAACTACAAAACATGCTACCAAATCAACTACAACATATGCACCAAATCAACTACCAAATATACTACAAAATAAACTACTATTTAATAACAATCAACTACTAAGTAAATTACAAAATAGACTACTACTTAATAAAAATTAATGGCCAAATCAATGACCAAATTAATGATTAAATTGTTAAAATTCTTTAGAATAACTGAGGGGGGGGGTGTGTGTGGAGGGGAATAAGTTATCCAAGGTCTAAATGCCCGAATAATACTTTTTCACAAATTATAGTGAGCCCATAAAATTTTCATCCATCCAAATTTAAATCAATCATCTTAGCAAATCACAGTAAATCAATATGCAGGAATAAAACATGCAAGATCAACACATGACACAGTGATTTACGTGGAAACCCAATTTGGAAAAAACCACCAGTAACATGCTACTTAATTCTCACTCTTCTAAAGTGATGCCCTGTTAAAGGCTTACAACACACTGTTAAATGTGACCTTGTTAGAGGATTTCACCATACTGTTAGGAATGGGCCTGGTCAAAGGACTTTAGAATATTCACTTGGAATGTCACCCTATTAAATGATTTATAACATGGCTATTAAACTAACCTAAGTCCATAGGATTTAAACTATTTGTTACAATTTCTAGAGAGTAACAATAATGGCTTTTTGATCTGATACAACTTACAACATATCTTTTAGATTTTAGATCACACTTCAGTTCAGTCCTTTTTCTTGGCTTTAATCACTTCAGCTCTAATAGCTTCTCATCTCAAGCTTCATCTCCTTAAGTCTTCTTACTCATCATACCAATGCAACCATATTTGTGGTCATCTATTGAAGCAGAGTAACTGTGCTCTGTGAATCCTTAGCACCTCCTTTAGTACTTTATGCTTTCATGCTTTGACCTCCTCCTCTCTTGCTTCATAGCCTTATGACTCCTTATATAGAAATCTGGAGTGTCTCTCCCACTTGATTCTCTGTCTCTAACTTTAGGCTTTCAAATTTATTAGGTAGGATACAATGTACCTACCCCATATCTTTCTTTTATCTAGAGCCCAGTTGTATTCTCCAAAAAAATTCTACATTGTGTTATGTGCCACTAGCTCATCACTCTTATCTTCTATTTGATTCACAGAATTCAAGATAACAACCTTGTGGGCACAGATTTGGCAAATCTTCAATCTTTTTAATAATACAACAAATCGACATTATTGATTTACTGATGCTTGGCACCTCTGTGTTACTCGGCACCTGTATCTTGCTTGGCACCTATATCTGCATGGCACTTGTTTCTTGTTCGACACTTATTTCTTGCTTGGCACTTTTTTCTTGCTTGGCACTTGAAGACCACTCGACACTTACTAAAGTTGAACTTTCTCGGCTTCAACTAGGAATTTTTTTGGCACTAACTAGCTTGCTCGGCTTTCTCTCTAATAAACTTAGTTAGGCTTTAAAAAATGACTTAGCTAAAACCTTACATCTTTGATGTGTTTTAGTGTGCCCATTCTCTGTGTCTTAGAGTATGTCATCAATACACTATTCCATCAATGGCTTAGTTGATCCTTGTACTTCATTAGTGTTAGAGTAAATAATTAATTATTAATTATTTATTCTATTGCTTAAGCTTACTTAGGTCATCCATTTATTTAATATTTCATATTTAATGCATGTAGTGGTTAGTTGTTGACAACACGAGAGTTTGTTCCCTTCTTGTTGTCACACTTATCTTCTACCACCTTCCAGCTTGTTCTACAAGCTTCCATGAGCTCTTTATATTCGGGCTCTCTCTCATTGGAAAAACAATCATAACAACATCACATTATTGTAAATACATTTCTTCTTGTGTTTGCATTCATGGTGTCTCTCATGTCCGTTTAGGGTTTTGCTCATGCTCCATGCTCCTCCCCTTCTATGGCTTCTCTTTGATAGGTTTCGCATGCAGGTGATCTTGGCGTCTTCGGAGTTGGCTTTCCTCAACTCCAACAATTACAACATCATAACTTCAAATTTTCTCTAGGTGTTCTAGTTACATCTTATTGATTGCCTCCTCCTTGTTAATCAACCAATTGATAGTATTTGGATCACTAAAGCAATTGTCATTCCTGCAAGTACAAGTTTGACATCAATGACAAAACAATGATTGAGAATGTTCTTTACTAATTCCATTACTATTTATGTATGATCTCTTCAGTCATTTCCAACAATCTCCCTCATGATCTTTTCAATCATTTCCAACATAAATAGTTTAGTCATAAATTTAGTTGTGATAAATTAATGACTAACAATAAACTACCAATGGTTACATGATCAAAATTGGTCACATATCTATAATTTTTTGTATTTTATTTAGTCATATATTGTTGTTTTTGTACTAGTGATTAAATATGCAAGATCATCAATCTATATCTTCCACGTGCTTTGACTAATTAAAATTCCAACTACGCAAGCCTCAAATTCAAATCTTTCTAAAACTTTAACTTTGGTTTGTCACTTATTAATCATTGCATTCTTCAACTTGATCATCATTGTGCAACTTGGCATATACTATACTTTCTCATTCAACATCAATAGGCTCACTCAGATATTACTAGACCTGGTCACTACAACACTTCTTTACAAATTTTCTCAACAATAACTAACACTCAACTTGAATGATTTCATTTATCTTCTAAATAAGTTCCTTAATCTTCTTCTTTAGCCCCTACATTGATCGTGCAATACTAATACTCAATTAGTCCTATCCTTTTGACTTGGCTAAACTCTTAGCTTCATTCAAATAGCTTCTATACTTCATGCATTGATTTAAAACCATATTATCTTTTCTAGGACTAACTTATAAAGTGCCCTTTGTAGTTCCATGATACTTAACACATCTCAACACAACCTTTTGCTAGGTCATCTCATGATATACTCTTTTCAAATCCTCTTCATCCATCAAATCATAAGTAATTCTACACTATTAGTAATGTCTCACCAATAGGTTTACATCAAATACCACATAATAATTTCTCTTATTATAGTTTCCAACACAAAATACCATATAATTGACCCTCCATAAATAGAGTATTAGCAAAACTATCTAGAAATTGACAATGTCTACAATTTTTCTACATAAATTACAAATGTTGAAATTCTCTATCTCAACAAAATAATATCATACTTTTCCCTAAACCATCATGCACCACTAACTATCCACCATCTATACCACTCAACTATCTAATCATTCAACCCACTCATTTATCTACTTTAGTTTAATATTATTGTTTTGAACTACAATGTTTCATGGATTTTTGCCTAGGAAACCTTTTTCATTGTAAATCTTGATATCAATGATACTAAACTAGTGCAGAGAAAATAAACTTGGGGATCAAACTAAATTTTTGTTCTATAATTTTTCTCTTATTTCAATTTTGTCATTTATATATTTTTTTGTATCTAGGGTTTTATATTGACAGAAAGAATGAGGATTCTATTTTAGATAAAGTATCTTATTGTACTTCATTGAGATTTATTGACTTCTATAGGAAAATGGATGTCCTTTTCTTACTGTTGGGAGAAAGTAAAGGTACTAGATCTTAGTGGTAGAAGCTTCAAATACAAGAGAAGTAAGTTGATTTATTTTCTTCAATACTATGTACCATCTTCTTTCTCTATGTTTGTAAATTCTCCCTTTCTTAGTTTCTCTCTAATTCTCATTCATTGCAATCTTAGGATGCTCCCTCAATTAGTTCAATACACACTCTTTCTCTATAGCAAAACCTCACAAGTTAATAAATAAATGTCTCCCTCTTGCCAACAATTACTCTATCTACATAACTTTTCTCCCTCTTTACATCCATGTTTGTATGGTAGCTCTATTGATATCTAATTGAAAAGATCTTTGATTAGAAATATTGTTGAAGAAGACTATGTGTTTCAATCATTATTTTGTCACTGATGTCAAACTTGCTATTTGTTGGTAAGATAATTTCTTATATGTTTCAAGTACTATCACTTATTTGATTGATGCGGAGGATTTGATCAAAAATATGTAACAAAAGTATCTACAGGAAAGGTTGAGTTATCATTATGTAATGAAGTATAAGGATCAGTTAAGATAGTGATAACATAATGTATTGATGATCTACTTGAGGTTACAAAATGGCTGGCTACACTGAGAAAGTTTAGAAGAATAAGTTAAACAAAGTTCATTTTCCAAGCTTGACCAAGTGGATAGTAGGTGCCAAGAAAAGTTAGTCCAAGCTGAGAAAAAAGTTAGGTGGAGTTAAGTGAAAACAAATTCTAGTGGATGCCCAACAAGATAGTTAATGTTGAACATCATTAAAATCCAATTGATGCGAAGTGATTTTATAGTTTATGTCGAGTGACACAATATGTGCTAAGCATTAGAAGATTGATAATGCTGAGTTGTTGCATTATGACAAAGATCAAAGATTAACTAAATAAAAGCCGACAAGTTTATTTTCTTAGAACTTATAAATTAGAAGGAAGATAAGATTGATGAGTTGGTGGCATAGAATCTTATGTAAACTATTTTAAAGGTGAATTCAAATGGATTTTTAGAGAATTTTCTAGAGTAAACAAGATGTGGGGTAGATACATTGTATCTTATGTAATCCATCCAAAAAACCTAATTTACATGATGGATAATAAGTAGGAAAATGTTCTAGTTTCCTGTATATAGGAATGTCTAGTCATGAAGAAAAAGAGTTAGAGAGTTTGATGCAAAAATTTGATAAGGAGAAGGAAAAAGGTTTTACTTCATCAAGTGACCCAAGAGAAGAGTTTTCAATGGCATACTAAGTAAGAAGGCTTAAGAAGATGAATTCTTGAAGGTTGAACAAGCTATCAAAGTTGCAAAGAATGGAAGCTAAGAAGAGATTTGTAATCTACAAGTAAGGTTGTAAGTTGTATCAGATCAAAGCTCTACTATTACTTTCTAACAATTGTATTAGTCTAGGGTAAATCATTTGGAGTAAGGTTGACTTAATAGTCATTAGAAAATCCTTTAATAATGTGGCATTCCAAGTGAATGGCCTAACATCCTCTAACAAGGCTCACTTTTAACAGGGTGATTGAAATCCCTTAATTGGGTTACATTTAACAATGTGTATTGTAAACTTTAACAGGGTTGGCCTTTAACAGGGCATCACTTCAGAAGAGTGAAAAAGGAGTATAATGTTACTAGTGGTTTTTCCCAAAGTGGGTTTCCATGTTAAATCATTATGTCAAATGTGCTGATGGATGTGTTGTGTTTCATGTTTTAAAGTTTTGCAAGTTGATTTTACAGTATCATATAAGTCTTAGTTGATAAACAATGAACGTATAAATAGGTATGAATGTTTTATGGGTTCACGAAATTGTGAAAATTTTATTTGTACATCTATACTTTTAATAACTAATTCACCAACACGCAACCCCCCCCCCCCCCCCCCGCCCCGCTAAGTTATTCTAAACAAATTCCAACAATTGGTATCATAGCCATTTGCCTAAGAGGATTAGTTTTAAGGTACTAGAAGCATAAAGATCAAGATGTCAAAGAGAGAAGTACCCAAGCTCAATAGAGATAACTTTCCTGAATGGAAAAATTTAATGAAGCTACACCGTGGAGGACTTGGAGATCATGCACAATCTTGCATTTTAGTAGAGCATGTTGATCCAGTAAAAGGAAGAACACAGTCAGGTGATGTTGGAGATTGACTCTACCCTAAGCTATGCTGAATTTGTTGATATCAAAGGTCTTGATAGCACAAAGAAGATGTGGGATGCCCTAGCCACCATCTATCACTAGTACAAAAACAACATTATATGACTAAATAAACTATTAAAAAATGTATATATATGACTAATTTTGATCATGTGACTAATGGTAGTTTATTACCAGACATTTATCTCTCAACCATATTTATGACTAAACTATTTTAATCATTGATTTAGTCATTTATTAATCTTATCTAGTAGTTTATTTAGTAATTTTGGTAGTTTATTTGGCAGCATATTTGATAGTTTATTTGGTAGTTTATTTTGTATTTGTTTTGGTAGTTTATTTGGTACTATATTTGATAGTTTATTTGGTAGTTTATTTGATACTATATGTGGTAGTTCATTTGGTAGTATATTTGGTAATTTATTTATTAGTATAGTTGATTGTTGATTTGGTAGTTCATTCTTATTAACCATTCATTTATTTAATAGTCAATTTTTTGTTTTATTGGTCATTTCCATGAATTAGTAGTAAATATAGTTACAAGATGAATAATTTCTTTAACATAAATTTTAAAATACAAAAAACATGATATTAGAATTGAACTAAAACATAAAAGCATATGAAAATATTACGCATGAACAAGATACTAACACTAAAATTAAAATATTGATTCATCATCATGATAAAGAAAGGTAATTTGCCAAAAAAATAAATCATGTGAATATATAACTTATCATATGTCAAAATTATCTAAAGACTACGTAAATATAATCAAAAAAGTCAAAAATTATCTAAGAGTTTCTAACTCTTTCAAATACACCTTGAAAATTAAAATCTTTAAATGACACATTCAAACTATTGCAATATAAAGAAATGAGCCAACATGTCTAACAAATAGAGTGTTATAAAAAAATTGGTCAACTAAGTCATTTTCTGCAAATACTTTATGGCCATTGTGTGAAGGTTCCCTATTTCCATTTGAGATGAAGAGCTCCATCTATTTTGTCTTCATAAAGAAATTGAACATTACTTGTGATCTTTATAATGTTTATATTGGCATCTCTAGTTCTATTCAAGTTGGCTCCATATAAAATAGATAGAGAATGAATCCACCCAATACTTAGAACATCACCATCATATGGATCCAAAACCTTAAATTTATCCCTTTCTTTGAGTTTGCCAATAAATTTCTGCAAAAAGAAAAAAACACACACATTAGATTGCATAGGTGATGAATAGGGAAAAAAAAATGTAATATAAATGTACTACGATAAAGATTCATTTTTCATTGCTAAAGGTAAAATATGCTTGTTAAAAACTAAGGATACTCATCAAACTCTAAATAAATTAATAATAGTATTAATTTATTTATACCTATCTCAACTTTGAAACTTTCAAAGATTAGTTCCTTGGTTAGACAAATGCCAAGACAAGCTTAATTCTATCTTCAATGTAAATAAGAGTAAGTTAGCAAATAAACATAATAGCTTGCAAGGAAGCAAAGATCTATATTTTACTTCATAGTTTCTAAAAGAACTACTTACAATAGTTCGTATTTTCTACTATGTATTTCAACAATTTAAGTGGAAATTCATAAATATAGAATGAATAACCTTGCAAGTTCTAAAAAATAGTTTGGCCAATAATCAAAGAACTCCTAAATGGGGAATTGGTGAAAATGGTATGGGATCATAATTATTATTACTACTAATGTTTCTAATGAAAGGTTATGGTACTAATAATTATCATTATTTCTTTATCCACATAATATGATGACAAGTTGCTAACTAAGAAGGCATACAATTAAAAATAGATGTAGATATTTCCCAATACTAACTATAACTATAGTATGAGCTTAAACCTCATGAAGCTCTCTATTTCAGTTGTATTCTGACCCTAAATAGGCCCCAAAATTTTTGCATCCATGCTGAATTTCCTCTTGTGATTCCATAATATCCACAAGCACAGAATTTGCTTTAGTTTTAACATTTCTATCATTTACTTACTATCACTATGTTGACAATTTATTAATTAACCTACTTAACATCTTTGTTTCAAGTGAATGTAAAGAATATAATATACAATAATGGTTTTTTTTTTTTCGTCTTTATTTCACATTCCTTCAAGTTTCCCTGATCCTTATGAAAACAAAACTCAAAACCAAGTAAGAGTATTCTAGCCCAATAGATGTCAAAAACAAATTGTTGTTCTTCAAGACCAAAAAAAATAAAATCATGTTCCTCTTCCATCATAAGATGGTCCTAATTTATCCAATACATGTTATCTGATTTAAGAAAAGAAAATGATTTAATGAAATCTGAAGAAAAATGCAAATACCCAGATCCATTAAGAAAATGATTTTTCTAAAATGAAATCTGAAGAAAAATGCAACTACCCAGATCCAGTACCACTAGTTACAGTTTCTAAATCAATTAGTTCTACAATTTTTGAAGAAGATTCTTGCATCATCATCTTCTTGGCTGCATCAAAATATTAGAATCACTATCCCTGACTACATCAAGGTTTAGAAGAGGATAAGACAATTAGAAAGTTGACTAATGAACTTGGCATCCTCGTTATGTGAACCATAATGGTAATGTACATTGCTCCCCTTAGTGATCTGCAAGGATGCATATACATGTAGCCAAGGATAAGAAGATTAGATACAATAATACACAAGGCTATTTATCATAACCAAAACATCTAGAGAATTAATTTTAGAGGAAGAAAGACATGAAGAAAGTTTTAGCTTCTAAAAAAATGGTACTAAAAAACTCAATGTTTAAGGTAAACCTAAAAATATTTAAGATTAAATTCAATATACACAGTTAAAAAAATCTCCATACAAAATGTAGTAAAGACAAACAAAGTTAATTTTTTATTTTTTCACATTCATGAAAATGTTTTTCCCAAATTTTTTGTTGTTTGCAGATGATGAAGATCAAATGCTGAAATTTTCAAAAAAATTCATGATGATTTTAAGTTTTTGAAAATTGGAAAACTGTACAGTTTGTAGGGCAGATAGCCACGTCTTTAAAAAATAATAATACACCTGGCAACAATAGAGGAAGTGCCAACATTAGTCCATCAAGTGCTTGCTTAGATTATTGTCGTTATCATATTCCCTGGATCAAAAAACATAGACATTAAACTGAAGAACACATTTTATTAAGATCATGAAGATCAAATGCTGAAATTTTCCAAAAAATCTATGATGATTTCAAGTTTTTGAAAATTGGAAAACTGTACTGTTTGTAGTGAAGATAGTCGCGTCTGTTAAAAAATAATAATACACCTGCCAACAACAGAGGAAGTGCCAACATTAGTCCATCAAATGTTTGCTTATATTATTTTCATTATCATATTCCCTGGATCAAAAAATATAGACATTAAACTGAAGAACACATTTTATTAAGAAAATGAAGATCAAATGCTGAAATTTTCCAAAAAATCTATGATAATTTCAATTTTTTGAAAATTGGAAAACTGTACTGTTTATAGTGCAGATAGCTGCTCCTGTTAAAAAATAATAATACACCTGCCAACAATAGAAGAAATGCCAACATTAGTCCATCAAATACTTGCTTAAATTATTTTCACCATCATATTCCTTGGATCAATAAACATAGATATTAAACTGAAGAACAGATTTTATTAAATGGATGGGCAAATTTCTTCTGAACGTGATAGTAGGAAGTCACATATTCTAAGAGTAGAAAACATCTCCCGGGATTAATTTATTAAGACTAAACATAGAATATTACAATCATATAGTTTCAATTGTTAAGTTTTCAACCTTCAATCACCTTAGTAGGGTATAAGATGATTACAAAAGGGGATTATGGAGCTTTTATGGCATCATTTTCAAACACTCTCCTTCTTGGGAATTGTTGTTCTTTTTAATGTTGCTCGACTGTTCTCCTATAGATGGGCCCAAAATACTAGCCTTAATTTTAGTGTTGAATCTCCTCTGATGGGTCATAGAAGGAAAGACGAGATTAAATTTGTGATGCGGAGAAAATAAGAACTTTTCCAATATGCATATTCAATTTTCAAATCACTGTCACAATGTTAACAGAAATACAAAAACTTCTGATAATCTTGTATTCCAACACAATCTTCTCTTAATATTCATTAGTTTTTTTATTTTTCAATTAACATCATGGCTTATCCAAAGTCTATAAACTTATTTCAAACTGATTAAACAACTCATGGTATTAACTGAAACATTACCATAACCAAAGACTGAGATTAAACATGGGAGATATCATTCCAACAAAACAATCGGTCATTCCTTCTCATAATCATCAATCAATATTATTCTGACAACTGGAGCCATAACTGCTCTACTTTCTCTACTTTCTATTTGCATTCCCATTGCTCAAACTATGATACGCAAGTATTGCTTAACAAGATTAATCCCAGTGCATAAACAATGAGATATTAAGAGTCATATCGGTAGCATCACTCTTACATGGTCAAATCCTTCCATTTGTAATAAAAATTTAAAACTTTTAAGTGCAATTTTAATGTCTTTGGAACTAGAAATAGTAAGTTCCAAAACAGATTTGATCCCCTACCAATAATAATTCATGCTGCATAATTGATCATGGAATTGGTTAAAGGCTCCATTTTCAATGAATAATAAACCCAATATCATAATGATAATTTCCACACAAAAAAACAAAATGGATATTGCCTCAATCAGAACACAAATTTTGAACTTGAATTGGTTCATATCAATAACAGTTTTAAACACCAAATCCTTTGCAGCCCGATGGAAATAATAATAACCTTGCACTGTAATAAATGATTCTCAAAATTGGGTGGATTACTAATAATTTATCATAAAATCAGAAAACTCAATTCCCCTAAAAAGCACGATAAATGGGGAACAAAGCACTATTTTCATGTCCCATAAAAATCAGATTCAGAAACTAAAATATGGTCCAAGAACACCGAAACTACTCTTGCCAAATGAGAGTCTAATACTTATGCCAAATCAGAATTAAAAAAATGAATTTTCCAGTCAAAAAATTTGCTCTATGATTCCAATGCAAATTCATATCTTATTCATCCCAAATCTCATTTCATAAGTTGATTCCCATAACAAAATTAAAATCTCATTAAAATTTCAGAATTTGATTTCTTGTCCAAACACACTAAACTCAAACTTTAAAGTTAAAATTCAGAATATGAATGCACGTTTATAATTTTGCAATGTTAGTACTTCTACATTGTTAATGAATTATTACATGTTTAAACCCACATGTTTTTGACTTTCACATGAACGATAAATATTACACAACATTTATCATATTTATCTAAGGTTTAGGTGCCTCTACACCAATTTGTCAATGCTTTATCATAGTAGTATTTGCAAATAAATAAAATCTCAAAGAAACCAAAGATAAGATTGTGATACATGAACATTGAAAATATTACATCATCTCTGAGGATCTTGGCTATAATAACAAAGCAAGAAACATTAAATATTTCAAAAATAACTCATCCAATGAGATGCCACATGTAAACACTATATTAACTCAAGAGAAGAGATTGAGATCTAGGACACGATACTAAATGGAAAATAATTTTTCAAAGATTCATACATTGTGTTGAAATGGATGTTATCAATTCATTTTTGTATGTATGATTTCTAGCAATTGAAGCTTCTTGCAACTTGAAACTTGAACATTTGGAAATATCTATGAGTTTCAATAAATGCTTCACTATCTCAAAAAAATTGTATTCAGTCTCATCAAATATTGGAAGTATATATACAATGCGAAGGGGTACTATTTCTATTATAGGCCAAACATACAACAACATAAATATGCTATATAATAAAAATAATACCATGTTACCAAATTACCACCTAAAACTCCAAGAATTTGGTACAAAGTATTCCATAATAGGAATGGATAATGTAGATAACTATTTTAATACAAGAATCGCCTGAGCATATCCAATTTAACCACTCAAACACATCCAATGTGGGGTGCTTGAGATGTGCTTCAAATTAGGCCCCTTGAAGTTACCTCAAGTCATGTGAAAAATAATTCGTGACATTTAATCATATCATGTTTAGTTTAAGATCCAAAAGGACAATATGAAAAACAACAAAATTAAGATAGAAAAGTATCTCTATTACTTTAATTTTCTATTTAAAATGTTCCTATTAGACTGTAGACTATTATATTACTTTTATTTAGTCTTATTGTATTTATATAAGTATTTTCAATTTTAGATGAATTCCTTTACGTCCTTTGACTAATGCATCAATCTTCTAGTCTCAATGAAACAATTTACTAAACACAAAAACTAACTATTTTGTTTGCATTGAATTATTAATTATGAAGAATTCTCTGTTTCACAATCAATGTCTCAAAATGAATAAAATGTTCTACTTCATCTTTTCAATACACGAGTGACCCTTCTCTTAGAAAGGAAGATCAAAGTTTGATACTTTTAACATGCTGTGAGTATTACAAGGCTCTTCAATTCTTAGTGCTAAATTGTGTATAACCCTTTTTGGATATCTCTTGCAGAAAAAACTAAAGAAATTAAAATAGAGGAAGGTGACTTTCATCTAGAACTACATCGTAGATATGTAAATTAATCTAATATTATTTGATTGTGCATTAAACTATTTTCATTCTCTACGAGTGCTTATACCGCATCCTTGGTTATGCCTACCAAACATAAAATACCCTAGCAAAGAAACCCCTAAATTTTGAAAATTTATAAAGAAAGAAAGAAAGATTACCAGGGCGCGAAGCTATAATGAAGTTGAAAGATTACCAGGGTGCTCAGCTATAATGAAGTTCACATCCACACTTTCCCCCAGTAATGTTTTGAACAAGAGAAGAGGCAACGAAATATCATGGATCCATCTGTCTTCTATTCCAGAAAGGGTAGAGTCAATCGCATAAGCTCCACCCCTGCTCTAGGGCATCGCTTTTGAAGGTTCTGTATATTTTTTCTACAATTTTTAATCATTTCATATGTCTTTTGACATGAAGATTGTTAAGATTGCCTAACAGTATATGTTAAAATCATCATTCCTCTGCATCATTACTACTTTACCCTAATCGTCGATAACTTATTTATCCAAAACTTCAAATTTTCAGTGAGAAAAGCCTCCATTTTGAAACCCTCCACTTCGCTTGCCTTCTGATACCTTTCTATTCCATTCTAATTATATGTTTTAAATTATGGAATAGATTCATAAAATGGTAGGTAAATTGGTCGTGTTGTACAAATTCCACAGATTCCACAGTGGCACTGATTATTTCTCCAATAGAGAATAGTTGTTCTAATACACCACTTAACTAGTATTTTCTAATGAACTCCTTTATGAAAAGCTTCAATTTTACCATCAATATTAACAATATTATCATTTTTTTGTGTTATTGGAAAAACAGATTAAGAGGTGTATTAATAGATTAAAAATATATTGTAGAGGGATAAAAGTTTTCAAATAATGTTTTCTTATATTTAGCTATTCCTATAAATAGCTAAATAGACCTTTTTTTCATACTAGCATTTCATACTACCCTCTCAGATCCTTGAACCACTCAAGCCTCTTTTCCTTTTCTTGAGATGCCTAAACTTCCCCAAGCTAACTTCTTCTTTGTTTCCTTGTGTTCCTTCCTCACTTAGTCCTATTTCTCTATTTCCCATCCAAACATCCCTAAAATAATTTAACTCAGCAGTTATCCCTAAGCTACATGCCCCTAGTTGTATGTGCAATATGAACATTATTTATAAATAAATTTACGCTTAAATTGTGTTTATTAATATTTTTCTTTATATTATTAATAAATATAATTTAAATTATAAATAATTTTTTTACTATTATTAAATCATTTTATTTCAAGTTTTAATATTTATTAACTAGTGGTTCTCATGACATTTTAGTAAAATCTAAAACATATTAAATTTAATGATAATAAAACAATGCTATATTTTAAGTTGGTTATTGCATAACATTAATATTATTTATAGAAATTATATGTTGAGATTATAAAACACTTAATTCATTATTATTTTTCTTGAAATGTAGATATAGTGAGTTTTTTTTTTCACGAGTACATAGATAGATTTTGAGTAGTTTGAGTGTACATTAAGGTGATTTTGAGTACATTTCTAGTTCAATATCAGTTGAGAAGACATTCAAGGAAATTAATTGATAATGATGTATTGATAAGATAAAAACTAGATCGACAAGTACTAAAAAGTTATAAAAATTTCAAGAATGTATTAATATGATAAAAAAATCATTTTATGATTTGCTTGGGTGACTAATTATTAGTGACCAATTGTTTAGTCATGTACTTGATCATATTTTTAGTCACTTATCTTTCTATAACCTTGTGATTTTACCTCATGGCCAATTTTGTCATTTATTTATTCACTTATACTTGTAAATTGTAAAATATTACTAGATTTTGATCACTTTTACTCATGTGACTAAAAATTTTAGTTGCGTATTCATTTATTTGCCAAAATTCTACTAGTGTATGGAGGACAAATAAATGTTCAAAGAGCCAACTTAGAGATTCTTAGAGGTAAGTTTGATGACATGAGAATGGAAGAAGGTGATAATATTGCTCAATATTTTGGTAGAATAAAAGAAATTGTTAGTGCAATAAAATGTGATATTGGTAAAATAGATGATGATACCATGCTAAGAAAAGTCTTGAGGACTGTAAGGAAACTTGGCAACAAAGAATATAACTGTTTCCACATAACCCATAATAGATCTGAAATAAACACAGAACTAAAATCCACATGCAAGAGAATAGAGAACATACCCACAAAATTGTGACACATGATATACCCTAGGAAACCCTCATTGAGGGAAAAAACCCAGCCTCCAAAAGCATCCATCATCATGTATTATTTAGCAAAAATACCATTGCCATACAACCATGGAAGCCTTCATGGCCATAGCCACAACCGAGCAAACTATGTGAACAAGCATGAATCCACACATCCCATGCCATGTTTTCAACCTTCACAAATGCTCCCTTGGCTAACCTGTCAAGCCTTGTCCCACTCGACTCTTTCCTTTTGTCTTCTCCTTGTCCCTCTTTTCCTCTCTACAACAACTACCCTTGTGGCTACTTATATAGTAGCAAGTCCCACAAAACCACTAAGTGGTATTACATAAACCATGTGCTAAAAGCATGTGCTACTTAACCCACTGACCCCACATTTAATATTGGGCATTTAATTATTTTCCCCAATATTAAATAATTACATAAAATATTTTCACAATGTTATAATACAACTCATTAAGAATATTCTATGAGAATCTTTACATGTTGCACGTCCATCTAAGCACATTATTACATAATACAAATAAAATAAAATTTAACAATATTATGCAATGTGTGCAACACCCATTATCTCAACAATCTCCCACTTGTTGTATACATTGCATAGGGTCAATCCGTAGCCACACAAAATGAACAAGGGAACAATCCCTCCAAGCACATCCACCATCATGGATCAAAATACACCAAGTGCTCCATCCTGGTACCCACAACAAAATCAAAGTATCCAGCATCTCAAACATGAATGATCTCACCTCCTATTATGCCACTCCCACTGGACATACATAGAAGCCATCCAAAGAGAAAGCCACCCAACCTGTCACATTAGAAGATCATAAAATCCTGTACCAACTAAAATTCCAAGCACAAAAACTTGATCCAAAGATAATCACATGTATCCGTAGTTGTCAAAATATCCATAGCTGAAATAGCACCCACAAAAAAGTGCCAAACCCATCCAACTATCCATACCTCAAAGGTATAACAAGTGAATCTCATATCACTGACATATCCAATCTGCAACCTGCAATCACAAGCTTCAAGAGCAATACCTACCACATATATACCAAGAACCTCCCACTGCAAAAGATAATGTCAAATCTATAACCAATCCACTCAACACATCTCAAAGAAGTGAATCCATGTAGTATCAAGGACATCCACAATACATAAACTAATATCCTGCAAGAACAACTCTCATAACAAGTCTCCAATAGTCTCCAAGTTCTCCACAACCAATAGAGGAAAAAGAAAGAAATAACTATGTCATCTCTCACATGACATACATGAGCACAAACCAGTGATCAAAATCTCCAACCAATCTCAAATCCAATGTAGGCAAAACTAAACACCCAAGAAGATAACCAAGACCAATAGAAACTATGCAAATCATAACCTGTATGATGTCCTTCTACATACACCTCTAGATGTAAACTGTGCAAGTATGATCTCCTCCATAAAACCCCAACAAGAAGCCTCAAAAACACCCAAACCAAACCATATAGCTAATCATGGATGTAAGCTTCTCACAAGAAGATCAAACTCAATAAAACCATTCCTAAACTAAGGAATAACCATTCCTAATCCAAGGAATATGCCCAATATAAAACCATCTCCCGAACTCAACCAGCATAACAACATATGCACATGGAGATAACCAATGCTAAACAATCTCTCAAATGAACCCTTCAGAACTAACTCATGTACCATAGCTCAAGATCCATATCCATGAAAGACAAGTATAAATATAATGCAATTGAGAGAAAAACAATGGGCTATACCTCTCAAGTAGCAAACCGCCAAGTAGACCAAGAGTGGGGAATGAGAATGCTCATCAAGATACCCAAGTCCCCAACAAGGACTCATCTAAGAACAATCTCCTCTCAAGTCCATATTAGGTGACTGCCCCTCGGACTTCCTGCTGAAACCATCAAACATCCCAACAAATGCTTCTCTAATCCAAGAGAAATCAGTGTCACCACCATCTCTAAGTATCCATGAGCACCTGTAACCTATCAATTCATGCCAACTCCAAATGCAACATAGCAATATCATGAAGTATCCAACTTATGATCAGTGTACTCAATACCAAGAAACTAAACCAAGATCAATGTCAAAGTTCCAACCATGGCCTCAGGAACATAAACATGACAACATGATCTTACCATCTCAACCAAAGAGATAACATGCTCCATATGAACATACTATAACATGTCATAACTCTAAACGCGTATCAAGAGTATACCATGACATAATAATGAAACCATCCTCATACCAAGGATAACATGCCAAATAAAAGCATAAACCACACCTTTGCCAAGAACCCTGTGAGTCCTCAAGATGCAACCATCTCCATACACTATGAAGAAAACCATCTCCACATACTAGGAAGAACCATCTCCACACACTATGAAGATAACCAAGAACCCCATGAGTCCTTAAGATCTATCCATCTTCACACACCATGAAGATAACAAGTGCACCATGCAAATGTCAAACACGCTTCTGCAGCAACAGGATCTAAGACAAACCTCCAACATCTGCAAACACTCAATAAATATATCAATGTCAAAAACTCCCACTCAACTGTGGTACCAAGTCACCTATGGCATCATAAAATCCATCTCCTATATGAAGATCCAAATCAAACCAGAAACTAATCCTGCACTGTCACAAGCTCCCACTAAATTGTGTATCCAAGCTATCCATGACATATGATGAACAAATCCATCCTCTAACCATGAGAATCAACCAAGGCATCAAACCATCAAAGAACTCAAAGTGCACATCATGAGCTCCTCAAAAGAAATTAAATAACCATGATCCTCAAACAAGAAGATATACCACCATAACTAAATTAGAAAATCCAAGCTAATGAACATCAAGGATGTACCTGTATAACCAATCATGTCATGCCAAAATCCATGACACCATGATCACATCCATGAACTAAGCATCTGACTCTCAAAGTGTCCAACCTGTCAGCATAAAATAGTCAACCATAATCCTCCACCATGACTATACCTGGTAACAACATCTCATCCCTTCTACATGAAGATAAAATCATGTGACTCAGGGCATAGACAACCCAAATTCAAGCCACCAATCTGAATATGCATCAATAATGAAAGATCAATGGGCAAAGACAACCCATAACCAAGCTATAAATGCAACTTGTAAGTATAGACCGCTTACAACACTGCACAACTTGTAGACCCAACAAGTCATCATGCATATCCAAACCAAACACTAATAACCATATCATCATGAGACCAATCTAAAATATGAACTAAGTATACAATGACATCAAATCTTAAATCTCCAATGCCATAAAATCACAATGTTACCATAGTCAAAATATATCTATAAACTGTTCAGATCAATATATCAACAAATAAATCATGCCAAACCTGCACCAAATCTAAACCAATTTGTAGAGCTCTCCAAGAGCTTTCCGTTGACTACTCGAAGTCCAAAATCCGACTCTGTATGCCCAAGCTATGCCCCAATTAATGCTCAAAATAAATAACATCTGACTTTAGGGCTCTTAAAACCTGACAAAATATCAAAATCATAGAACCAAACCTATACCATCTTGTAGTGCTCTGAATTATCTTTCCAACGCCTATAAGAACTCTGAAATCTGATATTCTGAGAGAAAGTTATGGTTGTTTTACTAAGACAATCTTTTTACCATTTTTAGTACGATTTTTCATTTTTAATTTTTTTTCATTGATGAAAATTCCAATGGGATTAAATTTGACAGCCATCATGGGCTGAAACCAAAAAACTCTTTCATTTCCTCTGAACATGGCCAAACTAGGGCATATTATATATCAAAATTTATGGAAATGTCGACCCAGATCCAATGGTGAGGTCTTTTTTTACCCAGGAGGTCATTTATGCAAGCTACCCCCCAAAACCCTCATTTAAATAAAACATCCAAAAAAAAAATTTGTCCAACAATTTCACATGCCCAAATCTTTTAACATCCCATCATAAAAGCAAACTCAAAAACCTTAGATCTGCAATAAATCATTCATATATCTTGCCCTTTTCTTTTATCCTCTCATGCACTCTCATGGATTCAATCTAGGGTTACAATAATAAAACCATAGCTCTGATACCACTTGTAAGGAAACTTGGCAACAAAGAATATAACTTTTTCCACATAACCCATAATAGATCTGAAATAAACACAAAATTAAAATCCACATGCAAGAGAATAGAGAACATACCCACAAAATTGTGACACAAGATATACCCTGGGAAACCCTCATTGAGGGAAAAAACCCAGCCTCCAAAAGCATCCATCATCATGTATTATTCAGCAAAAATACCATTGCCATACAACCATGGAAGCCTTCATGGCCATAGCCACAACCGAGCAAACTATGTGAACAAGCATGAATCCACACATCCCATGCCATGTTTTCAACCTTCACAAATGCTCCCTTGGCTAACCTGTCAAGCCTTGTCCCACTCAACTCTTGCCTTTTGTCTTCTCCTTGTCCCTCTTTTTCTCTCTACAACAACTACCCTTGTGGCTGCTTATGTAGTAGCAAGTCCCACAAAACCACTAAGTGGTATTACATAAACCATATCCTAAAACCATGTGCTACTTAACCCACTGACCCCACATTTAATATTGGGCATTTAATTATTTTTCCCAATATTAAATAATTACATAAAATATTTTCACAATGTTACAATACAACTCATTAAGAATATTCCATGAGAATCTTTACATGTTGCACGTCCATCTAGGCACAATATTACATAATAAAAATAAAATAAAATATAACAATATTATACAATGTGTGCAACACCCATTATCTCAACAAGGACATTATTGCCTATTTATGCCATTAGAGTTTATTTAATTCAAGAGTTAAGATGTATACTAGGAAATGATCTAACCCTTGAAGGTTTGGTAGCTAGACTCACTGCTTTTGAGCTATTTAATTTTGACAACTACAAACTAGAGAGTAATGAGTCAACTTTCAAAGAAAAGTTGTTATTGAAGGATTTTGAGGAGGTAAAGCATAAGAAGAAGAAAAGAAAGATAAAATATACATCTAGTGACATCAACATGGATGACAAAGATATTCAACAATTGGAAGCATTGCTAGCAAGAAGATTTCATAGAGGAAAAGGCAAGTTCAAAGGTAAGTTACCTATCATTTGTTTCAATTGCAATGAAGTCGGTCATATAGCTACAAGTTGCACATAGAAGAAGAACTACAAAGAAGAAGAAAGCATAAAAACAAAAGAGAGGATGATGGTAGAGGCTAAAAAGGCAAGAAGTCATGCTACATTGCTAATGAACATGACTCAGATGAACATGATAATGAAGTGGTATATGTTGTAATAAAGGATGAATCCAATGATGATGAGGAACCTACACTTGTGACTTGTGTAAACAAGAATGATAAATGGATTATTGATAGTGGATGCTCACATCACATGACTGGAAACAAAAGTAAATTTGTTACCTTAACTTTTTGTGATGGAAATAGTGTAAGGTTTGGTAATGATGCACCATGTTTGATAAAAGTAAAAGATAGACATCTACACCTAGGACCCCTTCACAAAATAGAATTGCTAAAAGAAGAAATAGGTCTATAATGGACTATGCCAGAACACTCATGATGGAAAAGAATGTTTCTTTTAAATACTGGAGAGAAGCTATAAGTACTACTATATATACCTTGAACCATGTGCAAGTTAAGAAAGGTACTCATTCAACACCTTTTAAACTATGGTATGGATATCCACCTATTGTGAAATACTTTAAGTTATTTGGAAGTAAATATTATATTCTTAAAGATGTTAGGAGTGGAAAGTTTGATGCAAAAAGTGAAGAAGGTATATTCTTTGGTACTCTACAAGAACCAAAGCTTACAAGTGTTTAAATACTAACACTAACAAATTTGTGGAAAGTGAAAATGTGAATTTTGATGAGTTTACTGAAGTACATGAGGGTAAGACTACAAAAGAACTAGAAAAATAAAAATCATTTTTATATTTCTATGAAGAAATGTGTGCTAAAGAAGATGCTACAAATCAATTTGCAAAACAAAAGAAAGTCTCAATAACTGTTGAGTCACAACCTATGAATGTTGAGTTGCATTCAAGAAACAAGATGCATTTAGATGACAAGTTGTAGAATGAAGAAAATGCATATTCTGATACTAAGATCGGCATACATGAAAGAGATGATGAAATACCTAATAGTAATGTACACAGTGACACTGAAGCTAAGAGACAAAATGAAGTTACAAGAACTAAGCCAAGATTGTCCAAATATGTCAAAAGAAATCATCTTAAAGAACAAATCATTAGAGACAAAGATGCAAGGCCAATGACAAGAAATTGATTGAGAAGTGACTCATGTTTTTTAAGCATGAAGGAACCTAAGACAATAAAAGATGAATTGGAAGATGATGACTGATACAAGGCTATGGAAGAAGAAATTCAACAGATAGAAAAGAACAAGACATTGAGTCTAGTTCCTAGGCTAGAAGATAAGAATGTGATTGGCACCAAATGGGTATTTAGGAACAATCTAGATGAGAATGGTGAAGTGACAAGGAATAGAGAAAGAGTAGTTTGCAAAGGATATGGACAAGAAGAAGGAATTGACTATGGTGACACATTTTCCCCTGTTGCAAGAATGGAAGGAGTAAGAATTCTACTTGCTTATGCAGCATACAAAGGTTTCAAAGTTTATCACATGTATGTCAAGTCTACATTTTTGAATGGCATATTAGAAAAAGAAGTCTACATGGAACAACTAGAAGGATTTTTTGATAAAAACAATAAGGACATGGTGTGTAAACTACACAAAGCCTTATATGGATTGAAATAAGCACCAAGAGCATGGTATGAAAGACTTCATAGTTATCTTGGGAAGATTGGATATGAAAGGGTTGATGATAACATCAATTTATACATGAAGACAGATAAGGACAAAGGTATACTATTATCTAAAATATTTGTTGATAATATCATATTTGGAGGACAAGATGCTTTGTGTAAGGAATTTAGAAATCATATGAAGCAAGAATTTGAAATGTCAATTTTTGGAGAGATCAAATTCTTTGTTTGACTATAAGTATATGAAATGAAATATGGTATATATATCACTCAGTCAAAATATGTCAAAGAGATATTGAAGACATTTGGATTAGAGGACTCCAAACCAATAAGTACACCTATGGTGACAACACTCAAGCTATTAAGGAATGAAACATTATACAGATTCATGACTGGAAAATTTCAATATGTAGTACATAGTAGAACTGATATTGCATTAGCTATAGGGATAGTTGCAAGATTTTAAGCTAATCCTAGAGAGAATCACTTGATGGCTATGAAAAGAATAATGAGATACTTGAAAAAAACAAAAGAGTTTGGTTTATACTATAAGAGGAATGAAAATTTTGAACTGAGAACCTACATTGATGCTGATTGGGGGTTAGAAACATTGATGATAGAAAAAGAACCAAAGAACAAGCATTCTTCTTAGGTAAAAGACTTGTTACATGGACTAGCAAGAAGTAGAGTTGTACTTCCCAATCTACTACTAAAGTCAAGTATGTTAGTGCTACTATTAACTACACAAACATTGTATGGATCAAATAGCTACTTAACAGAATGAAGGAAGAAATCATAGAATTAGTGACACTTTATTTTGATAATACAAGTGTTATCAATATATCAAAGAATCCTATGATACATACAAAGAAAAAGAACATTGCAATCAAGTATCATTATGTAAGGGAATTTGCTCATGATAAAGAGGTGTAGATGGAATATATTAACACAAAGGAGCAAATTGTTGATATCTTCACAAAAGTGCTACCCAAGGATACTTATGTGTATCTAAGAGGTAAATTAGGGGTGATACCCCTATCACAGGCTATGTAAAAGACAAAGGGAGTGCCTTGCATCAATCAAGATGAAATTTATATAATACAAATTGATGCAATGGGTGCTACTTTAGGAATTTCCTAAAGTAATCATAGAACTAGAACAACAAATTAGTCACAAGCAAGGTGAGAGAGGGAGAAATTGATGAACCTACAAAAGCCTATAACTACATATATTAAAGATGCCAAGTTTTGAATGCATATTTTTGGCATTGTTGTCAAAGAGGGAGAAAGTATATTAAACTAATGAAGTGCAAGAGGAACAATGGAGAAAGTACATCATCAAAAGATCAGAAGATCAAAAGAAAGAAAAAAGAGGGAGAAAGCAAAAAACAAATAGAGGAAGGATCAGAACAAAAGGGAGATAGTTTGCTGATCAATTTAGTATGAAAGAGAGAATTAAGAAAGAACTTAGAGGGAGTTATATTTTGTAACCTAATTAGAAGATGAAAGTTGTTGATAGAGGAAAAAATTTCAATACAAGTTTTCCTTTTGGTATTGGCTTACTATTTTAACTAAGTTAGTTTGATGGAACAAGATGTTCATCATTTGATTGACTTGGTTGATCAGTTTGGTTTGCCATCAATGCCAAAGAGGGAGATTTTTGATATCTAATTGAAAAGATATTTGATTAGAAAGATTGTTGAAGAATACTATGTGTTTCAATCATTATTTTGTCACTAATATCAAATGTTCTATTTTTTGGTGAGACAATTGATTATATGTTTCAAGTATTATCACTTAGTTGATTGGTGAGGAGGATTTGATCAGCAAGATGTAACAAAAGTACCTAGAGGAAAGGTTGAGTTATGATTATGTAATTAGGTATAAGGATTGGTTAAGATAGTGATAACATAATGTATTGACAATCTACTTGAGTTTAAAAAATAGTTGGCTACACTTAGAAAGTTCATAAGAATAAGTTAAACAAAGTTCATTTGCTGAGCTTGACCAAGTGGATAGTAGATGCCAAAAAAAGTTAGTACAAGCTGAGCAAAAAGTTAGTTGGAGCTGAGTGAAAAAAAAATTCTAGTGGATGCCAAACAAGATAGTTGAGACCAAGTAATTTTTAGTTGATGCCTGCCACTAGTAAGATCTAGTTGCTGCAAAGTGATTTTATAGTTGACGTCGAGTGATGTACTATGTTTCGAGCATTAGAAGATTGATAATGTTGAGATGTTACATTATGATAAAGATCTAAGATTCACAAAATAAAAGTTGACAAGTTTGTTTTCTCAGAACTTTTGAATCAAGAGGATGATAAGAATGATGAGTTGGTGGCATAGAATCTTATGTAAACATTTTTTAAGGTGAATTAAAATATATTTTAAGAGAAGTTTCTAGAGTAAACAAGATGGGGTAGATACATTGTAACCTACATAATCCATCCAAAAATGCTAATTTAGACAATGGATAATGAGTGGGAAAATATTTTAATTTCCTATGTATAGAAATTTTTGGTCATGAAGAAAAAGAGTTTGAGAGTTTGATGCAAAAATCCAATAAGGAGAAGGAAAAAGAGTTTTTCTTCATCAAGTGACCCAACAGAAGAGTTTGCAATGGTGTACTAAGAAAGAAGGCTTAAGAAGATGAATACTTGAAGGTGAACAAGCTGTCAGAGATGCAAAGAATGGAAGCTAAGAAAAGTTGAGGACTGAAAAGAGATCTGTAATCTATAAGTAAGGTTGTAATATGTATCAGATCAAAGCTCTACTATTACTTTCTAACAATTGTATCAATCTAGGGTTGATGCTTTGGATTAAGGTTGACTTAACATTCATTCAAAAATCCTTTAATAGGGTGGCATTCCAAATGAATGACCTAAATTTCTCTAACATGGCTCTCACTTTTAATAGGGTGACTAAAATCCCTTAATTGGGTGACATTTAACAATGTTGACCTTTAAAATGGCATGACTAAAGAAGAGTGAAAAAGGAGTAGCATGTTACTAGTGGTTTTTCCCAAATTGGGTTTCCATATTAAATCATTGTGTCAAATGTGCTAATGGATGTACTGTGCTTCATGTTTTACATTTTTGCAAATTGATTTGACAGTAACATATAAGTCTTAGTTGATACACAATGAATGCATGCATGGATATGAATGTTTTATGGGTTCACTAAATTGTGAAATGTTTTATTTATACATCTGGACCTTGAATAACTAATTGACCCGCCCCTCCCCACCTCTCTTAGTTATTTTAAAAGGATTCCAACAAGCTCATGCATTCTCTCCCTTTAACTTATCAATACGATATGGTAACCTGATAAGACTCCCTCTTCAAGAATGTCTATATATTTATGTTATTTTTCTAACTTATATAGAAATATTATCTCATCATCAACTCCTTATAGCTTCATCTACTCATAGTTTAGTTTCATTCTTTCCACAACTTTTGGAAACTCCAAAAGTGTGACCTCCTCATCAATATTTATGATATTATGATTTAAACATTTGATGCAATGTAGCATCTCTACTCAATTCACTATAGGTAGGGGAATGACCTCCAACTTACCTCTTAGATACTCAAAAGTGTCCTTAGGTAGTGGCTTTTTTAATAAGTCAATGAATTTTTTCTTAGTGTTCACATATTCCAATCTAACTTCCTTGTCTCGTATCAGGTCTATGAAGTAATGATACTTCATCTCAATATGCTTAGTCTTTGTATGCATCATATAATTCTTTGATAGGTTTCTAGAACTTGTGTTATCATAGTAAATCACAATAGATTCAGTGATCTCTCCTTTTATTCCATTCAACAAATTCTTGATCCATGTAGTATTTCAATAATTCAGCACTTCAACAATATATTCAACCTCTACTATAGATTTTGAAATAGATTGTTCCTTCTTTCTTGCCTATGAAATCAATATCCTTCCTAAAACAAAGGCTCTTCCACTTGTACTCTATTTGTCATCATTATTTTCTTTCCAATAAGTATTTTTATAATCCTTGAACTCAAAATTGTTACTTCTCTTATAATATGAACCATAGTCTTTTGTTCCATTCATAAATATCAATATCCTCTTCATTGACATCATATGATTTTCTCTGGGATTAGCTAGGAATCTAGCAACAATTCCTTTAGATAATGTAATGTCAAGTTGACTATCTATAACATATTATAGTTCCCCAATTAGTGAGTTGTATAATGTTTGATTTTTCTTGACATAATCATCATTCATTGAAAATTTGTGTCCAATCACCATAGGCACTCCAACTAGTCCACTGTCTTCCATACCAAAAGTATTCAAGATTTCAATGATATACTTTGATTGAGTGATGAAAATAAATTTATCCATCTGGTAAAATTGTAATCCAAAAAAAAAAATATTCTCTTCAAACATTGACATTTCAATCTCTTTCGTTTCATCAACAAATGACTTTCTCAAGGAATCCTTTCTTGCAAATATGATATCATAAAAAAAAAACCATCTAATAATTGATATCTTATCTTCAGATTCATTTTTCAAATACAAATAACTATTGTCATTAGTTCTTGCAAAACAAAATTTCAACAAGTAATTGTGTTAATTTTCATACCATGATTTTAGGGCTTTCTTTAAACCATATGAATCCTTGTGTAACTTACATACTGTATTCTTTCTATTTGGATCAACAAATACTTCAAGTTGTTCAATCTAGACTTATTTCTCTAGAATTCAATTTAGAAATGTAGATTTTATATCCATTTGGTACACTTTGAATTCTTTGTGAGAAACATATGTAAGAATAGTTCTAACTCCTTCCACCCTTGCAACTAGAAAAAAAATTCACCATAGTTAACCCACTTCTCTTGAGCATATCCCTTACAAACCAATCTTTCCTTATTCCTTGTGACTTCACCTTTTTCATTCAAATTATTTCTAAAAATGAACTTACTTCCATTCACATTCTTATACTTTGGTCTCAGTACCAATGTCCATGTCTTGATCTTCTCAACTTGCTCAATTTATTCATCCATTATCTTGATCCAATCTTTATTTTATGAAGCATCTTTGATAGATATAGGCTCAAACTCACATAATAAGTATGTATCATTCTTCAATATTCTTCTTTTCATAAATCTTGAATCTTTATCTCCAATTATTTCATCTAGTGTATGATGTCTTCTCACATACTTTGTCAATATAGGTTTAGTTCTTGGTTCCTCTTGTTGTTGTTCATTAGAGTCATCATGTTCAACTTTTTTTTCTTGTCTCTAACTCCAAATCAATATTCTCTGTTTGATAGTCAGTATTCATAATCTATTACTCATCTCCTATGGCCTAATCCTCAATAGTATATTGATGCTTGGCACAAATCATATGTAGAACCTCAGCAATGCCTAACTACTGATAATTGGAAGCCATCTCTTCTAGTTTAGGAAAGGTGCTAGGTTCACTTTCATAGATGTAAGAAAACTTGTTGGACTAAGTATATTGGAGAAAAAATACTCAGAGGGTGGGCGGGGGGGGGGGGGAGGTTGGGGGTATGGGGTGAATCAAGATCATAAAAGTCTAACTTGAAAACCAATTTCTTAAATCCACACCTAATTCATCTTATAGATCAACCATCAAAACTATAATGCTAAAAATGAAATGAAATACATCATGTACAAAAAGAGTTCAACATATAACACAACAATTTAGTTACCCAAAAATACTTCAAGATGAAGATATAACTAGGGTAGAGATGAAACCTACAAATAGTCATTATTATAAAATTAAAGAAAACTTGTTAGGGTTACAATTTTTTATCATAATATATGGTCTACCCTATGAGGGGTCTGCCCTATTAAAATCTTAAGAGACTATTAGGTCTCACCTTCTTAAAGGATTTTACACTTATAGTGAAGTAAGGGCTCTATTAGGAGGTTTATATAGGTTTGTTAATACCACTCTACTAAGAGATTTACTCTATCTCTACTAAAAATAACTAACTTAGTACCCAACCCTCAGTCTTCTATGTAAGCTAATCTTGGGTCTCCCCTTTGTAGTATCTCTACTTTGATCTCCTAATTTGATAACTATGTTTAGTCCTTTACTATTGATTTTTCTCTTTTGTCTTCTTTTAAACTCCATCTTCACTCCTTCACATGCACATGCATTCATACACATCTCCTCACTTGCACATAAGGATACTTCTCCTTCTCTCTACATACAATTCTAGGGTTAGAACCCTCCTTAAATGGATTTTGTATGAAGGTTCTAGATCTTGATTGATGACTTACTCTTTATCATGTTGTGTCACTTCTATTCCATTTTTTGATTGGTTTAATTGCACACCTTGAGATTATTACCTTATGAAATGATGCACAATCAACTCCTTGGTTGTCTCTAAAAATATTAAATATCATAGAAAAGTAAGCCAAAATGGTTTACATAAATGTTTGTACCATTACAAAATTAAATGTCAAAACTAAATTACTCAACACTTGAATCCTCTAACACCCAATCATCACCTAGAATCTTCCTTTATTTAAATGAACCATCACCTCATCACCAATTTGAAAATCAAAATGTCTCATAGATTGATCAATATTCTCCTTATACTTCTAATTACTTTGTTCTATCCTCAACTTCACTTCCTTATGCAAAGATTCCATATAATTAAAAAATTCTTCTCCTACAAAACTAATTCTCTTTTCTTCACCTACAATATCTCTCAAATTTGATACTCCTCTAGGCTTGATTCCAATAACAATCTCAAAAGGTGTCTTCCCTATACTCGTTATTCATAGAATTATTATATGCAAATTTAGCTTGTGCCAATACCATCTCCCAATTACTTGGCTAGTTCCCAACTAAACATCTCAGCAAATTACCCAAGCTTCTATTCAAAAAATCTTTCTATCCATCCATTTGTGGAAGGAACATAGAACTAAACTTCAATTTAATACCTATCTTTTTCCACAAAGTCTTCCAAAAATAACCAATAAACTTATTGTCTCTATCAGAAATAATACTTCTTGGTAATCCATGCAATCTCACAATCTCTTCAAAGAAAAGTTTAGCAACATGCTCCACATTGATGTATTCTTACATGGTATGAAATGAGCCATCTTAAAACAAAATTCCATTACAAAAAATATGGAATCATACCCCTTCACTACCTTAGGCAATCCAAGAACAAAATCCATACTAATGTCATTCCAAGGTTTCTCAAGAAGAGTAATAGGTGTATACAAACTAGTATTTTGACTCACTCCTTTTGCAACTCGACAAACTTCACAACTCTTTACAAATTTATGAACATCCTTATACAATTGTGGCCAATAATACTTCTCTTTTAGGACATTAATCCACCACTATGCTTTTCGTTAATCAGATTCAACCTCATAGAACTTCTAGGAATACAAAATTGAATACCTTTGAACAACATACCTTCTTGAATGAAATACTCATCATACTTACTTATGTCATCTATCAAATTTGGTGCTTTGCACTCCTTCCATGCCTTAGAAAAATCAAGATCAACATCATACAACTCTTTCATTTCATCAAAACCAAGATTGTCAACCTTCATTTCAGTCAACAAGGAATGCCTTCTACTTAATGCATCAACAACTTTTTTAGTAACTCCACTCTTGTTCTTAATGACAAATGTAAAATTCTACAAGTACTCAACCCACTTCATATGTCTCTGATTCAATTTATGTTGACTTCCCAAGTATTGAAAAGCTTTATGATAAGTGTACAACACAAACTCCTTAGGAATCAAATAACATCTCCACTTCTTCAAAGCTTGAACAATAGCATAAAACTCTTGATTTTGTTAATAGCTCTAGAATCAATACACATTATCCATTCTCCATTATTTTTAGGTGTTAATACAATAAGCACAACACATGGACACAAAATTTCAATAATCAAACCTTTTTACAACAATTCATACACTTTTCTATTAAGTTCTTCGTTCTCTATAGGTGTCAATCTATATGGTGCTTTGTTTGGAAAATTAGCTCTAGGAATTAGATCCATACAATGACTTATGCTTCTTACTAGAGGTAAACCATCAAGAATATCATCAACAACAATATCTTTATATTCATTTACCAATTTTATAATTTCTAATGTCATTTTGTCATTACCAAACTTTTCTACTTGGTCATCACTACCAACACTCGGTCCTCTAGGGACTATAACAAAACAAACATTGTTCTTCTTTATTTCCTTTTCAAATTTCCTTCCATTAACCATACAAACTTTTATTTTAGTACAACTAACCTCATCTATATTTTCAATTAGAGGCAACAATTTTTGTTTCTTCTCATTTACCCAAAGAGTATATTGATTTAATCTTCCATCATGTATACCATATCTATCATATTGCCAAGGTCTACCCAAAAAAATATGACAACAATCCATGGGAATAATATCACACAAAACTTCATCAAAGTGATATCCAAGTTTGAATTTCATAAGACATTGTTCACTTACCAATATCTTGTGTTCATCTTTGATCCATGAAACATGGAAAAGTTTGGGATGTTTCAACCTCTACAACTGCAACTTTGTAACCAACTCTTCTAATGGAAAATTTGTAGAACTTCCACTATCAATGATCACCTTGCAGTATTTTCCATTCATCTTACATTTTCTCTTGAAAAGACTTATTCCAAAGATACATTCCTCATCACTTTCCTTATTACATAAGGTTCTTCTCACCATTAGATTTGCTCTAGCCTCAAGTCCACTTAGTTAACTCTCAATGTCTCCTTGAATCACAAAATTTCTATTATTCTGCCCACTTTTAGAAGATCTACATTCAAAGGATCTATGCCCTTATTTACCACATCTAAAATAATTACCATGAAAACCACCTCTAGGATAAGAATTACCTCTTCCTTGGTAAGATCTAGTACCTCCTCGGTATGAACTACTACCTTTCCACTCGATCTTGTCTTTATCATCATTCTTCCATTCTAATTTTCCTTTATCTTGCACAAAACTACTAGATCTACTACCTTCACCATAAGATCTACCACTACCTCTCTAGAATCTACCACCTCTACCTCTTTGTCTTTGATCATGCTTCTTTGCTAAGATCTCCTTCCTTTCAAGGCATATTGGTATGCTTCTTCAACTCTTTCCAACTTCAAAAAACTTATTTCATCTTGAATTCTAGATCTCAGTCCATTTATGTACCTTGCAATTCTCTCAACATCATCATCCTTATGTCTAGATCTGATGTCCAATCTATAGAATTCCTTGGTATACTCTTTCACAATCATGACCTTTTCTTTCAAATTTTTTATCTTTCTCAATAGGAAAATTTGGTAATCAGTGTGAAAGAATTTTTTCTTTACATTGTTCACCATCTTTGGCTAAGTTTTGATCTTCTCCTTTCCTCTCCTCAATCTATCAATTTGTGAATGCTCCCACCATTGTGATGCATGATCTTTCAACTTAGTAACTGCAATCTTCACCTTTTTATTATTAGGGGTATTTTAATACTCAAAGAACTTCTCCATATCTAAGATCCAATCTAACACAATATTGGTATCCAATTTTCCATCATAATGAATAAATTCTACAATAGGATTTGAATTTTTCCTAGAAAAAGCTCACAACAATCTTTCCTCATCTTGATCTTCTTCAAGTTTTGGATTATGGTGTGGTGCTGCTACTTCATCATCACTTACATCATCAAGATGTGCTCCTCCCCTCTAGGCTATCTCTACAACATCTAATCTGGCTACAATTTGTCTCAACTAATCCAATAGAGCATGATCGACATTTCTTCTACCATGAACCATCTTTACAAATTAGGTTCCTACAAGATTGTTACCCTCTGCAAGTTATAGGTCAAATCCACAGATCTGCCACCCTATAACAAGTGAAAATTAGGGTTTTACATTATCCAATCTCCACAAGGATAAATCTCAAGCTTTGATACCACCTAATTCAATGAAGGATGGGGAAATACTAGGGCTAATGGCACACCCAACTCTTTGAACCACCCTGCAAGAGTTAACACAACAGAAGCAAACATAAAGAACAACAACAAAATACATTCATACACAATGATCCAACAACAATTCACAATTTCTAGTTTTGCTCTACAATCCTCTTCCAAAACTACTTAAAACTCAAAAAATTGCCTAGTTCTAAGCCTAAACACTCTATTTATAATAGCCAAAATGTCTTTAAAATAATTATAGAACATTGATAAGCCATAAGTCAACTCTGAATAAATATTAAATGAATGTAATCTAAAATTAAATACACAAGTCAACCTACATTAGCAATTAACTGTCTTGAAATCAATGTCCGAGAAAAATCATGATATCTCCTAGTTCTAATTGAGTTAGAACTCACACTTTAAATTATGGGTATATAGCTAGGTCCTCTAAAACCTCTTAAGTGGGCAATATTTGATTCATTAAGAAAAAGTGTGCATCCATTCTAAAAGTCAAGCATAGGAAACTGTTACATAGAACTACTAGAAATTGATGTTTTGGCAGAATTATCATATCTCAAAAACTATAAGGAGTTAGGACTTGCACTCTAGAATATAGATATTAATCTGGTCACTCACAAATCCAAAAAGTTTTCATATCTTCACTCATTTTTAAAAATTATCTACATGGTCTGCAATAGGCACCCAAAAATCAGAAAATGTAGTTTCAGAAAAACTCAATTTCAACAAAACTTAGTTTCAAAAACAAAGTAAAAAACTAAAAACATGTAGGATAGAAGTGCAACCTAGGATGCTCCTACATCAGCCACAAGGCTAGTTTTTGGTTTAAGGAAACTTGGCAATAAATAATACAACTTTTTCCACATAACCCATAATAGATATGAAATAAACACAGAATTAAAATCCACATGCAAGAGAATAGACAACATACCCACAAAATATCACACAAGATATACCCTGAGAAACCCTCATTGAGGGAAAAACCCAGCCTCCAAAAGCATTCATTATCATGTATTATTCAGCAAAAATACCATTGTCATACAACCATGGAAGCCTTCATGGCCATAGCCACAATCGAGCAAACTATGTGAACAAGCATGAATCCACACATCCCATGCCATGCTTCCAACCTTCCCAAATGCTCCCTTGGCTAACCTATCAAGGCTTGTCCCACTCGACTCTTGCCTTTCTTACTCTTACTCTCTCTACAAAAACTACCCTTTTGGTTGCTTATATAGTAGCAAGTCCCACAAAAACACTAATTGGTATTACACAAACCATGTACTAAAACTATGTGCTACCTAACCCACTTACCCCACATTTAATATTGGCCATTTAATTATTTTTCCCACTATTAAATAATCACATGAAATATTTTCACAATGTTACAATACAACTAATCAAGAATATTCCATGAGAATCTTTACATGTTGCATGTCCATCTAGGCACAACATTACATAATAAAATAAAATAATAAAATATAACAATATTATGCAATGTGTGCAACACCCATTATCTCAACAATCTCCCACTTGTTGTATACATTGCATAGGGTCAATTCATAGCTACATAAATGAACAAGGGACCAATCCCTCCGAGCACATCCACCATCATGGATCAAAATACACCAAGTGCTCCATCTTGGTACCCACAACAAAATCAAAGTATCCAAAATCTTGAACATGAATGATCTCACCTCCTATTATGCCATTGCCACTGGACATACATAGAAGCCATCCAAAGAGAAAACCACCCAACCTATCGCATTACAAGATTATAAAATCTTTTACCGACTAAAATTTCAAGCATAAAAACCTGATCCAAAGGTAATCACATGTATCCATAGTTGTCAAAATATATCCATAGCTGAAATAACACCCACAGCAAGTGCCAAACCCATCCAACTATCCATATAGGTCTCAAAGGTATAACAAGAGAATCTCATATCACTGATATATCCAATCTATTATGTACAATTGCAAGCCTCAAGAGTAATACCTACCACATATATACCAAGAAGCTCCCACGGCAAAAGATAATGTCAAATATATAACCAATCCACTCAACACATCTCAAAGAAGTGAATCCATGTACTATCAAGGACATCCACAATACATAAACTAATATTCTACAAGAACAACTCTCATAACAAGTCTCCAATGCTCTCCCAAGTCCTCCACAAACAACAGAGGAAAGAGATAAAGTAATAACCATGTCATCTCTCGCATAACATATATGAGCACAAACCAACGATCACAATCTCCAACCTATCTCAAATCTAATGTAGGAAAAATTGAACATCTAGGAAGATAACCAAGACCAAGAGAAATCATGCAAATCATAACCTATATCATGTCTTTCTACACACACCTCTAGATGTAAACTGTGCAAGTATGATCTCCTCCATAAAACCCCATCAAGAAGCCTCAAAAACACCCAAACCATACCATATAATTAATCATGGATGTAAGCCTCTCACAAGAAGATCAAACTCAATAAACTATTCCTAAACCAAGGAAAATTCTCAATATAAAACCATCTTCCAAACTCAACCAACATAACAACATATGTACATAGAGATAACCAATGCTAAACCATCTCTCAAATGAACCCTCCAGAACTAACTCATGTACCATAGCTCAAGATCCATATCCATGAAAGACAAGCATAAATATAATGCAACTAAGAGAAACAATGGGCTATACCTCTCAAGTAGAAAACCACTGAGTAGACCAAGAGTGGGGAATGAGAATTCTCATCAAGATACCCAAGTCTCCAACCAAGACTCGTCTATGAACAATCTCCTCTCAAGTCCATATTAGGTGACTACCCCTCGAACTTCTTGTTGAAACCATCAACCGTCCCAACAAATACTTCTCTTTCAAGAGAAACTAACATCACCACTGTCTCTAAGTATGCATGAGCACCAATAACCAATCAATCCATGCAAACTCCAAATGCAACATAGCAATATCATGAAGTATCTAGTTTATGATCAGTGTACTCAATACCAAGATACTAAACCAAGATCAATGTCAAAGTTCCAACCATGGCCTCAGGAACATAAACATGACAACATGATCTAACCATCTCAACCAAAGAGATAACATGCTCCACATAAACAAACTATAACATGTCACAACTCTAAATGCATATCAAGAGTATACCATGACATAATAATGAAACCATCCTCACACTGAGGATAACATGCCAAATAAAGCATAAACTACACTTGTGCCAAGAACCCTGTGAGTCTTCAAGATGCAACCATCTCCACACCATGAAGAAAACCATCTCCACATACCAGGAAGAACCATCTCCACACACCATGAAGATAACCAAGAACTCCATGAGTCCTCAAGATCTAACCATATTCACGCACCATAAAGATAACAAGTGTATGATGCAAATGTCAAAGACACTTCTACAGCAATAGGGTCTAAGGAAAACCTCCAACATCTACAAACACTCAATAAATATATCAATGTCAAAAACTCCCAGTCAATTGTGGTACCAAGTCACCTATGGCATCATAAAATCCATCTCTTGCATGAACATCCAAACCAAACTAGGAACCAATCCTGTACTGTCACCCCATCACTATCACAAGCTCCCACTAAACTATGTATCTAAGCTATCCATGACATAATGATGAAAAAAATCCATCCTCTAACCATGAGAATCAACCAAGGCATCAAACCATCAAAGAACTCAAAGTGCACATCATGAGCTCCTCAAAAAGAAACCAAATAACCATGATCCTCAACCAATAAGATATACCACCATAATTGAATCAAAAAATTCAAGCTAATAAACATCAAGGATGTACCTATATATCCAATCATGTCATGCCAAAATCCATGACACCATGATCACATCCATGAACTGAGCATTTATCTCTCAAAGTGTCCAACCTGTTAGCATAAAATAGTCAACCACAATCCTCCACCATGACTGTACCTAGTAACAACATCTCATCCCTTCTACATGAAGAAAAAATCAGCAAATCATGTGACTTAGGGTATAGACAACCCAAATCCAACCAACCAATCTGAATATGTATCAATAATGAAAGATCAAAGGGTAAAGATAGCCCATAACCAAGCCATAAATGCAACCTGTAAGTATAGACCGCTTACAATGTTGCACATCTTGTAGATCCAACAAGTCGTCATACTTATCCAAACTAAACACTAATAACCATATCATCATGAGACCAATCTAAAATATGAACTAAGTATACAATGACATCAAATCTTAAATCTCTAATGTCATAAACTCACAATGTTATCATAGTCAAAATATATCTATAAACTATTTAGATTAATATATCACCAAATAAATCATGTCAAACTTGCACCAAATCTGAACCAATGTGTAGAGCTCTCCAAGAGCTTTCTATTGACTACTTGAAGTCCAAAATTCGACTCTGTATGTCCAAGTTATGCCCTAATCTGTGCTCTAAAAAAATAATATCTAACTTTAGGACTCATAAAACTTAACAAAATATCAAAATCATACAACCAAACCTATGCCAAGTTATAGTGCTCTGAATTAGCTTTCCAACGCCTATAAGAACTCTAAAATCTGATATTCTGAGAGAAAGTTATGGTCATTTTACTAAGACAGTCTTTTTACTAGTTTCACTACGATTTTTTTTTTTTAAATTTTTTTCTGTGATGAAAATTTTGACGAGATTAAATTTGACGGCCATCATGGGCTGAAATCAAAAAACTCATTCATTTCCTCTGAACATGGCCAAACTAGGGCATATTATATATCAAAATTTAAGAAAATATTGACCTAGATCCAATGGTGAGGTTTATTTTTATCCAGGAGCTCATTTTTACATGCTACCCCGCCCCCCCAAAAACTCTCATTTTAAATGAAACATCCAAAAAATTCTTTTGTCCAAAAAATTTCACATGCCCAAATATTTTAACATCCCATCATAATAGCAAATTCAAAACCCTTAAATCTGCAATAAATCATTCATATATCTTGCCATTTTCTTTTATCCTCTCATGCATTCCCATTGATTCAATTTAGGGTTAGCTCTGATACCACTTGTAAGAAAACTTGGTAATAAAGAATATAACCGTTTCCACATAACTCATAATAGATATGAAATAAACACAGAATAAAAATCCACATGCAAGAGAATAGACAACATACCCACAAAATGTGACACAAGATATACCCTGGGAAACTCTCATTGAGGGAAAAATCTAGCCTCCAAAAGCATCCATTATCATGTATTATTTAGCAAAAATACTATTGCCATACAACAATGAAAGCCTTCATGGCCATAGCCACAATTGAGAAAACTATGTGAACAAGCATGAATCCACACATCGCATACCATGCTTCCAACCTTCACAAATGCTCCCTTGGCTAATCTGTCAAGCTTTGTCCCGCTCGACTCTTTTATTTCTCATTCTTACTCTCTTTACAATAACTACCCTTGTGGTTGTTTATATAGTAGCAAGTCCCACAAAAACACTAATTGGTATTACATAAACCATGTGTTAAAACCATGTGCTACCTAACCCACTAACCCCACATTTAATATTGAGCATTTAATTCTTTTCTCCAATATTAAATAATTACATGAAATATTTTCACAATGTTACAATACAACTCATCAAAAATATTCCATGAGAATCTTTACATGTTGCATGTCCATCTAGGCACAACATTACATAATAAAATAAAATAATAAAATATAAAAATATTATGCAAGGTGTGCAACACCCATTATCTCAATAGTTGGTGTGAGAAGATAGAATGGAAAAGGCAAGAGTTGAGTGGGACAAGGCTTGATAGATTAGCCAAAGGAGTATTTTTGAAGGTTGAAAGTATGGCATGGGATGTGTGGATTCATTCTTGTTTATATGGATTGCTTGGTTATGGCTATGGCTTTGAAGGATTCCATAGTTTTATTGCAATGGTGTTTTTTTTAAATAATACATGGTGATGGATGCTTTTGGAGGCTATATTTTTCCCTCAATAAGGGTTTCCTAGGGTATATCTTGTGTCACAATTATGTGGGTATGTTTTCTATTCTCTTGCATGTGGATTTCAATTACATATTTATTTTAGATCTATTATGTGTTATGTAGAAAAAATTGTATTCATTGTTGTAAATTTCCTTACAAGTGGTATCAAAGCTATGGTTTTGTTTTTGTGACCCTAGATTAAATCCATGGGAGTGCATGAGAGGATAAAAAAAAGGCAAGATATATGGGTTGTTAATTGCAGATTTGAGATTTTTGAGTTTCCTATTATGATGGGATATTGGTAGATTTTGGGCATGTGAAATTGCTAGAGAAAAGAGTTTTTTTGATGTTTTATTTAAATGGGGATTTTAGGAGGAGCTTACAAAAGTGACCTCCTTGGTAAAAGCAGACCTCACCATTAAATTTGGGTCGTTGTTTCCATAAATTTTGGTATACAATATGCCCTAGTTTGGCCATGTTCAAAGGAAATGAAAGAGTTTTTTAGTTTTAGCCCATGACGGCCTTCAAATTTAATCTTGTTGGAATTTTCATTATAAAAAAATAAAAAATAAAAAATGTAGTGAAAATGGTAAA
This sequence comes from Cupressus sempervirens, assembly GCA_028749045.1. Taxonomy (NCBI): domain Eukaryota; kingdom Viridiplantae; phylum Streptophyta; class Pinopsida; order Cupressales; family Cupressaceae; genus Cupressus; species Cupressus sempervirens. The sequence continues at coordinate 56,667,769 of CM053789.1, forward strand.
AAGATTGTCTAAGTAAAATGGCCATAACTTTCTCTCAAGATATCAAATTTTAGATTTTTTATAGGCATTCAAAAGATAATTTAGAGAACTACAACTTGGTGTAGGTTTTATTCTATTATTTTGACATTTTTTAAAGTTTTAAGAGCCCATAAGTTAGATGTTGTTTACTTTGAGCATAGATTCGAGCATAACTTGGGCATATAGAGTTAGATTTTGAACTTTGAATTGTCAACATAAATCTCTTGGAGTGCTCCACACATTGGTTTAGATTTGGTGTAGTTTTGGCATAGTTTATTTGGCAATATATTAATCTAAACATTTTATGGTATATATTGACTATGGTAGCATTATGAGTTTATGACATTATATATTTAGAGATTTAAGATTTGTTGCCATTGTATACTCAATTCATATTTCATATTGGTCTCATGATGATATGGTTACTAGTGTTTGGTTTGAATATGTATGATGACTTGTTGGGTCTACAAGTTGTGCAATGTTGTAAGAAGTTTATACTTACATGTTGCATTTATTGCTTGCTTATGGGTTTTCTTTGCCATTGATCTTTCATTATTGATGGATATTTAGATTGGTGGCTTGGATTTGAGCTATTTACTCTACAAATCACCTAATTTGTTGATTTGTCTTCATGTAGAAGGAATGAGATGTTTTTACTAGGTATAGTCATGGTGGAGGAATGTGGTTGACTATTTTATGTTGATAGGTTGGACATATTGAGAGTTAGCTTCTCATTTCATGGATGTGATCATGGTGCCATGGATTTTGGCATGATATGATTAGATATATAGGTACGTCCTTAATGTTCATTGGTTTGGATTCCTAATTTGGTTATGGTGGTATATCTTCTTGGTTGATTCTTATGGTTAGAAAATAGTTTTTCATCATGATGTCATGGATAGCTTGGATACACAACTTAGTGGGAGCTTCTAACCGTGATGAGGTGACAATGTAGGATTAGTTTCTAGTTTGGTTTGTACCATCTTGGGTTTGGAGATTTTTTTGGAAATGATTGAAAAGATCATGAATGAAAAATAATGGAACTAGTAAAGAATATTTTCAATCATTATTTTTTCATTGATGTCAAACTTGCTACTTGTAGGAATGACAATTGCTTAAATGATCCAAATACTATCAATTGGTTGATTATCAAGGAGGTGGCAATCAATAAGATGTAACTAAAGTACTTAGAGAAAGGTTGAAGTTATGATGTTGTAATGAAGTATAAGGATCAGCTAAGCCATTGATGAAATAGTGTATTGATGACATACTTTAAGAGGTTGGACACACTAAGACATAGCAAAGATGTAAGGTTTAACTAAGTCATTTGTAAAGCCTAACTAAGTTCATTGGAGAGAGCCGAGCAGGCTAGTTAGAGCTGAATTGATTCTTAGTGGAAGCTGAGAAAGTTCAAATTTAGTGTGTGCCGAGTGATCTTCAAGTGCTGAGCAGCCTTCAGGTACCAAGTGAAGATCAGGTGCCGAGTAACTTTGGGTGTCGAGCATGATACAAGATCTGAGTGACATTTAGGTGCTTAGTAACACAAAAGGAGTCGAGCACCAGTAAACCAATGATGTCGACTTGCTACATTATTTGTTAAGTCAAAGAGTTGCCAGATCAGTAGTGATAAGTTTGTTACATCAAATTTTGTGAATTAGTTGGATGATAAGGATGATGAGTAGATGTCACAAAATTTTAGGTAAACCATGCAAACCAATTCAAGGTGACTGCTAATGGATTTATCATGAAGTTTCTAGAAGAAGTAATTTGGAGGGAAAATAATACCATTTTCTCAAGATCAAATCAAGATTTGAGTGGGAAATGAAGAACAGAAATTCTTTATAAGGAGTTATAGGTCATAGATCAAGCACACATGTATGAGAGAGAGTTGGTCATAAGTATGGTTGTGTCAAGAAGCCAAGAGGTGTAAGTATAGAGCATCAAGACTCTGATTTGATCAAGGGATCATGTAATACATTGGCATAATGAGTGGAAGAACTCAAGGAGATAGATCTTGAAGGGTGAACAAGTTGTCAGCACTGCAAGGGAGGAAAGCCAAGCAAAGAAAAGTACTAAAGAGTGATCTGAAATATGCAAGGTTAGAGTTGCAATCTGTACTAGGTCAAAACCCTTCTAATACTTTCTTACCATTGTATTAGATATTGAAATCCTACACTACTAGGTTAGCTTAACAGCTAGGTGTATAAGCCTCAAAAAAAGAATAAAGAGATCCCTAGGAGAAGGATAAAAAGATCCTTAGGAGAAGGATAAAAAGATCCTTAGGAGGAGGATAGGAGATCCTTAGAGAGGGATGACAGATTCTTTTGAGAAGGTGACTATAAATCCCATGGACTTGGGTGAGCCTAACAACTCTATGTAAATCCTTTAACAGGGTGTGATGCAGGAGCATCTTGCATGGAAAATTATTAAAAAATAAATAAATAAATTATTGGAAAAAAAAAAAAAATTGAAAAAAAAAAAAAAAAAATTTGGAGGAGAGAGAAAGTGACGAAAATTAGAGGAGAAATAATAAAAAAATAAAAAGGGGAAAAAGGAGAAAAGAAAGAAAAAGAGAATTTCTATTTTCGAGGTGCATGGGTGGCATAATAGGAAAAAATAAAAAATTAATAGTTGTCATTCCATTTATCAAGGTGTGTGGGTAGAATTCTAGAAAGTTATGAATATTGTAGAAAGTTGTGGATATTGTAGAAGGTTGTGGAAGTTGTAGAAGGTTGTGGAGGAATTCTAGAAGCTTGCGGATAAGTCATGCATAGGGTGGTAAGTGCCTATTTAAGAAAGGCATATGAGCATTTCTAATCAAGCTCAAGTGGAAGCTCAAGAGGAAAGCTTGGAGAAGCTCAAGGAGTAGCTTGAGAAGTGGAAGCTCAAGGAGAAGCTTGAGGAGTGGAAGCTCAAGGAGAAGCTTGAGAAGTGGAAGTTTGAGAAGGTGAAGCTTGGAAAGTTTGGAAGATGTGAGAGAGAAGGAGGAAGTGAAGAGTGAGTTTTCCTGAGTTTGTAGACAGAGCGCCAAATGTGAGGCAGTTTACACTTGGATCTTGGATAAGGTTGGAGAAGAGCTAGTGACTGCGGTTTAGAAACAAGGAGGTTGCTTGGTGGCTTGTGAGCACAAGTTGAGATCTCAGAGGTTTCTACCAGAGTGTGGATCTGGACTAGCTTGGGTTTGGATTGGATCTTGAGAGATCTTGCAGACATGTTATTGTAATTGCTATTAGATTTTCAAGTATAATAAAATTGTCTTCATATTGTTGCATTCTTGGTTGTGAGTTGGTAGGGTGGTGTGGCACTTTGTTAGTGGTATCAGAGTGTACCTTCATCAGGGTGACATTCCAAGTTGAATGTTCTTATGTCCTCTAATAGGGCACACTCCTAACATGGTGCAGAAATCCTTTAACGGGGTCGTATTTAACAATGTGTTGTAGCCTTTAACAAGGCATGCCTTTAACAGGGCAAACCATCAGAAGTGGTTGAAATCAATTACACAATTATTTTTTGGGTATCATCCCTAGCCCAATTTTACCTTCTTATTCGTAGAGGGTTTCAGCATCATCAAAATCCTTAGTGTTATGGTGTGATGCATGTTATCTTTCATGGTTGTTTAATGTTTAATTGCATGCATGATAATTTTAGTTATGTGCCATTAAGGATTAGAAGAAAAAGTTGTATTGGACATTATTGGACCTTGAATAACTAATTCAACCCCCTCTCTCAGTTATTCTAAAGAATTCTAACAATTGGTATCAGAGCCCACTACTGATTTGTTTCAAAGTATTAGCAGCAAAAAGATCAAGATGTCCAAGAGAGAAGTTCCCAAGCTAAACAAAGACAACTTTGTTGCATGTCAAAGTCTAATGAAGCTACACCTCAGATCAATTGGTGACTATGCACAGACCTCAATCATAGTTGATCATGTAGACCCTGGAGGACCTCTCACTACAGATGACATGAGCAAGAAGAACGAGAATAATCAAGTGATGTTAGATATTGCTTCAGCACTAAGCTATGATGAGTATGATGACATCAAAGAATGTGGTACTGCACATCAGATGTGGGAAACATTATCAAGCATCTACGGAGAAGATGCCAATGTCAAGAGAGCCAAAAGAGAAAGCCTAAGAGGAAAGTTTGATGATATGAAAATGGAAGAAGGAGAGAATGCTGCTCAATATGTTGCAAGAATGAAGAAAGTGGTAAGTGCCATAAGAAGCCTAGGAGGATAGTTAGCAGAAGAAATAGTATGTAGCAAATACTTGAGAACTTGGCTTCCTATCTATGCTATAAGATTATTAGCCATCTAGGTGTACAGGAAATGCATTGTAATTTGAAGGAATAATTGGAAGACTCACTACCTTTGAGCTATCCAACTTTGACAACTACAAGCTAGAAAAATTAAAATCTACATTCAAAGCTAAGATGACAATAAAAGACAATGAGGAGGTGTAAACAAAGACAAAGAGTGGAAAGGGAAAGTATGTATCCAGTGATAGTAGCACTGATGAAGATGATGTGGATCAACTGGAGGCATTACTAGCAAGGAGATTTCATAGAGGAAGAGGAAAATTCAAAGGTAAGCTAGCAATCATTTGTTTCAACTGTAATGAAGTTGGTCACATTGCAGCTAGATGCACACAAAAGAAAAATTACAAGGATGGAGGAAACTTCAAGAGCAAGAAAGAGGACAACAAGGACTATAGAGGTAAAGGCAAAAGATGCTACATTATTGAAGAAGACTCTAATGAGAATGATGATGAAGTAGTCTATGTGGCTATGAAAGATGAATCAGATGAAGATGAAGCAACTGCCTTGGTAACTTGCATGAACAAGAATGACAAATGGATCATAGATAGTGGATTCTCTCATCACATAACTGGAGATAAAAGTAAGTTCATTTCCTTTACTCAATATGAAAGAAATAGTGTTAGATTTAGTAATAATGCACCATGTCAGATCAAAGGGAAAGGTAGTATCAAGCTTAGTGAAAAGATAACATGTGATAATGCATACTATATTGAAGGCTTGAATTATAACCTATTAAGTGTCTCACAGTTAGGCAACATAGGATACAAGGTTGAATTTGGAAATGGAATTGCCAAGATCTATGATTCTCAAGGAAGTCTAATAGGAAAAGGTGATCAGAATAGGAGTAATTTTTTTTGTCTAGACATGGAAGATGCTTCTTGCCCCATTGATCAGATTGATGATGTATGGTTATGGCACAAGAGGGTATGTCATATAAATTTTGACAATTTGATAAGCATTAGCAAAATGAAGAAAGTCAGAGGTCTACCAAATTTGAAGAAGCCTAATAACACCATGTGCAAACAATGCCAACCAGGGAAGATGACCAAGTCAACTTTCAAAAGAAAAACTTATACTTCTAATGAAGTATTAGAGCTAGTTCATACTGACTTATGTGGTCCTATTGAAGTGCAAAGCTACAAAGGTGACAGATACATAATGCTATTTGTAGATGACTATTCAAGGATGATGACAGTCATGCTCTTGCAAGTAAAATTAGATGCATTTTAAATATTCAAATGGTACTTGGCCAAAGTAGAGAAAGAGACTGGGAAGACCCTCAAATGTCTTAGATCTAATAGATGAGGTGAATTCACATCAAGAGAATTTGAAGAGTTCTGCAATGAAAGAGGAATCAAAAGGTAGACATTAGCACCTAGGACTCCACCTCAGAATGGTATAGTAGAAAGAAGGAATATATTAGTTATTGACTGTGCCAGGACCTTAATGATGGTGAAAATGTTGCACTCAAGTACTAGAGAGAAGCTATAAGTATTGTAGTCTTCACACTCAACAGAGTTCAAGTCAAGAAAGGTACTAATGCAACACTTTTTAAATTATGGTATGGGCATTCTCCTAATGTAAAACATTTCAAAATATTTGGATGCAAATGCTATATATATATAAAGATTCTAGAAATGGAAAGTTTGATGCAAAGAGTGAGGAAGGCACATTTCTTTGTTATTCTACTAGAAGAAAAGCTTATATGTGCTTCAATGTTAACACTAAAAAAGTAGTAGAGAGCACAAATGTGAAATTTGACGAGCTTGCAAAAGTTCAAAGTGTTGAGAACACCAAGAAAGTAGAAGAATACAAGACCTTTGTATACTTTTATGAAGGTATACCTAATAATGGTGAAGTTGCAACTCAGAATGATAATCAACAACAAAATCTAGCAATTGTTGAGTCACAAACAACAAATTGCCAAAAAATAGACACATTTAGAAGCTGAGCTACAAAATATAGAAATTATTCATTCAGATTCTAAGAACAGCCAACATGAAGAAAATGAACAAATACCTGATGAAAATATGCATGAGGGTTCAGATTCTGAAAAAGACAACATGCAAAAAAGAAAAGAACCAATATTGGCAAAGTATGTAAGAAGAAATCATCTTGCAGATCAAATTATTGGAAGCAAAGAGGAAGGACCAATAACAAGGAATAGACTCAAAAGTGAAACATGTTTGCTGAGAAAAATGGAACCAAAAATAGTAAGTGAATCCATAACAGATGATGACTGGTACAATGATATGAAAGAAGAAATAGAAAAAATAGAGAAGAACAAGACATGGACCTTAGTCTCAAGACCACCTGATAAGAATGTGATTGGAACCAAGTGGGTTTTTAGAAACAAGTTAGATGAGAATGGTGAAATCACAAGGAACAAGGCAAGACTAGTTTGTAAAGGGTATGCACAAGAAGAAGGACTAGACTATGGAGAAACTTTTTCTCTAGTTGCCAAAATGGAAGGAGTAAGGACCTTACTAGCATATGTAGCCTTCAAAGGATTTAAAGTCTATGAAATAGATGTAAAGTCAACATTTCTGAATGGTATACTTGAAGAAGAAGTCTACATAGAGAAACCAGAAGAATTTGTTGATGAAAATAAAAAAAACAAGGTATACAAATTGCATAAGGCTCTATATGGATTAAAGCAAGCTCCTAGAGCTTGGTATGTGAGACTTCACAAGTATCTAGTGCAAATAGGATTTGAAATAACTAATGACAACAACAACATGTACATCAAATCAAAAGAAGGTAAGGATATTCTTATTTCTGAAATCTTTGTGGATGATATAGTTTTTGGAGGAAAGGAAGCACTTTGCAAAAGTTTTGCTGAAAAAATGAAACATGAGTTTGAGATGTCAATATTTGGAAAAAATCAAGTTCTTTGTAGGATTGCAGGTACATCAACTAAAACATGGCATATTTGTGACATAATCAAAATATATCAAGGAGATACTCAAAAAGTTTGGATTAGAAGACTCCAAACCTATCAGCAGACTAATGGCAATATGACACAAGCTATCCAAAAATGATGAGTCAGCTGAAGTCAACCAAAAAATGTATAGATCCATGATTGGAAAACTATAATATGTTGTACATAGCAGACCAAACATAGCACTAGCAGTTGGAATAGTGGCTAGATTCTTTGCTAATCCTAGAGAAAATCATCTCATGGCAGTAAAAAGGATAATGGGGTATCTCAAAGGAACTGGTGATTTTAGCCTATATTACAAAAAGAATGAGAAGTTTGACCTCAATGCATACATAGACACAGATTGGGGAGGCAACATTGATGACAAGAAAAGCACAAGTGGAGGAGCATTATTCTTAGGTAAAAGGCTAGTCAGTTGGACTAGCAAGAAAAAAACATGCACATCCTAGTCCATTGTAGAAGTAGAATATGTGGCAGTAGTAGTCATTTGCAAAAACATTGTGTGGCTCAAACATCTATTTAAAGGAATGAAATAAGAGGTAACCAATCCTGTGATACTGTATTGTGATAATACAAGTGCTATAAAAATATCCAAGAATCTAGTAATGCATGGAAAAACCAAGCATATTGCAATCATGTATCACTATGTCATAGAATTGGTGGAAGACAAACAAGTGATGATGGAGTATATTCCCACAAAGGAAAAAACTACAGATATCTTCACCAAACCATTGCCCAAGGATCCTTATGAATATCTTAGAGGCAAGTTGGGGGTAATACCCCTAACTCAAGCAGTCTAAAGCAAAATAGAAGCTGCCCTACATCAACAAGAACAAATCATTGAAATATTAGAAGAGTGATGCATAGGATATCAACATGAACAGGAATTCCAGATCAGTCACAAGCATGATGATAGAGGGAGAAAACATGTGATGCAAAGCTTATATTTAGCATGATTAAGATGCTACATCTTTGGCATTTATGTGAAAGAGGGAGAGATATGAGAAACTAATCAAAGAAAGGTAAAAGGGAGATGTATATGTAAGAGGGAGATTTAGAAGAGATAAGAATCAGCAAGCAACTATGAAGGATTATGAATACAAAGTAGGAATGCAATAGTCGAGAGTGAGAAGCACAAAGGTTTCAATTTGTATAAGTTTGTATCAGCAAAAGGAGTTATATACCAAGTAGACAACGTATGTAATTTTGGTGGTAACTAAGTTGATCAATTGATCAGTTTGGTTTGCCATCAATGCCAAAGAGGGAGATTGTTGGAAATGATCGAAAAGATTATGAATGAAGAATAATGGAACTAGTAAAGAATGTTTTCAATCATTATTTTTTCATTGATGTCAAACTTGCTACTTGCAGGAATGGCAATTGCTTAAGTGATCCAAATAATATCAATTGGTTGATTGTCAAGGAGGTGGCAATCAATAAGATGTAACTAAAGTACCTAGAGAAAGGTTGAAGTTATGATGTTTTAATGAAGTATAAGGATCAACTAAGCCATTGATGAAATAGTGTATTGATGACATACTCTAAGAGGTTGGACACACTAAGACACATAAAAGATGTAAGGTTTAACTAAGTCATTTATAAAGCCTAACTAAGTTCATTGGAGAGAGTCAAGCAAACTAGTTAGAGCCGAACAAATTGTTAGTTGAAGTTGAGCAAGTGAAACTTTAGTGTGTGCTGAGTGATCTTCAAATTTCAAACAACCTTCAGGTGCCGAGTGAAGATCAAGTGTTGAGTGACTTTGAGTGCCGAGCATGATACAGGAGCAAAGTGATATTCAGGTGCTAAGTAACAAAGAAGGAGCCAAGCATTAGTAAACTAATGATTCCAAGTTGCTACATTATTTGTTAAGTCAAAGATTTTCCATATTAGCAGCAATAAGTTTGTTACATCAAATTTTGTGAATTAGTTGGATGATGAGGATGATGAGTAGATGTTACAGAATTTTAGGTAAACCATGCAAACCAATTCAAGGTGAATGTTAATGGATCTATCATGAAGTTTCTAGAAGAGGCAATTTGGAGGGAAAACAATACCATTTTCTCAAGATCAAATCAAGATTTGAGAGAGAAATGAAGAACATAACTTCTTTATAAGGAGTTACAGGTTAGAGATCAAGGGCGCATGTATGAGAGGGAGTTGGTCATAAGTATGGTTGTGCAAAGAAGCCAAGAGGTGTAAGTATAGAGCATCAAGACTCTGAGTTGATCAAGTGATCATGGAGTGCATTGGAATAATGAGTGGAAGAACTCAAGGACACAGATCTTGAAGGTTGAAGAAGTTGTCAGCACTTCAAGGGAGGAAAGCCAAGCAAAGAAAAGAGCTGAATAGTGATCTAAAATCTGCAAGGTTAGATTTGCAATCTGTACTAGGTCAAAACCCTTCTAATACTTTCTTACCATTGTATTAGATATTGAAATCCTACATTGCTAGGTTAGCTTAATAGTTAGGTGGATAAGCCTCAGGAAAAGGATAAAGAGATCCTGAGGAGAAGGATAAAGAGATCTTCAAGAGAAGGATAAAGAGATCTTTAGGAGGAGGATAGGAGATCCTTAGAGAGGGATGAAAGATTCTTTTGAGAAGGTGACTATAAATCCCATGAACTTGGGTGAGCCTAATAGCTCTATGTAAATCCTTTAATAGGGTGACATTCCAAGTTGAATGTTCTTAAGTCCTCTAATAGGGCACACTCTTAACAGGGTGCAAAAATTCTTTAATAGGGTCACATTTGATAATGTGTTGTAGCCTTTAATAGGGTAGGCCTTTAATAGGGAAAACCATCAGAAGTGGTTGAAATCAACTGCGCAATTATTTTGTGGGTATCATCCCCACCCCAATTTTACCTTCTTATTCCTGGAGGGTTTCTGGGTCATCAAAATCTTTAGTGTTATGGTATGATGCATGTTATCTTTCATGGTTGTTTAATGTTTAATTGCATGCATGATAATTTTAGTTATGTGCCATTAAGGTTTAGAAGAAAAAGTTGTATTGGACATTATTGGACCTTGAATAATTGATTCACCCCTACTCTCAGTTATTCTACAGAATTCTAATAGATTTTGGTTTCACTTGGTATTGACATTTTCGTTGGGTAAATATAGACCTAAAGGATCCTTATGTAGGAGATGCACTTTATGATGCCATAGGTGACTCGGTACCATGGTTGAGTGAGAGTTCTTGGCATTGATATATTCATTGAGTGTTTGCAAATGATGGAAATTTGTCTTAGATCTTGTTTTTGTAGAAGCATCATTAACATTTGAATGGTGCACTTGGTTATCTTCATAGTCTGAAGATGGTTAGATCTTGAGGACTCATGGGGTTCTTGGTTATATTCATGGTGTATGGAGATGGTTCTTCATAGCATAAGGAGATGTTTTTCTTCATGGTGTGTAGAGATGGTTGCATCTTGATGACTACTAAAATTCTTGGTAAAAGGTGTGGTTTATGCTTTCATTTGACATGTTATCCTTGGTGTTAGGATGGTTTCATTATCATGTCATGGTATACTCTTGATACATATTTAGAGTTTTTTGACATGTTATGGTATGTTAAAATGGAGCATGTCATCTTTTTGGTTGAGATGGTTTAGATCATGTTGTCATGTTTATGTTCCTTAGGCCATGGTTGGAACTTTGACAATGATCTTGGTTTAGTTTCTTGGTATTGAGTACATTGATCATAAGCTAGATACTTCATAATATTGCTATGTTACATTTGGAGTTGGCATGTATTGATTAGTTGTAGGTGCTCATGGATTCTTAGAGATGGTGGTGATGTCGATTTCTCTTGGATTAGAGAAGTATTTTTTGGGATGGTTGATAGTTTTAGTAGGAAGTTTGAGGGGCATTCACCTAATATAGACTTAAGAGGAGATTGTTCTTAGATGAGTCTTGGTTGGAGACTTTGATATCTTGATGAGCATTCTCATTCCCCACGCTTGGTCTACTTGGTGATTTTTTTACTTGAGAGGTATAGCCCATTGTTTCTCTTAGGTGTATTTTATGTATGCTTGTCTTTCATGGATATGGATCTTGAGCTATGGTACATGAGTTTTTTCTAGAGGGTTCATTTGAGAGATGGTTTTATATTGGGCATATTCCTTGGATTAGTAATAGTTATTCCTTTGTTTAGGAATGGTTTATGAGTTTGATCTTCTTGTGAGAGGCTTACATCCATGATTAGTAATATGGTATGGTTTTGGTGTTGTTGTGGCTTCTTGTTGGAGTTTTATAGAGGAGATCATACTTGCATAGTTTACATCTAGAGTTGTGTGTAGAAGGAAATGATATAGGTTGTGATTTGCATAGTTTCTCTTTGGTCTTAGTTATCTTCCTAGATATTTAGTTTCACATACATTGGATTTAAGGTTGGTTAGAGATTATGATCACTAGTCTGTGCTCATGTATTTGATGTGAGAGTTGACATGGTTATTCCTTTATCTCTTTCCTTTTTTGGTTGTGGATAACTTGGGAGAGCTTTGGAGATTGGTTATGATATTTTTTCTTGCAAGTTATTGGTTAATGTATTGTGGGTGTCCTTAAGACTACATGGATTCACTTCTTTGAGATGTTGTGAGTGCATTGGTTATAGATTTGACATAATCTTTTGTAGTAGGAGCTTCTTAGTATATAATTGGTAGGTATTGCTCTTGAGGCTTGTGATTGTAGGTTATAGATTGGATATGTTGATGATGTGAGATTTACTTGGTATACCTTTAGAGGTATGGATACTGGGATGGGTTTGGCACTTATTGTGGGTGTTGTTTTAGTTTTAGATATTTTGAAAACTATGGATACATGTGATTACCTCTAGATCACTTTTTTTGTGCTTGGAATTTCAATTGGTATAGGTTTTAATGATCTTCTAATGTGACAAGTTGGGTGACTTTCTCTTTGGATGACTTTTATATATGTTCAGTGGTAGTGGCATAATAGGATGTGAGATCATTTATGTCTGAGAAGCTAGATACTCTAATTCTATTTTAGGTACTAGGATCGAGCACTTCATGTACTTTGATCCATGATGGTGGATGTGCTAGAAGGGATTTTTCCATTTTCCATTTATGTGGCTATAGATTGACCCTATGCAATGTATACAACAAGTGGGAGATTATTGAGATAATGGGTGTTGCTTAGATTGCATAGCATTGTTATATTATTTTATTTTATTATGTAATGTTGCACCTAAATGGACGTGCAATATATAAAGATTCCCATGGGACATATTTGATGAGTTATATTGTAACATTGTGATAATATTTCATGTAATTATTTTATATTGGGAAAAAGAATTAAAATTCCACTATTAAATATGGAGTCAATAGGTTAGGTAGCACATGGTTTATGTAATAACACTTGGTGGTTTTGTGGGACTTACTACTATATAAGTAGCCACAAGGGTAGTTTTTGGTTGGAGAAGATAGAAGGGAAAAAGCAAGAGTCGAGTGGGACAAGGCTTGATAGATTAGCCAAAGGAGCATTTGTGAAGGTTGAAAGCATGGCATGGGATGCGTGGATTCATGCTTGTTTACTTGGATTTCTTGGTTGTGGCTATGGCTTTGAAGGCTTCCATGGTTGTATTGCAATGGTGTTATTATTGAATAATACATTGTGATGGATGCTTTTGGAGGTTGGGTTTTTCCCTCAATGAGGGTTTCCTAGGGTATATCTTGTGTCACAATTTTGTGGGTATGTTGTCTATTCTCTTGCATGTGGATTTCAATTACATATTTATTTTAGATCTATTATTGGTTATGTGGAAACTATTATATTCTTTGTTGCAAGTTTTTTTACACTTCATGCTTTTACTTAGCTTCTATATACCTTCTTTCTTGACACTTAGTAACTTGTCAACATGATCGGTCTCAACTATATTGCAAGTTGTTATATTCTTTTTTGCAAGTTTTCTTACACTTCATGCTTTTACTCAGCTTGTATATACCTTCTTTCTTCACACTTAGTAACTTCCCAACATGATCAGTCTTAACTATATTGCTTGGTTCATACATCCATTCAGTCACTACTAAATACTTGTCAATCACTATCCTACTTAGTATAAGCATTCTATGCTCAACCTTTACTAGATAACTTGATCATAGTGAAGACATTATAATATTTTCTAGTCAATGACTAAGTGTTTGGGCACTAATCGACAACATAGGCTTAGAGATAAACAATCTTTTCCTTTGACATTAGTATAAAAGCCACCTTTTTCTGAATACAATAATCATTTGTGTAAAAAATCAATACCCCCCAAAGACTACGATTTGATCCTATAAGATTTGATATTAGATCTTTGATTTACACATTGTTTCTCCTTGTCTTATTCTATCATATCCCCTTTTTATTCTTTCAAATCCCCTTTTTATTTTATATCACATTGTTTCTGTCATTGATGGAACTTGGAGCTGCTCCGCCTAATTTATATTTATCAAAGAATTATTGATGACATACAACAATATTCTCATAGCCATTATTCCATCCTTCTTATACTTGTTCCAAAATTCAAAACTAAATTTCTAGCTTGGCATCTAGATCAATGAATCATGTCAAAACTATGTATTTTTCTTCAAAATATCTTTAGCAATTGAGAACACTATCTGAATAATCTCTATATGTGGTAATAACTAAAGTTGAACCAATGTTAACTTGTGTCTAACCTATGTATCTTTATCCATGATCTCGGCTAACCTCTTTTGACAGAATGTCAATTCACTATAAGTGGATGAGCTTGAACTTGTGTTCTTTCCCAATGTAACAACATTCACTCTAATGTATGCATGTAATAACTCTAATGAGTGTGTAGTATCTTTTGTATAGAAATAAATATCGTACAATTTCAAATATAATAAATTAATGGTTTTCAAAATTGTTTCTAAATTAGTGATTGATTTAGAAAGCCCAACTTGAGACTATCTGAAATACTCTATGCTCCATTCTTCCTTCAAACCACTATGATAATTTTTTGTTGGTGTCCATGTCTTATATCTAAATTTGATCAACTAAATATACTAGCTAATCCAAAATTTTATGCTAATTATTCAAATTTTTGATCACAAATACATTTGTAAAACTATATTTGATACTATGGAGTACCTTTCTTCTCTTCTAATCTCTTCTTTGTTCTTTCTTTTCCCTATGGCTCAACAAGGTTTGTAGCTCTTGTGTATGCTCTAGTATAAGATTTTTCAAATCATATAGAGGTAATGTAATTACCTCATTAAGGCTTACTGACTCATCATCATCCTCTCTAGAATGAGTCACATCTTGAGATCTTGAGGGTGTATCATTTGGTCATGCTAATTGTAACTATTTCCCCTATTCACTGAATCTCAATTTTGGTTGTTGCTCTTGTTCAAAAATCACCCATTGCATAGGTTTCACATTTGTAGGTTTTGTGGCCTTTGCACTTTGTAATTGAATAAGAGCTTGAATATCCTCCTTCTCTTTCTATTTTACATCATCCTCTACCAATTGAGTTCATGAATCTTTATCAAAATTTGCCTTCATTTTCAAAATTGGCATAATAGTTACTGGTGTATATACAATTAAAGCCTTATCAAGCTTCTCAACACTTGTATCCTCTTTAACTAATGTGACATTAACACCATAATTCTTCTTATTTTCAAGTTTTTGATATTCAACTATTTGTAACAAAATTTGGCTAGTACAGAGTTTTCTTGAATCTATTAATAAGCCTTGCATTTCATCTTCAATTAGTACATTTCAATTAGGTGGAGGGGTATTAGTATCATCTTCAATTGTTACAGTCTCTTTCTGTCCACATTGGCTAGAAAGTTACTGAGTCTCCTTAGTAAGCTTAGGCATTTCTTGATTGTATTCATCTTCAAATTCTATGGCATCTTGGCCTTACCTCACTTCCATAATGTAGTAAGCAACCCAAATTCTTCTTTCTATATCCAAATACTATCTTTCTCAACTTCATGAACTTTATTTTTCAAAATTTTATATGCCCTATCTCTTTGCATAAAATTCTTGACAAAATCTTTAAGGGCTATGACATATGAGTCTTCCCTAAATCTAGTATTGCTTGTTCCACTATTGTCTCTCTTAATTACTTCCTAGTGGATAATGCCCATTTATACGTTGCATTCACTCTATTGTACAATCCCATTGGAAATCTAGTTCCCAATTCTATGTGGGTGTGTCTAAATTTGATCATCATGTTAATCATGGCACTTTGAATCTTAACTTGATCATCATTACTCAAACAATTGTACTATATATCTTTGAATCCCATAATACTTTTAGATCCTATCAATTTTGCACATACTTGATCTACATTTATTGGATTAATTATCTTCACTATTTGTAATTTGTTGGGTTCATCAAACTTAGTATTTTCATCATCTTCCTCCTCCTCTTGTACTATAGTTAGTTTTCTTCTTGGATTTTCTTGCACTTTAGCTAGTTTCCTCTTCTTAGATTGACTTCTAATTAATTGGTTAGTAGGAAAGTATTCTATCATTTTCCTCGTGATGTTCACCTTTCCCATTGGCATCTAAGGTGTCACTATTTCTTCTGTATCCTTCTTTAGGTCAGCCCATACCTTATACTTTATCACTTGACAACCTTTTTTTTTTTTTTTCTTGGTTGCCTTTGACTTCACAACAACAAGTTATTTTCCTTTACCTTCCTAGACCTCTATAGGTTGTCTTGACCCTTCTCCTTGTTCCTTATTACCACCCTTAGAAACCTTTCTCTTTCTTTTCTTCCCTACTTTAGGTGTGATGGATTCATCAATCAACTCAACAATTACAATCTAATATTTCTTGGCACTTGCATCTATATCTTCTGCCAAAAGTGTAGTAATTGTTGTAGTTATGTCATCTACATTTACTTCATAGGATATTGGTCTTAGCAATGCTACCGTTCGAAAAAAAAATCGTGCATATACAATATTAGTATCTATAATGAAACAAACCTCATCATAGTATTTGTCCACAACTAATTTTAGAATTCTCATTATATTCCTCATCTTAAACTTGTATTCTTCAATGCAGTTATCCATTATTGCTTCAAAAGTTTCTCCCAATTTTATTAATAAATGACTTAGTTGTTCCATATCTATTCTATTCATATGCCAAGAAATTGTTCCAATGGTAGGAAAATAATTTTGTACATACAAAAATATACAAACCAATAATGATCCAAATTTTAAAAAGGTGTTCTTTTCTTTCCTCATTGCCTCTAAGTTCTTTGTAGGTTGATGAAGTTGTAGCTCACAAAGATCATATGTGTTAGTAAATAGTTTTGTACTTCAAATAGAAATGCAAACAATAAATCAATACACTTCAAAATAAGAGCAAAATATACTAACAATTGGATAGATTATAATTTCATTGATAATCTTCCTCTAAATTGAGAGGTATAGGTCCCTTGCTTATAGATTTGCAATGAATTTAAATGATAGGATGTACCTTTAACCTAAAGGTACTTAAGGTTTTATGACATTCATTCATAGACATGAAATGAATGTGTTTTCAAAATCCATAAACTATATAGAAGAAGAAAGACAAACAAGGAACCACAAGACTACCTGGCCAATCTTTCTTATTACAAAGAAAATGGGAAGAAGATTTCTTTGTTTTACAAACAACAAATTATGATACAAAAAATGTATCTTAGATATGAAAAAGTGACTATATAATCAACATCAGTCTAAGAAATTCATATCCAGACTCCAAAATTTAACATATAAAGTTTCCTACATCTCAAATACATAACAACATAACCATGGGATTACCTTGTTCCTAAAAATCAAATCAAAGTATGGTAAAATGAAATAAATTTCTCTTTTCCCTATTAGAAAACTTCCAACTCAGAATACCTTCCCTTTTCTTAAACAATATAAAAACATTTTCCAACCTAAGAGAACCCCTTTATAATAGTTTTCTCCCATTAAATAATTTTCGCAAAGAAGTTTGGCAACCACCACAACTTCCTACCGAACCAATCTTCCCATTACAATGATAACTAATTCTCTTAAAGAATTAATTATTTTGAACTTTCCAATTTATCCTACCCCATACTTACCATTCTACTTTCATGATCACATTAATAATTAATTCTTGGTAGAATTAATTATGACCTGAAACAACATGTTACATTGAAATTTTAAGGTTTAATTATTTTGGATTTATTAATATTTAATTATATAAATACTTAAATATTATGCAAAATAATTTATAATATTTTAACCTTTAAAGTTTTTTATTTTTTATTTGTGAAGGGTAATACTTAGGGTTTCAAAACCCTAGGTAACTGTGGCTCTTGTTGGGGGCTACATTCTATGTCAAGATGTAGAGAACTCTAGAATCTCTATTTGCTATTGTCCAATGCTTGATTATTTGGGCTGTAGAGTTATTTATCACTCTACTCTTATGCTTGAAAAAAAGAATTCTCTTCCTTGAACCTATCAGTCCCTTCCTAAGAAATGTGAAAGGTACTTGGAAGTATTTCAATCTCCTCTAAATGATGATTCCTTTTAACATGGAGCTTCTCCATGAAATATTGCACACTTTGTTTCCCTTACTTTTATATACTCAAGGCTGCTTGATCCAAAATCCAATGAAGGGATGATAAGGCATTTAAGGCTTTTCTTGCACAAAATTCTCCACCAAATTTCTTTATCTAAAAAATACTAAAAGCATGATCTCGTGTTGTCGAAAACTACATCAATTCTCAAAAGTGCTTACTATGGTATAAAGGTGAAACCATAATGTAAACAAAAATAAAAGCTCCATCCTATTCATTTCTATTGGTTTGAAAACACCCACTTTGGAATAATATGCATTACTGAAATACCAGTGAATATGATGAGGGACTGAAGTCCTCTTCTTCTCAGCAAGCATGTGCATGAGAATAGATGGCTTATGTCCAAACATACTAATTTATCTAGCAATTGATGTACCCATTGAAAATGATAGATAGTCACCTTTTGGTAACTCTGATAATCCACCATATGCAAATCCATGGAACAAAACCTGATCATCAAGAAAATCTTTGCACCTTTCTATTAGCCTCATCCATGCTCCTTTTAGCCTACAATATCCTTCAATATGTTACATTGACATTGTAGACATATATGAAACGTAAACAATTAATGTTTTTGCAACTTTCTTCCACACGCTATAAACCATCTTGCAGATTATAAACCAAATTAGGATTTACATCTTTATCATGATGCCTTTAAAATGTTATAGATAGTGAAATAGGAAATCAATATTTGCTAACTCATGGTGCTATTTTTATGGATACCTTAAAACTTAACACTAAATACCACCCTTCATCTATTCTTGACATATTGCATCTATAGGCAACCATAACCACAACATGCTATCACATGTTCATGTAGTGTCTGGACTAAAAATGACCATTGGTATAGAATCACTATCTTGCTAGTTATTCTTTTGAACCAACCAGTTTGTGGTCCCTTGAATAGCTAATGTGGAAGTCATTCTATCATCTTATATGATGGTGCTAAGCTAGAAACAATTCATTTCAATAATATGAGGAATGACTATGGTTGTAGTGCTTCTAGCATCAGGTGTGACCAACTTCATATTCTTATTGATCTTGATCATTTGGGATTAGTTCCTCCATGTGCACAAGAAATCATGACTGAATTTGTAGTTTTTGAAAATTTTGATAGTAGTGTCTTCACTGTCCTATGGAAGTTCATCATTTGACTCCTTATGTTTGTGTGCGATATCAACATGAGCTAAAAATGAGAAATAGTGGAGTTGTATATTCAAAGGTTCCTGCAAACCATTCATCAAGGTCACCTCTTATGGTTCATACTTTAATATGATATTTGCTAGTTTACCTTCAACTACATAGCCTCGAATCATACACACATTTTTCCTATCATGACAAATATCAAAGTGTTGTCTCAATAAACCACTCTATAAGCCACTTGGACTAGCCATGACCACAAGGCATGCTTCCAAATTTACTACTTTTATATTAGGTATGATGTCTTTTGAGCCTCCCTAATAATTTATTGAAGGCACCAACACTCATTTTCCTTCCAACAACATGTGCACCACACCACTTGGGATTCATTAGGAGAAAATACAATGATATATCTATAGTGCCAAGTTGACTGCTAACCACCATAGGAATCCCTATTTAATGGAATTTTAAAAGCACTATATTATTTTTCATTCCATATTATCAAGTGATTGCCAAAGACCAATATCCTTGGATTGACATGTGTAGAGGCATAACTTTGAGCTTGCTGATGTGATTAAACATTTCATAATTGTGCAATTTGGTCAAAGTTGATGGTTATATGATCATATATGATGGAGCTCTTTATTTTGATATTTAGTGATCACAAACTTCATGTGGATTGATAGATGCCACTAAAGGTGGTAAACTATGGCATCATTCTAATACCACATAGCTTAATGAAGAGAAGAAATCCCTCCAGATTTAATGGCTTCTTCCCACTAGAGATTGGATGATGGCAAAATATATTGATATTTCTGCACTCACTAGAATATACACATCCATAACATTATCTCCTATCACAAATAACTCATATGTGCATCATTTCCTTTCTCCTCATCATGTCCCTCAATTCCAACTGCCTAGAGAATGTTCAGATATGATATTTCCAATAATTAGTTGAGTTGTGAAGAGTGTATATTTATTGAATATAATACTTGGATGGCTCATCCACCACCTCATGTTAAACAAGACCTCACATTCCTGCACATGCCATTGTCATATGATAAGGGCTTCCTTCATATGTGCTTCATATCAGATGGCTGCCCTCTATTGCTTCTTTGCTTTAGGTAAATCATGAGACATAAAATTCAACCAAAACTTCCTGTCATGGGTACCATATTCTCCAATGCATATCAACCTTGAAATGTCATGAAGTCTTTTTTCTTCCTTTTAAATTTTTACTAATTACTTTAGGAATCCCTTTTTATCATGCCAACATAACTAAATTACTTTTCAATATCATTCTGTCAAGTTGGATAAAATAGTGAGAACTACATTTTCACCCCTCTTTGTGACTATGATCCTAGACTCTCATCCTTTTGTTACTGGATTTTGACCAATCATTTTTTTAAACAAGGTCCTCTTGTCAACATTACACCTAAATTATCATTCCATTAAAGGAAATATTAATGTAATGCACCATATTGCCTTCGTCAAACTTGTGGTGTAGCCCTCCAATTTCCTGAGCAATGTGCTTATAATTCACAGATGAGTTATCCTCATTCACATTTTCAACTTCCATACTGATGTAGCCCCAAAACAAATGAAAAATGAAAATCCCTGGAGAAGTGATAGAATATGGTTTTACATCTATTGACACACTTTCTTGACAATTCCAAAATGTGTTTTTCTACATTTTCTTGTACACCAAGATACCACAAGAAAACCATTTAAC
Source organism: Cupressus sempervirens (assembly GCA_028749045.1). Lineage (NCBI taxonomy): Eukaryota > Viridiplantae > Streptophyta > Pinopsida > Cupressales > Cupressaceae > Cupressus > Cupressus sempervirens. The sequence continues at coordinate 56,688,497 of CM053789.1, forward strand.
TTTGGCATTGATTTGATGCCAAAAATAATCAAGAGTAATCCACAATGCATATGGAGCTTGCATAGAGAACTCTAATAAAAGGTTTCCAGTAGAGAATTAGAGGCAAAAATGACAAAAGAGGTTGGTTTCTTAACTAAAACAATTTTTTGAAAGGGGCAGCTTGAAGGAAAAGGGAAATTACAAACCAACTAAAACCTTATTGAAAAGAAACAACACACAAAACAAAATAGAAACAAAGCAATCTACACTTAGCCACAAAAAAAGAAAATATGTACAAGAAGAGGGCAAGTAGCCCATACTAAGAAAAATGTACTTGGCTTCTCATGGAAAACCATTAATTGGTTGAGAGAAGTATGTGTTAGTTTGAAACAATAGTTTGCACGCAAGTGAGTCCATCCCCAAAAATTGGAGCACAACCATTGAAAAGAATAACTTGATAGTCACAAGGTTTTCAAATAGCAAGCTAAAGCCAAGGAGAAAACCAACATTATATCTCATCACTCACGGTACATTAATGTTCTCTTGTGCCAACTAGTCCTTATAAATACTCCTGATGTCTTCCATGAGATTATCAAAAAATGAAATGGCACTTTTATGGTGAAAGCTTTTCTTGGAATTGCTAGAATGATCACGCACATAGCACTTAGTTAAGTCTGCATCTTGCTCTTCCAAAGATGCATATTCCAAGAACATATCTACAAAATCTATCTCAAAACAAAAAGATTCTAGCGTAGGATTAAAATCCATTAGCTCATCTTCACAATCAAACTTGAACACTTCTAATTTTGGTTGTGTGCATGGAAATGGTCTAAGGGTAAAAGAATTTCCCTTGACTTCCATCTCACCTTTCTTAGTATCTTTGACTACCTTGGATTGAAAAGACTCTTCATGCATTTTTATGTGATCAAACAAAAATAATTCATAATTAGCTTCAATCTTTTTTTGTGTATGTTGATCTTTCATACCTTCTTGAATAACATCATTTAATGAAATATTAATAGTAGTCCCAAATATAAAAGAATCAAATTTTGCAATTAAAAAAACTTTTGATAAGTTTTCAATTGATCTTCCACCTTGGAACCCTTGTTCATTAGGAGGTACATCAAGGCTAATCATTGAGCCAGCTAATTGTGAGACATATTCATCCTCAAACTCAAAATGTAGATGGTAGGCTCCAGCTATACTATGGGGAATACTTTCAATTATGGGAGGAATTAGAAAATTGGCATCACTAAAGATAGTTAGATTCTAACAAAACAAAATAGTGCATGCCGATTTTACTACTTTGAGAATAGGCCTTTTCTATTTAAGCTTTACCTTTGGACACTATTGTTGCTCATAGAAGCAAATTTATACCTAGGAAACTTCTTCACACTTAATTATGCTCAGGATCATGTTGTCATCTAATCCAATAGCTTACCTTTGTGCATCTTGCAATTTTTGCACTTTTAGATGAAGAAGCAACAATTTAATTTCTATTTGCATGGCAATAATGAAAACACACAACTAATTATTTTTAATTGGTTGGCTAGTTAGAGATATCTAACCAACACTTCTATTGAATCTTTTAATGAAATTTCTCACAACTTCCCCTTTTTCCAACTTGATTTGAAAGAAATTAAATAACAATTTAGCTACATCAAGTGTGTGAATAAACTACTAAAGAAATTTCACCTCAAGATCATTCCAATAGGTGATGCAACTGTCTATTAATTTCTAGAACCATTCAACAAAATTTCTCACAAGGCTTTGAACAAATAGCCTCATGAATCTATTTTCTTCTTTTACACCAAGAGCACTGCATGCAATAATGACTACTTGGATGTGGTCATTTGGATCCTAAGTCTTGTCTTTGAAAAACATGGGAAGCTATTCCCATGATCTTTTAGGCAGGGCTCAATACTGGACCAAGGCAAACAGTCTGATCCAAGCCTCCCATGGTTGAGTGGCAACCACAATTATAATATACACTAGACTTCTTTAACCAAATCTAATTAGAGTTGCCACCTCCATCCTCAAGGAGGTACCTTAAGACATCCAAGAAAAAAAAAAGCACTGGTTCACTTTCTTTTCCTAGTGGAGCTACCAAAAATTGTTAGTAAATAGTTTTGTCCTTTAGATAGAAATGCAGACAATGACTCAATATGCTTCAACATAAGATAAAAATATAAAAACAATTGGATAGATTATCATTTCATTGATAATCTTCCTCTAAATTGAGAGGTACAACTCCCTCATTTACAAATTTTCAATGAATTTAAATAATAGGATGTACCTTTAACTTGAAGCTACTTAAGGTTTTATGACATTCATTCATAGACATGAAATGAATTTATTCTCAAGAACTATAAACTATATAGAAGAAAAAAGATGAACAGGCAACCACAAGACTACCAGGCCAATCTTTCTTATTACAAAGAAAATGGGAGGGAGATTTCTTTTGTTTTACAAGCAATAAATGATGATACAAGAAATGTATCTTAGATATGGCAAAAATGACTATATAATCAACATTAGTCTAACAAATTCACATCCAGACTAAAAAATCTACCATATAAAGTTTCGTACATCTCAAATAGATAACAACATAACCATAAGATTACCCTGTTCCTACAAATCAAATCTAAGTATGGTAAAACAAAATAAATTTCTCTTTTCCCTATTAAAAAAATTCCAACTCAAAATAGCTTCCTTTTTCTTGAAAAATGTACACACATTTTCTGACCCAAGAAGAACCCTTTTACAATAGTTTTCTCCAATTAAATAATTTTCCCCAAGAAGTTAGGCAACCACCACAACTTCCTACCAAACCAATTTTCCAATTACAATGATAATTAATTTTTTAAAAAATTAATTATTTTGAACTTTCCAATTTACCCTACCCCATACTTACCATTTTACTTTCATGATCACATTAATAATTAATTCTTGGTAGAATTAATTATGAGGGAAATACATGTTACCTTAAAAGTTTAATGTTTAATTATTTCGAATTTATTAGTATTTAAATATATAAATAATTAAATATTATGAAAAATAATTTATAATATTTTAACCTTTAAATTATTTTAATTTATTTTTTAATTTGGTAGGGGTAATACTTAGGGTTTCAAAACCCTAGTTAACAATATATATGATCCTTTTTCACAATATTGTAGCCCAAATCAACTACTACATAGGGTATGTTGTTCAATCTGCTAGATTGATAAAATTTATGTGTAATCACATGAATATAAAATTTGATTAATAATTCCTTAATTCCATTAATTATCATGCCATGACCATTCCACTTTGCCTTGGTCAAATTTTTAATTTCATTCTTTTTTCTACTTCTAATACTCCTTGGTCAATCCAAGGTAGGGTACCCAATTACCCTACAAATGATGGCCTTTTTTTATCTTGATTGGACCATCTTCTAACCAAATTTGAATATCATGTACATATATGAGAATAATCTTTATCCATTCAACTTTAAAGAGCTTAAAAATTCTAAAGGAATGAGTAAGCCCTCTCTTCACAATGATCTTGTATTCATCCTTTAGGATTCCATCAACACATAGGTTCTCATAAGCTACTCTAATTTCAAAATCTTTGATTTCTCCAACTTTTCATAAATAGCATTACCTTGGGTATGTTTAGGATCATGGTGTGCCAAAATTTGGTGATCTAAAAAATATGTAGTTCTAAAATGCCTCAAAGAATTTCAAAATCTATTCCAACCTTTTTCTCACCCATCTTGGTACCAAACCAAAAACTTAACCCCTTTATAAGGCCTGCTATATCACTGGATACCAAGCCCACATGGTCTATTAGATTTCTTTAGAATAATTGAGAGGCGGGGTGAATAAGTTATCCAAGGTCCAAATGTACAAATGAAACTTTTCACGACTTAGTGAACCCCTATCCATAAAACTTTTTTATCATGCATGCATCCATTAGATTATGCAATCACTTAAACTTGTAGGTTATTGTCAAATCAATTTGTAGAAATGTAAACATTAAACATAACATATTCAATAACAAATTTGACACAATGATTTAATGTGGAAACCCAATTTGGGAAAATCCACCAGTAACATGCTACCCATTCTCGTTCTTCTAAAGTGATGCCCTATGAAAGCCCAACCTTGTTGGAGGTTATAATATACACTATTAAATGTGACCTAGCTAAAGGATTTCAATAACCCTATTAGGAGTGAACCTTGTTAGAGGAATTTAGACCATTCACTTGGAATGTCACTCAGTTAAAGGATTGACAAATGATTGTTTGGTCAAACTTAATCAAAAGGATTTACCCTAGACTGATACAATGATTAGAGAGTAACATTTAGGCTTGATCTGATAACAACTTACAACTCCATTGGTAGATTATAGATCTATATTTTAGTCCTACACTCTTCTTGGCTTTCACAGTCTTTAGCTCTGACAGCTTGTTCACCCTTAAAACATCCATAACCTTAAGCCTTCTTGCTTTTCCTACCAATGCAAACACTCCCCTTAGGTCACTAAATGAAGCAATACCCTAGACTCCTTTTCTTCATTAGGTTCTAACACATGACAACCCTTGCTTCTGACTAGACATCTCTATTAATAGAGAATTAGGATATTTTGTCATTCATACTCCATCATCCATTTCAGGGTTAGGTTTGATTAGGTAGGATTCAATGAACATACCCCTCATTTCATTTCATTTCCTTCTAGAAACTTCTCTTTCAATCCTCTTTGAATTCATCTCAAAATGGTTCACCATGGATTTTGTGCCACAAGCTCATCAACCTTATCTTCCACATGGTTCACACAATCCAAGAAAACAAACTTTTTATCTCAGATTGATCAAATTCTTAATCTTTCTCATAATGATGACACTCGACATTAACTAGCTCCTAATGCTCAACACATATTGTGTTGCTCAGCATCCTCTATTAAATCACTTGGCACAAACTAAATTTTATTGGTGCTCAACATCAACTAAACTTTACTTTTCTTACACTATTTCACTCATCCTAGATTGAAATAGACTTTGCTCGACTGCAACTAATTTTCTTCTTGGATTGCACTAACTTTTCTCAGCACCTACTATGTAGAATGTTAAGCTTGGTGAACAAAATTCATTTAACTTGTTCTTTCAAACTTAATCAGTGTAACTAACCCTTTAAACTTTAGGTAGATTATCAATGCACTATAATATCATTGTCTTAACTAATTCTTGTACTCCATTTCATATCATAAGTCAACCTTTTCTTTAGGTTCTATTGTTACCTCCCTTGATCAAATCCTCTTAATCAATCAAATAAATGATAGTACTTAAATCATATAAGAAATTTTCTTACTAGCAACTAATAGGTTTGACATTAATGACAAAACAATGATTGAAACACATTTATCATTCTTGTATCAATTTTCTTTCAATAGTCTCCCTCTTTGAGATTGATGGCAAACCAAAATGACCAAACTTAATCAGTAAGACCAACAAAATATGAAAAAGAAAATAATTCATTGTATTGAAATCTCTCCCTCTATTAGCAACTTTCATCTTCTTAGTATGTTACAAAATTATATTTTCACCAATAGATAATCAATCAAATCAGCTTTACGACTCCCTCTTGTTCACTTCTTAGATCTCCCTCAACATTATCTCCCTCTTACTAGGTACATTTAATCAGCAAATACACTTTCTCCTTGAACACACTTACTCTCACAGCTTTCATCTCTTGGTACTCTTTAACTCTTAGTATATTATCTCCCTCTTTGACAAAAATGCCAAAGACTTATTAACTTTATATGCAGATATGAATATTTTCAGTTTCTCCCTCGGTCACCTAGCTTGTGACTAATTTGTAGTTCCAACTCTTTGATTACTTTATGCAGCTCCTAAAGTAAGATCTAGTGCATCAATGTGTAACATATGTGAATCACCTTATTTGATGCAGGGCAGTTCTCATGCTTCTTAGATAGCCTTTGATAGGGGTATCACCCCTAGTTTACCTCTAAGATACTCATGAGAATCCTTAGCTAATGCTTTTGTGAATATATTAACAATTTCCTCTTTTGTACTAACATATTCCATCTTCACCTCTTTATCTTGAAGTAATTCTCTCAAGTAATGATACTTGATTGCAATGTGCTTAGTCTTTGTGTACATCACAAGATTCCTACATATATTTATAGCACTTGTATTATCAAAATAAAGTATCACTGGTTCTTGATGATTTCCTCCATTCCTTTGATCAGTTGTTTGATCCATACAATATTTGTGCAATTTAACATATCAAAAACATATTCTAGTTTAGTAGTTGATTGAGAAATCTAGTTTTGTTTCTTGCTAGTCCATGTAACCAACCTTTTTCCTAAGAAAAATGCTCCTCTACTGGTGCTCTTTCTATCATCAATATTTCTAGCCCAATCAACACCAATATAGGCTCTTAATTCAAATTTCTCATTTTTCTTCTAGTATAGACTATAGTCTTCTATTCCTTTTAAAAATATCATTATTCTCTTAACAACCATCAAATGATTCTCCCTGGAAGTAGCGAAGAATCTTGCAACTATCCCTATAGATAATGCAATATCAGGTGTACTATGCACTAGATATTATAATTTTCCAATCATAGACCTATATAATGTTTGATTCACCTTGGCTGAATCATCATTCTTTGATAATCTATGTCCTATAACCATAGGCGTACTTACTAGCTTAAAATCTTCCAATCCAAAAGTTTTTAGTGCCTCCTTTACATACTTTTACTGAGTGATGTATATACCATATTTCATCTAACATAGTTGAAAATCCACAAACAACTTGATCTCCTCAAACATAGACATCTCAAAATCCTACTTCATTTCATTTGCAAAAGAATTACATAAAGTATCTTGACCTCCAAATATGATATCATCAAAAAAAAATTCAGATAGAAAAATATCTTCGCCTTTCTCTATCTTCAAGTATAGCTTGTTGTTATCATCAGCCCTCTCAAATCCAATCTTCATAAGATAATTTTGAAGTCTCCCATACCATGCTCTTGGTGCTTGCTCAAACTACATAAAGCTTTGTGTCAGCTACATACCATATTTTTGTTATTAGCATGAAAAATTCTTCTGGTTGTTCTATATAAACCTCTTCCTCCAATATACTATTTAGAAATGCAGACTTAACATCCATTTGATAAACTTTTTTCAAACCTTTGTATGTAGAGTAAGCAAGCAGAGTTCTTGCTCCTTCCAGTCTTGCAATAGGAGTGAATGTCTCTCCATAGTCTATCCCTTCTTCTTGTGCATATTCTTTACAAACTAATCTTACCTTGTTCCTTGTGACTTCACCTTTTTCATTTGACTTGTTTATGTATACCCACTTGGTTCCAATCATTTTTTTTTCTCCTAGTCTAGGAACTAGAGTCCATTTCTTATTTTTCTCAATTTGTTCAATCTCTTCTTCCATGGATTTTCTCCAATCCACATCTTTTAAGACATCTTTCACTATTTTGAGTTTGTGCATGCTCAACAAACATGTAACATTTCTCAACTTGTTCCTTGTCATTGCCCAACATCTTTATCTCTAATGATTTGTGCTATAGAATGATGTCTCTTCACATGCTTAGACAATCTTGTTTCATCTCTGGCTTCTACATTCGGTCTCTCAACTTTTGAATAACTATGTACCTCTCTATGAGGAAGTTCAACATCTCTTTCATGTACACTAATCTCTTAAATAGAATATGCCTCAACTTCGTTATGTAACTTGAAATATGAATGTAGCTTAGTTCCTGAATGCAACTCAACATTCATAGTATGTGACCCCACAGTCATTGAAACTTGATTTATAACATCTTTTTCATCAGGCATGCCTTCATAAAAGTATACAAATGATTTGTATTCTTCTAGTTCCTTCATAGTTTCATCCTCATATACTTCTACATATTCATCAAATTTCACATTTTCACTTTCCACAACTTTGGTAGTGTTAGTATTTAAATAGTTATAAGCTTTAATTCTTATGGAATAACCAAGAAATGTACTTTCTTCACTTTTTGCATCTAGTTTATCATTCCTAAAATATTTGAGAATATAACACTTGCTTCCAAATACCTTAATTTTTGTTACATTTGGTGAGTATCCATACCATAGTTCAAAATGTCTTAAATGAGTACCTTTATTGACTTGTATAGGGTTCAAGGTATAAACAACTATACTCACAACTTCTCTCTAGTACTTCAAAGCAATATTTGTCTCCATCATGAGTGTCCTAGCATAGTCCATTATAGATCTATTCCTCCTTTTAGCAATTACATTTTGTGGAAGATTTCTAGGAGCAGATGTTTGTCTTTAGATTCCCCTATCATTACAAAACATCTCAAACTAATTTGATGTAGTTCTCCTCCTCTGTCAAATCTCCAACATTTTAGACTTTTTCCTATTTCCTTCTCAACTCTTTTTAAGTACCACTTAAACATTTGGAAAGAATTAAATTTTTGTTTCAGAAACATAACTATCATATAACTAGAATAATCATCAACAAGAAACATAATGTACTTATCTCCTTTGTAGCTTTGCATTTCAATTGGTCCACACATGTCATTATGAACAATCTCTAATATTCATTTAGAGGCATGAGTCTTACTCTTAAAACTTGACTTTTTCATTTTGCCTAACTAACATTATTTGTGAATTATATTGTTAGGCTTCTTCAACTTAGAAAAACCTCTTACTTTTCTCATGTTACTAATACTAACCAATTTATCAAAATTAACATGACATAACCTGTTGTACCATAGCCACACATCATCAAATTCTACAACTAAACAAGTAGCATCCTCTATATCAAGGTAGAATAGATTACCTTTAGTTTGATCTTAGCAATTTTGTTCTCAAACTCAACCTTGCATCCAAAATTATTCAATGGTGACAAACTCAACAAGTTATAGTTAAGTCCTTCAGCATAGTAAGCATTGTCACATAAAAAAATTCTATGTGATCTTGATAGAACCTTTTCCTTTTATTAGACATGGTGCATCATTACCAAACCTTGTACTATTTCTATTATAATAATTCAAGCTAATTAACTTACTTTTATCTCCAGTCATGTGATGTGAACATCCACTATTAATGATCCATCTGTCCCTCTTGTTCAGACAAGACACTAGGATAGTTTCCTCATCCTCATTAGATTTATCCTTCATTGCAACATACACCACTTCATCATCATGATCGTCAGATCCATCTTTTGTTTGCTCTTCAGCAATGTAGCAAGACTTCTTGCCTTTGTCTTTGTAGTCTTTGCTATCTTCATCTCTTCTACTTTTTTACTTGTCACCACCTTTGTAATTCTTCTTCTCTAGACATGTAGTAGCAATATGACCAACCTCATTGCAATTGAAATACATGATAGGTAACTTACCTTTAAACTTCCCTTTATCTCTATGAAATCTCATCGCTAATAGTGCTTCAAGTTGATCTACATCTTCCTCATCTGTATCATTTTCATTGGACACATATTTTTCCTTTTTCTTCTTATTCTCATCAGGTTCTTTTAATGACATCTTAGCTTTAAAAGTAGACTCAATATTTTCATGTCTATAATTATCAAAGTTAGATAGCTCAAAAGTAGTGAGCCTACTTACTAGACCTTCAAGAGTTAGATAATTCCATTGAATAGATCTAAGTTCTTGTACAAGAAACACTCTAATAGCATAAGTAGGAAGTAGTGTTCTCAAAACTTTACTTAGTATGATATCATCATCTATTTTACTAGTAGCTCCGCTTATTGCATTAACAACATCTTTTATCCTAGACAAATATTAAACAATATTCTCATCTTCTTGCATTCTCATATCATCAAACTTAACTCTAAGACTTTTAGCTTAAGCTCTTAGAACATTCTTGTCACCTCCATAGATAGTGTGTAGAGCATCTAACATTTTCTTTGCACTATCACAAGCTTTGATATCATCAAATTTAGAATAGCTTAGAGAAGAAGCAATCTCCAACATTGTCTAGTTGTGTTCTTCCTTCTTTTTTAGATCTTCAATAGTTAGGGCTCTAGTGGGATCATCATGCTCAATAGTAATGGTAGATTGTGCATTATCTCTAAGACCTCATATGTGTAGCTTCATCAAACTTTTCCATGCAATAAACTTATCTCTATTAAGCTTGGGTACTTCTCTTTTTGACATCTTGATCCTTTTGCTTCTAATACTTTCACACTACTCCTCTTATGAAGATGGCACTGATAGCAATTGTTAGAATTCTTTATAATAACTAAGAGGGGAGGTTGGGGTGAATCAATTATCCAAGGTCTAGATCTACAAATAAAACTTTTCATATCTCAGTGAATGCATATCTATAAAACATTTTCATCATGTATGCATCTATTAGATTATGCAATCACTTAAACTTGTAGGTTGATGTAAACTTATTTTGCAGAAATGTAAACATGAAACATAACAAATTCAATAACACATTTGACATAATGATTTTATGTGGAAACCTAATTTGGGAAAAAACATGACTAACATGCTACTCCTTCTCACTCTTTTGAAGTGATGCCATGTGAAAGGCCAAATCTGTTAAAGGTTACAATGCACACTATTGAATGTGACTTGATTAAATTATTTCAATCAACCTATTAGGAGTGAGCCTTGTTAGAGGACTTTAGAACATTTACTTGAAATGTCACTTAGCTAAAACATTTACAAATGACTATTAGGTAGGATTTAATGAATTTACCCCCAATTTTATTGCATTCCCTTCTAGAAACTTCTCCTTCAATCCTCTTTAAATTTGCATCAAAATTGTTCACCATGGATTATGCTCGACCAGCTCATCAATCTTATCTTCCACACAATTCATATAATCCAAGAAAAGAAACTTGTTGACTTAGATTCATCAAATTCTCAATCTTTCTCATAATGCTGACACTCAACATTAAATGGATTCTAATGCTCGACACATTCCATGTTGCTTAACATCCTCTATGAAATCACTTAGCACTAACTAAAGTTTACTAGTGCTCAACATCAACTAAACTTTATTTAGCTTACATTGTTTCAATAAGCTTACACTGAAATTGACTTTTCTTGACACCTAGTGTGCAGAATGTTAAGCTTGAAAGACAAAATTCGTTTAACTTGTTCTTCTAAACTTAATTAGTGTAACCAACCTTTGCAACCTTAAATAGATTATCAACACATTATAATATCAGTATCTTAACTAATTCTTGTACTCTTTTTCATATCATAACTCAAAATACAATCTTGGTACTATTGTTACCTCATTGGATAAAATCTTGTTCACCAATCAAATAAATGATAATACTTAAATTATATAAGCAATTGTCTTACTAGAAAATAGTATGTTTGACATCACTCACAAAAAAATGATTGAGTTTCACATTTGTCATACTTGTATCAATCTATTTTTAATAATGGTCAACTTTAAAAATGTCCTAAAAACATGATTTTGGCCTGTTCTTATGTTTTTTTTTTTACTTCAAACATGTACCTGATAACTTTTTTTCACCCAACTTTGATGAAATGAAAATGGTTTCTTAAGAATTTTATTAGCTTCCAATAAATGTAATTTATGTCAAATTATGAGTTCACTAAGTAATTATTATTTAATTTCTAATGGAGTTATAGATAAAGTGTTAATTAACACAGTAATTGAAAAATATCTATAACTTTCAAATAGTAAAACACTTTTGAAATTTAAAAGATATATTGCATTCTATGCTTCTTCTGCTATAAGGAAAAATAAAGAAAATTTAAATTTTGTAGAGTTTTCAATTAGTTAAGGTGGTCAGACATGAGAGTTGTTTTATTTCAAAAATATTGTACTAAATATTTTATAATTAATTAATTATTTAGAATAAAAATACTCAAAAATATGCATCACATCCAGGCATGAGTCTATTAATTATAACTAGAATCTTATTAATTTAAATATTATCATTTGATTTTGATTAAGGTGGTTAGACATACAATTACTTCTTATTTTTGTCCTAAAATTTTTGCAATATTGCATTAAAATTCAAAATTTTGACCAATCAATTTTTATATTTTTTAGATAAGGCCTAGTATTTTAGAAACTAATTTTCATTTTCTAGATATTTTTTTATCTCAAATATTCTATAGAAATTTTATAGCAAGTTGAAAATTGCATGTCAAGTTGACATAGCCTTGTTTTGTTAAATTTTTATTACCACTTAAGGGCATAGTTTGGTTGACCATGATCATACACATACCATCTTATATATTGAACATTCAAGACTTTAGGAAGAATTGATGATAAAGCTCCAATATCATCAATAGTGTTTTTTATTTTAATTATATTTCTAAAGTTGGGTAGAGGACTTTGATCATTCCTTATGATTTGTTCACTTATATCCTTCATAATTTCGCCTCTAGATGCCATTTTGAACTAGGGTTTGAAACAAAAATCCTTTCACAAATATCTTCACTAAGTATTTACTTTTGCACTAAGAATGATACTTACTTTGTTTCACAAATTCGCTAATAAATTGTTGTGATTCTTTTGCTTTAGTTGCTAAAATCACTTTGATCACCTTGAAATCTTGTTGTAATCTCTTTGATTTCTTGGTAAATGAAAATGAATGTCTAAATCTGATAAATACCTTCAAACTTTAATTTTAGCTCTACAATTAATATTTTTGTACTTAGTTTGTGTATGATAGCTAGCTCAATCTCCAATTCAACTCAATCAAGGATACTCACTCAACCATAACTGATTCATTAAGTCAGTATGTTATTTTTCTTGATCACTCGGTCTATATTGCAAATCTTGGTCTATATATTGTACTATTGATGCTTGGTATTTTATTATTTTCTTTTTTTAATAGTTCTCAATGGATATTTCATTATGTAGATGTGAGATTTTATCACTTTTATGCTAGGAATTGATGTAAAATATAACATTGAGTATATTTAGTTCCTACATACTTTTCTTCTTTAGTGAGGTATGGTGTTTAATCACCTAATTCCATCAAATTGGGTGATCATAGTTTCACCTACTCTACTACTTCCATCTCTTGCTATTTGTATCCATTTTTTCTTTCCTTCAAGCTTATTACTTCCATTACTTGGTGCTGGTGTTGATGTTCTAGTTTTGTAATTTTTATTGATGTGTCCAATTTTGAGACAAATGAAACATACTAGTTCTCCATTTAGCCATTTTTTGTAATTTCCTCTAAAATGCCTTTTTATGCAATTCTCTAGAATGTGTCCATATTCTCCATAATAGTGATAGTTGTACCATGTATTTTAATTCCAATTTTAGGTATTACCTTTTCTTGTTGTATGATTTTGTTTTTCGGTTAACCAATTTCACTTTTTCTTGATTCTACACTCATGATCTATATGTCCATACTTTCAATAATTGTAGAAATGGGCTTGCAATTTAGATAACATTCTGGTTGAGTCATTTTTCTTTGATCTGCCTTCATGTGCTTAATGTGATTCTTTCTTATATTTAACATAATTACCACTTGGTTTAGGTTTAGGAATTTTCTTACCATTTCTATTTCTGCAAATGTTAGTGATGTGACCAATTTTCCCACAGTGATGACATGTATCTTTTTCTTTAGATTTTTCATTCCTTTGTTCTCCACTGCTGGAGGATTCTTCTTCTTTAGTAGATGAAGAGTGCTTTTTGTATCTATGTCTAGAGGTGTCTTTTATTCTAGGTGACCTCATCATTTCTTCAAAGTGTTTGATTGCTTCATTTTCTTTGTTCAATATCTCCATGAGTTCCTTTTCATACCTTAACTTACTTTTCAAATGCTCATTCTATAGTCTTAGATTTGTGATTTCCAAATTCATTTTATTTTCTTCCTAATTTACAATTAATAATTAATTTATCTTATCTTGCTGATTATTTGTAAGCTTTTGTACCTCAAATGATCTTTCTTCAAGTTGACTTGCCATCTATCTCTTGTCTTCTTCATATATGAGCTTGTCTTCCATTGTTTTATTTTTTTGTTTGATTGCTTCACATTCAGTACATGATTGAATTTCTTATTTTCTCTTGAGATCTTTTGCTTCTTTTACTAGGGCACTATTCTTCTCTAGCAATTATGTGAATGCTTCATCATTGTTACCTATCTTTCCGCTATCTAGTAGTCCTTCTATGTCAACTTCTATATATTGAGTATCATTTAACTAAATTGCTATCTCTTTTCTTCCTTTTAGGGTTTTCCTAAACTCCTCTTTTTCCACTTCTTATTTTTGCAATACAATATATATTTCAATCATCTAATACAGTGTCTACTGAGCTTGCTCAGGCATTGAAGGATTTTGTGGCAGTAGTTAGTGGTAACTTAGCTCACAAGGTTAGCAAAGAAAAGTCAATATTTAATGAGTTCACTTGGTCTCTAAAGGATTTTGCAGAATTCACCGTGTTCACTGAGCTTTAGTTGGTTAACATTAGAAATCATTTCTAGAGTAGTGTTTACTGAGTAGGGTCAACCAATGAAGGATTTCATTGTTTTTGGAAATAAAGTTTAATTTTTTCATGTAATGTTTTTAGCCTACTAATCTAATGATTATTGGTAATTGTAGCTTGTAAATGAGCTAACTTGACAATTTGTAAGTATAAATAAAAGGTCAAGTTATGAATTCTGAATTGTAATGAGCAAGCATGCGAGTGTGTTGATTGTGTTAAGGAGAAAGTGTGAGAAAATTTTGAAGAATGATCTAATATCCTTGAGGAGTAGAAAAGTTGTATTTTATCAGAGAGGATCTAGTGAAGTAGAACATAGATTTGTATCAGTAATTTAGTTACATCTCATTTAGGTCACTTCATTGTTACTTTCTCACCATTGTAGTAGTGATTCCTAAATCTCTTAACAAAGTTGGTTTAATAGTTATTTTCTTAATCCTCTAACAAGGTAATAGTTCTATTGAATTTTTCTAAAGTCCTCTAGCAAGGTCACTCCTAGTAGGGTGATTAAATCCTCTAACAAGGTCACACCTAACAGTGTGTTTTGTAACCTTTAACAGAGTTGGATCATAATAGGGCTCACTTCATAAGAGTGAAAATTAGTAGCTAGTTACTTGGTGATTTTTCCTATATTGGTTTTCCAAGTTAAATCTGGTGTCTCTTGTGTTCATGTTATTTCTTTGTGCATATATGTTAAAAAATGTGAATGCTTAAAGATCAGTAATAAGTTAACATACACTACATCTACCGAGTTATAGCATTTTTCTATATGTTTACTGAGTGACAATAGTAACTAGTTTTATTACAACATCTAAGGGATCTATGGATATGTTTTTGTGGTAACTGATTCACCCTCCTCTTAGTTACTCCATCTATATTTCAAAAAATTGGTATCAGAGCCTTTGGTGCTTGCAAGAAGGATTTCAAGGATCTAAGCTAAAGGTTAGGATGTCTTACAAGAGGGAAATTCCAAGGCTTAACAAGGATAACTGATTAGCATGGCAAGGTCTCATGAGACTCCATCTAGCTTCCATTGGAGATACAAGATTGAAATATCTTGATGAAGAATATGTAACTCCTTCTAGTACACTATATGTCAATGATGTTGTTGAGAAGAAGACTCATAACACCATGATCATAGACATTGCATCAGCCTTATGCCATGAAGAATTTGATGATATCAAGGACTACAGAACTACCTTTATGATGTGGAACAAGCTAAAAGATATCTATGGAGGTGATGACAATGTGAGAAGAGCCAAAGTAGAAAGTCTAAGAGGAAAATTTGATCAGATGAGGATGAGAGAGGATGAAAATAGTGTTAAATATGTTGAAAGGGTCAAAGCATGTGTCAGTGCAATCAAGGCTTCTAGAGGAGATATCAAAGAGAAAATAGTTGTAAGTAAAGTTCTTAGAACATTGCTTCCCATTTATGCAATTACAGTTTTTGCAATTCAAGAAAGATGATGTGAAACAAATCATAAGATACATTGAGAAGCCATAGTGCAAATATTGACTAAATTTGTGCAGCTTCCAAGAACATTGAATTAGCATTTGAAGCCAAGCTTTCATTCAGGGTCCATTTGTTTGCGGGAATTAACCTAGAATAAGGAAATAGGAATAGGAAAATTGGAATAAATCTATTCCTATTTTGGCCCAAAATGAGAATAAATCGAATTCCAATTTTTTTTAGGAATTAGATTTATTCTTGCATTGGACCAAAATTGGAATAGATTTATTCCAATTTTCCTATTCCCGTTTCCTTATTCCAGGTTAATTCTAGAAAACAAGCAGACCCTCAAAGAAAAGGGCAAGAAGATAAAGGATTCTCAGTCAAAAAGTGAAGAAGAATCATAACAGAGTTATGACAATGATCTTGAGGTGGTTGAAGCTCTACTTGTAAGGAAATATTCTAGAGGAAAAGGAAAATACAAAGGTAAGATTCCTTTGATCTATTTTTTATGTGAGGAAATTGGTCATATTGCTGCCAGGTGACCAATCAAGTAAAACAAGGATGAGAAGAAAGGTCACAAGTGCAATGGCAAGAAAGACTTCCAATCATTCAAGGACAAAGGTAAGAAAACATATTTCATGGCTAACGATTCTAAGGATTCTAACAATAGTGAAGATGAAATTTTTTACATTTCTATGAAAGATGAATATGATAATGATGACGAAGATAAGATGGAACTTATCTCTCATGTGAGTAAAAATGATACATGGATCATAGATAGTGGTTGTTCTCATCATATGATTGGTGATAAAGCAAAGTTTGAACATTTTGAAGATTATGATTGAGGTAATGTGAGGTTTGGTAATAATGAACCTTGTTGCATAAAAGGAAGAGGAAGAATCTCACTAACTAAAGAGCTTGTATGTCATAATGCCTATTGGGTTGAAGGTCTAAAACATAATCTATTGAGTGTGGCATAGCTAATCAATATTGGATTCATGGTGGAATTCATGCATGGAAAGGTGAGACTACTAGATGACAAAAGAAAGCTAATTGGATCAGGCATACAGACAAAAGATAAATTTTTCTATCTTGAAATTGGTGAATGTTCATGTTTTATTGCTCAAGTTTAAGAAAACTGGTTATGGAATAGAAGGTTATGTCATGTGAATTTTGGTAACCTAGTGAAATAAGAAAATTCATAAAAGTAAAAGGCATTCCTAGTATAGAGAAACCTTATGTTGGTCAATGCAAGAGTTGTTAGATTGGTAAGATGGGAAAGATGAGCTTTAAAAGTAAAATTTGTCAATTTGAAGAAATTTTAGGAATTGTGCATACTGATTTGTGTGGACCTATTTGAATTGAGAGCTATACTAGAGAAAAGTTCTTCATTATTTTTGTTGAAAACTACTCTAGAATGATGACTATCATGTATCTAAGAGAGAAATTACAAGCATTTGAGAAGTTCAAATGGTATTTGGCTAGAGTAGATAAAGAAATAGGGAAAAGGTTAAAATGCTTGAGGTTAGACAGAGGTGGTGAATTCATCTCCTATGAATTCAATAACTTTTTTATTGAAAGAGGAATCAAAAGATAGGTATCAACTCTTGAAACTCCCAAGCAGAATGGAATAGCTAAAAGGAGGAATAGATCTATCATGGATTGTGCAAGAACTCTAATGATGGAAATGAACATTAATATCAAATACTAGAAGGAAGCTATCAGCACTACAGTTCATACCTTGAACCGAGTATAGTTAAAGAAGGACTCATTCAAAACCCCCTATGAGTTATGGTATAGTTATAAACCTAATGTAAGTTACCTAAAAGTATTTGGAAGCAAATGTTATATTTTGAAAGAATCTAGAAAAGGAAAATTTGATGTAAAGGGTGATGAAGGCATATTTTTGGGATATTCCTACAAGAGCAAGGCATATAGATGTTTGAATTTGTCTACTCACAAAGTCATAAAAAGTGCACATGTGAAAGTTGATGAGTTTGTAGAAAGGACTGAAGAAGAAAGCAAAAAGGAACTAGAAGATTATAGGAGATTTGTTTTTATTGAACCTGATATAGTGCCAAATACATCTGTCAATTAGGAAACTTCTACTCTTGAGTCTTTAGTCACTGAGTTGCAAGAAGTTCAAACAGAGTTGTAGGAACTTGAGTCACATTAAAATGCTACCGAGCCAATGCCTACTGAGTCTAAAGGACCCAAGAAATAGTCACATCAACCAGAGCTAGAAATTGAAATTCAAAATGAAGATAGTGGAACTCAGTCAAAAGGAAAGGAAGTTGTATTGGCCAAGTATGTCAGGAGACATCATGCACCAAATCAGATTATTGGAGACAAATTTGAAGGTACTATGACAAGAAGTAAGCTAAAAGCTACTTGTTTACTTGTTGATTTTGAACTTAGAAATGTCAAAGATGCATTAGAAAATAAAAGTTAGATTGAGGTTATGAATGAAGAGACAGAGCAAATAGAGAAGAACAAAACATGGACTCTTGTACCTAGGCCTAAAGATAAAAATGTGATTGGAACTAAGTGGGTATTCAAGAATAAATTGAATGAAGATGGTAAGGTATTAAGAAATAAAGCTAGATTTTTATGTAAAGGCAACTCTCAAGAAGAAGAAATAGAATATGGGGAGACTTTTTCTCCTATTGCAAGACTGGAAGGTATTAGGACCTTACTTGCATATGATACATACAAAGGATTTAAAGTATATCAGATGGATGTCAAATCTACATTTTTCAATAGTATTCTAGATGAAGAACTCTACATTGAGCAACCTAAAGGTTTTGTTGATCCAAACAAGAAGGATATGGTCTACAAATTACAAAAAACATTGTATGGTTTGAAACAGGCCCATAGAGCATGGTATGAAAGATTGTGTAGCTATCTTATTCAGATTGGTTTTCAAAGAAGTAATGATAACAGTAGTTTGTACATCAAGGAAGGACCAGATAACAAGATTATTTTTGTAGAAATATTTGTGGATGATACTTTTTTTACAAGGAATGATGGTCTATGCAAAGATTTTTGAGAGAAAATGAATGAGGAGTTTGAGATGTCAGTGTTTGGTGAGATTAAATTCTTTTTTGGTCTCCAAATTCAATAGAGCAAGAATGGCATCTACATCACTCAATCTAAATACATAAAGGAGATACTCAAAATTTTTGGTATGGAAGATTGTAAACCAGTTGGAACTCCCATGTGTATTGGACTAAAGGTTACCAAGGATGATGAATCAAAAGAGGTAGATCAAACACTTTATAGATCAATGATTTGAAATTTGTAGTGTGTAGTTCATACTAGGCCTAATATTTCTCTTGTAGTTGGTATAGTGGCAAGATTTTCAGCAAAACTAAGAGAAAATCACATGATGGCATTCAAAAGGATCTTGAGATACTTGAAAGGCACTGAAGGTTATGGATTGTGGTACAAATTTGGAGGTAATCTAGACTTGAAAGTGTTTACTAATGCTAATTGGGTAGGAAACATTGATGATAGAAAAAGTACAGGTGGTGGAGCATTCTTTCTTGGAAAGAGGTTGGTTTCTTGGACAAGTAAAAAGAAAAATTGTACATCCCATGCTATAGCCAAAGCAGAGTATGTTGCAATAGTAGTAAATTGTTCTAATATTGTTTGGTTCAAATAGATATTGGAAGGCATGAAGGTTGAGATTAAAGAACCAGTTGTTATGTTTTTTGACAATACAACTACAATTAACATATCAGAGAATCTAGTAATGCATTCAAAAACCAATCACATTGAAATAAAATATCACTTTGTCAAATAATTGGTGCAGGATAAGGAGATCAAATTAGAATATTTCCATACAAAAGAACAAATTGCTGACATATTCACCAAGCCATTACCTAAGGATTCATTCTTGTATCTAAGAGGTAAGGTAGGGGTCATCCCCCTATCTAAAGTTCGCTAAAATGAAGTTTTAGTGATGCATCAATAGGAACCAAGTCAAAGATCTATCAATTGATGCAACATAATCATAGAAACATTGCATATGAATCAATACTTAAGGTACATTGCTACCCAGTTGGTATGTGTTGTCTTTGGAATGTGTTCTCAAAGAGGGAGAGTGTACTATCATATCTTTCTAAGATGTGAATTTGTTTGTAAAGAGTTTGTTGTTTGAAAAGAAGCTATCTAATTCCTTTACAAAGGGAGAATATTGTACTAAAGAAGTTTGTGGCATAAAATCTAAGAGGGAGAAATGTTTTGTTAGAAAAAGACTTGTTCTCAAATTTCATTGTGCTATGACATGTTGTCTTGCCATCAATGCCAAAGAGGGAGATTGTTGGATACAATTGTTCAATTGTGTGTTGTCTTTGATGTTACACAAATGTCATATTAGTCAGTAGATAGAGTCTATTGAGCTTAATTGTTCAACAAAGAAAATTTCAAAGTCTACTGAGAATTCCTATAGTTACTCTCTAGATACAATGTCTATTGAGCTCACTTGATTGTTGAAGGATTTTGTGGTAGTAGTCAGTGGTAACTAAGCTCACAAGGATAGCAAATGAAAGTTAGTATTTACCAAGTTCACTCAATCTCCAAAGGATTTTGTAGAATTCATAGTGTTCACCAAGCTTTAGTTGGTTAACATTGGAAATCATTTCTAGAGTAGTGTCTGCCGAGTAGGGTCAGCCAATGAAGGATTTCATTGTTTTGGAAAATAAAGTTTAATTGTTTCATGTAATTTTTGTAGCCAACTAATTTAATAATTATTGGTTATTGTAACTTGTAAATGAGTCGACTTGACAATTTGTAAGGTATAAATAAAAGGTCAAGTTATGAATTCTAAATTGTAATGAGCAAGAATGCAAGTGTGTTGATTGTGTGAAGAGGAAAGTGTGAGCAAATTTTGAAGAAGGATTAGATATCCTTGAGGAGTAGCAAAGTTGTATTCAATCAGAGAGGATCCAGTGAAGTAGAATAGAGATCTATATTAGCAATTCATTTGCATCTCATTTGGGTCACTTCATTGTTGCCTACTCACCATTGTAGCAATGATTCCTAAATTTCGTAATAGAGTTGGTTTAACAACCATTTTGTAAATCCTCTAACAAGGTGACAATTATATTGAATTATTCTAAACTCCTCTAGCAAGGCCACTCCTAGTAGGGTTATTAAATCCTCTAACAAGGTCACACCTAACAGTGTGTTTTGTAACCTTTAATAGGGTTGGCTCCTAACAAGGCTCACTTCAAAAGAGTGAAAATCAGTAGTGAGAATCTTGGTCGTTTTTCCCATATTGGGTTTCTAGGTTAAATCTGGTGTCTCTTGTGTTCATGTTATTTATTTGTGCATACATGTTAATAACTATGAATGCTTAAAGATTAGTAATAAGTTAACATGCACTGCATCTACCGAGTTATAGCATTTTCTTGTATGTTTACTAAATGGCAGTAGTAACTAGTTTTATTAAGACAACTAAGAGATTTGTGTATTTTTTTTTGTGGTAATTGATTCACCCCCCTCTTAGTTACTCCATCTATATTTCCAATATTTACACTATCTCAATTAATAATAATTGATTTAGTACCTGACCCTATGTTTTCTCTATAAGTTGATCTTGGGTATCCTCTTTGTTGTATCTTTGATATGATCTCCTAATCTAATAATTCTATTCAATCCTTCACTTCTCTAATTTCTCTCTCTCTCTCTCTCTCTCTCTCTCTCTCTCTCTCTCTAATCTGATTTCAAGCTTCATCTTTACTCCTCATTTTCATACATTCATGCACATCTCCTTACTTACACATAAGGATACTTATCCTCTCTATATGTAATTATAGACATAGAATCCTCCTTAAATAGATGCTCTATGAAGGTTCTAGATCTTGATTGATGGCTTACATTTCGACATCTTTTTTCATTTCTGTCCCATTTTCTAATTAGTTGAATTTCACATGTTGGGATCATTACATTCTTAAGTGATGTGTGATCAACTCCTTATCTATCTCTAAAAATATTAAATATCATAGAAAATTTGGCCAAAATGGTTTACTTATGTGATTATGCCATTATAAACTTGAATTCTTTGATACTCAGTCATGTATACTTCATCATGGTGTTACTTGACTTCTATATACCTATTTTCTTAGCCCTCAGTAATTTTTCAACATGCTCGGTCTCAACTATATTTATCGGCTCATACACCTACTCGATCACTACTAAATACTCAACAATCACTACCCAACTCAATATAAGCATTCTATGCTCATCCCTTACTAGATAAATTGGTCAGAGTGAAGAATTTATAATCTTGCCCAATAAATAACTAAGTGTTTGGACACTCATCAACAACATAGGCTTAAAAATTAGTACAACTTTAAATAGCATTTGAGTTCTTTCTTGTATTCTTCTTCATTTTTTAATGGAAACTCATCAACTTTAATGTTTGCACTTTCTAGAATTTTGTTAGTGTTACAATTCAACACTTATAAGCATTAGTCGTAGTGAAATAACCTAGGAATATACCTTCATCACTTTTTGCATCAAGTTTACATTTTCTTGTATCTTTTAATATGTAACACTTTCTTTGAAAAAACTTAAAAGTATTCACTTTTTGTGCATATCCATACCAAAGTTCAAAAGGTCTTTTGTTAGTTCCTTTCTTTACTTGAACTTAATTGTGAGTGTTCTACTATAGTGCTAACTTCCTCTTTTCTATAAATTTTTCAAAAATTCTTCTCCATCATTATTATTCATGCACAATCCATAATTGAACTACTACTCTCAATTACCCTTATATGGTGGTGTCCTTGGTGCAGTTATTTGCTGGTTGATTCCATTGTCATTACAAAACATGTTTAGTTCATATAAGATGAATTCACAATCTCCATTTGATCTCAAACATTTTAGGACCTTTCCTATTTCTTTCTCAACACTAGACAAATACCATTTAAACATTTTAAATGCATCAAATATTTCCTTAAGAAACATCATAGGCATCATTCTAGAATAGTCATGAATAGATAGAATAAAGTATTTATCACCATTTTATCTATGTATTCCAATAGTACCACACAAGTTAATATGAACAAAATCCATAATATCATCAAAAGAATATGTATTTCTCATGAAACTAGTCTTTTCATTCTACCTATATGATATTGTTTGCACATCACCTTATCAGGGTTACTTAGTCTTGGTAACCATCTAATTCTTTTCACATTACTAATGCTTATAGACATACAAAATTCATATGACATAGTCTCTTATTCTATAAGCAAACATCTTCATATTTTCCAAATAGACAAGTATCCTTAAATAGATCTAGATAGATAAAGTTACATATTTTCCATTTTATACTTCTAACTAGTTCCTTAGTAGCATCATATATCTTTGACTTCTTGTCCCTAAAATTAACTTTGTAACTTAAAATTATCAATTGTGCTATACTCAACAAGTTATATTTTAAACCAACAACCCAATATGCATTGTCACATTTGATCTTTTCTCTAAGTTTCATTTATCCTTTACATTTCATATAACTTGGTGCATGATTACCAAACTTAATCTTACTCCTAATATAATGTGCTAATTTATCAAACTTATTTGTGTCACTAATCATATGATGTGAGAAACCACTATCAATTATCCATCTATCATTCTTACTCACATGTGAGATCAATCCCATATTCTCATCTTTATCAAAATCATCTTTGATAGTAACATAAACAACTTCTCTATCATGATCATTAGAGCTACTCTTAGAACCATCCTTTTAAGAAATATAAAAAGATTTATTATCTTTATACATGCAGCCTCTTTTACCTTCATTACCTCTATTGTCTCTATCATCTCTCCATCCTTTGTACTTGACGTCTTTCCTTTCCTCATTTTTATCTCTCCCAGGACATTTAGCAATAATATGACTAACTTTTTACATGCAAAATATATAACATGGAGTTTAACTTTGTATTTACCTTTTTCTCTAGGAATTCTTGTAGCCAACAATACTTCAAGCTCATTAGGGTCATCATTAGATCCATTGACCCTTTCTATATAATTCATTTTTGTTCTTTTTATTTGATCCATTAGGCATTAGTTGTTCTTTAAATGCAAATTCAACCCTAGCAATGGAATACTTATCAAAGTTTGATAATTCAAATGTAGTAAGTCTACCAATTAGACTATCTAAGATCAAATCATTAGTAGGTGTACATCCTAGTTCTTCAGTTGTGGATACTCTAATTCCATAGATAGGAAGTAAGGTCCTCAATACGTTAGTTATCATAGTCTCATCAAATATGTCTCATCCATCTCCTCTGATAGAATTCACTAGTTCTTTGATTCAACCATAATACTTTCCAACTATCTCACCTTATTACATTCTAATGTCATTAAATTTTCCTCTCAAGCTTTCTACTAGGCTAGTTCTCAATACATTTTTGTCTCCACCATATATTTTTCTAACTTCTTCCACATTCTCTTAGTAGTAGTGAATTCCTTCACATCATCAAATTCTACATAACTTAGGGTTGTTACAAGTTCAAACATAATTTGACTGTGCTCCTTCTTCTCTTTCATTTGTTCAACTGACATAGATCTTGGTACCTCAAAGTATTCATTATCCAAGTAGTATGATATGGAGTCCCCAATACTAGATAAGTGAAATCCCATCAACCTTTTTCATGCTAGGAAGTTCTCCTTGATCATATTAGGTATATCTCTCTTGTGCATCTTGATCTTTGACTTGAGTCCTTAAAAGTTTCTTGACAAGCACTAATGCTTTGATACCAATTGTTATAATGATTTAGAATGACAGAGAGGGGAGGGGGTGAAACAATTATCCTCAAGTCAAGATATACTAATATAAATTTTAATTTAACTTCAAATAGATTATTCAATCTTATAAACCTAGTCAATCTATATAGCATATCATTAGCAAAATAACAATTCATGGAATTACTTAAGTCTTTGTCTCCTATATGTCTCCACTATTAGTAAAGAAAATAATAAAAAAATATCATGCATAAAAATAACATCCTACTTGACACTGGAAACCCAATTTGGGAAAAACCACCAAGTAACATGCTACCCATTTTTCACTCTTCTAGAGCAATCTTTCTTAAAAGCTAACTCTCTTTAATGTTATATGACACACTATTAAATGTAAACCTATTAAAGGATTCAATCATCCTATTAGGAGGGGCATTTTTAGAAAACTTGGATATTTTCATTACAATGTCACCTTGATTAAATTATTTACAAAATGACTATTAGGTCAGCCTTCATTAAAGGATTTTGATTGATATAATGATTAGAATATAACAATACATTTGATTTATAAAGTACAACTCATTTTTCTAATTTAGATCTCCATATACTCATCTTTTTATTCATTGATTGAATTCCATTGACATCTCCATCACTAATTGTTTTTGGATCTCCTCAAGAAACTTCTTCTCACAAACTCTTCACACTTAACAACTATTGTTCTATTCTTCACAATTTATCCTTAAGATCTCCAATCAACAATGAACCAACCTCCGCATTCATTCATTATGCCTCCTTAAATAGGTAATTTCAATTGATATTTTTTCTTCTTAAACATCACCATTGATCTTAGGGTTAGGTTAGATTAAATAAATGCTTCCATCTTTTTATTCTCCTTTTCATTCTAGAAACTTCTGAATAAATCCTTTCCCTTGATCACTTAAAACACTCTCCTCAGGTACTAAGTATGTTGGCTCATCAATCCTTATCTTTAATACACTTGACTAATTCAAAAGTCCAAATTTCTTGTACTCAAATTCAAATCTTTCTCAAACTATAACTTATGTCATCACTGAGCAATGATTGTGTTCTTTAGCTCAATCATCACTATGTAGTCGACATACATGATCCCTTCTCACTTGATGTCAACAGGATCTCTTAGATATTAGTATTCTTAGTCACTACATGAATTCTTCACACATTTTCTTGCTAATAACTAACACTTTTCTCGAACAATTTTTTTGAGCTTCTATTTAAGTTCCTTAATTTTCTTTGTCAGCTCCTTCATTAACTATGTGATGCCGATACCTGGTCAAGCTTATCTTTTTGACTTGTTTGAACTCTTAGCTTCATCTTACTGGCTTCCTTACTTCATGTATTAATTGCAAAAGACATTATATTATCTATGACTAACTTATCCAGTACTCATTGTAGTTTCATGATACTTAATACATCTAAACTCAACCTTTCACAAGGTCATCTCATGATCTATTCTTTTCAAATCCTCTTCCTTAGTCAAATGATATCTCACTCTACACTATTAGTAAAATCTCTCTCTAGTAGACCTTTGACACTCTATCTTACCAATAGGTTTGATATCAATGGCAATATAATAATTACTTTGATTGTAGTTTCCAACACAAGAGACCATATAATTGACCATCCATATATAGAATATAAGAAAAAATGTTTGTAAATTGACAATGCCTACAATTTTTCTACATAAATTGAAAAATACTAGAATTCTTTGTCTCAACAAAATATATCATATTTATTATAAACCCATCATACACCACTAACCCTCCACCATCTAGACTGCTTAGTAGTCCAACCATCCCACCCACTCATATATTTACTTTAGTTTAATATTATTGTTTGTGCATGTTATTTTGAACTACAATGATTCAATGATTTTAGAAAAGGGGAATTTATTCATGGTAGATCCTTGATATCAATGATAATGAACTAGTATAGAGAAACTAAATTTGGAGATCAAACTATATTTTATGTTCTATAATCTTTCTCTAAATTAAATTTTACATTTATGTATTTTATTATTTAATGGGTTTCAGATTGAAAAAATAATGAGACTTCTATTTTAGATCAAACATCTTATGCTAGATTGTTAAGATTTAGTGTCTTCTATAGGAAAATGGTTGTTCTTTTCTTAATATTGGGAAGAAGTGTAGGCATCATATTTTAGTATCAAAAGCTTGAAATATAGGAGAGGTAAGTGGATTCATTTGCTATAAACCATACAATGTGTTTAAATTTTTTTTATTGATTCCAATTCACCAATAAATTTGTATGGTTTTGGTAAATATGTGAAGGGCATAGTAAAATAGAACATTAAGCTAGTGGGCATAGATTATAAAGAGAGCTTATCTTACAAATAATGGGATGTGTTGATACCAAATACTATTGGATACTCCACTATTCTCTTTCTTCTTCTACAATTGCCCAACACCTCCTTAATGCTCAGATTCTTTTGGTTGGAAACAAAAGTTTACTTCTTGTAGTAGGATGGCTTGTATGGAATGCTTCATACTTAGGGTGTCCTAATACTTATGTATATTGCAAGTTGAACACTCAAATAGAATAATATCTAGCATTAGGTTGTTTCTTATATGGGTTGTATTTGTCCACTTGCATGTTTCTCAAGACGGTAGTGAGAAATGGAAATCTTTGTTAGTAGAGGTTTGTGACTAGGCTGACATATGGCTAGCAGAATGTGTAATTATGTTATTAATTGTGAAAGATTTTGATGTTTTGTGTTTATAATTTTTTGGTTGGTTTTTGGAGAAGGAGAAATCTACTAAGAAATTTGTTGAGTTGAAGGAAGAGTATGAGAAGGCCATGGCTATGTACGAAAAGTTATTTAAACTCAAAAGTTGGATTGACATGATCTATATTTCAGATGTGACACCTTACAGTTAAAGCTTTCAATATAAAACTTACTAGATAATGATTGTTAGTGTCAAAGGAAGTTGATGATAAAGAGATTGTTAGTTTCACTATTTATTTTGTTGTCCATTGTTTGCATTATTTCTAACTATTCAATTTTATAAAATGGTTGACATTATTGTATTGCAACGTGGTAATGGATTTGAAGCTTGGTGATTCTCAAGCCTATATTTTAGTACAATTTTTTGTCTTTCTATTGAGTTTTTGATTTCTCACTATTAATATATTTCTTTATTTGATTTTGATAGCTTATAGTGATGTTTTAAAGTCTTGGATAGTTTTCAGTTTAAAGTTATAATTTAGTTTTTTTCTATACCAATTGGTAGGGTACTAAATGGGTCTTTTGAATAGGTTCCTTGGCACACACCTTGTTGTGGTGTATGTCATGGGGATAGTAACTTGGTATGGTATCTTCCTACTTCTAATTTGTTAAGAATGAGGGCTTTTTTTTGAAGAGAGATTTTGTTCTTGGTACATCTAAGTGGCTTTTGACAAATTATTATGAATAAAAGTGAATATCAAATTTATGCAATGCAGTGTTTGAATTGCTTAGCGAAGGCAAGATACTAGATCTCATGTATCCAAAATTGAGAGATAATTATTATGTAGAAGATGTTTTGAGAGTTATTTAAGTGGCCTTTCTATGCACTCAAGGAATGAGTTCTTGCCAACCATAAATGTGTCTGACCATTTCAAGGTTATTAGAGGAAGCTTCAATTGAGAATGTATGTAAGCTTTGAAGATTTTATAGCTAGAGATTCACTCCACTCATCAAGTGCAAAAGCCTTCCATTACCACTTATTTCAACTCTTATGGTTCTTCAATCACTTGTCAAAAATGTGGCAAACTCTTTGGTGGGCTCTATGGTTCTTCAATCACTTGTCAAGCATTTTTTCTCATTGTGGAAAATAATATACTCCTATTGGCTCTTTGTTCCATGCACATGAACATGCAACAACTAGTGTTTAATCTTGTGTTCATGTTATGTTCTTTTTCTTATGGATCAACCCCACATTATTATGTAAGACAAGATTGATAATAAATGCAATAAAAATGATTTTTTGATTCAATTGTAGTTTTATACTATTTTATTAACTACTTTATAGGAATAAAATGTTAGGAATAATTATAGTAAATATTCTATTATTGATATTTGAAAATATTAAATGTTAAAAATTATACTAAATTAATTTAATTTTTTTATTACATTTGTTCTCTAGATAAAGACACAAATGAAATTGTCTATACAAGACAATAAATAACCTAGTTTTATATCATCTTTAAGAGATAATAATCAAAGACAATAATAAAAGGTTTAATATCATGTTCAAGAGACAATAAAAAACTTTTATTCCATTTCAAATTAAGACAATTAACTCCACAGTGTCTCTATAACTGTTTTTAACCCCTCTTCTATGTAGCAGGGAATTCGCAATTAGATACATATTGAATAGCTAAATATCGTCCATCTGAAAGGTGAGGATATTCTAATTCTTTCTAAGCCTTCATTTCTATTGACTGGTACCTTAAAGGAGTCCATCACTAGAATGGAGTCCAAGCAGCAAGTGTATGTCCTGGTAACTATTGAAGCTGTGGACATGCATTTATAATCATTTGTTCGAGCATTCCCTTGTCCAAGTTCCCTGCTACTCTTTTCACTTTCCAACATTTTCTCAAATATAGAGATTTCATTGACTTTACCTTCCATAAATGAACCTCCATTAAATCTAGCATGGAATCAAGAATCAATTTCTCAAGGCTGGAATAATGCTCTCCACTGATCATTACTTTAGATACCAAACTTACATCATTGCTTTCAACACTTCAAAGCTTATTTAAGTTTCTAACTACAATATTCTTACTTTCTGGGTATCCACAGCTGTCCAATGTCAATTCTCCATTCAATTTGCACTTGCCTAGACCCAATCACACAAGATTGGAGAGCTTTGTAAGCGATTAGGATAAGAATGCAACTGGTAGTCCAATTGACAAATCTCCTTCTAAGTACTAGGTCGTCCAAATTATTTGACATTACTAATTGATTCGGAACCTCTGAGAATGGGGTTTTATAGAGTTGCAGCTCTTCCAACTGGAACAGAACCTAGAGCTTACATTAAATTTGTGCTGAGTAGTTATTTGATATTGGTGACAATTGTTAAAAAATGAATAATAAAAAACTCTCTCTCTAATAATAATATAGATTTGATTATTGATGAGGAATAATAATATACATATACATCTTCATGCCACAATCTCAGAAAACATCCGCAGATGATTCGTAAACACTGCAACCATTGCAGACGTAAGCAGGAAGGAATGCTTTCAAGTTTCCCTATTTTGGTGAAGATGTCTTTCAGAGCATCAGTTTCCTACATTTAAAGATCCAGATCAAAATGGTTTTGCAGTTGGATATTGTTCTAAAATATAGAGTAAGATTAAGAAATAAAAAAAGAGTTAGTATAGATCTTATAGTTTCAAATATGAAGAGATGGAATCAACCAGAAGCTTAAGGCCTCGGGTGTAAAAATCGAGGACAATTCTGATTCACCTTGTGAAAGGTGGATGGACAAAATAAACTAAAATGGAAATATATTCAATGTGCTTGATATATTTCATTAACCATTGTGTCCATATCAATTACATTTCGCCCATATCAATAATATTACAAGATGCCTCTATTTATAGAAGTCTTAGATCATTTCTGGAAACATATAAATTAGCCAACATAGGACAAATAGATTTTTCTAGAAATATCTAAATAGAAATGACTTCTAGAACTTTACAAACTTAAATATTAATTTAACCTAACCCTATTCACTAATCCAACTGGAGTTTCTAGAATCCTCTAGTATGATTTTACATTTTATTTGAGGGGAAACTACATCTTCCAACACTCCCCCTAATTTCAACCTCAAATGTCGTTGCATACAAATCTAAATCCTTTATTTTGCTTGATGCCAAAATACCATTTTCCAATAATCTTTGTATCTGTTAATGCATGAATAGTGTCTTCCAAGGCTCCAACCTTTAATTTCTACAAACATTTGTCAATAGTTGGGTGCCAAAGATTTCCTCTTTTCATAGGATCCACCAATAATTTTGCCTCATCTGTCACAAATGCCTATGAAAGGATTCACTAATAATTGTGATCAAATTCATGTCTTCTTTCAGCTACCCCTTGATTGCTTCATCTGTCACAAATTGTGACAAGGTTCTCCAGAAAAACTTGCCCTACAAAATAAAAATATGTCTTTGTCACCACAAATGATGACAAAAAAATTCCTTCCTTCTTCAGCTATGCCTTGATTAGCTACTTCTATCAAAACAAGTGACAAGATTCTCCTAATTGATCTAGCTTTGATTCATCTATCACAAATGGTGATAGGATTTTCTTAACTTGGCTTTGATACCACTAGTAGAAACTCATGACAACTCTAATACACCTTGTGAAAGGTGGATGGACAAAATAAACTAAAATGGAAATATACTCAATGTTGCGACACTAATATATTTCATTAACCATTTTGTCCATATCAATTACATTTTGTCCATATCAATAACATTACAATATGCCTCTATTTGTAGAAGTCTTAGATCATTTCTAGAAACATCTAAATTAGCTAAAATAGGACAAATAGGCTTTTCTTAAAATATCTGAACATAAATGACTTCTCGAACTTTACAAACCTAAATATTAGTTTGACCTAACCCTATTCGATAATCTAGCTAGAGTTTCTAGAATCCTCTAGTATGATTTTACATTTCATTTGAGGAGAAATTACGCATTCCAACATTAGGATCACAACAAGAAAATTGTAGAAGAATGTTTTGATTTGCCACTTGTAACGCCCCGCCAAGGGATCCAAAGAATTAACCTAAAATTTCACTAAGTTTGGCAACATTTTTTTTTTAATCATAAAAGTAAAAACCATTTACAGCTTATACATAGTAATAGAAGCAATAGCAACAATAAAAAACATATCATACATAATAGGTTACATTCTTTAAGGATCCCTTAACGTTGAATCACATCTAAATTAACTATTAATGAATCCATCTAATACAACATCCACATGAAATAATAATAAAAAGTCTAATGTTCTTAAATTACATTTCTGATTGCTCAATCATCCATTGTACATGCCACAGGGTATGAAAGGCTTAAAAGAATATACATGTGTAAAATAAAGTATACCATCATTCTAAATCTAATCCATGATGCAACAAAGTAAAGGTAATCACATTTCATACATGATACATCATCATAAAAGATAACCATTTATCACAAACATAATTAACTAAGTGCACGGTTCCTCCCAACCGTAAATAGCATCATTAGACCATTGTGGGCCCTAGCCATCTCTCTATGCATAACACCCCAAATCACCAAAGAGATCATCGATATTAACATAGTAGGTATGTCATTCCTAAATCATACTACATCATATGTAGAAAAGAAATCTAATATGCAAGATAAAGCATAAGATAACATCGTCTAACATATTCAAATCATCAATGTAAGGATATGTGTCCACCATCATAAAGAATGCATTAGCCATAGTGTCTCAAACGGATATCAAATGATAAGAGTGATAAAGCACTACCACCTAACTACGTGGAACCTAAATGGTCCACTCCCACCACGCTGAGGAGATAATCTCAAGTCCCAAATAGGTTATTAAAACCACATAGCATAAATGTACTCTAAGTTCAAGAATCCTAAAAGTATACTAACTCAAGGGTTCCAATCAAAAACTGACATCTCAACCCAGAGGTACAACAAAGACATGTAGGAAACCTACTATGCAAGTGAAAAAGTGTCATTGCACAGATCATGCTAGAGTTACCCTAGTAGTCTCCCAATAGACCTTGACCCCCTAGTGTTCCCTGTGCAGCCACTAGTATCCTCTCATACAGACGAGGCATACTACAGAATCTAAGGTTGCAACCAAGCATTCTCTCTACTCCCATCCTAGTCTATACTAGCACTCAAGGCATGGGTGAGAACAAAACAATTATCTTATTAGGTTCATTTAAGTTAGTATTAGGTTTAAATCTTTTCACTTATTAAGAAAACTTACAATGAGTTACCTTGGCACCCTCTAAGGGCCCTGGCCCCCATTGCAAGCCATTTTTCGTCACTACAAGTAGATAACCTACCCTAAGCTCATGGAATCATAAATCACAAATACCAAAAGATAATCCACAATATAATCATCAAATCTCCATGAGCAAAAGAAAAGAATCCATAGATAATCATGACCACAATAGTTCTCTATTGCAACTGAAGGTATCCCTAATAATCACAATAATCATTGGTTGTTAATAAGCAACCAAAAAGCTCAAAGTAATACTGATTGAAGACTCCAAAATGGTTGAGTCAAAACATGTCACAACATGACATCATCAAGATTAGATAAACAATTTCAATTTTATCAAATGACTAGAAAGTAACCCAAGTATAATTGATCGATGACTCAAAATGGTTAAGTCAAGTGTCTCATACATATGAATCTCAACTTCACACTAGAAGACTGGAAAGCAATAACAATTAGTAAATATGAACATCTCATAGAGCATACCATCACATAACCATGGTTGGGTTTATAAAGATTGTAATCAAAAGACATCATCATGACATCACAATCATAATCTCTGGAGCCTCTGGTAGACATCCTATAACTGGTCAACACTAGTTAACCCAAAAACCCAAAACAAGAAGCATAGAGAAAACACAATGCAAGCACATATTTTGGTTTGCTAGAATCTTATAATTGAATTAACTATGGATGTATCAATTTTCATTTCAAATTTAGATATCAAGTGGGGAAATTGTACATTTTACCTAACCCATGTAATAGTTTAAAAATTTCCCATAAGTCTAGAATCGATTTTCCAATTATTCTAATGATATATCGTTAATATAAACGTTAATTGAAAATGACCCCCATCGAATTTGTATTGTAAATTTTTAACATGAGAATTTACCAATTCTTTTCATTATCACCTTTTCTTCATAACTCAAGTCAATTAAATAATTAAATTAAACCTATATTATTAGACCATAATGTTACAAAATAATTTATTATTAAAAGAAATGATCTATTACTACAAATCATTTTTTAAATATAATAATTATTTATTATTAACATCATATATATATATATATATATATATATATATATATATATATATATATTAAATAACATTTAATAATAATAATAACATTTTATAAACATTATAAAAATCAAAATGTCAAAATTTTATTTTCACAACACGTATTACAATTTTAAAATTAAAAAAAATATATATATATATATATTAAAATTTCTTACCTTAGTACCTGCGAGTACTTCGTAGACTACGATCGTAGTGCCATCCCGTATGTGGGAGGCCTGCCATGGCAGTGGCTGTCACGCAATCATTAATGATTGTCGGCGGGTCCACTGTCGTGGACAGTGACTGCTAGGGGGGAGTGGGATGTGACTGCCCACCCCTCCCAAAATCAATTTAAATTAAATATTTTTTTAAAACATTTTTAAAATGCTTTTCAAAATTGCTTTCCTCAAATGCGATTCAGATTTTTAGATACATATTCTCCACTATGAATTAATAATCAATTTCAATATATATGCACACACACACACACACACACACACACATGCAGATTTATATGATTTTAAAAGAAAGAGAACAACACATAGTTTGTAAAACAAAAAAGGGTTTTCTAATTTCTTAAAATTTCCTTTAAAAAGAATTGTTCTCTAAATTTTACCCATTAACCCTTCTAATAGGTTTGACTATAAATTTGTTTAACCCTAGTCCATAAAATTCTTAGATCTATGCTTGTGGGGTTTTCTCACATAAAGAATTAAAATATACATAATAAGAATAAAACAGTTGGAACATTCACACATAAAATCCTCAGAAAGTATTCAGAAGGTAGAAGAAGACAAGAAGTGCAAGAAGCGAGATTTTATATGCAACATTCACAAGTGTCTAGCTAGAAATTGATGGTAATTGGCTTCTCCTCAGAATCCGCAAAGCAAGCTCCTTCCTTCTCCAATGTTCCCAGGTCCTCCAAACACACTCCCTAAGCTTCTAGGAGTGCTTGAATATAAAGAACTCTCAAGAAGCACCCATAATGTCTCTAGAAACAACCAGAAGGTTTTGATAACAAAGCATGAGTCTTTTCCAACCTTCTAAATGACTCACAAGGTTGTAGACACCATGTGCTTATTTAGTGTGCTAACTCCTGTGTTGTTGACATATGTGCAATCAAAAAGTGCATTTACTCCTAGGCAAGCTTATAAATTTTATTTTAATTCTTTTATTATTTCTATTATTATTATTTATTTATTATTTTATTATTATTAATTTTAATTTCTTTTATTTAATTTCTTTTCTCAATTAATTCCCTATTTAATTAATTAAAATCAAAATAACAAAAGATCATGATATTATTTTAATTTTTTCCAAATAATTAAATTATTAATTAAATCTATTTATTTATGACTTAATTAATAGAAAATTCATCATAGACCTCCAAGATAAATTATGAAAACTCATCATAGAACAATCCATACAAAAACAGTCTAAAGGGTTGAAAATCACAAATTATGTCATCCAACACATTCAGAAGGTAAAATATCTAGATACTTGTCCTACCTCTCTAGGACAAATGGTTTAAGGGTTTAGGATTTGGACTTGAGAATTTATCTCCATTCTCTTACCATTGAGACAGTATGATAGGGTATGCTCATCTTGGCAATTCAAGGAAGTCGATACCGGGTACTTGCAACCTACATAAAAACCATGCATGCACATACAATATACATATATGCTAAGCTAAACAGGCAATGGTAGGAAGTGGTGCATCGTGTAGATCCTAACTAGTAGGTGACTACGACTCCCTTCCTTAACCACATCAGTAATGCCATATATAAGAACAAACATGCACACCATACACATGCAAGTATGGGGTAAGTATCTATAATAAAACACATGTGATAATAAACCATCTAACTACTCATCATCAACAAATGGAAATAATGTAATAATCATCATGCATATATGAAATGTAGAGTCTAAGTAATCTCATCATACATCAATTGAATCCATAGCACAATATCTGATAGTCTCGAAACAATGCTACTAATTGTCAACATAAAACTAGTCTAACTTAGTCTGACAATAATATCAACAATGTGTCCAGAAAAATGTAAACGAGGGCAGGCACTACACCACTTCTCTATCTAATTCTCAAAAGTGACAGTACATTTTGAAAACTAATGTATCATTGTACCATAATCGCTTCAGATGGTTCCATTTTATCTTTGAGAATTTGAATTTTGTGGTCCACATTCCACCTTGATCCCTTCCTTATTCTAACATCTATATTCTTTGTTGTTGGAATATGAATAGAAAATTAAGAATATGTTTTTTATTTTTCATTTACTTCATCAATTGAAATAGGGAATAGGAATACAATTTCCTATTTTGCCTCTAAAATGAGCTTATTTCATTGCAAAAAATAGTTATAATTGGAATAGTCATTCATGAAGGCAAAGAAAGACAAATACATAGAAATGAAACTTATTTCATTACCTTACTGCTTTGTTCAAATACATTACATAAGCTACTATTTATAGAGGTTTGGGAACTCTTTGTAATTCCCACCACACTTGTTGCACACATTAAAAGATATTATATTAATGCATAGAATTTATTAAGAGTGGCTAGGGAGGCTAGAAGTCAAGCAACATGACTAAAGTGGTTGGATTGTGTGCTGCATTGAATGAACCATAGGGTTGTAGATGGCTAAGGAATGGCTAATGAATGAAGGGTAGATAGAGAAATGAATACTTTGAATAGTTCCCTATAATTTCTACTTCTAATGCTAATGCATTTATATTGTTTGCCCTCATCATAATCACTTTGGATTTTATGGCTTACCCTTAAAAAATGTAATACAAATGGTCTCTAGCTAACCAAAAATATCACATTTGAATGGTTTCTGCTAACCACAAACCTCACATAATAGTGGTTACAATAGACCACCAAACATCACAAATGGTTTTATATTACCACAAATTCACATGATGTGGAAACATCATAAATGTTTTTAGATTACCAAAAACTCACATGATGAGAAGACTATCATAACTTTGTCTTTTCTCCTTGTTGACCTACATCAAACTGATTATTGAGTCCTTATAAAAAGAAATTCATGCATTAGAATGCATGGGTGCCCAACCACTCTACTTGCAAGTTATATAGGAATTCTTTTCAAATACATGGTTCATCAATATATTAACCAAACTCTAGGATGTCTGATACAACTGATAATGCACCCCTTACAACAATTTAGGTACAATACAGTGTCTAAATTTTCCTTTAACAAATGCAACTCACACTCAAAAAATTTGTCAAAAATATATTGCCCTTGAGGATAGAAAACTATCACAATTTCAATCCATAACTTCAACTATGATTTGTCTCACACATCTTCTTGCATCTACACAAAACACCTTCTTTGAACACTATCTTTGATCAAATACACTAGCATAACTAGTGTTATACATCTTCCAAACAAACTTCAGCCTCAACTCCATTCTCTAGTTACAATCACACTCTTTTCAAAAACTCAATTAACAACAAGAAATACTAACTATCACACATTTCATTAACACATAAAATAGAAACTTCAATCTTTATAAAACACTTCAAACACACAAACATAACACACTTCTATTATGTAAAATAAACTTCCATCTTTAACCTTATCCTCCCATATTTTACAACTTCTCTTTATTATATTTTAGCATTGATCTATCTTCACATACTTGAGGATCCTTCATATAGCGACTAGCATGAATCCCTTTTGTGCTTTTTCTCTTTCTAGCTTTTGTCTTTGTAGAGATGATGACACAAAAGACAGCTTTGAATTCCATTTCCTACTAGGCTACGTTGCTCAGCCTTAGCAATAAAATACTCCCACAATCTAGTCAAAAACTTTCAATATCTTTTTACCATTGGCTCTAATACCAATTTGAAGGCAAAGAGAGACAAATACATAGATATAAAACTTATATCATTGCCTTACTACCTTGTTCAAATACATTACATACACCACTATTTATAGAGGTTTGGGAAATCTCTAGAATTCCTATCATACTTGTTACACAAATTAAAAGATATTATATTAATGCATAGAATTTATTAGGAGAAGCTAAGGAGGCTAGAATTCAAGGGACGATGAACGGCTAAAGCAATTCTTTGTTGCATTGAATGAATGACAAGGTTGTAAATGCTTGAGAAACGATTGATGAATGAAGGGCAGCTGGAAAGATTAATACTGCCAACAATTCATATTCCCAATATGCATTCCTATTCTCCATTCCTATGCCTACAACCAAATAGACATGTCAAGATGTCCATAAAAATCTATTTTTATTCTCTGTATAGTCTATCAAAAGTCAATTTAAGTCTGTCTTTTATGTCAAGATGTAGAGTGCTCCTAAATTTCTCCAATTTCAAGTGCCAAGTAGCTACACCATCAGTGTCACAAAGATTCCCAGCAGAGACCTGTATAGATAGAGATAATCCACCACACAAGTATACAAAGCTATCAACTAATGTTTCATACCCTTGCGGCGCTTTTGGCTCACTGAAGGCATTCCAACAAAAGAGATGCTTTTGGTGAGCCCCATCCATCTTTTTTAATCTTTAACAAATTGCAATTTTGGCACTTGATAACACCCTTTCGTCACGCATTGTGACAATGAAAAGACTATCTTTTCTTCTGAAGAAGAGAGCATCCAGCTACTTCTGATCATCAAATTCATCGAGACCAATAAGGAAACTATTTCTATCTCTTCTCATTTGATCCCTCAGAATAGTTGTGATGATCACTGAACAAGTTGTTGAGGAGCTATTTTCGCAAACATGGCAGTTCATCCTTTGCAAATAATTCCCTAATATCAAACACAAAACCTGAGGCAATTCTTTGGCCAAGGTTGTTTTTCCAAAGCCCCCCATCAAAAGGATCCCATCAATATTCACTTGGTCTCCAATTTGTCTTTCAAAATCCTCTTCTAGTTGATCAAGCCTTGTTGGATGTTTTGCAACTTCCAAACATCTTGTATTTTCAACCTCTTTCTGTACTCCCTCGGCAATCTTTGAAGACAACCTTTAGACATCACTATCAATTTCAAGGTAAAGAAGTTTGTTTCAATATTAATATGAAGAGGGTAGAAAAGATAAAATGACAATTGAATTAGAATAGTTCGAAGCAAACAATTGAGAAAAAAAAGAGGAAATACTATATGGAAAACAAAACTCCTTCATTCTCATTAGATATGTTCTATCTGTGGATCGAGATGACTAATGAAGACTTCAATACCTCTTTTCACTGGTGCAGCCTCTCTTCATTGAATCTAACATTTTCTTCAATATTTTTGAATGGATTTGCATAAACTCCTTTGTTAGGGTAGCAAAGTTCACAAGGATCTTGTTGGAAATTAACATCAACATCTGCGACTTGTCCTCGAGCCCCACGCCCATCTACCCTATTAGGTCACCACAGGCATTCATGGACGATAGGCATTCATTTTGGTAGGTGAGAATTTGAAATTTGAACATTGAGAGGGAAAGGAAGAACATGATAAAAGGAATGTTTTAACATTCATTCTTTTGAGAGAAGATCAAGCAGATCAGATTAGAAGTTGCAGAGAAGAGTAGTGAAGAAAGAAGGAAAGAAGTTTATGCCTGCAGCTGCACGTGATTCTTCCTTTGTTCATACTATAAGTTCGTGGTTATTGGATTCATCTTGTTGAAGAAATGACTGCTCTAGGCATTATTGTATGCATCCATTAGAGCTGCAAGTTTGAAGTTTTATCAGTTTAAAATTTTAGGGTTATTTTAGGGTTTTCTGGTTGAAGCCGAATGCTCCCAGATTTATAATGTTTTTAATCTCAGTTGAATACAAGAAATCAGGCATACTCGAATCCATCCTTCTTCCTCTTCTATTCATTGCATTTGAATAATTTATTTGAAAGGTTAAAGCTATGGCTCTTTGGTTTTAATGGTGAAAGCATTCACATTAAAATTGCATTAAGTTTTTCTGTCGGAGTCGAGCTTACTCGGCATCTATTGTTGTCGAACATTTTTTCTATTTAAGTGCTGAGCTTACTTGGCATCTATTGTTGCCAAGCAATCTGTCACTCGGCACCTTCAAGTGCCGAGTAAAATTGGCACTCGGCACCTTCACGTGCCGAGCAATTTTAGGGTGCCGAGTGAAATATTTCAAAGGTTTAAATTTAAAGTTTTAATATTTCTCACATGGTATCAGAGCTTTAAGGCCCCACATCCAAAGTGAGTTAGGGCATTTTTTTTCTTGGGATATTTGACATGGAAGGAGATGCAGGAAAGATATGGCAGCAGCCACCATCATTTAATGGATAGAATTATGATATATCTGCAAAGAAGATGAAGACCATAATGGTTGCAAATGATTTGTGGGAGTTTGTAGTCAATGGATTCAATGATGTGACTGATCCAACTCAGTATGCTGCTCTCACAAATGCACAGAAGACTCATTTGAAAGAGTCAAGGAGGAAAGATGCAAAGGCATTAAGTCTTATTGAAGCAGCAATGACATAGACTGTATTCCCAAAGATTGCAGCAGCAAATTATGCACAGGAAGCATGGGATATCCTTGAGACAAATTTCAAGGGGACTAAAACAGTTCGTATTGTAAAGCTACAGAATATCAGGAGGGAATTTGACAACCTTCAAATGAAAGAAAATGAATCAGTTGCAGACTTCAGTTCAAGGACCTCCAATGTGATTAATCAATTGAAGTCAAATGGAGAAGACTATCAAGAGCAGAGGATAGTGGAAAAAATATTGAGGAGTTTACCTCATAAATATGACCATTTGGTCATGACCATAGAAGAAGCAAAAGACCTCACTACTTTGAGAATGAATGAGTTGATGGGTTCTCTTCAAACCCATGAGTACAGGATCAGTAGATCAACTTCTTCATCTTCCCAAGAGCAAGCATTCAAGGCTCAGTCAAATCCAAGAGGAAGGGGGAGAGGAAGAAATGGTTCAAGCAAAAACTCCAGAGGCGGAGGTCGAGGTAATGGAGGACAAAGAAATGCTGCAGCAGAAGACTCAGATAGAGCAGATGGAGCAAGTAGCTCACAAAATACTTCAAGAGGAGGTAAGAAAAACTACAACTCAAATAAAAGTAATGCAGAATGCTACTACTGTCATAAATATGGGCATTATGCAAATGAATGTTGGAAGAAGCAGAAATATCAGTTAGGACAAGCAAATGTGGTTGATGTGAATATGGGAAGTGAAAACACTGCCTTCATCATGTGTAATGTTGGTGAAGAAGGAAGCCCTAAGGTTTGGTACCTCAACACTGGATGTAGCAACCACATGAGTGTTAATAAAACCTTTTTTTCATTCATTGACAAGAGTTTCAAATCAGAAATTAAGATGGGTAACAATGGAACCCTACCAGTTGTGGGCAAAGGATCTATTATGGTCCGCACCAAGAAAGGTGAGAAAAGGGAAATACAAAATGTGTATTTCACTCCTGGTATGAAGCACAATTTGATGAGCATTGGTTAGCTCATTCAAAATGGATACAAAGTGCTGATGGAGAATGACATGTGTGTCATTCAAAAAAAGGATGGGAGCAAAAACCTACTTGCAACAGTTCAAATGACCAAGAACAGAATGTTTCCCTTGAGGATTGAGACATGTTTCTCATCTCAAGTTAGTGCTGCACCTCCCACACAATCAGCTCTAAGGAGTGTGATTGAAGACCCCTCACGGCTATGGCACCTCAGGTATGGTCATCTTGGCTATGCTGGTTTAAATTTATTGTCAAATAAAAGAATGGTAGATGGTTTGCCAAGAGTAAGAAATTCATGTGACAAGTGTGAGGCTTGTATTTTGGGTAAGCAACATAGGCTTCCTTTTAATTCTGAAAATTCTAGGAGGGCTAAGTATGCTTTAGAGTTATTGCATACTAACCTAGTCGGTCCTATGCAAGTTACTTCCATTGGGGGGAGTACATATTTCATGACATTTATTGATGATTTCAGTCATAGAACATGGGTGTATTTCTTAAAGAATAAATCTGAAGCATTTAATAAATTTCTAGAATTCAAAGGCCAGGCTGAAAGAGAACGTGGACACTATATCAAGGTCCTAAGATCAAATAGAGGAGAGGAGTATACCTCCAATTCTTTTGTAAATTTTTGCAGGAAACATGGCATAAAGAAAGAGCTCACAGCCAGCTATACACCACAGCAAAATAGAGTGGCTGAAAGAAAGAACAGGACCATTGTTGAAATGGCAAAGAGCATGATGAAAGAGAAAGGTCTACCAACTGAATTTTGGGGAGAGGCTATGGCAACAACAGTTTACCTAATTAATAGGTGTCCTACAAAGGTAGTTCGTGACAAAATTCCAATGGAAGCTTGGTCACGAATAAGATGGATAGTTGAACACCTGAGGGTGTTTGGATGTGTTGCATATGCACATGTGCCTAAAGAGAAAAGGTAGAAATTTGATGACAAAGGTGTGAAATGCATTTTCACAGGGTGCAACCCAGAATCAAAGGCATACAGATTGTATGACCCATTGAACAACAAGATGATTTTTTCAAGAGATGTGGAATTTCTTGAAAATCAATCTTGGTATGGACAAATTGATGAGTCACCAAGCACTTCAAGCAAAGTGCCAATTAGGAGTGAAGAAGATGCTAATGAGCAGCAAGAAAAAGGAGCAGATAGAAGAAAAGGCAAGTAGCCTCTGACACTACCGAGCTCTTCCATGCATGACCGAGTGTCAGTGCCGAGTAGCAGTGAAGATTTTGATCCCACACTCTCCTCCCTATTACCAAGAAAGACCAAGAGTCTTAGGGAGATATACCAAGATGATAGGTATGAAGATTATGATGAGAGTGTTAATTTTGCATTATTTTCTCATAGTGATCCAATATATTTTGAAGAAGCTATCAAGGAGAAGAGATGGTGTAATGTCATGGATGAGGAAATAGATGCTATAGAAAGGAATGAGACATGTGAGCTAACTGATTTGTCTCCCAAGAAGCAAGTGATTGGAGTGAAATGGGTCTATAAGACCAAATGCAATGCTGAAGGCAAGATTGATAGGCATAAGGCAAGGCTGGTAGTCAAGGGCTACAAACAGCAGTATGGAAGAGAGTATGATGAGACCTATGCCCCAGTTGCAAGAATGGAAACCGTGTGTGTTGTCATAGCAATTGCAGCTCAGCACAAGTGGAAGGTATTTCAAATAGATGTGAAGTTCGCCTTCCTTAATGGTGTATTGAAGGAAGAAGTATACGTGGAGCAGCCACCTGGTTATGAAGTTGCAAGTGAAGAACATAAAGTATATAGATTGAAGAGAGCTCTTTATGGGCTCAAGCAAGCTCCATGGGCATGGTACAGTAGGATTGACTCATATTTGATGAGCAATGGATTTAGCAAAAGTAATGGTGAGCCCACTCTCTACATCAAGGCAGCAAATAGTAATGTGTTGGTTGTTGTCTTGTATGTAGATGATTTGATTTTTACTAGTAATGATAAGGCTCTAATTGGTGAGTTCAAAGAGGCCGTGAAAAGTGAATTTGAAATGACAGACCTAGGTATCTTGAAATACTTTCTAGGCATAGAAGTAAAACAAATGCATGATGGCATCTTCATCTCTCAAGAAAAGTATGCAGGGCAGATCTTGGAGAGATTTAAAATGAAGAATAGCAAAGCGGCCCCCACACCAACCGTAGTAGGTTTGAAGTTGAGCAAGGAAGACTCTAGCAAGAGAGTAGATCCAACATTATACAAGAGTATGGTTGGAATTTTAATGTATTTGACTGCAACTTGGCTAGACCTAATGCATGTAGTAAGTCTGATTTCTAGATTTATAGAAACCCCAAGGGATTCCCATTGGCAAGCAGAAAAAAGGATCCTAAGGTATGTGAAAGGTACCAAGGGATTTGGAATTTTGTATACTGCATCAAATGAATTCAAGTTGATTGGTTACACTGATAGTGATTGGGCTAGAAGTATAGATGATAGGAAGAGCACTTTCGAATACATGTTTCATATGGGATCAGGTGCAATTTCATGGGCATCCAAGAAGCAACCTATTGTTGCTCAATCTATAGCAGAGGCTGAATACATAGCAGCAAATGCAGCAGCATGTCAAGCAATTTGGCTAAGGAGGATCTTGACAGATTTGAATGAAAGGCAAGGAGATGGAACCACAATTTATTGTGACAACATCTCATCTATTGCATTATCCAATAATCCAGTCTTCCATGGGAGAAGCAAACACATTGAAATTAGATATCACTTCATCAGAGAGTTGGTGGAGAATGGAGATATCAAAATGAATTTTTGCAAGTCAGAGCAACAGCTAGCAAACATTTTTACCAAGCCATTAGGCATTGGAACTTTTGTGCACCTAAGACAGAGTCTTGGTGTAGTTGATTTGGATCAGTAGTGATCCTTGTTTGTGGGTCTCAGGACAAAGGGGGAGTGTTGCAAATTA
Organism: Cupressus sempervirens; assembly: GCA_028749045.1. Taxonomy (NCBI): domain Eukaryota; kingdom Viridiplantae; phylum Streptophyta; class Pinopsida; order Cupressales; family Cupressaceae; genus Cupressus; species Cupressus sempervirens. The sequence goes on from CM053789.1 coordinate 56,732,712, forward strand.
ACGTCAACGTCTGCGGCTTGTCCTCGAGCCCCACGCCCATCTACCCTGTCAGGTCACCACATGCATTCATAGACGGCAGGCATTCATTTTGATAGGTGAGAATTTGAAATTTGAACGTTGAGAGGGAAAGGAAGAATATGATAAAAGAAATGTTTTAACATTCATTCTATTGAGAGAAGATCAAGCAGATCAAATTAGAAGTTGCAGAGAAGAGCAGTGAAGAAAGAAGGAAAGAAGTTTGTGCCTGGAGCTGCACATGATTCTTCCTCCGTTCATATTGTAAGTTCGTGGTTATTGGATTCATCCTGTTAAAGCAGTGATTGCTCCAGGCATTATTGTATGTAGCCATTAGAGCTGCAAGTTTGAAGTTTTATCAGTTTAAAATTTTAGGGTTATTTTAGGGTTTTCTGGTTGAAGCCAAATGCTCCCAGATTTGTAATGTTTTTAATCTTAGTTGAATACAAGAAATCAGGCATACTCGAATCCATTCTTCTTCCTCTTCTATTCATTGCATTTGAATAATTTATTTGAAAGGTTAAAGCTATGGCTCTTTGGTTTTAATGGTGAAAGCATTCACGTTAAAATTGCATTAAGTTTTTTTGTTGGAGCCGAGCTTACTCGGCATCTATTGTTGCTGAGCATTTTTTCTCTTTTAATTGTCGAGCTTACTCAGCATCTATTGTTTCCAAGCAAGTGCCAAGCAATCTGGCACTTAGCACCATCAAGTGCCGAGTAAAACTGGCACTTGACACCTTCACGTACAGAGCAATTTTAAGGTGCCGAGTGAAATATTTCAAAGGTTTAAATTTAAATTTTTAATATTTCTCACAGATCCACCTCACTAAATATAGGAATAAAATGAGCATTAGCCTTTAACATGAGGACCAACTCATACATACACCAGGAGGCCCAGACATATCGAGGTTCGAATATCACTATATGAACTCATGAAGAGTATATGGGTCTTTCTTTAGATGTGGACACTATCTTGTCATTGATGCAAAATCTTCTTAAAGGAGACCTATTTCTATTTTTTTGGTTGACTAGTCCACAAATGGTTTACATGGACAATTTTGTCAGAAAAAACAACCAGTCTATGAAAACAAGTCGGGTAGAGTCAACTGAGATGCTCAGCAAGAGACGGTGCCGAGTGACCCGGTTACCAAAGGAGGAACTCGACAAGGAGTGTGTCAAGTTTTGAAGATTATGATTGAGGAATCTAAAAAGAAAGGAAACAAAGTTTGAATGAAGGTTTTTTTGGTCTGTTTACACTTGCAAAATGATGGTTTTAGCTTTCGTTTGTGAGACCCTTCATGGATAGCTATGGAGTTATTCTTCACAGTGTTTTGAATTTTCTATTTTAGAGATTCATTAGTTTATTGTTGTTGTCAATATAGGCCATTAAGAATGATATTAAGATGGAGAGTTTCTTGTCACTGGTAAAGATGTTCATGTCTTTCTATTTTGTTTCTCTTTCATGACAGCTATGAGGTTGTTTATAATGCAAATAGAATGTTGATGGTGTCCTGTGTGTCTTCCTACATGAGGAAACAAAAACAAGAAGATACAAGTTAATAAGGGTTATTTTGTGAGAAATATTAATACAACATCAAAAACTCACAACCCTAAACTTAAAAATCTACTCGATAAACATTAAGAAACTGAGTGGCAGGAGAGGTTACCAGTTTGGTAAATGAAGGGCAACTCGATAAACACTAGATACCGAGTGAGGTCAGTAGATGAATAATCAACTTTGTAAATGAAGAACTCGAGAGACACTACAGGGTGTGATTACCGAATGAACTCGGTAGACAATGCGATTATCGAGTGAACTCGATAGCCACTGGAGAGTGGAGCAAGGTAGAAGAAGGCACCGAGTGAACTCAGTAGCCACTGCAGAAAATGACTTCTACCAATGACAATACCGAGTGCAGACTTATGACATGAATATTTCTACCATTAAAACCAGAGACCCAAAGCTTGAAATATTCAACAAAAAATTTCACAAATGCTAAGAGACAATGGATTCACGTATGCCTATTAGCTTTATATTCAACTTAGATTCAAACTATTACAAAGTTTGGGAGCATTCGGCTTCAACCAGAAAACCCTAAACTAGTAAAACTTGAACAACTTCAATACTTAGAAACTTTAAACTTGCAGCTCTAATGGCTGCATACAGTAATGCCTGGAGCAATCACTGCTTCAACATAACAAATGAAACAATAAAACATTCAACTTCCAGAATGATTAGAGAAGAAACATGTGCAACTGCAGGCACGAAATAAACTTCCTTTTCTCTGCACTCTGACGTTTGGATCTGCTGATCACTTCTCTCTTCTTCCTTCTCTACAACTTCTGATCTGCTCTTCTTCTCACTGGTTGAATGAAACTAATCATTCCTTTTGTTATACTTGCAAAATGTTTTCCCCCTATTTCTGAATTTGAAAATTCACCCACCGCTTTTATGTTTCTATCTGTTTTGCTGGTCGTCAGGTGGTAGGTGGACGTTTGACTCCAGGAAGAAATGACCATCTGCAAGAAACGACCATCTGCAATTAATATTCCAACATATTTAACGTGCCTAAATTTCAATCAAAACAGGTATGCGTCAGTTTGTGCTGGAAGCTTGATTCTTTTTTTTAAAGAGAAACTATAGATTTTTCCTATTGTGTCGTAAGCTGTGGAAAGGATTTGGTATGAGGCTTTACTTTTCTTCACTGGTAATTATTTGATAGTTTCTATATCTTTCAAATTGGTTAATGGCTAGAATCTACTTGAAATATTTTGTGCGAACATGAGCATTGTTTGGATTAATTGAAGAGTTTTGAGCATTAGTTCTTGCTTTAATATTTCTTTTTAGTTTGTGAGCAACTGCTTCATAGGAATAAGATCTTCATAGCTTATTTTTTCAATAAACTACACAGGCTACACTGTAACTCTATGTGCTATAAGCTTTTGGCTAAACGGTTCAGTTATGATATAACAGTTTTGTGAAAGCGGTTCAAAATTATGTTCGGATTAAAAGAAAATTTCATATGAAGTCGATCGATAGTTTTTCTGCTATCAGTTATTGGAGATCATTCCTATGTGTATCTTGCACGGTTTGTGGTTGCAAAATTGTAACTCAATATGAAATAATTGATTACAAGTTTTACAAAATGGTTCCTTGTTTAAGGATACGTAGTTGTGTATGCGAAATATAAGACACATCGATCTATCCTCCTTTTTTGTGAGAAGCATTTGTAAACGATTGACAAATTTATCTTGTGATTATCCATGTATATAAATGTGTGAGTTAAATTGCATACATTTATGTATATATGTAATATTGGAACAGAATTGTTGAAGGTAAAAAAAATGGTAGGTAGCCCTGAGCAGCAGTGACTGCTGATGTAAAGAGAAAAGTTGTAATAAATAAAGATGACAGGTTTCAACAGAGTGGATTTTTCCCTATGAGAGAATCAAAATATTCTGAAGGTTTCCCACTCAACACAAATCTTGTGTCTCTTTTATTTTGTGAGTTTTCTCTTAGTTTTTCTGATATTTCATATTTTGTTTATAAGTTCACTTTATATGATGTACATGCATCACGATTCTATTTAAAGTGTTGAATATGTTTAAAATAGTGTCGTAATTTGTTTAAAAATTACTATTTTGATTCACAACACACCCCTCTCAAAATAGCTTTACTTCCAACAAGTGGTATCAAAGCATTAGGGTCCCTTCCTAAGTCTTCCTAAAGGGATTATCCTAAGATATTTAAGAAGTACAAATGGCACAGGCTGAAGGTGCTTCTCATAATAGAGCCCCACTATTTTATAGCAATGACTGTGTTTTGGAAAGTCATGATGTTCCTTAGATATCATAATGTAGGATGTAATTGTGTCAAAATATACTATTCCAAAAGTGGTACCTACTGGTCCAAATCATAAACTCAAATATGAACTACATAACAAGGCTAGATATGCTCTTCTTTGTGGTCTTACCAAAGATGTATTTGTCAAATTTATATATTGTGATTCGGCTAATGATATATGGGTAAAACTAGAAACAATATATCAAGGTGATGAAAATGTCAAAGAATTAAAGTTGATAACTTTTAAAAAAATCAATTTGACAATTTAAAAATGAATGGAGATGAGAATGTAGTAGCATATTTCTTAAGAGTAGATGAAGTAGTTAATCCAAAAAGAGGCTTAGGTGAACAAATTGAAGAATGGGACATAGTCTTGAAAGTAATAAGTTTTATTTTACCTAAATTTGAAAAAAAATTAAAAAATCTACTTTGGAAGAGAAGAAAAACTTCTTTAAAATGACCTTGCATTAGTTACAAGAAACTTTAACTACTTATGAAATGTGAATCAGCAACAATGTTGGCTCTACTTCAAAAGAAAGAGCCTTTAAGGCTGAAAAACAAAATGAAAGTGGCTTAGATATAACATATTCTCTTGAAGCATTGCTAGTTAGAAAATTGAAAAAGAAATATCATGGAAAATTAAATGTTTCAGTTGTGGACAGCTAGGGCACTTTGGTGCAAGATGTCCCTATGTTGATCAAGATGCAAATGATGAAAAAACTTAAAGGTTTTTTAAGAAGAAACCTTGGAATCAAAACATAAGGTTCATTTTTTTTTAAAAGAAGATCCTCTTCTCGAAAGAAGACTCAAATCAGTAATCTAGTGATTTAGGTGAGGAAGGAGAAAATGTATTCTTGATAGAAGTAATGAACTTTCAAAAATCAAAATGTATTCAATCAGAATTAGATGAAGACAATGACCTTGAGAAAGACCTTCTTTCCACTTAACAAGAAATAAAGAGATTAAATAAAATAATCTCTAGTCATGAAAAGGAAAATCAAGGTTTAGAAGCTATATTGATTAATGAAAATCAACTTATTGAAAATAAACAAGGTTTGCTTGATTAAAAAGAAAAGAAGCTTACCCTATTGTAATCACAAGTTGACCAATCTAACTCAAAGTACAAATTTTATGAAATAGGAGAATCTTTAAAATATTTTTCTAATGATTTTTTAAAAGGTTATCATTTTAATTATAATATTTATGGTCACAAGGCATACAAATGTATGCTAGTGAAAATGAATCAAGGTATGGTTTTAAGAGAATAATTAGATTCTTTAAATGCTTTCACTATGGACATTTTGCTAACCAATGTAAACTAAATTTGAAGCCTAAACAAGTATGGAAACCCATACGCATGAATTTTGAAAGGTCTTGAATTGTTGAGACAATGTTGTTTTCTCAAAACCCCAAACTTTGGTTTTAGACAGAGGATGTTCACACCATATGTCTAGATGTAGAAACAAGTTTAAAATCCTAGAAGATTTTAATGGAGGGTTTGTTTGTTTGGTGATAACTCAAGTTCCTACATTAGAGGCCGAGGTTCAATAATTCTTAATAAAGACAAACCCATTCATGATGTGTATTATGTAGAATGTCTTAAACATAACCTTTTAAGTGTCAATCAAATTTGTGACAGTATTTATTCATTTTCTTTTAATTCTCAAGGGTGTTATATTAAAATGAAAAGAATAAATTCATTGTTAGTGGTTTAAGAAGTGGAGGAAATCTTTATAATCTAGTTGATTCTATAGTTCAAGAGTTCTCATTGATTAATACCTATCTTGTGAGTCAAGTCAAAGAAAATTGGTTATGGCATAAAAGATTAAGACATCTAAATTTTGATAGTCTTTCTATGATCAACAAAAACAAGAAGGTTAGAGGTTTACCTCTAATCACTAAACTAACAAAAATTTCCAATGAATGTGTGGAAGGAATTATGTAAGAGCATCCTTTGTGGGCTTGCGACCCTATAGGATGGTGTGGTTTGATCTTTGAGTTGGAGAACTTGATCAATGAAGAAGTGGTAGTCGGTAATTACTAGGTAGTTTGTGGTTTTTGTGTTAACTGAGTGACTCGGCAATGAAGGCATTTGGCGATGCTTGGGGCACTTGATATATAATGTGCCTTCGTCTACTCTAGGAACTTGATAGTAGTGTTTCTCGAGTTAGCTCAGTCAATGAAGGAGCTTTGTTATGTCAAGTGGAATGCTGACAAAAGACGAGGTCTTTCTCATATGCTTGGTTTGGTCTTGATTTTTGTGTTGCCCAATTTTTCTATGAGCTGACCTATTGGCATTTAATTTAGGTAGTAGGTATTTAATGAGTGTTGCAACCGACTTGTGGCTTATGAAAATATTTAATGGAAGGGTTTATTTTAATTTGTAATGGGCTAGGCTGACCTATGGCCTAGTTGGGTATAATTAGGAGTGTTTTGTGGAGTCTTAAGACAGAGATTCATCCATTTTGGAGAAAAGGATGTGGTAGAGGAGGGAACATTGAAGGGCTAGTAGTTGAGGCTTGGGAAACTAGGAGATTGCTTGGTGGGCTTGTGAGCACAAGTTGAGATTTTCCTAGGAGGTTTCTACTAGAGTGTTGATTTGGACTAATTAAGTGTTTGGGTTGGATCTTGAAGGATCTTGCATAAATTTTTTTGTAATTGCTATTGTATTTGGCCCTAACCTAGGAGGCCTTATAACTAGGTACATTGCATTGTAAATAGTTGTTATATGAATAAAGTGTTGAGAATTAGTATCAGATATTGCATATGTGTTATCTTTATACTATGTGGTTATTTGTAGGGATCCTTATTACCTCAAATAGAGGAAACCTTGGAATCTCATTGCATTAGATGGTATTAGAGATTAGTTGTTCCTAAGTGTGTAGACCGAGTGTCGAAGTTGAGACAATTTGCACTAGGACATGGGTTAAGGTTGGAAGAGAAGGTTGATCTTGTAGAGCTCATTGATCTTTTAGGTTTGTGGATTTATTGTTTTAGGCTTACAAATAATCTTGGAAGATGCCTCCAACAAGATTGGACCCTAGGTTATGGAAGCAAGGCTCTCAGAGAAGATGTCATTGATGAAGAGTGATTTGACGACTAAGATCATAAGTGCCACAGGTGGTCTGCCTTAGCATGAGGGTACTAAAGATGGGTATGAGTAAGTTGTTGAAGACTTTGAATTTTTTGGAACAAGTTGTGATGATAGAATTGATCATGTGGAGAAAGCTATGGGAGATAGGGCCAGTTAGTTTACTAGACCTAGATCTTAGTTGAAGTTGAAGCATAAGATGGAGGTTTCTAATTTCTTAGGTACTTTGAAATTTGAAGACTTGATGGATTGGATTGGTGAGTTGGAAGACTACTCTAAGCTTGAGGATATTGAGGATCCACCAAATTAAGGTTGGCACAAACTAAGTTGAAAGGATATATCACTCTTTGGTGGAAAGAACTACAAAGAGATAAAAGAGAGAAAGATAAAATGAAGATCACTTGATAGAGGTTGATGGTAACTAAGTTGAAGGCTAAGCTCATTCCTATTGATTCTAAACTTAAGTTGTTGAAAATTTTGCAAAATTTGAAGTAGAAGGATATGTTTGTGAAAGATTATACCGAGTTCTACAAGTTGACTATTTGATTTGGGTATAGACAATTGTCAAAGGATAAGGTATTGAGGTTCAGTATCCAAGATTAGTTTGGTATGTTAAAGATTGATTTAGTTGAGGATTCTTATTAGTATGCCCTGAGCACAGAAGATAAGTTGAAGAGGAAAAGTTAAGGTAATTCCAGAGGGAAGGAGAAGTAGGACTACTTGACAAAGGCAAACTGAGTGCAAAAGATGAACCAAAACCTATTGATCAGAAGAGGATGATAGGATGGGGTGAGTTAAAGGGCACTTGCTACAAATGTGGAGAAGAAGGAAATAGATATTATGAATGTCTTATGGCTGGTGATAGAAGAGTTGTTGTTGTGAATGAGGATGAAAACCATGATAGTAAACCTAAGAAAGGAGAAAATTTACTAGCTCAATGAGTACTGATTGGTTAGAGGACACTTCACTCTTGTCAAAGGAATAATTTATTCGGGATTGCTTGTAAGTCTAGTGGTAAGGTCTGCAAGGTGATTGTGGATGGTGGTAGTACTAACAACCTTTTTATTGAAGAGATGGTTTAGAAACTTGGTTTGAAGAGAGTAAGACATCCTTATCCTTATAGGATTTGCTAGTTACAAGGTGAGCATGCTTTCGTAGTGAGGCAGTAGTGCCTTGTTGATTTTTAGATTGAGAAGTATAAGGAACAAGTTTTGTATGATATTGTGGACATGAATATTTTTCATTTATTGCTTGGTAGACCTTGGTAGTATGATTATAGGGTTGTACATGATTATGTCAAGAATGTGTTTACAATTATGAAAGGTGATAGGAAGAATTTGATAATTCCTTTATAGAATGAAGAACTTGGTGGAAGCAACTTGAGTATTATTAGCAGAGTTGACTTGGTATATTTTGGGAGGATTAAAGATCATTGTGAAAAGAAAACATGTGGAACACTGAGGATGGATGTGAAGAAATAGAAGAAGATTAGAGAAAAGAGTGTACAAGTTGAGGACTTGGATGATATGTATGTGAAGACCCAATTTAAAATTTATGTGCTGAATCCCAAAATATGTTCTTCTAGCTATTAAGAACATCCTTTTGAACCTAGGGTGTCTTATGCAAGAGCATCCTTGGTTGGTTACAAATCCTACAAGATGTTGTGGTATGGTCTTGGAGTCAGAGTACTTGGTAAGTGAAGAGGTGATACTTGGTCATTACTAGGTAGTTTCTAGTTTTTGTGTTAATTGAGCTACTTGGTTAGTCAAGGCATTTGGTGATGCTTGGGGCACTCAACATTTATTGTGGCTTAGTTTACTCCTAGAACTTGACAATAGTGTTTCCTAAGTTAACTCAGTCAATAAAGGAGATTGGTTATGTTTGTTGGAATGTTGACACTCAGTGAGGTCTTTCTCTGATACTCAACTTTGTCTTGGTTTCTATGTTTCCTAAGTTGTCTATGAGTTGACCTTTTGAAATTTTATTTTGGTCATAGGTATTTAATGAGTGTTCCATCCAACTTGTGGCTTATGCAAATATTTAATGTAAGGGTTTATTTTAATTTTTAATGGGCTAGGCTGACCTCTGACTTAGTTGGGTATACGTAGGGATGTTTTAAGGAGTCTTAAGGTAGAAATTCATTTAGTTTGGAGTTTAGAGGATGTGACAAAGGAGAAAACTTTGAAGGGCTATTATTTGAGCCTTGGGAAACAAGGAGATTTCTTGGTGAGCTTGTGAGCACAAGTTGATATTTTTCTTGGAGATTTCCACCATAGTGTGGATCTAGACTAGCTAAGTTTTTGGGCTTGATATTGAGGGATATTGCATAATTATTTTTTGTAATTGCTATTGTACTTCCAGCCTAACCCAAAGGGCCTTACAACCAAGAACATTGCATTGTAAACAGTTGTTATATGAATAAAGTGTTGAGAAATGGTATTAGATCTTGCATTTGTTTTGTATTTCTACTATGTGGTTATTTGCAGGGATCCAGATTACCTCTAGTAGGGGTACACTTAGAATCTTGAGGCATCAATAAAAAAAGACCAAAACTTTTTCAAAATTGAAAAGTATCTATCTTATAGACCACTAGAACTTGTGCATACAAATCTTTGTGGTCCAACTAAAAATCTATCCCTGAATGATGAAAAATATTTTACATTGTTTAAAGATCACTACTCAAGAATGGATTGAGTAACTTTTTTGACAATGATGCAACTGGCCAATCACTCTAATGCCACCCTTAAGATTAGGGAAAAAAATCAATTTTGACTATTTATAACATTTTTAGTATAGGGATTAGGCTTAGTGTGTGATGTTTAAGTCATTTTGATAAGAAGTAGCATAAACATTTTTATACAATACAATTGTTTAATGGTGTACTCAAGTTCATGCAAGATGTTTTAGGGTGTTTCTATATTTGAACATTCTTATGGCGAACTGGTAAAAGTGAATTTGAGGGTTAAGAAATGGTTCATTTTCTACCTTTGTTTTATTCTAATATATTTATGACATTAGATTCTTTTCTTAAAGTCTATCAAAATTAATTTTAAATTTTAGTTTAATTATTTATTAATATAATCTAAAATTATATTGCAAAATTGAATAATATTTGGTTTGATGGTTATTATTTTAGAGTATTTATTAATATCTCACTAAAAAAAATGGGGTAGGGTCAAGGTTCATTAAATAATTAATTGTATAGATAGGCAATAGGAAAGAATTCATATTAATAAGGTCAACAACACTACAAAGAGGGAAACCTTTTTGAAAGAGATAAATTTAACAGGAGGAACTAACCAACAAGAACAAGGATCTAGACACAACATAAGATCAACTAGTCATAATAAATGGGATGAGGAAGAAACCTTTAAATAATTTCTTGAAAAAACTATATCTTGTACTAGAGCTAATGCATTCACAAAAGAAAACACCTAACAATGGCTTTTGAAAGCCTTTCCACACCTTTTTACTTGTACAGGATTGATTTCCAAAAGGTCTAGAGGAATTTGACCAAAACCTTTGAACTTCTTAGAGAGTATGTTGGGCTTGAACCATTCTTGAATCTATGGTGTTCTTCAATATACCATAAAAGTAGGTTTTATATGCCTTGAAGGAAGAATAAAGATCCATTATTGGCCAAAAGTTATGTCTTTCCAAAGTTGAGATAAACTTGTTTAGTATTTTGATAAGTTATAATTTTTTATTATAATAAACATTATTTAGATTTTTTAGTATGAATCTAAATAGGATTTGTTAAACTTTGGGATCTCATGAAAGCTATATAATATAGTTTTATAATTCAAATAATGAACTTTTGAATTTTATACTTCTTTGTTGAATTTATAGTTCTTAAAATAGGTGCTAAGTACTATAGGTTATATAGTATCTATTGTACTACAAATCAATAATTTGAATCAATGATATGACACCTTTTTCTCTCCTATATGCTCCATTGCACGTAATCAAGTTATTAAAGAATTGGATAGAAAACAAGGCAATATTCATATACCTACCTTTCATATGCACACTATTTGAGACACTGAAACAACACACTAAGGGAAAGTTTGCTTGGTATAATACAACTAGAATATGAAGAGAAAATTAGAATATATTTTGTAATCTTCATTTGGTTTGCTGAATAAGAATTGAGACTAGGAAGACATATTCCCATTTGGCCCATACAATGAGCATGTGTCCATGCCAAAAAAACTTGTTATTGGAATAGGACATTCCTATTCTTAATCTATTTTTTTTCAAATTATATAATTTTCCAAGTCTGTGGCTACACATGTATTAGTTTTTCTTCTGAATAGTCAAAACTCAAATACATTGTCCTTCGAGTTTATTATTTGATTTCCACTAAGTGATACACCCAACAAAATAGTATCCCCTTTACCACTATTACTCTTGAGTTGAATAAATAAGGTGAGTGCAAAAAACACACATAAGAATATATTTTTCATCACTTAAACCCCTCCGTCATTAGGATTTTTCCAAGAAAATTTCTAGGATGCAAATTCAACCTCACAACAAAGTGACCATTAAATTTAGTGGCTCCTTCGCTATATTTAAGTCCAAAACCAAAAATTACATAGCAGTTAAAATTCACATGGTGTTGTGTGTCATAGGGTTCATAGAGATAGTAAATTAAGTTGATGATAATATTTTCTTATTTGCACAGGTTCATAGATTCAGTATGCAATGGACTATGTGTTAGAAATAATAGTCCACCAAGATAACCAGGGGTGTGAGTCAGTTATCCAATTAAAACATTTATTAACCTCTTGGTAAACATATTTTTCTTTGAATAAAATTCTTATAAAATGACTAAAAAATGCCTTGACTTGAAGATAAAATAAGACCAATATTTGGATGGCATTGCAATGAATTCTACTAGCATCCTCTAAATTTTGTAGGGTACAAATCCTTGATTAAATATGCAATGAATGAATGTAAGGAATGCTTTTAACATGAATGCAAAGGCTACCTACATTATTCTTATATAGGGGGAAAGATATTACAATTGGAATAGAAATAAAGAACTTAGTATACAATAGTGGAAGCATACAATCTTCTCACCGACATCTTCACTCAGAAAGAAAGAGAAAGATTAAACAAATAGGAACAATCCCAAAAATAAATGAATATAGTAGTAGAATTCAATTCCATTATTCAGTCTCGATTCATAGCTAACCAAGAGTGAGAACAATCTAAAGAAAACAATCTTCAAAATGATGGAATCCTCATTCAACTCAAAAGCAATACTATTTTTGAATAGCACTGCCAATCAAATTATTTGTAGAAACTAAAGAAGAAGATTAAATTGAAAAGTTCTAAAAACAATCAAAAATTGTGCCCTTTAATTAGTCTCAATTTTCCCCAAATGTGCACACACTTTGCAAACACAATAGAATCTTTAGAGCTCTCCACACTCGAAAGGAGAAGCACATCGTTCAATATTTTTAGAAAATAAAAACCCCTATCTTGGCTTTAATTTACATAATTATCTTCTCATTCTAAATGATTCCTTTTCATTTGCATAACTAACTAATTGTTGTCTTTTAAAGATTATTCTTTTACTACCTAAGCATAATGTTTCATCAACAGTAAAGTTACCTTTTGAAGAAAAACTAATATTATTTGAATAGGTGGTGAAACTGACTAAGAGGTGCCTCCTTGAGAAAGAATCATGGCCTACACATATTATCCATACCATTGATGTGTATTGGATTGTAGTGATCTCATGATATTACATTATTCCACCCCATGTTTCACATCAAAAACCATTAACAAACTTATGTTTTGCATATGGAAGTACTTGCAAAGATTTTGCGAGACAGTTCATGAATAATTTTCTTTTACCTTTTTATGGTTTGAGTTCTTTGTCAAGCAATTTGTAGATATCACCCTTTTCTTAGTGCTTATGTAGGAACACCAGCACCCGCGGGCTTGTCCAAAGGAAATCTTCAAAGCTTATCATGAAATTCTTTCTGGCACATAGTTGATTCTTACTCTGTATATGGTGGCATCGACACATTCATTGGTTATGAATGTATATCTTCAAGCCTAAGCACGGGGAAGACATAGACTCCATGTTAAAATATTTCATGTATCACATTATTGAGCTCTTTCTTTGACTCATATCAGGATTCCATGCTAATTATTGGTGCGGATGCAAAGAAAGTACCCTTGTCTTCTAATGGAGTTTGTGTAAGGAAGCGAAGGTGCACGAAATCGCTTCCTATGCTAATCTTTGAGAGGACGATTATGCGAATCAAAGTAACTATTGCAAAGATCTCAAGAAATGCATAATAACATAATCAAAATAACAAAGAACACACAACACATTGATTACCGTGGGGAAACCCTTCTGGGAGAAAAACCCCACCCTCCAAAACTCGCACAATGTATTATCAAACCAAGATGATTACAATACACTTGCAATGCAAGTTCTTACAGGAGCGCATCACCACAACTTGAAATTGGAGAGACTCCTTCTAGCACCAGTCTTGCAAACTAAACTCAATTACACAAACACCTCCCCAAGCCCTCCTTTTATAGTGATTTTAAAACCTAGAAACCACTTATGGTTTTACAAAACCATGGGAAAAACTACCATGCCACATGTTACCCATTTTTGACATTTACATTTCTAATATGGAAAAACAACCAGGTTAAAATAGTAATCCCATCCAAAATTTTGTCTCTTAGTCTATACCCCCATAAAAGTCACAAAATGAGTCATCAAGGCTCTAAAAATGACCTACCTATATTCTACTATGGACAAGACTCATTTTAACAACTTACTAACCATTTTCCAATCCATAAACAATTGGAAAACTCCCACAAACTAATCTTAGAATTTTCCAAGAAAAGATTGCAAGGTTGAGACACATGTTTCTCAACATTCTCCCACTTGTCAAACACCTTGCAAGAGTCAGGGGATCTGAAATATCATGGACTTAATTGCTAGGGGCCGAGAGGCCCATAGACTCTGAACACCATCTAAATTTTTTTGTGCTAAGGGGCTTAGTTAATGAATCAGCAATATTCACCAAAGTCTCTACCTTTTCGAGCTTCACCTTGCCATCCTCGATCATATCTCTCACAAAATAATATTGTACATCAATGTGCTTGGTCCTCGCATGAAAAGTTGGGTTCTTTGCTAGGCAAATTGCACTCTGGCTATCACTATAAATTGTCACTACACCCTGTTTGAACTCTATATCTGAACACAATCTCTTTAGCCAGATGGCTTCTTTGCAGGCATGAGTAGCTGCCATATACTTTGCCTTAGTAGTGGACAAAGCGACCACAACCTGTCACTTACTCATCCAACTGATTGCACCACCAAATAATGTAAACACATATGCACTGGTGGATCTTCTTCTATCAACATCACCAGCCCAGTCTGAATCCACATAGCCTTGAATATCTAAGGAATGTTCACTTCCTATTCCATGAAAACATATTGAGTACTCTGAGGTACCCCGCAAGTATCTGAAAACTCTTTTTACTGCATCCTAATGTGCTCTTCCTGGATTAGACATATAACGGGAAAGTACTCCCATTGCTTGGGCAATGTCTAGTCTTGTACAAACCATAGCATACATCAAACTTCCAACAACACTCTGATATGGTACTCGACTCATCTCTTCCATCTCCAATGGGGTTGTAGGACACTGTGAGCTAGAAAGCTTTGTTCCCATAGTAACTAGAACGCTCAATGGTCTTGAATCCTACATATTGAATCTTTTCAAAATAGTACCAACATGCTTACTTTGGCCTAGCCAAAGCTTTCTGTTCCGTCTATCTCATATAATCTCCATTCCCAGAATGTGCCTAGATGCACCAAGATCTTTCATTTCAAACTTTATTGAGAGTTGAGATTTTAACTCTACAATCAAACCTTTTCCTTTGCCAATAAACAACATATCATTGACATACAAGGCAATAACCAGGAAACCATCACCATCAGATTTGAAATATATATAGTGATCAGATTTAGATCGCACAAATCCCAAAATCAACACATATGTATCAAACTTTTGGTACCACATCCTAAGACTCTGTTTTAAATGATACAAGGATTTCTTCAATTTACAGACCAAATGACTTTTACCATTCACCACATAGTGGTCTAGCTATAACATGTAAATTTCTTCCTCCAAATCTCCATGAAGGAAAGTAGTTTTCATGTCCATTTGCTCAATCTCTAGGTCATAAGATGTTGCAATAGAAAGCAAAAATATAATGGATGTCATTTTGGCTACTGGAGAAAAAATTTCACCATAATCTACTCCCTCAACCTGAGAGTAACCTTTTGCAACCAAATGTGCTTTATACTTCTCAATGCTTCCATCTGAACCCATCTTCTTTTTGAACACCCATTTACAACCAACAGGCTTCCGTCCTTCAGGAAATGGTACAAGGTCCCACATTCGATTCCTCTTAAGAGCTGCCATTTCTTCATCCATGGCAATTTTCCAGGACTCTGAATCATTCATACCAAGAGCCTTTTTTGCAGATCTCAGTTCATCAATGTTAGCATTCAATGAAAATATGCACCTCCAATCATCAAGAGAATACCCATACCTTTCAAGTGGTTTCCTTTGTCTAGTAGATCTTCGAACAAGATCTGGTTCAGGTTTAGGAGGTTCAGGTTTGTGATTAGGTTCTCCCTCTTCCTCTGATGATTCAGAACTCTTAGAGCTCTCTTCAACATCTTGTCTTTCTAAGGGCCTTGATTCAACTTTCTCAGGTGTAGCAGGAAGTTTCTGGCTACACTGTAATAGAAGAAGGCTTAGTTTCTCTAAAAATAACACTTCTAGAATAAAATACCTTTTTTGCAACAGGATCCCAAAGTTTGTATCCTTTCACACCATAACTATATCCAATGAAGATACATTTGACAACTTTGTTGTCCAATTTTGTTTGCTTCTCCTTTGGCAAATGAGCATATGCCTCACAACCAAACACTCTCAGATGTCTAAGTGAAGGCTTGTGGCCCGACCATGCTTCCATTAACGTCTTATCAACAAGAGCTAATGTAGGAGACCTGTTTATCAGGTAGCAGGTAGTGGCTACAACTTCAACCGAGAACTTTTGTTCTAGTCTAGCACCACTCAGCATACTCCTAGCCTTCTCCATCAAGGTCCTGTTCATTCTTTCTGCAACTCCATTTTGCTATGGAGAATACGGAGTTGTCTTCTCTCTTTCAATACCATAATCTTTACAAAATGTGTCAAAAATATTGGAGCAAAATTTACCACCATTATCAGTTCTCAAGAATTTTATTTTCTTTCCAGTCTACAATTCAACCATTGCTTTAAATTCTTTGAAATGTTTGTAAACTTCAACTTTACTCCTAAGGAAATAAACCCATGTTCTTCTACTAAAATCATCAATGAAAGAAACATAATAAACTGATCTACCAATAGAAGGAACATCAACTAGACCAAATACATCTGAATGAATTAGATCCAAAATACATGAAGACTTATGAGAACTCGAGTAAAACTGAATGTGATTTTGTTTACCATAGATACAATGCTCACAAAAATAAAGCTCAAGATTGCAGTCATTCAACCCATCAACAAGGTTCTTATTTTTCAAGGTCCGTAGACCCTCCTCACCTATGTGGCCAAGTCTCTGGTGCCATAACATAGTCTTCTCTGCAAGCAACTTTGATTCGGTAGATAGAGCACCCTTGGGTACCCAAAAACCATGACCATCTGTTGAGAGAGAAACTCTCTCCTTCTCCAACTGAGTAGTCTTTTCCACAATCTTATCAAAAGTACTATTGCACTCGACTGTGCGTGCATCAAGTTGGTACAATATACCCAATCTACTTCCTCTTGCTATTACCATAGCACCTCTCACCATTTTTACACATGCTTCAAAAAATTGTACATGCACACCTGCATCTATTAGCTTACTAACAGATAACAAATTCCTTGCTAGTCTAGGGATATGCAAGACACCATCAAATCTTCTAATTCTACCATCAAAAAATTTCACACGAATACTTCCACAACCAACAATATCAAGTAATAAATTATCACCCAAATACACCTTACCACCATCAAAATTTTCATACTTACTAAACCAGTTCCTATTAGGAGTCATGTGGAAAGATGCACTTGAATCTATTAACCATTCATTTTCACCAGCATGAGTGGCCAAGGCTGCATCTTCCTTCTCAGACTCAGAATCAGAATCTTGCTTCTTCTTCTTCTTCTTTTTCTTCTCCTCTTTGCAATCCTTTTAGAAGTGTCCAGGTTTGCCGTAATTCTAGCAAATTGCCTTGGACTTACTAGGCGATTTCGATCTCCCCTTATTTTTGGACTTAGAATGGCCATGCTACTTTTCATTCTTGCCTCTTTCTTTTTGTCTTTTGCGAACACTCAAAGCCTCTTTGGCATTCAGAGAAACTTTTCTTCTCATCTCCTTAGAAAGTAGAGAACTAACAACATCCTCCATCTTCAAGACAACTGAAGTGCTCCCTATAGCCATCACAAGACTATCCCATGAGTCTGGCAATGAACATAACAAGATTTGACACCTTTCTTCTTCATCCATTGAAACCACTACTGAGGTCAACTGAGTCACCAACATATTAAACCTTTCTAGATGCTCAGAAATTTGTCCACCTTCTTCCATTCTCAAGGAATACAACTTCTTCCTCAAGAAAATCTTATTCACAAGTGATTTCTCTTGATAGACCTCACTAAGCTTTTTCCAAAGCTTCTTCATGGTAGGTTCTTCATGAACATTAATTAGAATCGAGTCTGTAAGACACAATCTGATGAGACCTTTAGCTTTTCTATCATTCACATCATTTTGTGCAGCTAATATTGGATCTAAAGGCCTTAGCTTGTTCTCATCAATCGCATCTCATAGATCCCGATCAATCAATAGATCTTCCATCTTCAGCTTCCACATCTCAAAATTTGTGCCAAAAAACTTTTCAACATCAATTCTCCCTGACATGCTTGCCATCTTTTAATCCTACAACATAGAAATGAAATGCTCTACACAAGCTCCCACTCAAACCTTGATTAGCTCAAAAAACCCTGTACCCAACAAATAGAACCAAAACTAGCCAGGCTCTGATACCACTTGTAAGGAAGCAAAGGTGTGCAAAATCGCTTCCTATTCTAATCTTTGAGAGGATGATTATGCAAATCAAAGTAACTATTGCAAAGATCTCAAGAAATGTATAATAACATAATCAAAATAACAAAGAACACACAAAACAGTGATTACCATGGGGAAACCCTTATGGGATAAAAACCCCACCCTCCAAAACTCACACAATGTATTATCAAACCAAGATGATTACAATACACTTGCAATGCACGTTCTTACAAGAGCGCATCACCACAACTCAAACTTGGAGAAACTCCTTCTAGCACCAGTCTTGCAAACTAAACTCAATTACACAAACACCTCCCCAAGCCCTCCTTTTATAGTGATTTTACAACCTGGAAACCACTTATGGTTTTACAAAACCATGGGAAAAACTACCATGCCACATGTTACCCATTTTTGACATTTACATTTCCAATATGGAAAAAAAACCAAGTTAAAATAGTAATCCCATTCATAATTTTGTCTCTTAGTCTATACCCCCATAAAAGTCACAAAAATGAGTCATCAAGGCTCTAAAAATGACCTACCTATATTCTACTATGGACAAGACTCATTTTAACAACTTACTAACCATTTTCCAATGCATAAACAAGCGGAAAACTCCCACAAACTAATCTTGGAATTTTCCAAGAAAAGATTGCAAGGTTGAGACACATGTTTCTCAACAATTTGGGCATTTAATGAAGCAATTTATGGGTGATTTTCTACTTAAAAATGACATATTAGACATGATTCCTTCATGGGAATTTTGTCAAATGACTCCCATACATACTTTATCCATGTTAGATACCATCAATTTTAAATGTATCTAGGTGATCTCGATTACTATTTCCATTTTGCATTGAAGTGCCTAAATGAAAATGTGGAGACAATTTTAGCTTGGGATGTCATGCTCCTTCATGGTCACTGACTTAAAAAATTGAATCAACACAGTTCTATCCAGCCAATATGGCTTCAAAATAATGAATGAGTTTAGATATTTGGGTGTATCTTGAACCTGAGCTTTTGTACTCATGAATTTCTAAACTTGGATCACCTTCTTGTAATCTCCAAGCAATCTCTCAAATCTGAGCTTCAAACATTCGAACTATACTTTGTGTGTAATGGACACCCAAGAATGTCCAAAAGCTGAATCAATTGCTGAAATTATATTAATTCTAAATATGCTGCAATCAAGTACAAGAGATGTATTCCAAAGGCCAAACCCTAAGGGAATGACATCTAGAATGTTACAACAGAGAATGAACGTCCTCTATTGCCAAAAAAGGAGTGTTATTCACACATCCAAGCTCTTATCAAATGCAAATCATAATCATCCGATACAATAACCCCATGCTCAACAATGAGACTTGCAACCCTATTTATCGTTTTCTTCATCCTTCTAGAAGGAACTAAAACATTAATTAATTGCAAGAGCTAGAAGCTTCCTCCTTCCAATAATTAATGCATTCTCTAGAAATCCCTCCCTAGCAATAATTAATTAAATGACGAGAGGCTTCCATCCTTCCAATAATTAATACATAACCTAGAAGCTACTCCCTTGTAATTAATAATTAAATTAATTAAATACAAAGTCACCTTTAAATTGAATGACTTTATAAGAAATTAATTTAATTTCTTCTTATCCTCCACTTAGACTTTGGAGAACGTGAGAGCTAAAAGATGGGATCATTACAAATCTTCCCTCCTTGAATTGCTTGTCCTCAAGAAATTAAGTAACGTAATGGACTCCAACCTCCACCTGGATCCCAATATGTGATATCCATATGGAAAAACCAATTGCAAACCTGCATCATCAAGAGCAACCCCTGTAGCCTAACATTCAAAACGTGTGCTGATGAAGTCAGAATGTCACCATAAGGCAACTCCATAAAATATTTATGAAATGTCTTCTTCCCTGTATCCATCCACATAATATATATTGGACTGGAATTCATATTATCACCATCATGCATTGAAAAAGATGTAGCTATAGGTGAACCATATGTACTCATGCTAACTGTATCAACAATAGGTGTTGTTGCATCAAAATATAAGGACATAGGAACAACATTAACCGGCGCAACAGAAAATTGAACCGAATTTGTAGTTGATGAAAACTAATAATCATCAACATGTGTGGCTTCATTAGAAAATACATCAACCACTACATTTATACCATTAAAATCCTCATTAGATGGTTCAACTAACACAGAAGTGGCTGCTGATATGATAGTATCCTCATGTTCTCCTAATCCCACTATTATTTTAGCACCATCTCCTGACAAAGCTTCATATGTGGTCTCCTAGCTTTGCACACATGTTTCTACTAATTTTTCTGAAACACCCATATCACCAACATCATAGATGGGTGGCTCTATACATGTCTCGATCCCACCTAAGGAAGCAACTACCCCCTGCACTGGAGCAACATATAAATCGTCAATATTGATGCCCATCTATCTAGCCATAAGTTGCAACATCATATCCATTCATCTATTATGCTCTTGTTGCATCTGTTGCCCCTCCTCCAATGAACTAAGTAACCTAAGCATTGCATTTTCTTGATCTGAATTGGTATACATTTTGTCAAACTCTTTTCCCTTTATCTCATTGTTCCAAATTCCCTATAAGAACTCCACAGGATGGCAGGACTAATAGCTCTGATACCACTATAATGGTTACCCTAGAAATAGCTTTGCTACCACTGTAATGGACACCTAGGAATGCCCAAAAGCTGAACCAAGGCTGAAATTATATTAATTCTAAAAATGCTGCAATCAAGTACAAGAGATGTATTCCAAAGGCCAAACCCTAAGGGAATGACATCTAGAATGTTACAACAGAGAATGAACGTCCTCTATTGCCAAAAAAGGAGTGTTATTCATACATAAAAAGCTCTTATCAAATGCAAATCATAATCATCCGATACAATAATCCCATGCTCAACAATGAGACTTGCAACACTATTTATCCTTTTCTTCATCCTTCTAGAAGGAACTAAAACATTAATTAATTGCAAGAGCTAGAAGCTTCCTCCTTCCAATAATCAATACATTCTCTAAAAATCCCTCCCTAGCAATAATTAATTAAATGATGAGAGGCTTTCATCCTTCCAATAATTAATACATACCCTAGAAGCTACTCCCTTGTAATTAATAATTAAATTAATTAATACAAAGTCACCTTTAAATTGAATGACTTTATAAGAAATTAATTTAATTTCTTCTTATCCTCCGCTTAGACTTTGGAGAATGTGAGAGCTAAAAGATGGGATCATTACATTGTGTATGGGAACAAACATTCAAAGAAATAGTTTGTTTGCATCCTTATATAGCTAGCACACATATCTTCACAATCAGTCTGTAATGTGAAGATCATTTTCGCGTCCCTTCCCTTGAAAACTTTCCTCTTATGACTGAGGCATTTTGTCAAATAGTCCTTTTGGTAGACGGTTTGCAAGCATTCAAAAAGTACTTCATTCATAAAATAGGGGACATGGATCTCTAAATATTGTTCATTTTTTATGTCAGAGATCAAGTACAATTTGAACACCTCGACATCATGCATCAACAATATTCTCGAACATCAATTAGATCTTGTAAGGTAATTTTGTCAAAAAAATTACATAGGTGTTTTCCATGCTACTATCACCATTTTATTAGACACTTCATGTCAAAATCTCATTCCTAGTTTGGAGTCATCAATATGGATCAATGCTAAGGAAGAGCCTTTCAACCAATTTTTATATTTAAGATGGTAAAATTGTCTTTTAAAGTTTAACTTCTTCCCCTTTGATAATTTGCCAAACACTTCTTACCACTATTAGGGAGCTTGATATATTCACAACTCACAATGCCAAATGAAGTCCTTTCCAAATATTTACCAATGAATGTGAATCACCAATTTGAACTAGAGTCTCCCAAAACTTGGGGAAAATTGAAAATTTGGGTATTATTAAGGGCCACTAGACTTGCACCTACAGGCTTTATGGAATCACTTAAACCTACACCTCAAAAGACTTGGGACTTCTGACATGCTTGCCAGACGTGGAAGTCAACCTTGAATCATTGAACTTCTTTGAAATGGAGATTAAACCTACATATCAAAATCTGACTTGGATCTTCATTTTGACTTGTAACTGTTGAGCCATATCGAATCAATGGCTCCATTTGAAAAGCATATTAAACTTTCATACCCTTTGAACCATTTGAACCTTTGAAGAATGTTCCTTGTTCAATTAGTTCCAAATTTATTAAGGAAAGCCTTAAAAATGTGTGTTGGAGCATTCTATTATCATGAAACTTCATCTGTAACCTACTTTACACAACATTTTCAACATAAATTATAGGAGAAAACTGAGATTCTGAGGGAGGGTCATATTGGGAAGGCTAGAATTCCAGCCTTAAAAATTGGGTGACTAACATTGGCTCTAACTAGGGAGCATGTGCTAAAAAGTGCATGAAGAATCAAAAATCTTTGGTCAAAAGACCATTGTCTAGTCCATTGGGAAATAGAGTAAAAGCATATAAAGAAAGAGGATAGGCTGCTTGAAGGGAGAGCAAGACAACAACTAGAAGAAATAGAAAGCAAAACCAACTACTCAAACACCAAAACTAGAAACTAGGCAGCAGCAAACTAAAGCAAGGAAGGCTTATATACAAATATGTACTAGTGAGGAGACATCACTAACAAAAATGCAAATAAAAGAATGACTTACACAAAGCCATTCACCAACTGACTAAAGTAAGAGCCTTTTCTAAAAAATATGTAGAGAAATTTACAATAAAAATATAACCATTTCTACATAACCCATAATAGATCTGAAATACATAAGCAATTAAAATCCACATGCAAGAGAATAGACAACATACCCACAAAAATTGTGACACAAGATATACCTTGAGAAACCCTCATTGAGGGAAGATCCCAGCCTCCAAAAGCATCCATTATTTAATTCAACAAAAATAGTAATACAATACAACAATGGAAGTTTTCAAAGCCATAGCCACAACCAAACAATCTATGTGAACAGGTACAAATCCACACATCCCATGCCATGCTTTCAACCTTCACAAATGCTCCATTGGCTAATCTATCAATTCTTGTCCCACTTGACTCTTGCATTTTCCCTTCTATCTTCTCACAACAACTACTACCCTTGTGACTACTTATATAGTAGCAATCCCCACAAAACCACCAAGTGATATTACATAAACCATGTGCTACCCAACCCATTTATCTCACATTTAATATTGAAAATTTAATTCTTTCCCCCAATATTAAATAATTACATGAAAATTTATCACAATGTTACAATACAACTCATCAAGTATATCCCATGGGAATCTTTACATGTTGCACATCCATCTAGGTGCAACATTACATAATATGATAAAACAATACAATACAACAATATTATGCAATGTGCGCAAAACCCATTATCTCATAAATCTCCCACTTGTTACATACATTGCATAGGGTCAATCTATAGCCAAATAAATGAACAATGGAGCAATCCCTCCTAGCACATCCACCATCATGGATCAAATTACATGAAGTGCTCCGTCTCAAATTGCATAGGGTCAATCTCCCACATGTCACATTAGAAGATCATAAAATCTTGTACCAACTAAAAATGCCAAGACAAAAATCCGGATCCAAAATTAATCACATGTATTCATAGTTGTCAAAATACCCATAGTTAAAATAGCAGCCATAGGAAATTCCAAACCCATCCAACTATCCATACCTCCAAAGGTATATCTAGTTAATCTCACATCATCAACCTATCCAATCTGTAACCTACAATCACAAGCCTCAAGAACAATACCTGCCACATTTATACCAAGAAGCTCCTACTACAAAAGATAGTGTCAAATCTATAACCAATTCACTCACAACATCTCAAAGAAGTGAATCCATATAGTATCTAGGACATCCACAATCCATAAACCAATAACCTACAAGAACAACTCTCATAAAAAATCTTCAATACTCCAATTTCTCCACAACCAACAAAGCAAAGAGATAAAGGGATAACTATGTCATCTCTCATATGACATACATGAGCACAAACTAATGATCACAATCTCTAACCAATCTCAAATCCAATGTAAGTAAAACTAGACATCTAGGAAGGTAACCAAGACCAAAGAGAAACTATTAAGATCATAACTTGTATTATGTCCTTCTACACACACCTCTAGATGTAAACTATAAAAGTATGATCTCCTCTATAAAACCCCAATAAGAAGCCTCAACAACACCCAAACCATACCATATAACTAATCATGGATGTAAGCCTCTCACAAGAAGATCAAACTCATAAATTATTTCTAAACCAAGGAATATGGCCAATATAAAACCATCTCCCAAAGTTAACTAGCATAGAAAAATATGAAAATGGAGATAACCAATGCTAAACCATCTCTCAAATGGAACCTCAAGAACTAACTCATGTACCATAGCTCAAGATCGATATCCATGAAAGACAAGCATAAACATAATGCAACTAAGAGAAACAATGGGATATACCTCTCAAGTAGCCAACTAGCAAGTAGACCAAGAGTGGGGAATGATAATGTTCATCAAGATATCAAAGTATCCAACCAAGACTCATCTAAGAACAATCTCCTTTCAAGTCCATATTAGGTGAATTCCCCTCAGAATTCCTACTAAAACCATCGACTATCCCAACAAATACTTCTCTAATCCAAGAGAAAACAACATCACTACCATCTCTAAGTATCCATGAGCACTTGTAACCAATCAATCCATGCCAACTCAAAATGCAACATAGTAATATCATGAAGTATCCAACTTATGATCAATGTACTCAATACCCAGAAACTAAACCAAGATCAATGTCAAAGTTACAACCATGGCCTTAGGAACATAAACATGACAACATGATCTGAACCATTTTAGCCAAAAATATAACATGTTCCATATGAATACACTATAACATGTCAAAACTCTAAATGCGTATCTAGAGTATACCATGACATAATAATAAAACCATCCTAATCGCCAAGGATAATGTGTCAAATGAAAGTATAAACCACACCCTTACCAAGAACCCCATTAGTCCTTAAGATGCAACCATCTCCACACACCATGAAGAAAACCATCTCCACATACCATGAAGAACCATCTCCATACACTATGAAGATAACCAATGATTCCATGAGTCCTTAAGATCTAACCATCTTCACACACCATGAAGATAAGAAATATACCATGCAAATGTCAAAGATGCTTTTGTAGCAACAGGATCTAAGAGAAACCTCCAACATCTACAAACACTCAATAAATATATCAATGCCAAGAACTCTCACTCAACCATGGTATCAAGTCACCCGTGGCATCACAAAATCCATCTCTTATATGAAGATCCTCTAGGTCTACACGCACACAACCAAAGTGTCCATACCAAGTGAAACCAAGATCTCTAGACCAATAAAGATACACACCAAAATAGGAACTAATCATGCACTAGGATGTCATCACTACTAAAATCTCCCACTAAACCATGTATCCAAGCTATCCATGACATCATGATGAAAAAATCCATCCTCTAACTATGAGAATCAACCAAGGCATCGAGCCATCAAAGAACTCAATGTGCACATCATAAGCTCCTAAGAAGAAACCAAATAACCATGATCCTCAATCAAGAAAATATCCTACCATAACCAAATTAGAAATTCAAACCAATGAACATCAAGGATGTACCTATATATCCAATCATGTCATGCCAAATTCCATGGCACCATGATCACATCCATGAACCAAGCATTTGACTCTCAATATATGTCCAACCTGTTAGCATAAAATAGTCAACCACAATCCTCCACCATGACTATACCTAGTAACAACATCTCGTCCCTTCCACATGAAGAAAAAATTAGAAAATCATGTGACTCAGGGAATAGACAACCCAAATTCAAGCCACCAATCTAAATATGCATCAATAATGAAAGATCAGTGAGCAAAGACAACCCATAATCAAGCCATAAATGTAACCTGTAAGTATAGATTGCTAGGTAAAAGTACAATGTTATGTCACCTATCAGGCTAACTTATTATAACAACTAAGTTTGACTATTTCTATCTAAATATCAATTTGGTTCAAACATATGATCTAGATAAACTCATTCTAGCTAAGTTATATATGGTCTCACACTTTTTCAATTAGAAATGTCTATTAATTACATGTTTTATACTAGTTTGTATCTGATTACTAAAGAAGTAAAATAAAAATTAGAAAAGTGGCATTTTAATAACTCTTACTATTTTTTATGATTTTTTTTTATTAGCATATAAACACCATTATATAGAATTCAGAATCAAGAATACTCTCATATAGAGTTTATAGTGTTTTAATTAAATATAATATATTATAATTAACAAATTCTACAAGCACGTATTTTAACACTCGAAAAGATATCAATTTTGAGAATGAAAAAAATATTAAATCATATAAAAAAAATTAAAAATTATATGACATTTTAGAGGAGAGATTCCTCTTCTAGAATGTACAATTTTTCTAATGGTTAGGATAGATTTGTTTTGAAAAATGTGCTGGGAGATGAAAACTATCAATTTCATGTGAGTTGAAATTTGAATCATTATAAAAGAGAAAATATAGGTCTAAAGACAATTTTTATTTTTTATTGTTCTAGCTATATATGTTATCTAGCTATATATGTTATCTATAACATAGTCTGAGATCAAAGGGAAATAAGTTTATTTCCATATAGTTTTGTGATGGGAACTAAACCTCTAATTTTCAACATTTCTCAGCAACTAAAAAATTGTCTATAAAAATTAGAAAAATATATTAATTCTTATTCCAAATAATTATTAAAAATTATAATCCTAAACATCATCCATTTGTACACGTTTCATTAGGTTACTTCATTTTCAAATTCAAAATAATAATACCAATTTAATGTCATTGAAGGTGAACAGTTATACTTTTGTTAGCCTTTTCCTTTAAAAAGGGTGAAATAGGTTTGTGGCTTTACCCTGCTTACAACACAAGACAACTTGTCGACCTAACAAGTCATCATACATATCCAAACCAAATATTGAAAACCATATCATCATGAGACCAAACTAAAATATGAACTAAGTATACAATGACATCAAATCTTAAATCTCAAAACATACAATGTCATAAATTCATAATGTTACCATAGTCAATATATACCATACACTATTCAAATTAATAAATTACCAAATAAACTATACCAAAGCTGCACCAAATTTGAACCAATGTGTAGAGCTCTCCAAGATCTTTTTGTTGACTACTTGAAGTCCAAAATCTAACTCCATATGCCAAAGTTATGCCCTAATCAATGCTCAAAAGAAAAAACATCTGAATTTCAGGCTCTTGAAACCTGACAAAATGTCAAAATCAAAAAAACAAATCTACACAAAGTTTTACTATGCTAAATTAGCTTTCCAATGCCTATAAGAAGTCTAAAAGCTGATATCCTGATAGAAAGTTATGGTCATTATACTAAGAAAGTCTTTTTACCATTTTCACTATGGTTTTCTTTTGTGATGAAAATTCTGATGAGATTAAATTTGATGGCCATCAAGGGCTAAAACTAAAAAACTCTTTTATTTCCTCTGAACATGGCCAAACTAGGGCATATTATATATCAAATTTTATGAAAGTGTCAACTCAAATCCAATGGTGAAGTCTGCTTTTACCTAGGACGTCATTTCTACAAGATCCCCCTAAAACTCTTATTTAAATAAAACATCTAAAAAATCCTTTTGTCAAACAATTTCACTTGCCCAAAATCTATGTGTAGACACCTAAATCTAATTACATCACTAGGTAGTCATATTTAGTCTTCTCCTAGGACATTATTGATTAAATATTTACTATTTAATTAATTAATCATCATCTCCTAGTTAATTAATTAATTAAATTAACTATAGTTCAATTGATAAAATCAAATGATCACCCAAAATCAATTTATCAATTAAATCCTCATTCCTTTATTAAATTAAATGAATTCTCAAACCTATTTAATTTAATCCCATATCCTCATTTTATTAAATACACCATTTAATAAAATATCTAAACTCCTAAAGCCTTCCTAAATCCTATCCTAACCCCTAATCCAACCCATTCACCCATACTAACTTCACTTACCCCTTAACCACCCTTCTAAGCTAATCCTAATCCCCCTCCTAAACATGTGCACAACTTTAAGCAAGGGTTAAGAATTGCTAACCCAAGCCAAAGTTAACAAACTCAACCACACCTCTCAAATCCTCAAAATATCTCTTCAACCTCACTTGATGACTCTTACATCCCTCTTACAAGTGTCATCTCCCTTTGGATGCTAAACAAGAACAATCCATGTCCTTTCTTTTGAGTGCATCTTGACCCTCCCTCACCATCTTGTCATCCCTGCATCCTAACTATTTATGTCTCTACCCTTTGGCCTATAAATGGAACCCTCTCCCTTTACAAATATCATTAATTATTCATGCAATGTTATAATGCTATTTTGAGAACTTGAAGACTACCAAAATACCATCATAATGCTAAAATCACTCCATACCTTCATTGTTTGAAACGCTCATCCATAGAAACATTTGGTTAAACCCCCCATCCTTTGGAAGCTTAAGCACAAATGTGAGTATGCATCCCCTCTTATTAGGGACAGATCCTTTGTATCATGAGTTATACCATTAGGAGTCTACCATTCCTAATTTGCTTTTTTTTTTGGTGATAACCTTCAGTCATATCCTAAGTGTTAACTTGTTTAGTATTGTTAATACTTTCATTTAATAGTTAGTATTCATGTTACACTATAATATTAGGTGATACATTTTGGCACGCCTGGTGAGACTGCACATTTGGGCCAATCTAATTAGTTTTTTGAGTTTTTTCTGATGAACTAACCAAAGTAACCTTGTTTGCTTATGGGTTTTTGTAGGAAGTTTGCTAATCTTTTTGTAGGTATGTAGGTCATTCTTTGAAAATCATGCTTCTAACCATCTAATCATTTTTCAATTTCAAACACTTTAGAAATCCTATTGTTCGTGATCGTGCAACCCTGAAAACATGATCTTATGATCGTGGGATTGGGGCTATATGTCAGCGGGAATGCAAACCCATGACCATGAGTTCGTAGGTCATCCCCATCTAGCCTTTGCAGATGTCCTAAAAATTGTCTCTACATCTCTGCCAAACCTTTTTCCATAGGAATGCTGGAACAACCTATGGGATAGCTGATATTTACCTGTGAGAACACGACCTCCAACCAGTCAAACTATCAAACCAATTTCTAGTGTTGACCACTCAAACCTGTCGAAGAATTGATCTTTGGGAATTTTAATAACTCACATTGTAGGATTACTTGCTCACGGGTTCACTCTATATTATTTTATCCTACAGCTTAATTTCTTGTATTTTCACCAGTCTTTACCACATTTTTGTGACTTCTACCCGTTGTTCCCGCTTCTTTTTCCCTTATTCTCACCACTTTTTCCTACATTCCCACTTGCGAGATCCCTACTTAAACCCACAGGATTGCTTGATCATGGGATCACTCTGTATTATTTTATCACATGGCCTATTTTTTTGTATTTTTTTCACTAGTTTTACCCATGTTCCCGTGACTTTTACCTGCAATCTTGCACTTGGAGGATCGCTACTTAAACTTGTGGGTTTGCTATGATAACTACTTAGTTCAAATTTCTAACATTTTCTAGTGCAGGTTTTTATGTTGACTTATTTTCTATAGGTTTCATCATCATAATCTTCTGTTAAATAGCTTAAAACTAAACAAATCTTGATTTTTGTCTTTCATGGAATAAATGATTAAGGATTAAAATTAACCATTGCAATGAACATTTCATTTTGATCATTAATGAACATTATGTGCAAAAACTTTAAATTTGGGGCTTAAAATAAACTTCGTCAAATCTTGAATGCCTTAAAGTCAAAAACGTTCTTATTCCCTACTCTTTGAAGCTTTTGCACTCTATTTCCTCTTTGTTCACTCGATTTATTTTTGTTGACAATTTTGTAAAGTTAGAACAAATCTTTGTATGTTAAACATGTGTTTTTAAATCATACAATAGAGCATTAAAGTGTCCAAATAGTAATGAATCACATGTCTTATGTGTTTTGAGATTGTACATTTTAGCGCATCTTTAACTTCTCTCTTTTCATGCAAAGTAAGACCTTAAAATACATGACGCATGTACTAAAGTTGTTAGGAAGACCATTCACAACAACTTAGGAGTGCTTCTAGTGAGTTCATCCACCTCTGGGAAGGGCTTCCCCTTTGATGAGAAGCTTAAAATGGTTAAAAGTTTGGCTAGCATATAAATGAAGGGAAGGGTAAACTTTCTCACTCCCTCATTCAAGTTCGGGTGGTGTGTTTCTAGGGGCAGCCTAAGGTACAAAAATTTCCCATGATTTCAGCATTTTCGGAATAGATTCTTAAGTGGATCACATACGTAAAAACTATTTGAAGGACTCCACAAACCCATTTACAACCCTTTTAGTCAAAATTATCTCACTTTTTTCCATGGTATGTTCATTCATGGTCCAAGGGAAACAACATCCCTCAAGATTACTCGCCATTGTGCTCCCCTAGTAGAAGCATAAGGCCACTTGGGTTTCATCTCCAAGGGCCATTACTGTAGAAGGGAACTTCTATTTTCCATGCCTTGAAGATTCTTTGATGTTTATCATTTGTCGATCGACTCTTGTATTGACTCACCTTTTCGATGAGAGGGAAATATTGCACTAGAATCAAGAGACATCAAGTTATGGGCTGTTGAATAGCATATTGCAATAAAAAAATTGACCTTAGGGATAAAGTGTGTGTTTGAATTGTCTTACTTGTGCTCAAGACTTGTGGAAAACATTTGTAAAAAATACACAATTTTATGGTTACTATCAAAAATCCTTTTGCTAAAGAGATCATATGTTTGTCTTTCTCAAAGTTGCTTTGTTATTTGAGAAATCATTTGTTCACAAAAACACTCATATCAAAGAAACTCCACTTTTGTTTTCTCAAAAGGCAGTTGTTAGCAAGTCCATTTGCAACAACTATTTGTCTTGTTGCTCCAAATTTTCTCTTTGCCAAAAAAGTTAAATCATTAAAGCAAGTCCTAGTTACAAATCCTTTTTCCTTGGTCCAAAGTTGTGCTCTTTCAAGAATACGTTTGTTACCCTTCCTACTTGACCGAAAATAACATATATTTCCTTTTAAAAAATCCCATGTTTGCATATGAAAAATGGTTGTTAGCAAGCCCATTCACAACAACATTTTC
This sequence comes from Cupressus sempervirens, assembly GCA_028749045.1. Classification (NCBI taxonomy): domain Eukaryota; kingdom Viridiplantae; phylum Streptophyta; class Pinopsida; order Cupressales; family Cupressaceae; genus Cupressus; species Cupressus sempervirens. The sequence goes on from CM053789.1 coordinate 56,764,121, forward strand.
CCTTCTTAGTTTTGCCTATACTTGTTACCTAAAAACCCACAAAACACCCAACAAAACCTAGTTGGAAATGAAACCTTTTACCATTTATCCAATAATTGCTCTTTCCAAAAAAATCCTTGTTATCTATCCCACTTGACCAAAAATATCATATTTTGCCTTTGACCAAAAGTTTGTTAGCAAGTTCATTCGCAACAAAACCTAAAGTCAAGCTTGTTCCAGCTCACTCAAACTTTTTTAATTACCAAACCTTAGCTATTTCTCAATAAATTTATGCTTCCAACCCAAGGTCCAAAAGCTATACTTAGCATAGTCACTACCTCTAAAACCCCATAGTTGTGATCAAAATCCCTTGGAAATAGCTCATGTCAGGCCATCCCAAAACTAAGTTCAAAAATGCTAAACTTCCACAAATACTAATTTACAAGGAAATAGATGCAGAACAAAATAAGTACACCCCCAACCTGAGGATTGCCAAACTAGATCAGATTGAGAAAGACGGTGTAGAGGTAGCATTACAAATTGAGTGGGACTACAAAATCTGGAACTTGACCCTTCAATGTGGTGTTAATCATAGCCTTATCGACAATTCTAGTGTTATTCATTTTGATTAGGTCCTCCTTGTTTCCACACACACTTGTGCACTTATAGGTTTAGTGTCTCATTTAGAAACCTTACTACCACACACAAACATTTAGAAATAGGATAACCTCCTCCCATCTTAGGCTTTCAAAGAAGAATCCTCCACATGCATTCTTGAAACCTAGCATTTTCTCACTTATTTAGAAGCATTTAGCATCATCTCTCCCACCCTCATAGTTATCTTTCAAACTTAGCAGTTTCTAAAAATAGGTTGTCATTTGTGTCCCACATCACCTTGAGCTAGAGGTTAGGACCACACATCTTGTATCCCCATCACATTTCCACACTCATATTTTAGAGAAACCCAACCTCCTTCACTTAGCACCATATGATCTAGACTCCTAAAAAGTATCATATATACCTAGCATCATCCCTCTTTGCATTTTCATGCATAGGAAAATCATCCTTTCATGCCATCCACCACCTGTTTTGGCAGGAACACACAAAAAAAGGACGTGGATCCTAGTCATAGTAGTAGCATATCTTGAGCTTAGCCATACCCCATGGTTTCCATGATGCCATCAAATCCACCACCACAAATCCCAGAAGCGCTAGGTTCCTCCATAGATATTGAGGCTTTCATGAATGAACTTAGCCATGCCATCATTGTGAATGCCATCATAGATCAAAACAAAGAAACCATCATGGAAAATTTCTTAAGGGACAATGTTGGTGCTTTTGAGTTTGGGTGTCCACTGCTTATCAATATATCAGACCCTACACACCCTTTGTTCAGATGGAAACCACATCAGATGGAACTAGCAGACCCCATATACCCTCAACATAGGTGTCTATTTTCATTCCACAAAACACCCATCCTATTCTCACTCAACCCTTAGTGCATACTACATCCCAACCAACCCAAAGTGTACCATCTACATCTGCTTCCACCACTCATTTTTCCACTCCATGAAATCCTCCATTTTCATCTAGCAGTACTACCTTCTCACTTCCACCTCACATCACATCCAGTCCATCTATTATGCAAATGCTGCCATTAGGATCAAACACCTCAGCTTCCACCCCACCCAACATTACTATCAACCCCTTTGTATCTAGCCGAAGCTCTTCAGCCTCATTTCCTTTCGGACCTTGGAATGTTGTTATGACATAGGGCCCTTCCATTAGCCTTCCCCCTAGCATTGTATCCATGTATGCACCTCAAGCACTTTCATCCATCACTTCAACTGGCTATTCACTACAACCCCTTACCAACTACTTTTCTATGCCACCTTTAGGTAATAGCCAAAAAATCCCACCACTATAATTCCTTATTGTGAACACTCTACTATAGATTAATTACCTTGCACCTATTCAAAATCGGTCATACTTTCAAGAAGGAGCACAATCCACATATATTGAGCATGGTATATATTCCCAAGGCATGGTTCAAGAATTTCCACCCTTTCAGCCATAGTCTTCATGCCAACAGTATGCTTAGATATCCATGTAGAATTATCTCATAGGGAAACAACCTAATACTTATCCTCCTCATCAAAAAACTTCTCAACAGATGCAACATTATGCACAAACCACACTTCAACAACCCATAGCATCCATCCCACCAACTGTGCAACTTGTTTTTCCATAGACGTTGTATGGAAATCAGGGTTTTCTGTGTCAATATTTAGATGCTGGCATGTATACTACACTGGGGGCACCTAGATCAAAGGCACTCACTCCCCCACCTTTAAACTCTAAATGGGAAGAGATGAAAAACGCTCTCGAAGCCCCCAAAGATGAGACAGACTCCAAAACTTTTAAATTTGAGAATGATTTCCCATATCCATTTGACAAAACCATAATGATAACACCATTTCCTAAACATTTTGAGATCCCCAAGTTTGAAAAATTTAGAGGGAAAAGTGATCCAATCACAGATGTTAAGGAATTCTACATGCATTGTCAAGAGGTAGCCTATAATGATGTGTTCCTAATGTGGCTCTTTCCAAAAAGCTTAGGAGGGCCAAGCCTAGAATGGTTCTACCATATCCCTCAGGGCACTATTAAAACTTTTGTTGATCTTTCTAAAGCTTTTGTGGCTCAGTACACCCATCTTGTTGAGATTTAATTATCTATCGTGGACCTAGTTGATACTAAACAGAAAGGAGAAGAAAGCCTTGTGAAATACCTACAACATTGGAAAATCCTCACAACTAAATTCTCATGTACTGTTCTAGAACGTCACCTTGTCAAAATGTTCATAAAAAATGCACATCATAGCCTTGCCCATAACATTGTTATGAAATTTTTGCAAATATACAAAGGCATTAGGAAAAAGGGGACGGGACTTGAACAAGGGCTCATTAAGGATGGTGTTATCAAACTTTATAATGAAAACACCCAAGACCGAGGTCCTAGCAATGACAAAACTCGATATTGGATTAAAAACAAAACTAGAGTGACAGATGGCACCACTGACACTCGACAAGTGTATATCATTGGGGCAGCACCCAATATTCCCACCACATTTTGTCAACCACAGCCTTATCAGCAATAACACCTTGTATATCAACAACCTCCTATATAGACCAATTAGCAAGTACTTACTCATCATAATCAAACCAATGCTATCACACTTTTAGGAGGTACTAAACCCCATGTTTAGAGGTAACCACATGCATACACCCCATTAGGGGAGTCCCTTCATGTAATATTTGACAAATTGGCCAAGGATAACCTTTTTCGGTATCCACAAACACAACCTTTGGAGCCCAATTAGTCTAGAGCATCCTGGTACAAGGATAATGAGTTATGTAAATTCAATCATTTCAAAGGACACACTACCCTTAACTGCATGCAACTCAAGGATTATGTCCAAGACCTCATTCACCAGAAGGAAATCACAATGGGTACATAGGCTTCACCTAATGCAAGATTATTGATGTATCAAAATGCTTTCCCTCCACATAACACAAACCTAGGAAAAGCATCTGCAAACCCTCCTATCAAAAAATTGAACAATACTCAACGAAAACAAGGAGATAATTGAGACAAATCTCAAAACTATACTTCAGCATACTTGGATTATGCGAGCCTTATCAGCTGCATATCACAAGTTGAGCTATCTATCAATGTTATAAACATCAAAGACCCAAATACCTAGTGTGTAGTTACTACTCATTGAGCTTGACTCAATATAGCTGGCCCACCTGTATCTACATGATTATGACCATCTCTATCAAAGCATCTCCATCAGGATCATCCTCATTAGGGCCATAGTATAGCATCTTGGAACACCTTGGAAATACACTAGCTCAAATTTCCATTTTGGATCTCTTACGAACAAGCCCACTTTATCAAGAGATCCTTGATAGTACTCTACATGAGTCATGCATCCCATGTGACATAAATGCCACCAAGTTTCACAACTTGGTTGGCCACCTTTCTACATCATGTGCTTTATCCTTCAAAACTACTAATATCCCAATAGTTGAACTCGATCATATCCTTCCACTTCCTATAGCTATCATGGTTTTAGACTTTGCAAATGGGTCATGATAGATAATTGATCAGATTTGAATCTATGTACATTAAAATTCATCAAATAGGTAGGGTACATTGAGGCTGATATTATTAATGAGGTGATCACCATCAAGGCATATGACAACTTGGAGTGTACAACTGAAGGAACTATCTTGCTCCCAATTAAAGTTGGCCCAGCAACTCAAGAAACAATTTGTCACGTAGTTGATCTTAACCTTCAGTACAACATCCTCCTCGGTCCCCCATGGAATCATGCCATTAAGGCTATTCCATCCACAAATCATTAGTGCGTCAATTTTTTTCATAATGGCATTGAGGTAACCATCCATGTAGATCTTGAACCCTTTTCTTACTATAATGCAATTGAAGTTTCAGACACCAAACATTGTCCTGGAATCAAAATTGGCCACACCATGGCTAGTTCCTCTAGCACTTGCCACAATCTAGACACCATTTTAGCCTCTACACTTTCTATAGTTAAGATCAACTACCAAGGTTGTGGTGAATACAATCTTACAGATGCTTTTGTTGTTGGTACTCTACTAATTGATCCACATAGTCAAGGGCACCCAACACATTAGATACTAAGACCAGACAGTACCCTACAGATCAAACAGCTTGGATCTACCACATTTCTTACCAATGGTATCCTTGGTGGAGAGAAAAATGCTCCTAACATTAGTACATGGTTGTACAAAGAACCACCTCCAAAAAGTAAAGAACTTCTTGATCACTTCAAACAAAAATACCCATGGTCTCATCGCCTTGCAACTAAACAATGGGATTATCAAGGAGGCGGTCTAGGCCACCTAGAGTTAGGCATTAGGTAGCTTGTGGAATCATACAAAAAAGAGAAAAACAAAGGTTTAGGCTATAGAATCCCCACAACTGGGGGCACTACAAATGAAGGCCATGCCTTCACAAATATCCACAACAGCCTTGTCAAGGTCAAAGACATTCCTGAGGAAGTAGAAAAGAAATCCTATGACGATATTTTCCTTGACAACATTATCTTAGGAGCCTCTATTCTCTGCCAACTATCCCTAAATCTTATAGGACTACCCCTCACTCACCCTAAACTCATTGATTGGGACCAACCAAGTGTCATTCATGTTGATGAATTCTCTATCGAACATGCTCTCCTTAAATTCATGGGGGCAAAAATACCACATAAATGGCTGCCACCACCATCAGCATATGTCTAAAAACTAGATCCAATAGGTTGCTTTGGGGAGGAAGAAATCTCCAGTTGCAAAATTGAAGTGAAAAAAGACACAAAAAAGCAAAAAAAAATCCTCTAGAGTGCCATTAGATGACTCACAAAATGAAATAAAAATAAAGGACATATCTAACAATGAAAACATCTCAAAGGCACCTAAAGATGAAGATTTCATCCTCCCCCTATAGGAACATAGGCCACACATATCTTTAGTCTTGACAGAAGAAATTTAACCAGTCAATATCAGTTTGAAAATACCACACATCACAAACATTGCAGCATCTTTACCACCCGATCAAGAAAATCTTCTTATTGAAGTTCTTCACAAAAATGTTGGTCACTTTGCATGGTCCTATCAAGACATGCCAGGGTTGGACCCCAAGTTAGTTGTACACCATTTGGCCATGGATCTAAAGGCCAAACTTGTTAAGAAAAAGCTCAGTAAGATGCACCCCAAAGTTGCTTTATTGGTCAAAGAAGAGTTAGAAAAATTGCTAGAGGCAAAAATCATTTTCCCAATAGATTATTTTGAATGGATTTCCAAGATGGTGCCTATTACCAAGCCTTCTAGTGATATCATAATCTGCTCAAACTTTAGGGATCTCAACAAAGCTTGTCTAAAAGATGACTTCCCATTAACAAATATTGACATGATTGTTGATCTGACCATTGGTCATGAGCTCTTGTCTCTAATGGATGGTTTCTTCAGATACAACTAGATTCAGATAATATAAAAAAACCAACATAAGATGGCATTCACCACACCTTGGGGCACATTCTTCTATAACATGGTACCATTTGGGCTAAAGAATGAGGGGGCAACATATGAGTAGACCATGACAATCATCTTCCATCACCTAATCCATAAAACTCTTGAGGATTATGTTGATGATATTTTAGTCAAGTCTCTTAATACTCTTGATCACCTATCTCATCTCAAGGAAGTGTCTGATCGATTAGCTAAATATTGTCTCATGCTCAATCCTAAGAAATGTGTCTTTAGTGTCACCTCAAGAAAGCTCCTGGGATTCATAGTATCACAAAGAGGTATTGAGATTGATCCTAAAAATGTCAAAGCCATCATGGATATGGAAAACTCCAATTAGTCAGATAGTTCATCTCCCAACTTGATGATAAATGCTAATCATTTACACATCTACTCAAGAAAAATTAGAACTTTGGTTGGGGCCCTACTTGTCAGCGTACCTTTGAACTCATTAAGAAATACTTGGCTAATCCACCTATTTGGGTTCCTCTGATTGTAGGGCATCCACTCATATTGTACATCATAGCTACTTCCATAGTATTAGGTGCTCTTCTAGCACAACTTGATGATACAGGAAAGGAAAAAGCTATTTATTACATCAGCTATACCTTAGTGGGATATGAGCTCAATTACACACCAATGGAGAAGGCTTTCTTAGCTTTGGTATTTGCCACTTAGAAGTTGCATCACTACATGTTGAGTACCACTGTATAGCTAATCTCAAAAATTGATCCACTGAAATATATGTTATCTCACATAGTATTCACAAGATGCTTGGCTAAATTAGTTATGCTTCTTAGTTAATTTGACATCCAATATATTGAAAGAAAAGCCACCAAAGGATAGGCTATTGCATATCACTAGGCGGATGCACCCTTGGTTGCAGATCACCCTCTCATTATGGAATTCCTAGATGAACACCTATGTTTGATAGAAGAACAACCATCCTGGAAGCTATACTTTGATGGATCCTACACATATCATGGCTTCGATATAGGCATACTCTTGGTCATAACTCAAGGAGAATACATTCCTAAATCTTTCAAACTATAGTTTTAGTGTACTAGTAACATCTTAGAGTATGAAGCTCTTGTAGGGCTCAAGATCACCACTGAATGTAATATCATAGAGCTACAGGTCTACAGTGATTCTTAGCTTATCATTAAATAAGAATTGAATGAATATCAGACCAAGGATGACAACCTATTACCTTACAAGGAGTTAGTTGATCAATTGAAGGAATACTTTACTCAACTCCAGTTCATATAGATACCTAGGCTACAAAATAAAGCTAAAGATGCCATGGCTACTATTGGTTCCCTCTTGGAAATACCACACGAAGCTATGCAATATGAATTCTTGGTTGAGCAGCTGCATGAACCCGCATAAGAGATGATGAGTTAACATAGGTATGCTTCTTGGTTGGTCCCCAATCCCCATGGTACCATGAAATTCATTTTTACCTATTAAATGGTATCATATCTCCCCATCTCACACAAACCCAATGCTATAACCTTATTCAAAGAGCTTCTCATTATACTATCATCATCCAAACCCTATATCATCATGGTTATCATGATACTCTCTCTTGATGTTTAGACAAAATGAGGCTGCAATGGTTCTGTGAGAGGTATAGGCTAGACTTTGTGGTGCTGACATAAGTGACATAGTGCTAGCAAAGCAAATCCTTTGAGCTGGGTATTATTGGACTATTCTAAAGCATGATGTATGTGAGTTTGTGAAATGTTTTTAACCTTGTCAAGAACATGCTAATCTAATATAGGCCCTAACTTAGGATCTGCAACTGATAGCACCACCATGGCCTCTTATCTATTGGGGGTTCGATCTTGTTGGTCTCATTGTACCACTTTCTTCAGAAGGACACAAGTGGATAATCACCACCCCTGATTATTTCACTAAGTGGGTCAAAGAAATTCCCCTTGTCACTACCATAGGAGTTCAGGTGTTCAAATTCATCCTATATCATATCATCAGTCGCTTTGGCATCGCAGCTACCATTTTTACTAACCATGGAGGCAGTTTTGAAAACCTAAAAATGGAGGCATTGTTCACTTCCCTTAACATACATCACCACTTTTCTAGCCCATATTTCTCACAAGCTAATGGTCAGGTAGAGGCAACAAATAAAACCCTACTAAAGATCCTAAAGAAAGTTGTCAATGATTCTGGTCGTGATTAGCATTTGCAAATCAATCCTACCTTATGGGCATACCGCACCTCATTTAATACATCCACTGGCACAACCCCACACTCCTTGGTCTATGGTGCTAAAGTAGTATTACCTATTGAGGTTGAACTCCCATCCCTTCGTATTTCTCTATGGATCTAGATATTAGATAAAGAGTATCGAGTGGCTCAACTCACTCAAGATGATCTACTTGATGATAAAAGGAAATAGGCCTATGACCACCTCATGATCTACTAGAATCACCTCAAGCTCAATTTCAATAGGAAATTTCATCCATGTAGTTTTCAAGAAGGTGACATGGTCCTCAAAGAGAATATGAAGGTTCAACCGAACCGAGAAAAGAAAGGCAAGTTTGAGTCCACATGGCTAGGTCCTTATGTGGTCACAACATCTTTTGGCTTAGGAGCCTATCAGCTATCTACACTTAATGGTAAAGTCCTGAATGATCCTACCAACATCATTGACCTCAAGAAATTCTATGCCTAAAAACTAAATTCTCAAAATCAAAAATAGGTGAAGAAAAAACAAGTTTCCAATGGTGAAAACTTGGCAATTCAAGCGCCTTGGATAGGTCCCTAGTGAAAACCTAGCAAATAGGCACCAAGTGTACTTAGCCTTTTTATTATCTATCATTAACGCTCATCTCTAGTATCGCCACTACATATCACATCACCCATCTCCCAATATTTCAAAGGTGTTCCTCATAGTTTTACTATTCACACTCCCACTACACCTCACTCCATCACCCTCCAACACTTTGAACTTTGCAAACATCTCACCTAACCACTATATTATAGCATCATGTGAATCATACCCACTGAACTCTACCATTGTACTCTACCACATGTATTTTCTTAGCTATTTTTCATCCTTGTACTTTACCATATCCATCCTCCTCAATGAGTAGTGTTCCATGTATCATACCATTGTATCATACTCTTATAGTGTTTCATGTATCATACCATTGTACCAACACTTGTATCCTATGTATCATAATCTTGTAAATACCATAGTGTCATAATCCTTGTAACAAACTACACTTTACATATCACACCCTTGTACAATTCTTGTAATTATAACAGTGCTATCTCCCCATCTTGAGCTTTCCCCCATCATATACATACCTACTACAATATTTTCTCACATGTTCCTGAGTTCCCAGTCATTGTATAGTCATACATGTATATCTTATTCTGGTCTTATTGTGGCACCTTGTTTTCCTAGCCCATCATCTATAAAAACACATCATTGTCCCCTTTTGTCATCCTTATCTTAAAGTCTCTTCCAAGCATCTCTTCTTTTTTTTCTAGCCCGTTAGTAGCTCATCAGTTTGATCTCTATAGAAAAAGGTTACTATTTTGCAATTTTTTGTTTTCAAATCTTTGGTTTTTGTATATTTTGATTGATTGCTTCCATATGCTTTTATCTATTCCCTCCTCAAGGTTCCATGATCATTTCATATCATGGTGTGTTTTGACTAGGGCAACTTAAAGGCATGGTTTTGATCACAGTCTTTTTCTACTTGTGAGCCAATTAGATATCACCCTTGCATATTTCAACCATGTTTTCATTTCTGATAACATGATGCACTTAGGTAATATCATTTTCTTGTGGATCACCTAGCATCATTTCCATACTGATCTCTTCGAGACTCATGTGTGATGTTAGGGCAATCCTTGCGTGCTTGTTTGAGTCATTCCTATGTAATATTGGGGTAAAATCCTTGATGTTCTTGGTAACCTTGGCAAATACCTAATATTCCTATATCAAATAAAGTGCTCACACTACATGGTGGCACTTCCTCATGAAGTACCCCACACTCAAGTTTCCCATGAACCTCCCCTTTATTTTCTTGTTACTCCATCACCTATGGTATCCTCCTCCTTTATGGTACCTCTCTCTCTCAAACTTCATCTTTTTCAGCTATCAAAATCTTTCAATTCAGATCATCACACATTGATGCTTGTTTTCATTATCCTTCTTACACAACTTCTCATCCCTTTAGGCTACAATTTCACCACCATAATGATGTGATCCCTATCATAAGTCACTATCATAGCTCTCAACTCTAATAGCTTCTTGACTACAAGTTTGTTGGTCACTCATGTTCCAACATCATTCTCCTTAGAGTCAGTATCTCCTAGGTTTTACAATCACTTTTTCTAACATAGATCACTATCCTAATTCAGGTTTTGTTTATCCTAATTCCACCATCATAATTTTTCTTGCTTCTCTTATAATCTAGCACGTTTTCTTATCATAGCTTGTATCCTTTTATTAGACATTAGATCTCTCTTATACACTCACATGCTTATCCTAAGTTTCAAATCTATCTTTTAGTTTGTGTTCATTTTTAGCATATCATAAATTTTTTCATCTTAGTGTGATAGTTCATTCATTAGTTTGTAATTCATCTTCATATGATAGTTCATTCATTAGTTTTTAATTCATATTAGTATGATAGTTCATTCATTAGTTTGTAATTCACCTTAGTGTGATAGTTCATTCATTCATTTGTAATTCATCTTCATGTGATAGTTCATCATTAGTTCATGTCCATTTTTAAGCATATCATAAATTTCTCATTTTCATCTTAGTGAGATAGTTCATCATTCATTTGTAATTCATCTTTGTATGATAGTTCATTCATTCGTTTGTGATTCATGTTAGTGAGATAGCTCTGCATTAGTTTTTACTTCATGTAAGTTCAGTCTTTAGTTTGTGATTCATTTTAGACATATAATTTGTCATTCATTTGTGGTTCATTTCACAAAATTCTAATTCATCTTTCATTTTGTTTTACTCTGTATTCACATATCATAAATCTCATGTTTATCCTTTACATTATGTTCATTTTAAACATCATAAATTTCATGTTTTCCTGTGGATGAATAGCATGTTTAGCATTCGTCACTTATCTTTTAGTTTGTGTTCATTTGAGTATCATAAACATTCTCATCATCATACAAATAGCATATTCAAACATATCATCAAGCAAATCACATCATCAGGGATCACATCAACACACATCACATCACATCTAAGATATCATAGATACAATCACATCCTACATCATAAACTGTTAGCAAAACCATATCTCTCATCATAGAAAATCACATCCTGTATCATACATTGTTAGCAAAAACATATCTCTCATCATAAAAAATCACATCCTGCATCATAAACTGTCAGCAAAAACATATATCTCTCATCATAGAAAATCACATCCTGCATCATAAACTGTTAGCGAAAAGCATATCTCTAATCATAGAAAATCACATCCTACATCATAAACTATTAACAAAAACATATCTCTCATCATAGAAAATCACATCTTGCATCATAAACTGTGAGCAAAAACATATTTCTCATCATAGAATATCACATCCTACACCATAAAATATGAGCAACATCATATCTCTCATCACCTATCATATCTTGCATCACAAATCATCAACAATCACATCCTACATATCAAACATATCCATCTAAACATGCATCATCAACAGTGCTCATGTCATCAAAAGTCCATCACACATATACCACCCCAATGAATGATCAACTCTATATATGTATAAACCCCTCCACAATGAATCAATGAAAGAATGAAAGAATATAGTCCATCCAAGTGCCAATATACAATGTCCATATCATACAACGAGTTTGTGACTGCACAAAATATACATGTATCTCAAAAATTGTCGATTTGTACAAAATACTCATCATGCAAACAAAAATCTAGCCTATCACTACTCGCTGATCTAACTCCTCTGGCTCCTCTACAACCCCCTACCCCTAGTACTGTTGGTGGTGGAGGTGGTGGCATCATCAATCCCCCTTCTATCACTGAGCTCTCCACCTCATCTCTCCTCCCCCTCACCCCTGTCCCCCATCTTTGGCTTTGTCCTATCTTGTAAATATACCTAGTGTGCTAAGACCTGCCTATACCCTCCCCTCCAATACTCCATCCACTCTCCCCCCTCCCTAGATAACTATATGGGTCCCAACTATCCCTAACCATGTCAGCCATGTATAGTGCTCTATCTAGTCTACTAGGACCACTACGTGGTATCTACCCCGATAAAATCCAGCCCTCTCCCTTAGCTCCTCCACCTCAAATCGTAATCACCTTAGCTGATCTATCCATCCTCCCACTGCTAACTGTGCTCATAGGGTCACCACCATTGCCACCAGCCTATCTCACTCCTATTGCAAGGCATCTAACCTCACTTGTACTGCCTGCCTCTCCAGGCTCACCACATCCAACCTACCCTCCATCTGCCCCACCTTTTTCTACAGCCTCTCCACCTATATACTTGCCTTATCAACCTACCCTTGTGCTACATCTCATTCCAAACACAACTGATCTCACTCTATACAAATTTGATCTCACTCTTGTTATATATCACAGAGTAGCTGACTGGTCATATCATGTGTTTTCTGTAATGAGGCATACTGGGTTGCCCATCCATCACCCTCTCCCCCTACCGTTGGCCCTCCTCCATCACCACCTGCTAGCCTTTTTCACCTCTAATCCCTCTCCCCCTATGGCCTCCTCTCCTCCATTCTCTCATCTCCACCTCTCGTGGGCTCTGCCTCTCTCTCCTCCACTCTCTCCTCTACTCTCTCCTCTCCTCCTCTCTCCTCATGTGCTCCTCTCTCCTACATCCCTACCTTCCACCTCTATTGAGTTAGTTGCTCCTCCTCTGTAGTGGCCTCAGCCCAACGCCACATAACTCTCATGTTGTGCTACTTAGGCTAGCTATCTAGCAACCACTGCTACCCTAGTAGCCTACGCTTGGGCCACTAGTCTCAATCACACAAAGGTATCTTGGTACTCCTGAGTGGAGCCCACATCTACTACCCTATTAAACCAATCCCACTATTATGGCTCTAGCTCTAGCCACACTGTTAGCAAACCATCTCTCCGAAGGGCTAGCCCATACATCAGTACTAGCTTGTGTGTCCCCTGGAGCTATCTGTCACCACCCAAACTATCGTAGCAGCCTATCTGGCTTGTACTGCTCAGCTATGTGTGCCCACTGTCCAAAAAAAAAAGTATGGGGATATGGTTTATGGTAGCTGCTCCCCATCCTCTACCCATGGCCCCAAGCCTATGTATGGCCTTAATACTACTATCACCACATCATCTAGCATGACTCTCCAATAATCCACCACATATGTATGGTGGTAAGTCAATGGCATGGCCCAACTATAAGCCACTAGCTCCTCTGCCTGTCTCTCTCTACATCCAAGTGGTCTAAGCAATACAATGTGCTCCCAAGCCTATACTTGTAGAAGAGTGGGGAACCTTATACTCCTCCCCTGCTAGCTAGCACCCTAGTAAACTATCTGGTGTAAACCCCTATATAACTCTACCAATATCAAGGACCCCCATACTACTGGGACTCTTGCATCAATTATCTGCATCACCACTTGTATTAGGGCTAGGATCATTCTTATCCCACTTGTATCTGGACCGATGTATCTAGAGACTAGTCCCAACACATAGAAATAAATATGCCTATCTAGGGCCACTTGATCTAGGTGATCATCCAATACAAACTACCCCTGCCAGATCCTATACTCCACTCCAGGCCCCACTAGTCCCTGTACTACCACCTTCACTATCATCTCCCTAGTCACCATCACTAGCATCCCCTATACTAGTAGTCTGAATATTTGATACACATCCTTTAGGGTCACTATCATCTCCTTAGTTGGCAAATGGAATGTCATGGTCTCGTTGTGCCACCACTCACGTAGGGCTATAAGCATCACCATATATGTGTAGGTGTGGAGAAACTACACTAGATAACCTAGTCCAATGGCTTCGATTCTTGCCTAGTCTGTGGGCGTCAGCATCTCCCCCGTGTGTAGTACTACTGCTCGCTACTCCTGCAATATCAATGCATATAATGACCACTACACATCACAAAACCCACTCCAATGTCAATATTCATTCTCAAATTTTACTTACCCTAGCTTCCCACCCCTCATCTTTCCCAACCCAAATCTTTTCCTAAGTTTTTCTCACCGCACCCACATTCCCAAGGATAGATGTTCTTGTGTGATCACATCGATGACTGTCCCTATCCCCTCCCCTTTGACCTAGGATCTCGTGACAACAGACTCTCACATTCTTGCGAATGTATCTTCCTACAAGATCATAGCTTTGACTAACCATCCCCCAGTTTGACTCGTGTTCTCACAAATATACACCCATGCTCCTAGCCTCTCACATTCTTGTGGATATATCTTCTCGTAGGATCATGACTTTGACTTTTGCCCACCCTTGACCTGTTGACCACATTCCCACATGTTTGTTCTCGTGCTAGCTTGACTTGGCGATCCTACGGAGCCTTGTTCTGACAAGATCATGTTTTTCCCTTTTCCTCCCCCAGTCAAACCAACCCCATCCCCATGTTGATCCATCCTACTATGAGATTGCGTTCCCATATAAGTATTCATGTTCCTTCTAGTGGGAATGTGATCCTACCGCGAAATAAGCAATCCTATGTCAAATCGCTTTGTGAGATTGCAATCTCACAACAAATTACGTCAACCAATTGCAATGTCCTACCTTTAAGCTCTTTTAGCAAGATCGCAATACCAAGAAGGACATTGCTACACGGGATCGGACAGATTGCGATCTTGCTAAAAGAGAAAAATGGGATAAAAAAGAAGGGTAATGGTCAAAAGGGGGATCATCAGAGGACTTATAAAGGAAACTAGGGCACCAAGAGGGGCTTATAAGTGGTTGGAAGAGGGCTAGAAGGGGTCATTCGCATTCAAATTAATGAGGAGATATAGTTGCCAAGAGCTCTGACCTAGAGTTTATGATGGCAGTGATAGGATGACCGGAGCATCTCACTAATGTAGTGCGATGAGTATGAGTACAACGAATGCCCAATCAATTGGTAAGGTTGAAAATGTTCTTGGTATTTTTATTTTTGGCAGTATTAGTGGTATTATATAAACCATGTGCTAAAACTATATGCTACTTAACCCATTCACTCCACATTTAATATTGGAAATTTAATTCTTTCCCCCAATATTACATAATTACATGAAATATTATCACAATGTTACAATACAACTCATCAAGTATATCCCATGAGAATCTTTACATATTGCACATCCATCTAGGTGCAAAATTACATAATAAAATAAAATAATGCAATACAAAAATATTATGCAATGTGTGTAACACCCATTATCTCAACACAATAGGTTGCATCTACATGAAAGAACCTAGCACCACTTCATTTGGATAGAGGATTTGTTGCTGTAGTAAAACTGATGTGGTGCAAAAATTTGGAGGAGTATACATTTTTCTCAAAGAGCCATGATTCATAATAAATTTTAGAATTCCCCAAGTTTTCTAACATAGAATCTTCATTAATCATTAGTTATTCCAAACTAAAAGGATCCATACTCCAAAATTAAAAAAGAGAATACTACATCATCTTTGAACTATTTTTAAATAACAACAACATAGTTAGAGTTAGATGTGTTAATGTACATAACCCCTATGCCTAGATCAAATATGACAAAACATTCGTCCAATGAACCTCTAAAAATACACCAAGATTTATCCAACTTGCTAACCCAAATGCTCAAGTTTCTTTCATTTGACTGGCTATAAACTTGGTCACTTCCACATTCATACACTTCATGACAACAATAGTATATATCTTATTAAGAACATAATATTCTCATAGATACATAGGCAATTGTCTCCATAAGAGATAAGTCATCAGAATAAAATGAATGACATGAAAGTATCTTATCTAGGGAATCATACAAATTAACCTGCTCAAACAAAATATTTTTAATGATATCAAAATTAGCAACAAAGTGAAATGAGCACAGTATACAAATATTACCTCCCATATTTGAGACAACTATCACCATTCGTGTTTAATACTCTTCTTTTTCTTGCATTTTTTGCTCTCTCGAATAGGATACAACCATACCATATTGGAGTTGAAAATGTTTGGCACTCATGTTATGTTAAAGTTGTAAAGTGCCATATTCAAATTATTATCTCTTTCTAAAAAATAAGAGTCAATAACAAGAGCCATGAATCTTTTAGCTTCATTTCTAACATTTGATTGAAAAATAAAATGTGACTCCTCCTTTAGGGTATTCACTTGACTATCTTCTTCAAATACATCACCATATCTAAAAGATTTCTTGATATGTAAAGCTACATTGGGTAAAAGTACAAAGCTATGAACTTTCAGGCTGATTTATCAGAATGACTAAATTTGAGTATTTATATCTAAAAATCTTTTTTTTTCAAACATATGATCTAGATAAATTCATTCAAACTAATTAGATATTGTCTCGCACTTTTCCAATTGGAAATGTCTATTAAATGCATCTTTTATACTAGTTTGTATCCGATTACTAAAGAAATACAATTATTTTAGAAAAGTGACATTTCAATAACTCTTACTATTTTTTATGGTATTTTTTTAATAACATATAAACACCATTTTATAGAGCTCAAATTCAATAATATTCTCATATAGAATTTATAGTGTTTCAATTAGATATAGTATATTATAATTTAAAAAACTCTACAAGCACATATTTTAACACTTGAAAAGATGTCAATTTTGAGAAAGGAAAAAATATTAAATCATATTAAAAAATTAAAAATTATATTATGTTCTAGAGGAGAGATTCCTCTTTTAGAATGTATAGTTTTTCTCTTGGTTAGAATAGATTTGTTTTGAAAAATGTGGTGGGAGATGAAAACTATCAATTTTAGGTGACTTCAAATTTGAATCATTATAAAATAAAAAATACAATTCTAAAGCTAATTTTTATTTTTGATTGTTCTAGCTATATATGTTATCTATAACATAGTCTGAGATCAAAAGGAAATAATTTTATTTCCATCTAGTTTTGTGGTGGGAACTAGACCCCTAATTTTTAGCATTTTTTAGTAGGTAAAAGATTATCTATAAAAATTATAAAAATATATATCAATTATGTTTCCAAATAATTATTAAAAAAATATAATCTTAAACTTCATCCATTTCTACACATTTCATTAGTTTACTTCATTTTCAAATTCAAAATAATAATACCAATGTTATGTCATTGAAGTTAAACATCTATACTTTTGTTAGCCTTTTCATTTACAAAAGGGTGATACAAGTTTGTGCTTTTACCCCATTAGAACAAGAGTGTAGTGTGCTGAAATCTTCTTGATTGAGGGAGACCAAAAGCTTATTTATGATTTCCTCTTCCAAGCAAGAAATATCATGAAAACATTCTAACATTACCATGACTGCAATTATGATTATTTTTGCCTCTAACACCATCCTTCTTGGCTGCAATCAAATTTCAATATTCTTGACCCATGACTCTTTTCGACATCATTTTCAAAATCAGCATTATCAAGAAGATTTACCACCTGATTTACCTCAAAATAAAAGGATTCTAAAATAGGGCCTTCTCCATTATATACACACAAAAAATCATTATTTTCACCATCTTCCATGATATTTAAAGATTCATATTCTGGCTAGGCATGGTAAGAAAGAATTTTGATAGAATGTTCATGAGAGAGATGATCATCACAACCTTCTAATTTAAAACTTTGTACATGTGGAGAAAAAGAAATTTGGGATGATGTTTCATCATTATTGCTTACCACTTCTCTTGTGTTGGCAATGATGCTCTCATCCTTTAAAACTAGATCAACAAGAAGCTAAACTAAATTTGATTGCACTTCTTGTTCATTCATGACAAGGTGATTAAAATAAATTGATGAAACTAAAATAACAAGAGTTTCTTCTTCATCATCTTTTAGTTCTTCATTTAGCACCCTTTTCTTGTATGCTTGCAACACTATACTCTTTTCTTTTAGCTCTTCCAACTTGTGGAATCTAATACAAAGGCTTCTCCAAAATGACAAAGATGTGGAGTCCTCTTCCAAGTTTATGTCATTCTTGATCGCTCAGGAAATGATTTCTTTATAGCTATCCATAAATTTGTACAACACTTTTTCCTCTATCTAATAAAGTTCCGTGAGAGAAGGATTTGGCCCTGGCCTTCTCATAACTCTCACATTCGGTGTGGTCTTTATATAGTTACCTATCTACTATAGACAGAGATAATCATAAAACTAAGGAAAAAATTGTAGACACTGATCTTTGTTTCTAGTATCCCAAGAAGAGTCACCAAAAATATGTTAGTAAATAGATTTTTCTTCACATAAAATACTTATAAAATAACTTTAAAATGCCCAAACTTAAAGAAAAAATAGGACCAATAATTGGATCACATTGCAATGGAATTGTGTAAGTGTCCACTAAATTTTGCAGGGTACAGTTCGCTGATTGAATATGCAATGAATGAATTTAAAGAATGCTTTTAACCTAAAAATGAAGGTTACCCACACTATTCTTAGATAGGGGGAAAATTATTAGAATTGAAATAGAAATAAAGAACTCAACATACATCAATGGAAACATACAATCTTCTCACCACATATGTACTCAGAAAGAAAGAGAAAGGTTAAACAAATAGGAACAACTCCTACAATAAATGAATATATTAGTAGAATTTGATTCCATTATTCAGTCTTGATCCACAACTAAACCAAGAGTGAGAACAATATGAAGCACACAATCTTCAAAATGATGGAATCCTCATTCAACTCAAAAATAATGATATTTCTAAATACCACTGACAAACAAATTATTTGCAAAAACTAAAGAAGAAGATTAAAATTAACAGTTCAGAAAGCAATCAAAAACTACCCCCTTTCCATAGTCTAAATTTTCCCCAAATATGCAACATATAGTTTACAAAGATAGTAGATTCTTTAGGACTCTTCAAACTGAAAAGGAGAAGCATACCATCTACTTTTTTTAGAAAAAGAATAACCCATGTCTTGGCTTTCATTTACATATTTATCTTCTCCTTCTTAATGATTCCTTTTCAGTTAGGGTAAATAACTCATCATTTCCTTTTAAAGATTATTCTTTTACAACCTAGATCTTAATGTCTCATCAACATTATATTTACCTTTTGATGAAAAACTAATATTATTTAGACAGGTGGTGAAACTGACTGTCAGGTGTCTCCCTGAGAAAGAACCATGGCCTACACATATTATCCATACCATTGATGTGTAATGGATTGTGGTGATATCATGATACTACATTATTCCACCCCATGTTTCACATCAAAAACCACTAACAAACTTATGTTTTTCATATAGAAGTACCTACAACAATTTTATGGGACATATCATGAATGATTTTCTTTTAGGTTTTTATGGTTTGAGTTCTTTGTCAAGCAATTTTTAGATATCACCCTTTTCTCAATGCATATGCAGGAACACCAGCACTCGTAGGCTTGTCCAAAGTAAATCTCCATAGCTTATCATGAAATTATTATTCTATTAGATAGTTGATGCTTACTCTGTATATGGTGGCATCGATCTATTCATTGGTTGCAAATGTATATCTTCAAACATAAGCATGAGGAAAATATAGACTCCATATTAAAATGCTTCACCTATCTCATTATTGAGATCTTTCTTTAACTCATATCAGGATTCCATGTTGATTATTAGTGTGGATGTAAATAAAGTTCCCTTTTCTTCGAATAGAGTTTGAGCATTTAATCAAGAAATTTGTGGGTGATGTTCTACTCCAAAATGATATATTAGATGTGATTCCTATGTGGGCTTTTTTTTAAATGACTCACCTTCAATGACATAAAATGGGTATTATTATTTAGAATTTGTAAATGAAGTAAACTAATGAAATGTGTAGAAATGGATGAAGTTTAGGATTATAATTGCTAGTAATTATTTTGGAATAAGAATTGATAAATTTTCCTATTTTTTTAAAGCTAACATTTTAGTTGCTAAAAAATGCTAAAAATTAAGGGTTTAGATCCCACCACAAAACTATATGGAAATTTACTTATCTCCCTTTAATCTCAGATTATGTTATAAATAATGAATGATGCTAGAACAATTAAAAATAAAAATTAGCTTTAGACCTATATTTTCTCTTTTATAACCACTCAAATTTCAACTAATTAAAAATCAATAGTTTTCATCTCCCACCACATTTTTCAAAATAAATCTATTCTAACCAAAAGAAAAATTGTACATTCTTGAAGAAGACTCTCTTCTCTAGAATGACATATAATTTTTAAATTTTTTTTATATGATTTACCATTTTTCTCTTTCTCAAAATTGAGATCTTCTAGAGTGTTAAAATACGTGCTTGTAGAATTTTTTAATTACAATATACTATATCTAATTCAAATACTATGAACTCTATATCAGAATATTCTTGACTTTGAGATCTATAAAATGGTATTTATATTTAATTAAAAAAAATCATAAAAAATAGTAAAAGTCATTGAACATCAATTTTTTAATATAATTTTATTTCTTTAGTAATTGGATACAAACTTGTATAAAGCTTGTATTTCTTAGACATTTCGAATTGGAAAAGTGTCGAACCATATATAATTTAACTAGAATAATTTATCAAGGTCATATGTTTGAACAAAATTAATTTTTTGATAGAAATACAAAGGTTTAGTTATTCTGATAAGTTAGCCTAGAAGGTAACAACTTTGTACTTTTACCCTCAAAATCTAACTTGGATTTGCATTTTGACTTCTAATTGTTGAGCTATATCAAATCAATGAATCCTATCAATTAGACCAATCACTGTTAGACCTTGTAGACTAGGCCACAAGCCTCAAATCCAAGTATTGAACCTCGCATCTCAAAATAGAACTTCGGCAATGAAGTTTTCTCCAACTTCACTCTGCTCTACTTATCATCACAATTACTCAATGGTCATATCTTTTCTCCTCTTTTCTGCTCTTTTTACTTCATCCAATAATTCATCCATAACAAAAGAAAATATCATTCATTTATACTAAGTCCATAAAATAATTCCCTTGAGTCGACTATTACTCCTCAGTTAATTATTATAGGACCACATTAAGAACATGTCATACTTAGTGATAACATCAATCTATCACCTTGTAACTTGAATATATTTCTATACATGTAATATTATGACGAGCGAGGTTAGTCACCTCATCTCCAACATGTCTCCTACATGTCTTTGACCATGCTTCTTAGAATAACAACTGTGCTAAGAGATATAACAAGTTTACTAGAACACCCTTCTGTAACTCTATCTCAGAATAGTCTTCACCAAATTTTGCATAACTTGTTTTAGACTTAATATCTTTTGCACCCAAGGTTAGCTGCATATACTAGACACTTAGTAATATCTCTCATTAACCTTGCTAGTGAGAATACTCAATGGTCTATCTATACCTACATGATCTTTATTTTTTTTCTTCTATTAGATACTACAAAAAAATGCTACATTGACATCAATGACAAACATAGTCATGAATGCAACATATCATCATGAAAATGATTTAATCATATTTTTACAGTAATCCCCCATAAGAATATCATCAGCATCCATGCTTCCAATAATCTCCCCCTTTGGCATTGATGGCAACATAGATGTGAAATATCTAGTTTCAAGAATACCAACTATTAAAGATTGTTATCCTCTCTTTTCAAATCCTCTTCATCAATCATTCTCCCCCATTGATATACCTAAATGTGTTCTATAACTTCTCTATGTATAAAAATACTTTTCATGTTGTAATCTCTCCCCCATTGACATCAATGTCAAAGGTTTCAACAACCATCTATTATTGCATCTTGTCAATCTCTACAAAAACTATCTCTAACTTTCTCAAGTGTCTAGAGACACTATTCAAAAAAGAATATATCAAGAGTCCTAGATGACTATGTCTATCAAAGATACTCCCCCATCAACATTCAGTCTAGATAAACAATAGTGATTAGTATCACTA
This sequence comes from Cupressus sempervirens, assembly GCA_028749045.1. Taxonomy (NCBI): domain Eukaryota; kingdom Viridiplantae; phylum Streptophyta; class Pinopsida; order Cupressales; family Cupressaceae; genus Cupressus; species Cupressus sempervirens. The sequence goes on from CM053789.1 coordinate 56,786,345, forward strand.
GACTGATGCACTCTTGCATCATCTACTCTAATGTAGGTAGAGGCATAACCCTTAGCATACCTAGAAAATACTCAAAAGTCTCTTTGGGAAGAGGCTTGATGAAAATATCTAAAATCTTCTCTTCGGTGCTTACATACTCCAATTTGATTTCCTTTTCTACAACTTTCTCTCTCAACATGTGATATTTTATAGAAATGTGCTTAGTGTTAGAATGCAACTCTAGATTCTTTGACATATTCATTGTGCTTTTGTTATCATAATGTATGACAATAGGTTCATTGAATTCTATCCTTATATCCTTCATCATCTACTTCATCCAAATAACTTGATTATAATTGTTTGCTACTACAACATATTCTACCTCAACTATACTCTGTAAGATACTATCCTTCTTCTTACTTAACCAAGAGACCAATCTTCCTCCAAGAAAGTATTCTCCATCACTGGTGCTCTTTATATCATCTATAGTACCTGCCCAATCAAGATTAGTATAAGCATATAAAGTGAAATCATTAAATCATCATACCACAATTTGAACACTTATGTTCCCTTCAGATATCTAAATATCCTTTTAGCTACTACATAATGTGCTTCTCTAGGATCAGCTTCAAATCTTGCAACAATTCCAATTGCATTTGGTATATCTAGCCTTGTGTGAGTCAGATATTGCAATCCTCCAATCATAGATCTATACTTCTTTTGCTCAATAGTAGGTGTCTCATCCTTTGTAGATAACTTGTGTCTAGTTATCATAGGTGTTCCAACTGGTCTACATGTTTCCAAACAAAACCTTTTCCATAGATCTTTCAAATAATTAGTCTGAGAAATAAATATTCTTTCTTTATCCTACACAATCTATAATCTTAGGAAATATTTCATTTTCCCTATCATGCTCATTTTGTATTCCTTCTTTAATTCTTCTACAAACTTGTCACTTTCACTATCATCTCCTTCAAATATGATATTATCAACAAATATTACCAAAATCATCGATCCATCATCTGTTTCTTTCTAGTATAGCTTACTTTCTACCATACCTTTGTTAAATCTAAGTTTTGTCAAATGTTTGTCCAACCTTGCATATCAAGTTTTGGGTGCTTGTTTTAAGCCATACAATGCTTTCTTTAATTTGGATACCATGTCCTTGTCACCTGTTAAAGGAAAACCTTCAGGCTATTCTATGTATATGTCTTCTTGAAGTTCTCCATTTAGAAATGTTGACACAAAATTCATCTAATACACTTTGAATTTCTTATATGTTGCATAGGCTAAGAATAATCATATTGCTTTAATTCTTGCCACAAGAGCATAGGTTTCATCATAATCCATTCCTTCTTTCTATGAGTAACCTTTACATATGAATCTTTCTTTGTTCCTTACAACTTCACCTTGTTCATACATCTTATTCCTGAATACACATTTTGTTCCTATCACATTCTTGTCTATTGGTCTAGGGACCAATTCCCATATCTCATTTCTCACTATCTAATCCAATTCTTTTTTCATAGCTTTCTTCCAATAGTCATCTTTGCATGCCTCAACTACATTCTTTGGTTTTGCTTGAGATATTAGACATAGTTCTTCGTTCATTATGCTTATGTCATCACACTTTTATCTCTACTAGCGATGATCAACTCTAGTGGATGATTCTTTGTCATATGCTCACTAGAAGTAGGATTTTCTATCTCAACTCTTGGCTCAGTTCTAGTTTTTGAACTTTGTTCTTACCTTTTCTCACCTTCATTCTACTAACCATTTTTAGTCTCAAAGAATACTTCACCATTCCTTTTTTTAGTAACAACAACATTCTCATCATCAGAATTGTAGTCAACTATTCTTTCTTATATCCTGAATTTCTCATCAACCCTTACACTTGCACTTTCAACAATAGTCTTAGTTCTTCGATTATAACATCTATAAGCTCTATTGTTTAATGAATAACCAAGAAAAATAGCTTCAACACTTCTAACATCAAATTTACCAACATCATCATCTTTTTTGATATAACATTTGCTCCCAAAATTTCTAAAATACTTAGTTGTAGGTGAGTGACCAAACCATAGTTCATAATGGGTCTTGTTTGTGTCTTTCCTAAATTGCACTATGTTTATATTGTAGACTATTGTATTCATAGCTTCTCTCCAAAATTTCTTGGATACATCATTCTTAGCTAACATAGCTCTTGCTGCTTCTATTACTGATATGTTTCATTTATCTACAATGCCATTTTGTTTAGGGGTTCTTGGAGCTAAAAGTTGTTTTTTGATTCCATTAGGTTCACAAAAGATGTTAAACTCATTTGAAGTAAACTCTCCTCCTCTATTTGATCTTAAACATTTAATCTTCATTTCCGATTCATTCTCAACTCTATTATTTAATATCTTGAACTTGTCAAATGCCTCAAATTTCTCTTTAAGAAATCCAATCCACATAATTCTAGAAAATTCATCAACAATAATCATGAAGTACCTTTCACCATAGAATCCTTTAGTCTTTGTAGGAACACTAAGATCTATGTGTACAATCTCTAACTTTGCTATAGTAGTAAACCTCTTGCTAGGAAAAGAAGCTCTATTATGTTTTGCCAATACACACTCTTGCAAATTATGTTAGTAGGCTTTACAATCTTAGGACCTTTATCTACTAGTTTCCCAACATTCAAAAGACTATGTTTCAGACCATCAACAAAATATACGTCCTCAGTGATAGTCTTACAATCAAGAGTTATGGATCCAATACCTTTAACATGGCAAGCTGCATTGTTTCCAACTCTAACAATGCCTCCATCATAATTTTGAAATCCGAAAACATATTCATATCACCAGTCATATGGTATGAACAACAACTATCAATTATCCAATCAGATTTATTTTCAACCTATGATATCAAAGCCATTTTATCTGGATTTTCTTCTTTAATAGCCACAAATCCTATTTCATCATTACTGGCACTTACTACTTGTTCATCAGATTCATCTTCTTCATTGGCATACAAAAAATCTCTATCTCTTTTAGGTTTGAACTTTCCTTTATAGTTTTTTTCTATTTTAGGACAATTAGATGTATAATGACCAAACCCATTACAAGTCCAACATTTAAAGGTTTTCTTACCATCTTTTTCTCTTCTTACAAGATGGGCTACTTCTTCTATATTTCTATTCTTATCTAATCTATTACTACTAAAATCTCCTCTAGCACTTGTGCTCCTTAATAGATTAAGTTGAATGTTTAGGGCACTAAAGGTTATCTCTATTCTAGACAATTCTTTAGACTATCTTAGCTCATTCTCAACTGCTTCAAGCCTCCCAAGTAATGTTTCATTGGTGAAATCTTTGGTACAAGGGATCAACAACTGTATCATTTGAACTACCTTCTTAAATGGTGGTGTTAAACTCTTAAATATCTTCCTAATCACCTCATCATCTTCCTTGGTTTCTCCTTGAGATTTGATACCTGTAGTACTTTTTGATATTCTGCCTACACATGTTCTTATAGATTCATTTCCCATCATTTTAGCATCTTGAAATACAAAAATCCAACTTTGTAGCCTCATTTTCTAAGAATATACATCACCTTCAAAACTATTTTCCAAAGCTTTCCAAATCTCATGATAAGTATCAAGTGTTTTAATTGATTGTACTCTATTTCAGGAAGTGCAAACAATAGTGCTTCTCTAGCTCTCATGTTGCACATAAAATATTCACTCTCATCCTTGGTACAAGTTTCTAGTGCACTTTCAGCAATAGTTATCTTTTCTAATTTTGTCAAGATCCAATATCCTAGACCCATACATAGTAAATGTATCTTCATCTTTTCCTTCCAGCTATCATAATTTGTTCCATCAAAGTTTGGACTATCCTTTTTGAATATTTTCGTCATTAATCTCCCAAAGTTGTTAAAATTTATCTTCAAGGCCCTGCTACTCTAATACTAACTGTTAGAAATAATAGTCAACCAAGATAACTAAGAGTAGGGGTCGGGCGGTGAATCAATTATCTAATTAAAATATTTATCAACCTTGATTAATATTAACCATTCAATCAAAGTAAACACCAACCATACCAAGATGCACATACAGAATTACACCAAATTTGTTAACTAGGGAAACCGTTGATCAGAGAGAAAACCCTAGTGGGAATGATGCCCAGTAAGATATATATATATATACACACACACATATATATATTCCTTATTAGAGGATGGACCCTATTAGGAGTCTATAAACACATTCAATACATAAGAGTCCTTGTTAGGAGACTTTGAATCCCTATTAGGAGCTATGCCAACCCTATTAGGAGTTGTAGAAGGCAAAAGGACCCACTATCCAAATAGCTTCAGGGGAAAGACAACTGAACTTCATTGTCCAATTGATCCTTCAAATATTCCTTGTGGAATAATTTTTTGTACTATGCTTTATCCTCTTTCCTTTGTCTTGTCAACTAGAACAATCGCTATTAGACCTTGTAGACTAGGTCACAAATCTACAACTTTTCTTTCCTCTACTTATCTTCACAATTACTTTGTGTTCATAGTTTTCTCCTCTTTTTTGGTCTTTGTACTTCATCTAATATTCTTCCATAAAAAAGGAAAATGTCCTTCCTTTATACCGAGTCCAAAAATTAATTCCCTTGAGTTGGCTATTACACCTTCTCAATTAATTATTATACGACCTCATTAAGAACACATTATACTTAGTGATAACATCAATTTCTCACCTTGTAACTTGAGTAACTTTCTATATGTGTAATCTTATGACAAGTGAGCTAAGCCATTCCATCTCCAACATGTCTTCTACACATCTTTAACCTTTCTTCTTAGAATAACAATTGTGCTAAGAGATATAACAATTTTACCAGAACATGCTTCTATAAAATTTATATCAAAACAATCTTCACCAAAAATTACATAACTTCTTCCAGACTTAATATCTTTTGCACCCAATGTTCACTACATATACTAGACACTTAGTAGTATCTCTCATTTACCTCGCTAGTGAAAATACTCAATGATTTGTCTGTACCAACTTGATCTTCACCGTTTTTTTTCTGTTAGATATCATAGAAAATTGCTATGTTTTGACATAAATGACAAATACAGTCATGAATATAACATACCATCATGATAATGATCTAATCATATTTTTGCAATACTCCCCTGTAGGAATATTATTAGCATTCATGCTTCCAACACTATGCTAGTAAACTTTCAACGCACTTCCAATGTAAGAAAAAATAATTATGAGGAGACCTTTTGGGCTGGAGGATGTGGAAAAGCATTGGTTGCTGGCTGGGCTAGGGTTTTTCCCCTAGCCTGTTCTTGGTGTTTGATCTTTACTATTTTTCTATTCTGTTTGGATTGCTAGCTACTAGACATAATTTGCGTCGGTGTTTTTGGAGATCTTCTGCAGTCAATTTTGGATTGGGGTTTTATTGTTTGCATGGCAGGGCCTGCGATTTCTTCTCCGTTGGTGAGAATAGATGGTTCTTCTCCAACTATGCATGCAATGTGATCTGAATCATTTTATCCAGGGGAGAGCTCCAAGCTGAAAAAAGTTAATGGTTGTTTTTCGCGTAGCCATGATCGCCCTATTTTGGTTATTCCTCCAACGGCTGTAATGGAGGACATTGATTATTGGACCAAGCATGCTTTGATATGCAAATTTCTTGGAATCCAGATTTCCCTATCCGCTCTTGAGGTATGGATCCACCGCTCTTGGCAGGTGGAAGGCGATATGGAGATTATGTTGGCAGGGAATAGTTATTTTTTTGTTGTATTCTCTTGCATGTCTGATCGTGATCATGTTTTTGAAGGAAGCCCTTATTTCTACAACCATGTGGGGTTATTTGTCAAACCTTGGCATTCAGGTTTTAATTCTGCTGAGGATCTCCCTTCAATAGTGCCAGTTTGGGTTCGCTTGCCTCGTCTTCCCTTGGAATTTTGGCATGAAGACATCCTTCGACAAATTGCTACTTTGTTGGGGAAGCCAGCTGTGATCGTACATCAATCCCTCGATAAAAAGGTTATTTCTTATGCTAGATTTTGTGTTGAAATTAATTTGAATAACCCATTACCAGATTCTTTGGAAATTTGTCTGGGGGATTCTTCTTGGGTGCAGCAGTTAGATTATGAATCCCTCCCTTTTCGTTGCTGGATTTGTCATGAGTATGGTCATTTACTGCGGCAGTGCCCCCATAACTCGAGTTTCAAAGGAGTGGATCGTTCTACAGCTGGCAATGCTAGTGGTTTGGCAGATACTACAAGGAAAGGACAATCTCAAATGGTTAATACTACCAAGGGGATGAATCCACAAGATGCTACAAGTAAGGGTAAGGCTCAAATGCAGGATAAGGATGGATTTACCCCTGTTCACCCTTGAGCTAAGGGACGTGGTCAAAAGAGCCTTTGAAAGAAAGATTATCTGATTCAGGTTTTAACCGCTTTGAGGTGCTGGATAGTATGGTTCTAGAGGAGGGTATTCCTCCTCCTATCTCTTCTGATCTAGTTTGCCCAGATGAGAGATCTATTCCTAATGATGCTTGTGGGGCATCTCAAGTTGTAGTATATCAGAACTGTGAGGTTCCTGTAGCTCCTGTGACAGCAGCTCTGGTGACTCCTACAGTGTTGGAAGATGATGATGTTGTTTTGGCTGACTTGGTTAAGGATGTGCTACCATCAGGTAAGGGCAAGGGATCTCCTCTCCCCTTGGGGTTGCTGCCTCGACCCTTTAAGCGGGCTTCTTCTACTCCCCCTCTAAGGAGTGGGCACAAAACAGACCAAGAGAAGATTAAACTCACAGGAGATATATTGATTGAGTTTGGTTCAGTGAAACCTTTGGATTCTCATTTTCCCAATTCTACCTAATGATGATTATTCTCTCATGGAATGTAAGGGGGTTGAATAGCATCCCTAGACAAAAGGCTATTCATAACTTGGTGGTTGATCATAGTCCTGATGTTTTTTGTATCCAAGAGACTAAGCTGTCTGTGGAGTCTATGGTCCAACATGCCTCTAGTATTTGGTCTCGTGGCCAATGCCAGTGTGTTGGGGCAACAGGTAGTGCTGGTGGTTTAGCTATATTTTGGGAGCCTCAAAAAATTTCTCCTCTTGGCTAGATGTCTTCTCGCTCAGCTCTCTCTATGGTAGCTTCTGCTCTAGACTCAAGAGAGGTAATCATGGTTACTAATGTGTATGCACCTGTTGATCTTGTGGGAAAGGAGGAACTTTGGGAACATATTTAATATGTTAGAAATTGTCATCCTTATCATCCTTGGGTGTTAGCAAGGGACTTCAATTCAGTTTTAAGTCTGGAAGAGAAGCATGGTGGTTTGGTAGATTGAGGCCTTCTTCTGCTCTTCTTCGATAACACATATCTCTTTTGCATCTCTCTGATGTTAAGCCTTCTAATGGCCTCTATACCTGGAATAATCGCAGGACTGGTGTTGCTGCTATCTCAGAACGCTTGGATAGATTTCTTGTTTCTTGCTTCTGGCTTAGTGGCACCCTTACTATCTCTTCAGAAATCCTTGATTCGAGGGTTCAGATCATTAGCCAATCAAATTTTCCGCTATAGGGGCCTATGTTTCGAAGTATCCTCCTTTTAAGTTCCAGTTGATGTGGCTTCATGACTCCTCTCTTCATGATTTTGTTTTTTGTTGGTGGAAAGATGGTGCTCCTGCATATGGTACTACAATGTTCTCATTTTCTAAAAGGCTTCAATATGTTAAAAGGCAGCTCAAGATATGGAATAGGGAATGCTTTGGGAATCTTCACTTTATGAAGAGGCTTGCTCAAGAAAATCTTCATGTCATCACAAGGGAGATTAGAGATCGAGGTTTCTCAGAGGATCTTGGTCAGGCTAAATCCCTTGCTTCTAGAGCTCTAGAAGAATGGGAACTTTGAGAGGAAAATTTTTGGAAGCAAAAGGCTCGAGTTGATTGGCTCCAGAAAGGTGATCGAAACACTGACTTTTTCCATAAAATAGTGCAATCTCACCGGAATCAGAGCACTATCTCTTCTTTGGTTAATTCTCAAGGTATCCAACTGAATTCCTTGCCAGCTTTGTTCCAGGAGGCTATTTTGTACTTCTCTACCCTCTTCTCTAAGGACTCTCCTCCTGCTGATAATGAAGAAAATATTATTTTGTCTTGTATTCCTTCCCTTATCACTCAGGAAATGAATGATTATCTCATGCGTCCTATCTCTTTGGAAGAGCTGGAGGAGGTGGTCTTTGGCATGCCTAAGGGGAAGGCTCCTAGTCTTGATGGCTTTCCAGTTGAATTCTTTCAGAAATTTTGGGACATCATTAATCATGATTTGTTGGAGGTGGTTAAAGAATCCTATGCTAGCAAGCAGATGCTTCGAGCTTTGAACTCTACATTCTTGACTCTTATTCCTAAGAGAGAGGGTGCTAATCAATTGGAGTTTTTTAGACCAATTGCCTTATGTAATGTGGTTTACAAAGTTATTACTAAGCTGATTGCTGAGAGACTGAAAAGGTGGCTTCCCATTATTATCTCAGAAGAACAAGGTGGTTTTGTTGCTGGCAGAAAATTTTTGGATGGGGTGGTTATTGCTACTGAGGCTATTCACTCTATGGCTACTTCAAGGGAGAGAGCCATGTTTGTTAAGCTAGATATGGCTAAGGCCTACGATAGAGTTAAATGGAGCTTCCTAAGGAGTATTCTTCTTTCTTTTGGATTTAGCTCTGACTGGGTGAGTTGGATTATGAGTTGTGTTACTTCTGCCTCTTTTTCTGTTCTTATTAATGGTCAACCTTCACAACTATTTGGTGCTTCTACAGGCCTCCGCTAGGGTGACCCTCTCTCCCCATATATATTCATCATCATGGCTGAAGGCTTGGGCAGATTCATTAAGCATCAGGTGTCCCAGAATTCTATTCAAGGCTGGCGGTGGGGTAATGGCTTACCTTCTCTTTCCCATCTTCAATTTATTGATGATTCTACTCTTGTCGGTCTTGCTAGGATCAAGGAAGCTGAAGCCTTTCGACATGCTTTGGACATTTATTTGGCAGCTTCAGGCCAGAAAGTTAATGAGCACAGATCTTTCATTTACTTTTTTAACACTCCTGATTCTATTCAGCACATGATTGTTGGTATCCTAGGGTTTCAGATAGGTTCACTTCCTTTGACTTATCTTGGCATTCCTATTGCTATTTCCAGGCAGCCACATCTCTTCTGGCAAAATTTGATTACCAAGCTTCAGGATAAGGTAAATCATTGGACTCATAGATGGATTTCTACTGCTACCCAGGTTACTCTTCTTCAAGCTGTTATCCAAGCTCTTCCTACTTATAGAAGCATGGTTCATGCTGCACCTATTTACTTTCTCAAGGAGTTTGATGCTCTTTCTCGACAATTCCTTTGGAGTGGTAATTTTCATAGTAATAAATAGAGCTTGGTTAATTGGGCAACTGTTTGTAGGCCTAAAAAGGAGGGTGGTCTTGGTCTTCGATCTGCTCTATTGAGTAGTCAAGCTTTGGCTGGTAAACTTTATCGGCGATGGTGCTCTGGACAACATCAACTTTGGGCTTGTATTATCACTCATAAATATTTTCATGGTACTGAACCTTGCTCTGTTTCTGCACTTCCTCTTGAAGGTCGTGGCTCAATGGTTTGGCATACTTTGAAGACAGGTGCGATGTTGGTGAAGAGGGGTTTGTTCTAGATATGTAAAGGAGGTTCTCAGGCTTTGTTTTGGTCTGATGCTTGGGATGGATTCCCTTCCATTTTAACCATATACCCTCATCTTCAGCCTCTTTGTGACTCTTTTCTTGCCGCTGGATGGGATAAAGTGGCTCATTACAAGACTCCTTATCAATTGAGACCTGTTGTTGGTTACAGATGGAAGCATTCCTCTGATTGGCCTCCTGGAGGTACAGACATGGATCGTCAGGAGCTTTCTCAAATTCTGGCCTCTAGAGAGTGTTCTTCTTTGCTTGGTCCAGATGTTTTGGCTTGGGGCGGTACCTTGTCTGGTAAATATCATGTCTCTGCTGGGTATCAGGAGATAACTAGACAATTATTTGGGGATGTTGAGGTCCCTTGGTGGAAGCAAGTTTGGAATAAAGTTTCTTGGTCCAAGTGCAATTTTTTCATGTGGCTAGTGGCTCACAACCATTGTCTTACCTGGGATAATCTTTGTAAACGTGGATTTCAGGGCCCCTCTTATTGTGTTTTGTGTGGTAATGGAGAGGAGTCTGTCTCCCATCTGTTCTTCCATTTCTCCTATTCTACTAAGACATGGCACCTTTGGTGGAGCGCTTGGGGTTTCTCTTGTCGACATGCTTCCTCTTTGCCTGAGTTATGGGCCCGCTTGGGTAGTGCTCCCTCCAAGTCTTCTTCTCTCCATGCTGCTTGGATTGCTGGCCCATCTTTCATGCTTTGGCATGTCTGGTTGGAGAGGAATCGTCGCATATTCCAAGATGTTCGGCTTGGTGTTTTGCATCTTTGGTGGAAAATATCACATTCTCTTCAGAAAACTATTCTTGTGAAGTGTGAGCTTGATGGGGGTATGGATCCAATTGATCTTGATATCTGTAATCGCCTCAATTTTCATCTGCAAGATGGGGTTGCGGCTCATAGGTTTCCTTCTATGTCCAGGCAGCTTCACCATCAGAGGAAGGGTCGGGTTAACTGGGATGGGCACTGGACTCCTCCTCCCTGTGGAGTTCTAAAAATTAACACTGATGGTTCTTCCCGTGGGAATCCTGGTCCGGCTAGTATTGGCGGAGTGGCTCATTGTAGTTCTAGGGATGTTAAATTTTTCTTCTCAGTTCATAAGGGTGATTATACTAACAATCTCATGAAGCTCAGGCTATTTTATATGTTGTGGAACAGTGTTGCTTGCGGGGATGGAGTAAGATTATTTGTGAGTCTAATTCCCAGGTGGTGGTGAACATGCTTTCTTCGCAAGAGCTTGAGGATGTTATTTGGTAGCTAGCCACTGTTGTTAAGCAGATTCTTTTCTTCTCTTCCTCTTTTCAGTTTATTAGGTTCATGTATATTCCTCGAGAATGGAATAGAACTATTGATTGTTTAGCCAAATGGGCTTCTAGTCATGATCTGGGTTGGAATATTAGGGATAGGGGGCAACTGTCCTTTGAGATGGTGCAAGAATTTGATGATCTTGTTGCTCAGGATCGAGCTCCTTGTTGAGCTCTCCTTGTTGTATTCCTTTCTGTCTTAATAAATTTTTACCCCTCTTTTCGCAAGAAAAAATAATTACATTGAAGGTGACATTTCATATATAAGCTGGACCAAATGGGGTTCAAAAGAAGGGTCCACACTAATAGAGAGGTAGTGCAAGATGATTGCATTATCTACAACCATGGGATCTTTTCACCCATTTCTCATAGAGCTAAATAATAGAAACCATAATTTTACAAAATATTGTGAACAATCAAAAGTTAAGGTTATCGTTATTGCAAATTTAACGATAGTACATTTGGAGTGTGAAATTTATTTATCTTCTTTTTCGTTTGTGAATAAACTTAACATTATTCTAATTCTAGTTTTGTACAACCAAACAATTGATTGACATATTCCCAATTAAATTCAAGGTGAACCAAATGGGATTGGAATTGTCATCTTCCATTCCCATTCCCCATTTCCATTCACATTCTTATTTTCTATTCTAATTTTCAATCCTATACCATCAACAAAACATGCCCAAATAGATTGGAAGAAGCATTCAATGCATAGATCAAAGACCCATTAAACAAGAAACATGTCAACACAATTGAGCAATTTTATTAGAAGCTTGAAAATTGGGGTCACTAGTGAACATGAGAAACCCAACATTTGGTGGACATTCCCTATTTAAAATGCAAGCAAATTTGATTATTTCAAAATTTCGGGCAAAAATGTTGTAGACGTTTTTAATGATGTGTTATTGAAATGAGATGTATTTTCCTACTAATAATTTTTTAGATGCATTAAAAATAATGATTTCCCTTCTCAATGATGAGAATCGTGTTAAACTAGCATGTGAAGTTAAATTGACAACTAAGGAAACAAAGATGGAAAAGAATATAATCTAGCTATTAATGGACAACCTACGTGAGAAGAAATCATGGAGATCATAAATCACTTTCCTAAGGATACCTATGAGCAAAACATTAATGCAATTGCGAATCTTTTTTTGAAGAAACTTCAATTAGATTAGGAGTATAACACATCGATCAGTTTAAAACCTATGAATAATAAAATTTAGCAGTCACAGAATATCTAGATAAACTAGTAAAATTTGATGGCATTTGAAGCAACATACTGATTGTGAAATCTAATGGATATTCGCGAGGGTGAGTTCCCAGAGAAATATATTGCCTTAGGAATTTGCAGCCTTAGGCACACAACAAAGAGCCCGTGATTAACATAACAAGAGCCTTTTTCACTCAAGCATTTTTAAGGGAAGAACATAATGCAGCTGGTGTAGTGCAAATGTATCAAACTACTCATCTCAACTCTGGAAGGAACTATGATATTCGCGAGTCTTAGCAATTTGTGGAAACCTATGATATTTAGTGGTCAAAGCCGACCACTTTGCCCGTAACGGTGTAAATATTTCATGGAAGAGTAAATCAAGAGAAAGTCTCATTGCCCATAAAAGTATTAGCAGCCTTACAAACTTGAAAATTCTCATGGCCCACAGAAAGTATTGCTAAGGATATGGACATGCATTGTGCAGTAATTTATCACGCGGGAATGCCAACCAAATAATAGGTGGATGAAAAAATCATACTCCAAAGTTAAGATGACAGAGATTTCGACAAACGAGGTTCTCAGCTCTGAAAGAAACATATAAATAGAATGGGCCTAGTCTACAAAAGAACAACCCTAGATGTCGTCGCTGAAGGCTATGATGGGTTCTAGTCGTCCTTCCTTACCCATTCTGGCATAGAGTTTGCCTCTAGTTTGGGCAATGTCCACTAAACCACATTCTCCTCCTTCGAATCATTCTCTTCCGGCTGAAGCAAAATTGAGCAAGGATAAAGGGGAAATCCTTCGGAAGAGGAAGGTCAGTCAATGGTGTTCGGAGCGTTTGGCCACCATGTTGAGGTGGCATATCCCAAGTGCTATCTATTGTGAAGGGGCAACCTAGTGGTGAAGTAGGACTGATAGGTGGCACAATAGAACCTTAAGGTGATTGGAGTTGCTAGATAGAGTGGCAGTGACGAGGCTGAGAGTGAAAAGTGTTCGGAGCATTTGGCTGAGAGTGGATGGTGGCATAGCCAAGTGTTATCTAAGGTGAAGGGCCAATCTAGTGGTGAATTAGGATGTCTATGTGGCATAATAGAACCTAGAGGTGATTGGGGTCGCTAGGGAGAGTGGCAGTGATACTGAGAATGAGAAGTGTTTGAATGGCTTTGGAAAGAGATTTAGCCTTGACATTAGCCTTGAGATAATGACTAACTATTGGAAACAAAGGCATCTATGGAACTATGATCCCCATATATCTATGTTACTAGAAATGAGAAATGGGAAATGGAATGGCAAGACAATGTGACAAAAAAATATAATTTTAAAGGTTGCGCATAAGAAACTTATGTATGTATGTAAAAGTTTGATTTTAAAGTTGCACAATTGAATTTTAATAGCAATATTATAGTTTTACTTATTGAAAAATATCTCTATTTATCAAATATATAATATAATTATAAAAATAAAGATAAATAATATAATAAATCACTTTAAAATAATTTATTTAAATTTTAGATTTAAAACAATAGATAGAAATTATTGATTTACAAACTAAATACAATAATTAAAAATATATTAATATATCAACTAAATATAATAATTGTAAATATATAAAATCTTTAATATATTATACTCATTAAAAGAGAGAGAGCTAGATGAAAACAACAAATAAATATATCATTATCAATAATAAACTCCTAGAAAAGATAAATATTTGCAAAAAAGGGATAAATAAATTAGGGATATATTAGCAAATGTTATTGGTAGGTTAAAAATGAGACAATAATGCACCAAATCCTTTGTCAATCTCTGTCAATCTGCAAAATTATATGCCAAATGAGTGAATACTCTTCTATGATAAAACAACCAATACTCAGCAAATTTGTAGAAGTAAATGTTCCTAGATAAGCATTAAACATTTGATAAATTTATGAGCCTACGACATTTTTCTTACATGTGAAAACAATTCTTTTGCGTGTTAAAATAGGTTTCCTTCATTGAAACACAAAATGACAATTAGCCATTACACTTTTAGTAACTACGTCATATATGAAGCATTTCTATAATGTTGTAATAGATCTTGCAAGTGGACATTCTCTAAAACATCCTTAGCTCCTTGAAACATCATATGTAACATCAGATTATGTCATATGTAAGTTTTAGCATATAGAAATCTCTATTAGAATATGATCAAATGAATGATAGTCCAAACAAGTTAATTATACTTCTTCTCTATCAATGGAATGAGCTTATAAAGAATAATTTTAGGGGATTTCAAGAACCTAGTTTTGAGTTTGCCAATTATTTTTTATTCCAATTAATTTGAAATATTTCTCTTGTGAAGTGGGATTACACATTAAAACTATTTTTGGCAGAGTTAGACATGTTATTTTATCCAAACACGAAGGTAGAAATGTAAAGCTACTTTTTAAAATAAATGCTTGCTAGGATGTTACATTTCAAGGGCTTTACATACACATATTTCTTCTTTCTAACTTTACTTTCTTTCTCCACAACAACTTTGAAAAATGGAAAGATTGATATCCAAATTGATCAAATCAAACTTCAATATAGGATGTTGGTCATCAAAAAGAAGGTGGTAAATTGTATGAAATAAGGTTTACATAGGATAAACTAGTTAATTTTCAATTTCATTCCTTTATTAGGTTAGTTTTGTATAAGACTACTAAACCTAACTCATACAACTATAAACTCATCAATTTAGTAAAATTGTATAAATATTATCTCTATATATAGTAATTTATTTATTTTAATTCATTTATGTTTAATCTAGTATTGAAACACTAGTATTAAAGAAAATAATTTTTTAATGTGTCTTAGAATACTTAATAAACACTAAGAAGGGGCATTGTTAAGAATTAAAAAAATGTATTGTAGTAACCCATTAATAATATTCAGACAATTTATGAAGGAAAAATAAGGAGAGAATGATTTGACAAAGGCCTTGGAGATGTACAATGATTAGACATTCACGATTGTTGGAAAGTTGATAACTGCTACAAAGAGGAAAGTGATAATATAATACCATTTGAGTCTAATGTTTGGCAAGATCCCTTATATTTTTTGTCACAATAGTTTCTAGTATAGTATTATCCCTTTAAATATAAATTTTGTATTGGCTTTGAACCTAACTATTTTGATTTCTTTAACAATTCAATCCTTTTTTTAATCAAATTCGCACTTCACCATTTTCTTCATTTCTTATACCAACAATTGAGTTTGTTAGGTAGACAAGGTTTCTCTTGATTAGTATAACTATTTTAAAAAGTAATAATTGAATTATTGACCTCACAAATATTTTCTTGGACATCTAAGGAAGGAAGAGATGGATATTAAGAGCAACAATGCAATTCATGCATTAAAGTAGTTGACTAGTGCAGATGATTCATTCAATTGTATTGATAAACATTTTTGCATAAATAATCTATCATTAAATAATTAGAAAGGAGAGTGAATTCATATACCAAAACTTTTAAGTAACAAAAACACACATTCTTACATTAGTTACTACTCTTATATTTTCTTTATTTTAATATTTGAATTTCTTGGTCTAATATGGTGTTGTTAGGATGTTTAGTTGCTTTCTAAAGTGCTTATAGGAGAATTGGTATTCATATTTTATATATAAATTAAAATTATAATTATTCATAACCACAAATGGTGTGTTCTACAATAAGGATATAAATGGGTCTAACCATAAGTTTAAGGAAATAGAGACAAGAGCATGCCTATCATCTTGAGTTAAGTTCTCATTTAGGGGTGATTTATTACATGAGAAGAATTCTTTTATTTATGTCATTTCAAAATAATAGGGTTTGGAATTAAGTTTATTACTTTAAAGGACAAGTTGGGAAATATTATTTTCTCATGTGTGCACATGTTGTACCCAAACTTGCTTAATTTTTTGTACAACATACGAGGGATATTTTTTTCCTTACTAGAGGAGGCATTTGACACACTCTCATGAAATGTGGACTCACAAAGAAAAGGTCTCTCATTAGATGAAGAGGTTGGGAAAACCTTTTGTACTATCAAATTGTGCTTATGCTTGGATTATTTTAGTGCTTTGTGGGTAGCTAAATTCAATTAGTTTCTAGCTTGTTTCTAATTTATGGATAGTATAATACAATAACTATATGGCTTGTTATTGGTTTGTGTATAGTTGAATCCATAAATGAACTATTTATTTTTTATTTTTCATTAGAGCAATCACAATATTATTGGAGAGAAGATGAGTTTGGGTTAATGGAAATGTAGTGGGCAAACATTTACCCAAATAAGAGGTCTTTAGGTTGATATGGTGGAGAGTAGAATAATCAAGCTATATGCCTAGACCATGAATTTTAGGTTAATCCTTGTCATTTTTTGGTCTATAATTCCTTATTCATAATATGATCCTTAAGTTGGGTTTTTAGGAAACAATTTTAACGAATTGAATAAGATAGTTAGATGGGAAGTTCGATATTATAAATTAGTCTTTTTTGAGAAATTGAGCTACTAAAGTTAATGCAAATCAATGTAGAATGATCCATTCAACTAATAATATTTGATATTTTAGTTTATCTTATCTATAACTATAAATTAATACATATGTGTGTGTACCTCTACCATTCTAATAATGAATAGGTCTTGGGATCTTCTTTTGAAGATTGATTATTGCTCTTGTACAAGTTCTTGCCTTGTAGAATCCAAGATTTTAAGTTTTCCCTGGATGTGAATATTCATTTTAAGTTATGTATGTAATCTTTTGGAGTGACCAAATACATTGTTATATTGATTGCTATGTCTATGTAAAAATTATGGGACACAAAGAGTTAGTGGAAGATGAACTCGTATAGATTGGAGCTAAGCTAGAAAGTAATCCCACCTCATTTTTATGTTATATGTGAGATGAAACTTGGCCACTTGAACATTTAATATTCTTAAAACTTAAAGATATATTTACTATGTAGTTTGAATAATTATTATTAATACCAAAGATACTTTAAATAAATTGTTACATATTAATATAATTTATGATAAATAGTATTAAATTATTGTATTATTGAGATCAAATAAATGTAACAAAGTGTATTAAATTTATTTATATTTATTTATGGTTATCATTTTGGACATGATAGTATAATTTTATTTTCTTAATCTACTTCATTAGTAGTGAAAGTACAAATGAAAAGATGTATTTTGGGATAGTCTTTAGTGTCCCATTGTTTTTGTAAGAAAACATGTCCTAGATGTTCACTTATGGAAAATGAACCTTGGTAATGGTTTTATTCTAAAAGTATCTATTAGGAAACTTGAGTTCTCCATGTTTCAAATTATTCTTCATACAAAGGGGGAATTAGGTATAATCTAGATAATTTTGTACAATAAGATAACATCCTGCTTCAACAACATCTCGAATCTCTCTTTCAAAATCTCTAAGGTAGTAGACATCTATGACTTAATAAGAAAATAAGTGTGATTTTATTGAAACTCAATGAGTGTTGTTACTTTAGAATGAAAAATTCTTCATTATTAATCTTCCATAAGAATTAGAGTAGTTCATATATAAAAGTGAAGAAGAGTTTAAAAAGATAAGCTACAAAATATTGAATACATCCAACATAGTTTTCCATACTGAAAAAGATTTCAAATGCATTCCACATAATAAGAGGATCAAACAAATAAGATCATTGAGCCAAATCATATTAATAGTTACAAAATAATAATTGAAACCTTTTGAAATCTTGATGCATATCACAAATATGGGTTGGAAGACCATATGAATTTAAAATATTACCAATAGAAAGTGTTTTAGAAAGTAGTGAAATAGAATAGTTTTGGGTTAAACAGAGAAGTGCTACATAATGTTCAATATTTTCTATAAATTATTTGTATACTTGCCCTAAATTAATATGTATGTAATATATAGTCTTAAGGAGAAAATTAAAATATTTAGTTCTCTAGATTTTAATTTTATATTCTGAATAACATTATGATCTTATCACCCCACCCTAAGGAATATTTCCTAGTGAAAATTAATTGTTATGTAATATATTCTTTTATGAGAAACATAAATATAATAAGGACAATCCCAGAATATATTCCTCTAAACTCCTCGTCAAGGCCACTCTCTCTTCAACCTCAACCTCTTGAAAAATTTATTCTTCTTTCCCTTACATAATAGAGTCTCTCTATCAATTCAAACTATGTTTTCTTCCTTGAACTCACTAAAGAAATTTGACTCTATAACTATCTTGAATATTACACATCACCTTGCAGAATTATTTGGATCATAATACCACTATTCAAATTACAATTAATATCATTTCATAAGATCTTGGTATACTTATCTTACCAATCTCCAAGTTTCCAAGTTTTAGGACTTTTAGGTCTATTAGGCCTAATTAGTTCTCCTAATGGACTTTTTGCCAAATAAATCATGAACTTTCTAAGGTATTATATGAACTAATCACCAATTTAGATATCATTTTGAAGCCATTAAGTTGGGTTTTAAGTCCTCACCTTATTTGTACAATATTATACCTAGATAAGGCAAAAATAAAAAGGAAACAAGTTAGGTTTAATCTTTAAAAATAAAATCTTACCTAATGAATACAACCAAGTGTGATCTTCTCTAGACTCCATACAACTCATATATTCTCTTAGATTTCATTTACCAATCCACTCCTACAAGAATTCTCAAACTATCACCTTTTACTCCTAGTTGGGATATCACTATGCTGGCCTAGGGAATGAGAGAAAAACTAGTAACTTTTTTTTTCTTTACATATAACAAAGGTATAATTATGTGCACTAAATTTACCTTCAATGATCTAGGCTCCATACAAATCCCACAATTAAATTTCAAGTTAGAGTCATTTACTCAACAGAAACTTTGAAGCTAGTAGTAAAAGTCCAATAGATCTATATTTTTATTTGACCAAGTAAAACTAAAACATGAAATAAAATAAAGAAATATAATATAAAAATATAGGCAAAAAAATAAGGAAATTTCAATCCATGGAAGTGGGTTTCCCAAGAAAAAATCTTGACCGTGATGAAATTACTAGAAAACTCTTTTCAATTCAAGTTTATCATACAACAAAATGTCTTCCAACCTTCGAAAAATAAGTTTGAAAGGTCTTTTATTTACCTCTTTCATATTTTCCAAATAATGTCTGGTGCCTATAACTAATTTGGGATGAAGTTGCACATTCTTACAAAACATTGTCGTGCAAGTTCGCAAAATTGTAAAAGTTTTCATGATAACATTTTGACAATATTTTCACTTTTGCATTTGGTTATGTCAACTAGAGCCCTCTGTGGGTGTAAAGTGCCCTAACAATTTTTGAAGTTTTATCCCTATTTTTCTGCCTTCTGAATTTTGTCAAACACTTCCCTTGCAACCTTAGTTTGCCGATGTTTGTTATTTTGCTATGATTTTTGAATGCCAATGATATTGATGAATACAAATGATTGGAAAATAACTAATTGGAAATCAAAGTGATATGCAACTTTTTATTATTACTTTCCAAATGCAAGTACATGAAATTTTGATGTAAAATGCACACCTTCAGCCAATAGGTATTTTCACAAAAGCTTGGCATGCATCCTATGAATGATTGTGCAATGAGATGTTTTTACAAACATTTGGCATATAAACTAAACAACCGAATTAAGTTGATTTCTCTTCAATACTTCAATGTTTACAATGATCGAATACTTTGGTAACAAAAAGACATATATTACTTGTCAAATGTATCCATCTACAATTACCAAATATAAATACCAAAAGAACCTTGAATAAGTAGCTGAGATGACATGCTTTTTTCGGATTTTCTTTTTTGGACTGCTTTTTCTGATCTACTTTTTTGGACTACTTTTTCCGCTCTACTTTTTCATTTTTCTTTTTCGCAATACTTTTTTGGATCTTCTTTTTTGGATTGATTTTTTGGCTCTGCTTTTTCGCTTTGCTTTTTTGGATCCACTGCAAAAATTGAAACCTTTCTCCTTGCCAACTAATGTCAAAAATTAGATGCACGGGCTGAACAAAAATCACTGAATATTATCTCCCAATTAATCACAAATGAATTGGCTGAATACCAATTCCTCCACTCACAACTAGGGTTGATATCTCACAACTGAAATTGGCACATTAGAGTCTTCAAACCCTTAGGAAAGTATGCAAGCACTAAGACTCTCAACACAATAGATGAATATGCAACTCAAGATGTGTAAAATGACCCCCCAAAGGCTCCTTATAAAGATTTCACAAGAAACTCCAAGAAGCTTCTAGAGGAATCCAACACTTTATTCTCTTAAGTGACTTTTTGATATTTTATTATGTTAGTCACTTTAATATTAAATCAATTAAATATAAAGTTACTTTATAATATTTCATTTTTTAGTAACCTTATAAGTAATTAATTTAATATATCTTTTCCCCCTTATTTCTTCCTTTTTAGCCTTCAAGGAAAATAAAGGCTAAAATAAAATAAGTAGCTGGTGCCTGTCAAAAAGGGGACATTACAATACTCCCTTCCTGAAATTGCTCTTCCTTAAGCAATTGCAAACTCAGGTGCTATAAAATCTGCTCATTCTCCCGTACGGTGTCCTCTACAAGTAGATCCTTCCATCTCACCAAGTACTCCTTAATCACTCTTTTTCACAATTTTCTCTCTCTGACATCAATGATCTCTTTAGGCACCAAGACCAAATGTCCCTCCTCATCAAGTGGTGGAAGATCCATGGAAGAGATAATCTACTAACCTAATGCCTTCTTGAGGCATGAAACATGAAATACATTATGACCCTATGCTACCTTCTAAATCCTCTTGGTAACCCTGTATGGACCATAGAATGGTCTTAGTTTCTCTACTCCACTCTTTTTAAGAGAGGACTGTCTATAGGGCTGCAATCATAGATATACCATATCACCAATCTCAAAGTTGTGCTCAACCCTATGTTTATCTACATAAGTCTTTTGCTGATTCTGTGCCATTACCAAATTATCCTTCAGTGCCTTCAATATATCTTGTTTTTCCTAAATCCAATCTTTTACTTAGGTGCCCTACTCTAACCAAAAGCCATCTAGACAAATGAAGGTGCATCATACCTGTACAAGGCTCTAAAAGGACTCATTCCAATGGACATATGGTGTGTGGTATTGTAACAATACTCTCCTCAATGTAACCACCTGATCCAAGCCCACTATTGTCCTGCCACATAATTACGCAATTACCCCTCAACCCACTTATTAACAATTTTTGTTTGCCCATCAATTTGAGGGTGATAATTGGTACTGGCTGTCAACTCAGTACCTATCAGTCTAAATAGCTCTTGCCAAAAAGTACTCATAAACCTACTATCCATGTTGCTGACTATGTTCTTACGTAGCCCATACAATCTAAAGATCTCCCTGAAAAATAGCTCAGCCACTTGTGAAACCCTATACTCTGTCAAAATAGCAAAGAAATGTGTGTATTTTGTGAGCTGGTCTACCACAACAAAGATGATGTCTCTCCCCTATACCTTGGGTAGGCCTGTGATGGAGTCCATCGAAATGCTCTCCCACTTCTGCTCAGGAATGGGCAAAGGATGAATTAACCCAGCTAGATGTGTATGCTAGGACTTATTTTGCTAGTAAGTCACGCACTTCTTCACAAGCTTCAACACATCATCCTTGAGGTCTTTTCGTGAAAACCTCTTTCTAATCTATCTATAAGTTTTGAAGTAGCCCTAATGGCCTGCTAGGGGTGTATCATGGCAAGATTGTAGTATTTTCTCCTTTAATTTTGATTCTGGTACTAGGTAGATCCTATCCTTATAGTAAATTACATCATCAACTATCCTGTACCTATCATCTTTAATCAATCCATCCACCAGCTAACAAGAAAATGTATTCTTGGAGTACTCCACCAGTAAGATGGATTTCCAATCTGCCAAAATCTTAGAGAGTGAGCAAGCTGAAGGCCTCCTAGAGAGGGCATCTGCAACAATGTTCTTCTTCCCCTTAACATACTCTATGTCAAAATCATATGCCTATATCCTGCTAACCCACTTTTGTTATCTCTTGTTCAAGACCTTTTTCTCTAAGAAGTATCTGAGACTGTTATGATCTGTCCTCACCATAAATTTCCCCCCAACTAGATACTGTCTAAACTTTGCCAAGGCATGCATAATGGTGAGTATCTCCTTATCATAGATGGAGTATAGTCTCTCAGCTCCCCTCAACTTACGGTTCTCAAAGGCGATATGGTGTTGATTTTGCATCAATATTGCACCAATATCTTCCCCTGAAGCATCACATTCTAGAATGAAAGGTTGTGTGAAATTAGGAAGTGCCATCATTGGACAACTGCTCATCACCTCCTTGAGCTTATCAAAAGCTCATTGTGCCTTTTTTGTACAAAAAAATGCACCCTTCTTGTTCAAATCGTTCAAAGGTGCCCCCAACTATGAGAAACCCTTAACAAAATGCCTGTAGTAACTGCACAATCTAAAGAAGCCCCATAGCTCTGTAAGTCACTATGGTGTGGGCCAATCTAGAATAGCCTGTATTTTCTCTTGGTGCACTTGGACACCCTCTGTACTGATCAAGTGTCCCAAATAAAGAATATCTCTAAGTTCAAACTCACATTTGGAAGCCTTAACATACAAGGACTACTCTTCCATGATGGTAAGGATCTCATCAAGCTGTTGCAAGTGTTCTTCCCAAGTTTTATTATATATGAGCAAATCATCAAAGAATACCAAGAGGAACTTACGCAATTATTTGTTGAAGATATGATTTATACAAGACTAGAATGTGGCAAGTGCGTTAGTTAATCCAAATGGCATCGCCAAGAACTCATAGTGCCCATAGTGGCATCAAAAAGAAATCTTGTGCACATCTTGTTCCCTCACTCTAATTTGATGGTAACCTGATCGAAGATCAATCTTTGAAAAATATACTGCCCCATGTAACTCATCGATCCTGGGTATCGGGTACCTAGTCTTGATTGTTTTCTTATTGAGGGCTCGATAATCTATACAGATTCTCATGGTCCCATCTTTCTTCTTCACTAGGACCACTGAAGAAACAAAAGGGTTGGAGCTAGGAAAAATGTGTCACATATAAAGCAATTCCTTGATTGCTTTCTTGATCTCATACTTAAATTTCTTAGGATGGTGATAAGGGGTAGTAATCACTAGCTTGGCCCCTTCTTCCAACTCAATAGTATGCTCGAAGCCTCTATCTGATGGCCTCCCCAAGGGTATCTCACCAAAAACCTTGTCATGTTTTCCCAATAGCTCCTTGATGTCAATGCAGATTGGCTATCCTAAATCTGTAGATTCCTTCGGAGTGATCACACACTCTACTGCCCAAACTATGTCATCATGCCTGAAAATACTCTCCATACATCTAGCTGAAACAATCTTAGCTGCTTTAGATGCCATATCTCTAAGCACCACTCTATGCCCATTAGCATCCTTGAACTTGAGTTCCATGGTTTGGAATTTTTGTGAGTACTTCCCTAATGACTGCAATCATTGGACCCCAAGTATGACATGGATATCACCCAAATCAACCACACGGAAATCATTTGTAATTGTGTGGTTTCCAATCATAATAGACAACTATGGAATCAACTGAGTACAAGCTATCTTATGCCCATTAGCCACCATCACACTAAATCCCTCAAAATCCTCTAGAGAAATTTATCACTTGTTCACCAATGATGCATCAATGAAGTTATGAGTAGCTCCATTGTCAATCAATACTACTATCTGATGAACTTGTAGGACCCCATGAACTTTGAAAGAGTTAAACTTAGGAGCACTGGAGATAGAAGCAATGATCTCATCATGATTTTTCCCATCTAAACCGTTATTGTCTTCCCTTTGAGGTTCTTGTTCCTCAGAACTACTCTCATCATCTGATATCACCTCAATTAAGTGAGCCTTGCCTTTCCCTAGGCAATAGTGTCCACTAGATCATTTCTCCTTGCAATGATAGCAAATCCCCTTAAGCTAACACTCATGTCTATAGGCTTCATCAAAGTTCTCCTTATTACTTTTTTTCTGGAATGGCTTATTCCCCTTATCCTTATGGGATGTGAAAGGCTTGCTAGGAGCCCTAATGCTAGATGTAGAATATTCCATGTCTCTAATCTTCATGATAGCATCTTGGAGAGAATTTGGTTTGAAGGCCTTAACCCAACCGTGAAGAGGCTTTGTCAATCCCTCAATGAAGAGTATAACCAACCACTATTCTGAAATATCTATCACCATAACTACCAATCGTTGGAACTCTGTGATGTAAGCATCCACTAAATTAGTCTGCCTAAGTTGTCTTAACTCCCTAAAGTGGAGTTTCGAATCCTTACAATCAAACCTGTCAATGAGCTTCTAGGTTAATTACAAATATAAAGTAATGTTGGCATGCCCCATGATGACAAGTCCATGTTACCACCATTCATGTGCTTCACCTTCCAAATGGAGTGTGGCATACTAGATAGCCTTTGTTTCCAACATAGGATTGAGCTACAAATATGTGTCGAGCTTCTGAACCCAAGCTCTAGTTGTACCTTTGTTACTTCCATCAAATAATGGTAAGGTTAGTTTTCCCACCTTATGCTGCAAATCTTGATTTTGCACTCCCCATTGATTGTTTCTCGGTCTATTTTTCAATTTAAGACTACAAAAGTCTACTAGTGACATGGCAACCTTGAAATCATCACCTAGAGAGTTGTACTCCCTCAAAGAATCACCATATCCCTCTTCTCTTACTTGCTGGTCGTGATTTGCAGCACCCTGTTCTCTCAAAAATGTAGGCATAAGAGGCCTAGGAGTAGCTCTACTTGTTGTTCTAGCACTGCCTTGAGCTATGTCATTATTTTCTTGACCCCCATTGTGTCCATTCTGCCCATTAGTCCTGTTATGGTTCCTATCATTTTCATTATTTTTGTTATCTATCGGTTGTCCAAGGATAAGTGATAGTTCTTCTCTCCCTCTTACCATTTCATCTCTCAACTCATGTTGCCCTCTTGCAAGAGCATTAAGCATTTGTTGGGTATTGCTTTCTTCCATGAGTTCTAAAGGACTTAAGCCCTTTCTTGCCCTATTATAGAATTTATCCAAAGGATTTATTTATGGAACATTTGGAAACTCTTCACTCATAACCCATATAGGATGGCAGGAACTATAGCTCTGATACCACTGTAAAGTGCCTTGACAATTTTTGAAGTTTTATACTTATTTTTTTGCCTTAGGAATTTTGTTAAACACTTCCCTTGCAGCCTCAATTTGCTGATGTTTGTTGTTTTGCTATGATTTTTGAATGGCAATAATATTGATGAATACAAATGATTGCAAAATAACTAATTGGAAATCAACGTGATATGCAACTTCTTTTTATTATTTTCCAAATGCAAGTACATAAAATTTCAATGTAAAATGTGCACCTACAGCCAAGAGGTATTTTCACAAACACTTGGCATGCATCCTATGAATGACTATGCAATGAGACGTTTTAAAAAACATTTGGCATACAAATTGAACAACTGAATTAAGTTGATTTCCCCTCAATACTTCAATGTTTACAATGACTGAATACTTTCGTAACAAAAAGACATATATTAGGGTGAAAGCACAAACTTGTGTCACCTTTTATAAACAAATGTGATATCAGAATGTGATAGTTCAACATTAATGACAAAAAAATTAGTATTTGTGTTTAAAATATGAAGATAATGTAAACTGATGAAATGTGTAGAATTGTATGAATTTTATGCCTATAATTTTTATAATTTTTTTGACTAAGAATTTATTCATTTTATTTTATTTTAAAGTCCCTTTTTTAACTGTAAAAAATATAGGATGTAGTTCCCATCAAACAAGTATGTGCAAATCATCTTTTTTTGTTCTGATTTGAAAATATTTTATAGATGACATGTATAGCTAGTGAACAAAAAAAGAAATAATTATTTTTGAAGTATATTTTCTTTGTTATAAGTACTCAAGTTTGACCTTGTCAGAATCCAACAATTTTTTCCTCCCGTCAAAACTTCCCTATCAAATCTATACCTTCTTGAAAAAATTTACATATTCATGAAGAAGATTCTCTCCTCTAGTGATAAATAATATTTTTTTATTTTTTTGATATGATTTGCTTTTTTTTTTTCTTTTTTGAGGGAGCATCTTCTAAAATGTTGAAATATCAACCTATAATATTTTGAGATTATAATATATTATAACTAATCAAAACAATCAAAATTTATATAATGATGATATTGAATCTAAGATCTATAAAAGGGTATTTTTAGTTTTTGAAAAAAAAAAGAGTTTTGATAGAGAAATGAGATTTGACGAAAACAAGTTTTTGTATCACAAACGGTGACATAGATCTGTGCTTTTACCCATTACTTGTCAAATTTATCCATCTACAATTGTCGTATGTAAATACCAAAAGAACCTAGAATAAGTAGCTGAGATGACATGCTTTTTGGCTTTCTTTTTTCGAATTTACTTTTTTGGACTATTTTTCGGATCTACTTTTTCGGCTCTTCTTTTTCGCTTTTCTTTTTTGGACTGCTTTTTCAGATCTTCTTTTTTTGACTACTTTTTTGGCTTTACTTTTTTGCTTTTCTTTTTTGGATCCACTGCAAAAATTGAAACCTTTCTCCTTGCCAACTTATGTCAAAAATTAGATGCATGGGCTGAACAAAAATCACCGAATATTATCTCCCAATTAATCACAAATGAATTGGTTGAATACCAATTCTTCCACTCCCAAATAGGGTTGATATCTCACAACTAAAATTGGCACCTTAGAGTCTTCAAATCCTTAGGCAAGTATGCAAGCACTAAGGCTCTCAACACAAGAGATGAATATGCAACTCAAGATGTGTAAAATGACCCCCCAAAGGTTCCTTATAAAGATTTCACAAGCAACTCCAAGAAGCCTCTAGAGGAACCCAACACTTTATTCTTTTAAGTGACTTTTTGATATTTTATTATGTTAGTCACTTTAATATTAAATCAATTAAATATAAAGTTACCTTTTAATATTTCATTGTTTAGTAACCTTATAAGTAATTAATTTAATATATCTCTTCCCCCTTATTTCTTCTTTTTTAGCCTCCAGGGAAACTAAAGACTAAAATAAAATAAGTAGTTGGTGCCTGTCAAAAAGGGGACATTACAGTGGGCATAATGTCCTATGTGATCTCACAATAGTGGGCACTACTATTTGACCAATTTTTTCACTGAAATCAACATTTTTGAAATAAACCTCACATTCTAGTGACTTTTTCTCTAAAACTATGAATAATATGAAGATGACATAAACTAGTCATTTCTAGTACTTTGTTTCTATTTTTTAACCATATTTTTAATTTAAAAATGGTAATTGTTTAGGTCAAATTATTCGTCTCCCCCAAAAAGTGGTACATATGAAAAATCATTTTTTTTAAGAGTGGCAATCTACTTGAGATGAATAACATTTTTTTCTATAAATGATAATAAGGTAATTCTTTTGATGTTGGATTTGTAACAATCAACATCTAGAGGATCCATTTGGTTTGATTCAACTTTGTTGAATATTGTATAATTTATGAAGCTTTGAAGTGACATCAATCGTAATTCAAACATACATTCATTTTGACAATCATAACTTGAACTCAATATATCATATATAAAATTTTATTTTTCAATAGAAAGATAACTCAATAATCTATTTCCTAGCGATATTTCAAAAAAAATAAACTGATGTAATTTACTTTTTTTCCTGAAGTGTTGAAGTTAGTTGATGTTCGATCATTAATCAACATATAATGAGTTAAATTCATATTTGAAAGTCTTAATGAATATAATACATATTAAAATTATAAAATTTGGATAGCTTACTCCAAAAAACACAATTTGACATTTTTTGATTTATAGTAGGAGATCATTTGATCCTAATTTTGAGGGTCAAAACACCAATTTTTTATTTATTTCTCAAAAAATTGTAAAGTTTTTAAAAAATGTATGTTTGTGTGAACATAGTGTTCAGATGAACACATGTCCATGCGAGCATACCTACCAATTAAACCCACTAGCCAAATTTTAATTTTCACGTGTTCACCTGAACACGTACAAAAAGCTAGTGTTCACCTGAAAACACAAATAAGTCACTTTTACATTGAGGAAAAATGTTTGAAATTGAAGGTGAACAAATAAATCTTCACAAAACTTTGGCACGTTATCATAGAAATAAATAAGGTATGTAATTATAAATATGTATTAAATTTATTTAATTTTATTTTCTTGAATTTAATTGTGTATCAACATAATTTTTTTCTACTTTGATTCATTTATAAATGTATTGCAGACAATCAACAAGGTGAAGGTGATAACGTATTGCAGAAAAAATGTATTGTAGACAAATAAACATTTTGTGATTCATTTATTAACCTATTGTAGACAAAACAATTACTTGTCCAATTAGGGCTGACATCCTAGATGTTTTCTCTAACATGGAAAACTAAATTATGGTGTTAGTTAATTGAGTAGTATTTTGTGTATTTATGGTATTTATGCAAAGGACTTCTTGCGATAAGAGGAGTGTGCTAGTTATGTTTTGTGAGTGCTATCTTGTAAGATTGCAAAGTGAGAAAACTTTTGAGAAAGCAATATGTGAAAAAAAAATTATATTTTATTTGGTTATCCAAGATCAAGCTAAAGATTAGAGATTAGAAAACAAAGGAAAATAATAGTAAATTACTTGTTTGAGCAATGAGCTCTTCTTGTAGTTTAAATTTCATGTTTGGGAAATAGGCTCTTCTTGCATACATTACACTACAACTCCTAACAAGGTTGGCACAACTCCTAATAGGATTGGAAACTACTAACAAGGATTCAAAGTCTCCTAATAGGGTCTCCTTATGTAAGTAAGTAACTGGATCACTTTTTTTTCCCAGTAGCAGGTTGAAGAGATCATTGACTCCTAACAAGGTCCATCCTCTTACACGAAACTCATATATTGGTATATTATCTAGTGGGTATCATCCCCACCAGGGTTTTCCTAGCTAGCAAAATATGGTATTATGAGTTATCTTTGTGCATTATTGTTGTTACTATTTAGCATCACTTTATTGCTCTATTATGCATGGTCTAAAGTAAGTAATAATATCTAGTTGGTGACTAAAGTTTGTAGATTACTAACTCACCCCCTCAGTAATCCCTATTACTAACAATTGGTATTAGAGCATAGTTACTTTGAAGAGGCTTAACAACTTAAGTAAGATCCCCATGGAAATGGAACAGTTGATGAAGAACCTCGAAGAAGCTCTTAAACAAATTAATCTCCTTACTAAAGAAAGAGATAAGTTGAAGGATGGACATGAAGACTCCAAAGTATACATTGATCAATTGAAAGAAAAGATTGATAATCTAAAATCAAAGCCCAAATCTACTAAATCTAGAACTACTAATGATGAATATTCAAAGTTAAAGATAGAGTACAAGATCTTGAAGCATGAGTTGAAGAGTACAAATCTGAAGTTGATTTTGATAAATGATCCTACCAAAGTTGAATCTGATTTGAAGACTAGAAATGTCAATCTAAGAGAAAGTTTGGCGAAGAAAACATATGAGTTTGAAACATGGAAAGAAGATCATGAAGAACTCCATAAGTAAAATACTATTATGAAAGGTGAATTAACATAGTGAAAACAACAACTTGAGAAGCTTTATTCTAGCAGAGAAAAGCTTGATGATTCAATGTCTATACAGAGACCTTCTTATGCAAAGAGCTATGAGAAAAGATCAAATCCAAAAGAAAAAGACAAATCTGATGATAAGATTAAATCCAGTTAATCTTCTAAGAAAAGTAAAGAAGTTGAGAAAAACAAGGAAGTTGAAATCTTGAATGAACCAAAGCAAGTGGAGACTCCCAAGGACACTAGGTTTGAAATTAGAGGTAAGTGCTTTTTATGTAATGAAACAGGTTACATGAAAAGAGATTATACAAATAAGTTATTTAATCATGTTAAGGACTTTTATTGTCATAATTGTCATGGTATGGGTCATAATGCAATTGATTGTAGGAAACCTAGGTATGATAATGATAGAAGAAATAGTAGAATGTCTAGATATATGAACCCTATAAATAGAAGAAGATCTAATGAAAGGACATCAAGAGAAAGAAGATCTTATGGAGATAGAAGATAGATCATGTGTTATAAGTGTAACAACTTAGGACACATTGCTTGAAATTTTCATGCACCTAATGATAAATAGAATCCTAGAAGTAGAGCACATGTATGTGAGTTATGTAATAACTTCAGACACATAGCAAAGTACCGTAGAATGGATAGAAACTTTGGAGATAGAAGGAACAATGGGAGAAATTTTGGAAATAGAAGGAACCGTGAAAGGAACTCCAAAACTAGTAGAAGAAATTGAGAACAAAGAATCATTGTGAGGAAACTTTGAGAAGAACTTAATGAAGCATTTGTGAAAGGAATAGATATCTCAAAAGAAAAGTTAGATGGTGATGAGATAGAAATATCAAAGTTAGTTGTTGAGTTTGATTCAATTAAGTTGAATTAATCTTGTTCACAACATTCGAATTTGAGAACTTCAGTCAAAGACCAAATTAGAGATAGTGAAGTTGGGAAAAGGTGCATCTAATTATGTTTAAATTGTACCTAAGCTTTCTTGTAATATGGAGCTCATCTAAACAAGTTATGAAGGAATTCAGAGTTACTGGTATTATAGTAAATATTGATTCTATAAAAGAAGATGAAAAGTATGTTTTTGTAGAGAATTTCATGATGTGAAGTCTTGAGGATGTTTTTCATGATAGGAGGCTATAGTAAACCGTGGGTGACATTTGAAAATTGGATAGATGAGTTCGAATAATTGTCTAATTACAGATCATAATAGATAGCTTTTTCATATTTGTGAACTGCACAAGTAATATAAGCTCAAGTTGATGGATAAGTGGAGTACATAATTGAATTTTACTTAATTGTGAACACATTCAAAGCATAAAGCATTCAACAGTGACTTGTCTAAGTGATTTTGAAGAAAACCCTATTCTCAAAAAGAGGTATTTTATCATTTTTTCTACAATTTTTTTCAGAAAAAGATATTGTTTGATAAAGAATCATGAATATTTCTGTGGTACACAATGTTGAGAATGAGGATAGGCCCAAGTTTAAGATAGTTTTCGTAAAACCTAATGAAGGAAAGGCTAACTCTGTGTTGTCTATCACTCTAAACAACACAGTTTACCTTAAAGACATAGAAAGTTATTTGAATTGCAAGTTTGAGTTGATTGGTAGTGAATATATTAACAAAGATATGGAATTGGTCTTTAACCACAACATGACTATGAAGCACGGGTATGAAGATTTAAAGGAATTAGACTTGTTTAAGTAT
The DNA here is from genome assembly GCA_028749045.1 of Cupressus sempervirens. Lineage (NCBI taxonomy): Eukaryota > Viridiplantae > Streptophyta > Pinopsida > Cupressales > Cupressaceae > Cupressus > Cupressus sempervirens. The sequence continues at coordinate 56,817,975 of CM053789.1, forward strand.
CATTTCTATCATGAGTTAGATACAGATGAACGGACTCAAATTATACTAAGTAGGATACATGATGAAAATTTCTTTTTGCCAATCTTATTCATGAGCTAATTGATCTTAGCAAATGAGGGAGTGTACCTATAGGAGAGAAATTGGTAAAGAAGAAAGTGGAAAGTTATACCAAGGCAGTATACAATGGAAAGGCTATGGTAATCAACTCCATCAAGCAAGATGATGTGAGATTTCTTAATATAATTATTGCTTATTTAGTTTGTGTAAGTTCTAAGCTAGATGAACTTTCAGCAGAATTTATATATGCAACAAATAAGATATGTGTTGAGAAAGAGCAAGTAAATTTGAGTGAAATTTTGAGAATGCAACTCCTAGAAAGCAAAGAATAGTGTGTTTAGATTCCAATCATTGATAAATTACATATTCTTCCATGTACTAAAGAAATTTCCCTACTTATCAGTAACAAATATAATGAGTAGTGAGAGATGCACTATTGAGAAGATTTCAAAAGTATGCAGAAAACACCCTGTAAACAAATATTGGATAATGAAAACCTAATTATGAGGACTTTTCAAAATGAGATGAAATAGAGATTTAGGATTTCATCAGAAATTGTGGATAGATTCAAGGAGGATATATGTATTCTAGTTGATACAGATCATACATACATTCAAGTAGTGGAACCTTGGGAGACATTTTTGGATCCTTTGAGCTATAAATTGAATGATGATGTTGTAGTTGGTTACATTGATTTTTTGTTAAATTCAGATAAAGATAAATCTAAATATAGATTTGGCACATTTGATGAGATCATTTAGTATGCTCATCAAGCAACCTTGGATAAGGCATCCTACAAGAAGGTTCAATCAATCATGAAGAAGGCACTATCAGAGGCTAGAATGATAAAGAGTGAATCTGAAGTTGTGAGATAGACAATCAAGCAAGGTGTATTGAACATACAACCCTTGTTAGTATCTGTTACCAAGACATATTTGATGAGCCAAATTAATGTCTCAAACTTGATATAGTTTTATAGTCTGGTCTTTACTCTTTTAAGCTAGAGCCTATTAAACTTATGGATAGTGGTTATGACATAGCTTGCTTAAATATTATATATAATGTGCTATATTTCATATAA